>JBBDHG010000003.1:1575000-2222500 GCA_037951165.1 Lophius americanus | reverse complement strand
CATCTTGATTCTCCTCTAAAGTCTTTCTCAGGGGGTTGGGACCAAAGTTTATTATTAGCATTTGTCTCAGCTCTCTCTTTCTCACTATGTCCTCCTCCGTCTCCTTTCGGTCAGACACTTTGTGTTTTGGCCCTTTGCTTCAGCTTTCCTCTTCACTTTTCTTCCTGTTTTTTTCTTGAGGTACTTTTTCTTTTGTCATTTTTAGGGGTTGGACCAGTCGCTTCTAGTTTCCGCTGACAACACTGCAGGCTATTTTCTTTTTTACTTTTTTACAACTCCTTTCCCTCTAGTTTTTACACACCATTGCTTTTACATTAAATAATCCTACCCTGTCTACATCTCCAACTCTTCAAAGATTTTTTTTCTGCTTCTACTTCACCTTCCTTCAGCTCCCTTAAACTTCCCTCCATCCTGCTCTCTTCCACTCAAGCTCATCTCTGAGTAGCTCTGCTCTCCTGCATGATGGGAAAGACAGAGCTTCACTCTCTATACAGGGGTTTTCTCGACTGCATCTGCCTCTGCCTCCCCGTGAGTATCTCCATTTTCTCTGCATACATTTGCGGTGTTTTTGCTGCATCATGATTAACTTTCAAAAATAAACTCAACTGCACAACGTGATTTTTTTCAACGTCACTCAATCATCTCACAACAAATCAGACGCACTCTGTTTTTATGTGCAACTTTCTTTTCTATTTCATCGCCTGTGTCTTGTTCTCTCAGTACATGCTGGACTTAACACATTAATATCAGTCTCAGAATGTTGATAGAAATAGAGCCTCTGCTCCTTCACTGTGACCTCATCAGAATCCGCCTTAATGTGTGTGAGCTTGTTTTCAACAGTTTTTTTTTATCACTTTGCGTTATAAGAGTCTTCAGTGTTGCAGAAATACACAAAATGAAGCTCTCTTCATCACAGTGATTTACTGTGTGTGCAGAGAAAATTATACTCTTTCACCATAGATAGCTGTGTGTCCTGCCACAAACCACACAAACCAAAAAGTTATCCTAAGAAATCACAGAAATAAGCCCCTACTGTAGGTGATTACAGTAGGTGATCACATTCTGTAAATAATCGCTACAACATAGTATACTATGGACAGTCATTGTTATCAATAATGCACTACAAAGAACAAGAATAACAGTAAATAATGACATACTTTAGAAAATGATCGCATTTGTAGAAAATCTCAATAATCAAATAAATATACTGAATGACGGTAAAATAGGCATAGCTAATATCCCCGAAAAGTCCCAATCCCCTGAATTTTGTGGATACACCCTTTGCGTTGTACAAGCTATCCCCCTGATTGAACGACTGATTTAAATGTCCTCTCTCCTCGATTCATATGCACCAAATTTGGACTAAATCTGGACTCTTTGAGCTGGTTCATAAGCACCAAGTTTGGCTACATAGGACAAACAGTTAAAAAAGTATGGCCTGAAAGCTTTGACCGGACGATAAAGCGCCCCCTCATGTCACAAATATACAACCAATCTTTCCCCAAATAAATCATAAACAATTTTTCTTAGCACGGAAGTTTATATGGGCCTAAAATTTCCAAAATGATGCATGAAATAGTTTTTGAGTTATGGCGTTTTGACAAACGATCAACTTTTAGGAGATACTATGACTGCACAGAGTGGGAATAACAGTAACCATAAATAAACTGTGGAGAATAACAATTGTTTATCAAATAAGACACAAAATCAAAATGATCACATAGTGCTGAAAACCCATGTGACTGATAATATATTGAATTATAGGAAATAATAACTTCCTGTATCACAGTAACTTCCTTGGCAATGGCTGCCTGTAAATGATTGTGTTTTCTCAGTACATTTTTTTACAATGTATGTAGGAGTGGACGCACCAGTCACAGTCAGGTGTAAATCCTGCTGATGACCTTTGCCCTTGTAGGAGCAAGAAGTCAGATGCCTCTCTGTCTTTAGTTGGAAGATGAAGGACAGGGTCAAAGGAAGGTTTATCTCTGACCAGATTCTTTCTGGGTTGTTGTGCCTGTCATGAATTTGCTTCTCCTTGTTTGTAGTGGAGCAGCGATGAAGCTGCAGGCAACAATGACAGGGACACTCAAAACGGCCACCTGATCTACGGAAGCGGGGATGTTCTCGAAGACAGATGTAGGTTCAATTAGAAATGTTGAAAGTGTTCGTGCCACAAAGACATTCCTGCTTTAATTTCACCTAAACTTCCTTACAGATGAGATAGTGGACACGTTAGGTGAGGGGACATTTGGGAAGGTGGTACAATGTTTGGACCACAGCAGGTACATTTATGAAATAATTACATTTGGACTAATAATGCAACGTGTTTATTTTTCCTGACACTTGAGCACAATGTTTTAAACAGAGGAGGGAGTCAGATCGCTCTGAAGATCATTAAGAATCTGGAGAAATACAGAGAAGCAGCCAAACTGGAAATCAACGTCCTTGAGAGGATCAGAGAGAGGGGTCCAGGCAACAATCAGTGAGTAGCTCACGATGTCATGAAGTCTCTCTTCTTCTGTCTAATTCCTTTAATCTGTTTCCTCTCCCGTCAGTCAATGTGTGCAGATGCTGGACTGGTTCAACTTCTACGGCCATGTGTGCATCTCCTTTGAGCTTCTCTCTCTCAGCACTTTTGACTTCCTGAAAGCAAACAACTTCTTACCTTATCCCATCCATCAGATCCGACAAATGGCCCACCAGCTCTGCCGTGCTGTCAGCTGTAAGTCCACCATGCATCACATTTAATGTACAACATTCTTCAAACGACAAACTGTCAATCTAGCAAGTATTTATTATTTACAAATCTCCAGTCAATTAGGAGAACAAACCTAACCAGGTCTATTATTCTCCATCATTTATTATACAACTGATAATATGTTTTCCACCAAAAACTGATTATTTAAAAAGAAAGAAAGAATCCTTTATTAGTCACATAGAGTCATACACAGTACAACATAGTGAAATTACTTCTCTGCATTTGACCCATCCCTGAGGGAGCAGTGGGCAGCCCCTCGTGGAGCGCCCGGGGAGCTAAGGATTCAGGGTCTTGCTCAAGGACCCCACGACAAGTAGACCCTGGTGGGATTCGAACCGGCTACCTTCCGAGCTTCTACATAGACAAAAAAAGGATAATGCTAGTTCCAATTTGGAATACTTGTTCTTTTCCTGACTCCACACTCCAAGTGAAGTCTCTGTTCTATTGTGTATGTGTGCGTAGCTATTCCTTATTTTCCTTGTTGATCGACTGATTGATTAAAACAGCATGTGATCGTTTGAATCAGTTGGTGTATAACAACAGGAATTTATTAAAGAAAGAAAAAAAGCAAACTCAAAAATCATGAGAAGATAAAAACATTTTAAAAACATGCACAACATAGCTTTTTAAAAATGAATACAGCAGTGCATGGATACCACAGGTAGAATGTAGAAAACATTAACAAGGTACAGAGAAGGGAGCAGAAGGCCTCATTCGGGGGTTGGTGGGACTTTACCTCTGAGGGTTTACAACTGGCGGTACTGCAACTGTAGAAGTGCTGTTTGGCAAGACGCTTTATTTACTGTTGGATTATTTATTGCACGATGATTCAAGTTGGTGCAAAGACAAATACAAAATGTATTATGATTAATCAAGAAGACTTTATTTTGAGTCATTTATTTCTCAATCAGTTTTGAAACATGTTAGTGTTGTTGCACGTCATATTTAAGACATTTTTGAATTGCAGATTTGAGGACCATTAATGCAATAAACTTAGGAAACATATCACAATGGAGGATTTTAATCTTAAACCTAAATTTTAGCAGAAACACCGGTTTATAAGGGGTTCTTGAATTAATAATTAATTTCAAGAACCAAAAAATTTCAACTTTTTCCCCTTACAAATTGATTTAATTCATCTTTTACCTCTGCAGTCCTCCATGAGAACGAACTGACTCACACCGACCTGAAGCCTGAGAATATCCTCTTTGTCAACTCTGACTACTCCCTTATATACAACGCTGAGAAGGTGAGAAACAACTGCCCGCATGTAGGATGGCACCTTAAAGACAATCAGGATGTTAAATAAGCCAGGATTCATGCAGGCAGAACAACGTGGGAGATGGATTTGTGGCTGCTCATTTGAATGCAAATTTCTCTTGGCAAAACCCATCAACCACCTGCATGTTTTCTCATTCAGACACCTATATTTATCCAGGAATATGCAGAACTGTGGGTTTGCCGACCTAAGTGGCTCAACGTGTGGCATCTGAGAAACTGAAATATGTTTTGGTAAAGACTGATTTTTTCAAAAGCTTGACCAGCTGATAAGATTATGTAATACGGCGTTAAAGAAAAGACAAGACAAAAGAACTCTAATATCACACAAACCATGAGCAGTGAGGTGATATCACAGATTTGAAATAAAACATCCGATTATTCAGATATATCACGAATTTGTAAACAAATTAAAATAACCCTTTGCTGATTACTGATTAACCTATTAAACTGAAATCTGCCCTGCTTAAAAGTTTCAGCATGGAGATATGTTACACTCTCTCGATGAGATTTTGGCGAGAAGGTTGAAGCCGCTCTCATTTCAGTAGGCTAAATATGAACTTTAGGCAGCAGCTGATAGCTTAGCATGGATAATATAGCTATGTCCAAGGGTAACAACACCTCCTACCAGTATCTCTGAAGTACAGTTATTAACATTATATTAGATTGGTGCTTATCAAAGGGAACAACTGGTGAAGCGGCAGCAGGGTCACATGTGCCAAGGCTCCTTGAAGAGCATGCAGGGTGATGACCAGCTTGGGGGACCCACACAAATTAGGCAGTTGGTTATAATGTTATGTCTGATATGTTTGTATCTAAATGAAAAATGATCCATATTGAGTGTTCTGTTCACTGGGGAGAAATGGTGCAACAAGTTATGATCTCGTACAATTGCTACAAGGTTGTATTTTGACACAGTCTGGAAACCATTTTCTAATCGTTCAGGTTTCGTTGCCAAAGGCATAGGCGGATGTTTCAGCTCTCGAGCGAGATAATTATACTTCTCTGCTGGAGATTATTGCCAAGACAGATGTCTCACTTTCAGTTTTATCTTTAAATAAAGTGCTCTGCAAATAGATATTTGAGAACCAAATTACGAAAATCCAACCAAAATTTCTATTCCCTACAATTATCCGTTTATGTGATCAGGTAAAATTCAGAATCCGTGCTCGCCCTCTTTCTTTTCAGAAGTGCGAAGAGAGGCGAGTAAATGACACTGCAGTACGGCTTGTTGACTTTGGCAGTGCCACCTTTGACCATGAACACCACTCTGCTGTCATCTCCACACGTCACTACCGAGCTCCAGAGGTCATACTGGGTAAGATACGGTACTGGATCAGGATCTAACCACAACATGTCAGGCCTCATGACCTATATTTGAGGCTCGTGTTGATCTCCTCTTTCTCCCAGAGCTGGGTTGGAGTCACCCCTGTGACGTGTGGAGTATCGGCTGTATCATGCTTGAATACTACACCGGCGTCACTCTGTACCAGGTCACATGCTGTTGTTTTGTACTCTGGAAAGATCATCTGATTTTGTTGACGTGGTCTTAAACTGTGGATTTCTTCTCACTTCTAGACTCATGACAATAAGGAGCATCTCGCTATGATGGAGAGAATTCTGGGACCAATTCCTGCAGGGATGATCCAGAGGAGCAGGTAACACACTGCTGTACACACAAACATACATACAAACAAACTTATTCTGACTTATTTTCTCCACAGAAAGCAAAAGTTCTTCCACCGAGGGCATCTGGACTGGAACGAGTACTCCAAGGCCGGCCACAGCGTGAAAGCCAAGTGCAAACCAGCCAGAGTGAGCAGAGGCAGGTGCAAACGCTCAGACATGAGAGAGCGCTCTTAAAGAACAATTTTCTCTCTTCATCTGTGTTTCTTTCAGAAGTACATGATATCACAGGGGACGGAGCACCACCAGTTCTTTCATCTCCTAGAGAGGATGCTGGAGTACGAGCCCTCTCAACGCATCGCTCTGTCTTCTGCTCTGGGTCATCCCTTCTTCCTGACCCTCAGTCATCCAGGAAGGAGTCAAACGTGGAGGAACAGCTGGGATACGAACAGTTGACCTCTCTGTTTGAACGTTTTAGTTTCTTAACTGCAAATCAGAAATTCCTTTGATTTTGACTCAACCAGAGAGGGCTGTTTAAATTACAAAGGCTGATGGAGAATAAAGAAAAAAATGGGTTTGATACACATGTGCAATAGTAAGATTTAACATCAGTGATAAGAACTCATAGTGACTTCAGCATTTTTAGAGGATATTCATGGCATCACTCGGACATAAAAGAATATTCCCGTCACAGTTTAGACAAAGGGTTGCCGATCAGAAAAAAGGCGGTTTGTTTAATTCTAACCAGATGGTTAGGTTACAGAAGTTGATTGAGTGTAAGAGAAATGTACTTTGTTAGATTTAAGTGTTTGAAAGCGATCAGAGTGACAAAACCTGAACCTGAAAGACAATTTTTATTATATTATCGAAAATTATATTCAGTGTAAGCATGATCACACGTCAGCAAACAGGGGTGAGCCTTATAATACTAACATATCATGATATCAGATCTTTCATTTTTTCAATCAATTCAAGCTTCAGATCTTTTTCAGTCATTTTTGTGACGCTCCCTCAAGACTTAATTCATTTCATTCTGATTATTGTGTTTCATCAGAACAATAATGAAACAGAACAAATATTGTTTTACTTCACTCTTGACTATTTGCAAGGACTTTCATTGATTGACCAATGGAGTTTGTCATCAAACAGAAATGAGCAGAAACCATTTCCATATCTGGAACATTGTTAAAAATCTTGGTTTGTGAAATAACTGGATGGTCATGTAAACATACATGGATAGGTGAAAATGGGAAATACATGCAAAACCACAGGGGGATTTTTCTCATCACTGATGCTCATGTAGATGTAACATTTAGAAATCTGCTTCAGAATGATGAAAAAAATATATGTCTAAAATTTAGAGTGCATCGATAATAAAGTGAGGATGAGAGCGCTCAAGGCAGTGCAGCTTCAGAAAAAGTGTGCAAATACACAGCCCACATGAACTAAAACTCTTCAGTCTTAAACTTGAAGCACTTTTTAGAAATGGAATGTTTTGTGTCATTTGAAGCGAGTTCGTGTCTTTGGTTGTCTGTCTGTGTATTTGAGGTACATTATTCAAGTTGTGAGCATATATTTTTGGATTAAGGTACCGGGTTCATCTCTAATCTTGCAGCACTGAGCTCTCTCACCACCACATCCCAGTCCCTGTAGTGCAATAATTAATATTTTTGTAATAAATTTTGTAAGGAATAACATCTTAATTTGACTTATTCGACTCTCCTGATTTAATTGTGGCTTCTCAACTCATCACAGACACACACACACACACACACAACCATACATATACACACGAACGCACACACACACACACTCACCCGCACATTGGCACAAACCGACATGGACACTGACACACACACACACATGCACACACTCACACATACAACGACAAACACACACGCACACACACACACAGAAACATACACACTCACAAACACCCACACACGCACGCACACAACCGCACACACACGCTCATCCTCTGACATCTTGACTGAGTTCCACAGTCTCAAAGCTGAGTGTGTGCTTTTGCAAAATGAGCTTCATCAGAACTGAGAAGGATTTATTATCATCTGAGTTTGACAGAATGAGGCCGCATTTCAGAGGATGGTATGTTTATGTTTGTGTGCATATTTGAATACATATTTTTATTTATATTTATATAGCCCTTTTCAAAACAGTGTGTTTGGACAGTTGGACCACATCCAACATGACAAAATGGTGCGCATTAAATAGTAGTTAGAAAAAGGGTGAAATAAACGAGATGTTTTGTCGATGCCATAAAACAAAATATCATTTGTAAAAACAGATAAGAAATTATTGGCATTAAATGGTATACATTATACGGTATGGTGCATTTGTATATGTGTGTATAATCTTACAACAATAAAAGTCATTCAGGCAGGGAATAAAGCTACAAACCTTAAATGAAAAATCTTACATCTGTATGGAGGCTGAGGGAAGAACAAAAAAATCACACACCTTTTCTCATTTACTTGTCAATATAGAAGGTTATTCACTCATATTCATTATCTGCTATATTAAGCTTTTTTGCCACTTTAACATTGGTTCTTCAAATGTAGCGATGGTTTTGTGATAATTCTAGAAATGTGAGGTTGAATGATTAAGACTGAAACGAAAATGTATTTAGCAAAGCTACATTTTCTTCATCCAACTAAACCCAAATGACCAGCTGCTTGTTAACTTAACCCACCCTTACTAAAGGGATGAGTGGTTTTAGTGTTATTTTTATGCATCCCTGATGAGGCCATTTGAATCCCCCACAAATAGATTTGAATGAAGTAATTATGTGAGACTGCAATGTTCACTCATCAACGGAGTGATGATGTGTGTGTGTGTGTTTGTTTGTGAGTGTTAATGCATTGGTGTTAGTGATTGTCTTTCACGTGTTTGACACTGATCCTGAGAATCACTTAAGTGGATCTCTGGTCCACACACACAACTATGCTATCAAAAATCCGCTCTGAGTCGGTCATCATTTATAGGAGTCACATTTGGTTACTGTGATGTTATAAAATACAATATATATGACCAAAATTATATGAACATATTTCAGTTGTTGGCCCTAATATATCCTCTTCCATAGTTTTTCACTTTCCCCTGTATCTGAGCTGTTTCTGCTGACTCCTCCAGCCTCTCTCTCTCGGCATCTTCTCTGACTGACCATAAGCTCCAGGAGGCGTGGCTTCTCCTGCTGATCTTGTTAAGGGATTAAAGTGCTTCACCTGCTAGATATTGATGCAGCCAAGACCCAGTTTTCAAGAAGGATATGTGTGTGTGTGTTTTGTAAATGCCAAATGGGGCTGTAGTGTCATTCCTAGAGGGCAAATCTAATTCTGGGGAGTCATTTAAAGACTTTCAAGCATTTAAAATGAGCGAAAATTTTATTTTTCTCATAAGAATTCCATGAGTAGAAACTGGAAGTCTCATATTTAGGCACCATCAGCAGTTTATGATACACTGGCGTCGGTTATGGTTGGTTCAAAATCTGGACCCAAACCCATTACACAAGAAGCAACAAGTTCTGTTCAGAGATCTAATATCAAAATCATGAATAAATTTAGTGGGAACTGTCCAAAGCAAAAAACATTCAAAACACACAAACAAAGTTGAATACCAGAAGGAGTCCAAAGGAAGAAGACCTGCCCGAGCCGAAAGTCCAAACAATGATCAAAACCCCCTGGAAAAAGGGCCGGGTACACGTGACATAGGAGTAAACACGGGAGATCAGCTGGAGCCAACACAAACAAATTGAAAAAGTTAAATAGGAATAAAAGCCATACGCACTCACTCACACACACACACACACACACACACGCACGCACGCACGCACGCACGCACGCACGCACGCACGCACGCACGCACAAACACACACACACACACACACACACACACACACACACACACACACGCACAAACACACACACAAACCAACACACCCACACACACACAAACCAACACACCCACACACACAGTCACATATGTAAATTTAAAGGCAGTGAAGGAATAGTTTTACCTGACGTGGACGTTTTGATTGGGAAATAAATGGGTAATCGTAGGAATCTGGGAATCTTTGACAATGGCAAAGTTTTGATGTGAGCCAGATGAGGTGTCAGGGTTCATGGGCGTTCGATGCTCTGATGCTCGTTGGGAGTGAAGGCTGCCCCGTGTTGTCTGAAACCCCAGAAGGGCCACTGTAGCACAAACTACTGAAACAATTAAGGCTGGTACTGATTCAAAGTGTAAGAACACACACACAGAGCTGTTTAGGCGGCAAAAAGGGGGACCTAGACAAGATTAGGCTGGTAGTGATGGGGGCACACACTGGGAGACTACATGACAACGAGAAACAGGGGGTTCAGGGAGGAGGAGACCCAGGAGGAAAGCAATCATTTTCAAACACAGAGGAGGAAAAGAAAGAAAGGCAGGATATGTAGATATAACCAAACAACAAGGGGGACTAGTAGTAATAGATATACATATATAATTAAATCATATTTGAATAGAGAGCACAGTGAAACAAGAAAACAAGCAGCACTGCATCTTTACACAAAGAAATTGATGATAAATTTAGCTGGGACCACAGCTTTTTTCCTTTTTTTAAACAGGTAATACAATGTACTTACTCTTTTTTTTCTTCTCTCACTCAACCTATTCACTCTCTGTGTCTTCTTTTCCAACGTTTGTTAAAATATATCCCTTATATGTGATAATTCTGGAGTTTTTTGCTTCATCGATATATTTTCTGCTTTCTCTCTGTGACTTAGATGCTGACGTGTCAGGACAGACTCTCTGTCCAGGGTTCTTATTGATTAATTTCCTCTTCCCAAATCTGGGCTTAACATTGATAATGTCATTGGAAGGGAGGGAAAAGGTGTTTTATGTCACAATTTGAAGAAAAATGTGAGGCGCAAAACAATATCCGCTACCTCTTTCGTAATGTTCCTTGTTTTTCCCAATTTTAAGCCACTACTGGGTAATTAGTTATTAAAAGTAAGCAAATACTGGAACATCTTAAAAGCACAAATGAGGAAATGTAGAAATGACACCGACGCCTGCATGTGTCATTTAACATGACATCATCTAATGTCTCTAATTGTTTTTCACAAACATGTGAGCCATCTGGTGCATTCCCTGCCAGGACTAAAGAGGTTCTCTTCATTAAGTATTTAAGTTGTAATCTGTGCAGGAGAGTCGGGCGAGCTTAGAACTGAAGCGAATGGAGCAGAAGCTGAGAGAGGGAACCAGTGAGTACAGGCACAGTGTCTTGTGGGGAGCCTTCTGTTGTTTTGTTCTGGTTCTCTATGATTTATTTTAAGGATTTGCTCGATTGCAGGGACGCAGAATTGGCCATCAGACTGGAGCTCTATCAGGATTTATCGCTGTGAATCGTTGGCCAACTGTTGCCACTTGTTTAGGTAAGAAAAGTGTGGACAGGAGGGAAAACCTGAACCAATTTATTATTTTGCTGGAGAAATGGTGAGTGGTAAATAACCTAATATGTTTGAGTCTGAAATCATATTCCTCTTGTGTGGTTTCCGTCCCTGTGAGATGGAAAACACTTTATCTGTGTATATAATCTTTGGAAGCAGGTGTGTTTGTTTACTGAATCGGTACGTCTGAGCCTTGTCTGAATGTTGTCCTCGTCCTTGACGTTTTTCAACCTGAGTTATTACCAGACCTGACACTGTGTGTGCCCTGACTTTGTCCTGTCAGAGCATGAGCGAAGGAGAGAAAACATTCCACACTCACCCTTCATCTGTCAAAGTGGCGGCGGCGTGATCATTCCCTCCCCTTCTGAAAGCTCTGCTCTGTCATGGAGTCTGTGGTGAGAGTGAAGAATTCCCTGAAAATGTCCATCAGGAAGCTGACCAGCTGTGTGCAGGGGGTGAAGGAGAGGGAGCTATGTGCCAAACACAGGAAGAAGAGAGGCAGAGCGGGGTGTGGGAGAGGGGGATGCAACAGGCTGGGGAGGACCCCTCATCTCCGAACAGCATACCCAAATGACCCCTCAGTAATTCTCTCGTACCAGACAGACCTGCAGAAGGAGAGGCAAGTGGACATAACATAGAAAGATCACAGGCAGGGGGGAGCATCTGAAGTAAAGCAACAATACAACAAGACAGGCAGATGTCATGCTATAAAGAAATACTTAAGTATAAATTTTCATTACACATATACAGTATTTTTTCCTTTAAAAAAAGTTACACAGAAACGTATATCTGGCGAACAAATACTTTGCACATCAAGTTTTCGGTGTGTAGGAAGGGAATTAGTCCCAAAACCTTCAACAAAAGAACTGACTACCTTCGAAAATTATTTAGTTTCGGTGCACCAATACAATGCAAGACATATTTTTTTGCAATTCAATCAGTGTGTGAGAATTCCCTTTTTTTTGCAAGTTCTGATACAAATGTATATGAAATACCTAAAACGTAAATAAAATTAATTAATTATGCAACTTTCTTTATGAGTGCATATGTCCACATTTGGAGGAAAACCGTATAAGGTTTAAATGGATAGTATAATAGTAATAGTAAAATAGTCTATTTCACATTAAATCTCTGATTCTTGATGCAAATTTATTCCATTTTTTTATTTCATCAAAGATTATCTAAAATGAGAAGGCACCTCAAGGAAACAGAAGCTCCTCTCCAATTTAGAAATTGATGCAGTAAACAGGAGGGAGAGAAAGTTTTAAAAGTAATAGGAGTACTGGAAGGTGTATCAGAAAAACAGGAGCATTGAGGGCAGCATTGTGGAGTAGTGGTTAGTATGGTCTCCTCACAGCAAGAAGCTTCTGGGTTCATACGTAGAATGTAGGTGTGAGTGTGGACGAGTGGTCTTTCCATGCCTCACCCTTCTGGGGAACTGGGGAATCAGTGTCAGCAAGGACAGCTCACAGTTAGTGGGTGAACTTTTAGTGAAGCTGCTTTATTGAAGGTGTTTGATCATAATGGACGGAAATGTGCCAGTAGCTAAATCTGCTGCAAACATTTGTTTTTCTTTGTTGTGTTCATGATATTATTAAACTAAACTAAAATAAATTAAAGCAAACTAATCATTTGGGAAGAATTCTTTACTTTATTTTTCCAGTTTTTCCATGGCTGTCACTGTTGCTAGTTTGAACATTTTTTGGAGGATATTTTGTTTTTTGAGCAGGCAAACTGTTTTGTGACTTAGTATTGCTAATGCATTGATGTTCAGCAGCATTTTACATATTTTTAAAGCCTAAAAACTTTGATTATTTATTTCAGTAGGATCCTGATTATAACAAACAACAACAATCAAGCCAATATCAGTTAATACACGGACTACTATAAGAAACATATACAATTTTTGTCCTGAAGCATTTTTAAATTCTGATTCAGAGGTAGAGCATTAATTAACATTGTCATTAATGTAGCTGGAAATTAAAATGCTTTAAACATTAACAAGTGATCCCTTCATAAAATATCACAATTTATATCTCTTTTACCAAATGACACACAAATTTGTGATATACGTGAAACTACTGATTTTTTAAAACTCTACAAATAGATAATACAATATTTTGTGAAATTCAGTTGAATAGAACTATAGATGTGGAAATGATCAAGACTTTGATTTAGTTGGCTGAACAAATGTGTTTAATAATCTCAGTGCTACAGAGCACATCTACATTTGTATAAATAATATACAAAAGGGAAAGGGATAAAAGTCAAAGGAGGTTTTTTTCACCTGAAACTCATCTATTTAATTCAAGTCAACATTGTTGTGACTGCATCCTGCCTGCCATTAACCAGGTGGATTTGTGTTTTGTGTCCTGTGTTTGCAGAAAGCTACGGGAGAAAATGAACGCTCAGAAAAATGCAGAGAGAGCAGCAATGAGAGCTCACTACAGGAGAAAATACCAGCTGTCTGAGGTCTGTGAAGGTTCAGTGACTCATCAACACCAAACTCCTAACATGACTTATTCAAATGACTCAGAGGATGTTACTCCTCTCTTGTATTTAAACGTAAACTAAATGAATCACTGTTTTCACAAAACCATCAACCAGACTCTCTATTTATACTTTTGTAGTTCTAGACCTTGTTGTAGCATGGGCATGACTGATTTACAGCAGACAAATACAGCGTTAATTTAGCCCATAAAGTAATCATTCTTAACTTTTTGAACCCTTTCCTTCATGATTAGAATCCCAAGGACATAAACCACCTGAAATCTGTGGGAGGCAGAGTGTCTCTGCCCCGTGAGCTGTCGAGGATCATCCATCCTGAAACCAAAGCCACGGACAGCAGCTTCAACCTGCTGAGCACCTTTCAAGGCCTCAGCTTTGTCACAGCGGCGCTCACAGGGAGGAAACACAGCAAGTCGTCCACTCCTACTCCAGCAAGGGGGGACGCCTGCACAATCATGTGATCACAGGAACGATCAACACAACAGCAAGGGATCTTCAATCATTCACACAACGCATACTGATATATTGTTGAGTTTATTTTAACTTATTCATATACGGTTGGGTGGTTTAATATGCAACAGTGCATAATATTTTGTAGGACTCACATGTCCATTAAATTGCAAGTTTTCATGATCTCAGCTTAATGACAATTACTTAACTTTTTTTTTTTAATGTTTATTTTTCTTAAAGAATGGTGAAATCTTATGAACTTGATCAATATTTACTGATATTGTCTCTCACTGGATTGATCACACTTTCACCCCAGCTCATCATTATGTCTTGTCCTTTTGGATTTTTATTTTTTGATATTATGTGTTGTATTTTAGCAGC
This sequence comes from Lophius americanus, assembly GCA_037951165.1. Taxonomy (NCBI): domain Eukaryota; kingdom Metazoa; phylum Chordata; class Actinopteri; order Lophiiformes; family Lophiidae; genus Lophius; species Lophius americanus. Next base: position 2,208,046 of record JBBDHG010000003.1, on the reverse strand, counting down.
TACTGAAGCTAATTTCGTCTTGCATGTGTGTCACGTCTCTGCAAGGGATTATATATATATATGTGTGGGTGATGAATGCACAAGTAAGGAACCTCAGGGCAACACGTTGACATTTCATCACACACTCACTTTATATGCTTGTATATACTTATATCTACACTCATTTGTATGCATGATTAACTGAAACAAATTGTTTTGCTCTTTCATTGTTAATAATCACTGATCTGCATCCTGTGTGTATTTCAGCCAGAGTGTATCTGTAGTGTGTCTGAGCCTCTTACGTGTTGTGTGATTCCTCTCATCTCTTTGTTGAAGTGGTACTTGTTTACCAAATTATATGTACATGCGTCAAACCCTGATCAATTAAGAGGACAATGTGGAAAATGAAATCTTGCATTAAACTTCTTTTTTAGCTGGTGTGTGTTTTACTTCAACCGGATATTTGGATGCCGTTGTGACTCTCTTGAACCCTGCCCTTCACGTCCATAAATCATCATCTGCTATCAGAGCCGTCAAACACATTCAAGGATATGAGGCTTGAGATGGAGGAGGCAAGAGATGTACTGCAGAGATGAAAATGAGGAGTGTCACAACTGTGGATGAGACCGTTTGATCATGAGAAGCAGGCACATCCAGGTGACCGTGTGCACCACAGCACAGGGCGCCTGTGGGTCCAGATATCTGCTCTGTGGTGTAACACCTCGACGAGCTCTTTGTCTGACCACAGAAAGGACAGACGTAGATGAAAAGCTTGAGGGAAAAAAAGCAGCTGGTGGTACCGGGGTTGGAAAGGGGTCTGTGAATGGAAGGGTGCGGAGCTTCGAGGAGATCCCTCACACCGGGAAAAACGGATGGGCCAACCTGGTGAAGTTCTGGAAAGAAGATCGTTTCCGGCATCTCCACAAGCACATGGAGAGGACTTTCAATGCCCTCGGTCCCATTTACAGGTAGAAAAACAGAAATGTGATATTATAAGCATCATTTTATTTAAAAAGATAGATTTGAGAGCAACAACAGTGCATGCTGGGAAAAATTCCCTCATGTGTGACATTCATGACATTATAAGGACATTAAGCAAATTTTACTTTTGAGAAATTACTTGTAGAAAGTAGAAATATTGATTCAACTTCTTTTCTCAAGTGAGAGTGAAAATGTGTAGGCTTATAAATGTTCTTGAGTTTCTTGCAAACACCGTAAAAAGAGAACTATTGATGAACTCTAGAAGATTACTTCAGCTTGACTTCAACACTCAATTACATCAAGTACTTACAACTTAAATCAATCATTTATACATTAAAAATGCTCGATTTAAATTAGGATACTAGGTGAGTTCATCATGAATTTTCTTTTTACAGTGAATCATAACACTTCGAAAGCAAAAAAAAAGAAAAAGAAAAGAATATGAAAGAAAAAAATACCCTGAATTTCCAGCATTGGAAATTCTTCAAACCTCTCTCATAAAACTGTTGGTGGTTTTCCATTCATAGAATTTAAAATGTGATCAAATAAATAAGCATTTGTTTACATTTGGTGCAAATCTGACATTATTTCATTCCTGCTACATTTTTAAGACACATATTATACACTGTAAAAAGATAATTGTGAAACAGTTTAGTGCAGAATTTTCAACTTCAATATTATACTCGATAAAATTTCATTTAATTGTGTGCTACCAGTAAGCAATTGCTTTTTGATGGATTCAACATTTATTTTTCTCTATTATTGCCTCTGCATTTAGATTGAAATTAGTCTGGATGTTTGGAAAGAAATAGAAAAGAATAAAAGAAATAGAAAACTTCTAGTGGAGTAACCAGTTTGTTTTGAAAGCTTGAGTAATAGATAACATCAATATTACTGTGACATTGTAGAGAGAGGTATAGTACAAAGTTGTCCAAGAAAAGCAAATACTCTGCTGAAGACCAACATTTGTACTTAATTAGTTGCCCTTTAGTTTAGCACTGGTGCATATGAATTTATATAATTGCTTTTTCATCATCTGCATTGGTAGTCAAAACCACAGATTAGGATTGATCAGAAATATGTGTGTGTGTGTGTGTGTGTGTGTGTGTGTGTGTGTGTGTGTGTGTGTGTGTGTGTGTGTGTGTGTGTGAAGGGAATACGTGGGTACCCAAAGCAGCGTCAACATCATGTTGCCATGTGACGCCAGGGAACTGTTTCGCTCAGAGGGATTGCACCCCCGACGAATGACCCTTCAGCCTTGGGCGACACACAGAGAGACACGCCAACAAAGCAAGGGTGTCTTCCTCAAGTCAGTCACACGCATGTGCATACACACATGTGTTACTAACGTGGTTGGGATACTATACTCCTAATTTTCTGTCAATAGGAACGGTGAGGAGTGGCGAGCTGACCGTATACTTCTCAACAAGGAGGTGATGATGAATTCAGCCGTGAGGCGCTTTCTCCCTGTGCTAGATGAGGTAGCGAGGGATTTCTGTCAAATGATGCGGACAAGAGTGGAGAAGGAGGGAAAAGGCAAGGAAAGAAAATGCAGTCTCACCCTGGATCCGAGTTCTGATCTCTTCCGCTACGCCCTGGAAGGTCTGCCCCAGTCAAATTCCAGATATTTTTTCTGTTTTACTCACACAGAACCCTGATCCGCTGTCTGTGCAGGAAAATACACCTATGAACCAGATGTAAAACGATGCCTGATGAGGATGTTTCACCCCTTTTAAATGACTATTTTATTTCTGGATTTTAAAAAATTATCCAATACACAATCTTTTTCCCAACCCTTCCCTTGTCAGCCTAATCTTACTTAAAAGTGTACAGTCTATTTGGGAAAACATTTCAAATTAGATTCTGAGACTATATGTCATTTGTTTATTTTTCAAGAAGCATGCAACTGTCATTTCCAGAGTCCATCTATCAGTAGGGGGAGAGGAATACGATTTCAATGTCAGTTATCCCTTTCTTGGCAACACATAAAGCAACTTCCAAAAGTTGGAAATTAGCTGAGAATCACTCCTAGTATAAATCTCTGTTCAGTACAGACATCCCAGCTCTAACTGTCATGATCTTCCAGCCATGACTGACCTTGAAGTCCTATGGAAATTCCATGTTTGAGAGGCTTTCATTCATTCTGACATTCAGTTCTTTGAGTAGAGACACAGTGTTGACAAAATCTTCCATCAGATATATTATTCAATCTACAGCAACATCTCCTTTCTGAAAAACCTCAAAACAATTCCCCTGCTGATATCACCGTTATAATCTGTTTTAAAATTTTCTCCCCTTGAACCACCTTGTGCATCACTTTAACCGGAGGCATGTCTGTTGTTTACATATTATAGACGTGTGAGGTCAAGGAGAAGATGCATCTTTAAAAATAGACTCTGCAGCAAAGATCATCAAAGCTGCAACATTCTTTCTCCACATCACCTCCTTTCGTATGCCTAACTGCAACATGCCACGTTCACAAGCGTGGATGCTTGGGTGACTCAGTCTATGCATGTGTGCTTAAAAGAGAGAGAGAGAAAGAGAGCGAGAGAGAGAGTTGATGACTTCAGTCATGCTGGCTTGCTATTAATGGACCGCGCAGCACATCAAGCCAGGTGCTAAACTGGGGTTAGGAATAGACTGGCAGGAAACTCTATTCCAGTCACTGATGTTTCATTAATATAACTCAGACAGGTGATGGTTGATAACACACATATGTTTAGACAACATATTCACTGAATGAGTGTGTTTTCCAAATGTTGTCATGGCATCAAATCTCTGTTAATAATAACAAACAAAATAAATAAACTTTTGGTTTGTTTTTGTTTCATGGCTCGTAATGCATTTTCTATTTTATATTATTTTGTCCTTTTATAGTTCTTATTTGCTCACCGGGACTCCCCCTCTTGCACCTATACACACCCTTCCCACCCTTTATCCCTGTCTAGCCAGTTGCCATGTGCTCTATGGGGAACGCATTGGCCTGTTCTCTTCATCTCCCTCCCCGGAGGCCCAGAAGTTCATCTGGGCGGTTGAGCGTATGCTGGCAACCACAACTCCTCTCCTCTACCTGCCAACTTCCCTGCTGCACCGCATTGGTGCTCCCCTGTGGACCGAGCACGCCAATGCATGGGACCACATCTTCAGCCATGGTAGGTAGAGCTAATAGTGTAAATCTGAAAACCAATGCAGGGGAGTATTAATCATTTCATGCATAACATCTGAACTGGAATCATTTGTTGGACCTCATACAGCGGAGGAGAGGATCAAGAGGGGGTTTCAGCGACTGTCATCTGCCCAGACTCGAGGCTATGGAGCTGGCGCAGCTGGAAGCCAGTATACTGGGGTCCTGGGCCAACTCTTGGAAAAAGGGCAGCTGTCTCTGGACCTCATCAAAGCCAATATCACTGAGTTGATGGCAGGAGGGGTGGACACGGTTTGTGTTTCTATGTGTGTGTAATTACCCTTTTTGGCCTTCATATGTTAACCTCACCCAAGCTGATTCTGTATCCCCTCTACTGCCATCCTCTCTGTAGACAGCAGTACCCTTGCAGTTCGCTCTGTTTGAACTGGGCCGTAACCCAGAGGTGCAGGAGAGGGTTAGGAAGCAGGTGCAGGAATCCTGGGCGCAAGCCGGTGGTGACCCTCACATAGCCCTGCAAGGAGCGCCGCTACTGAAAGGCACAATTAAGGAAGTTCTCAGGTACAGATGTACTCAAGACATATCCAACGGTGTTTCGCTTCATTCACCTGCTAGTCATCTTATACCAAGAAACCAACCTGCATCACGTATGATCTTCTTGTTCTAGCTCTGTATGTGTGTACATACACACAATGCTTGGATGCCTAAGAATGTGTGGTGTGTATGATAATTTAACTACACATATATCTAATTAGGAATATGAACAATTTAAGTACAAGTTCTGAATAATAAGAAGATTGTTTCAGTCGATGTCAAAATGTATCAAAGTATTGTAATAATTGCATTTGTTGTATCATTGCACCAAGGCTACAGCACACATTATGGTGATGTCATCCTAATGATGTCACTTTAATCTGATCTGCATTAGGCCACACTTGGTAATACAACCTAGTTTCTTGACCTACTCATGTAAATGGTAAATGGACTGTACTTATATAGCGCTTTTCTAGTATGCTAGACTACTCAAAGCGCTTTTACATTTTTACATTTTCATTTACATTCACCCATTCACACAAACATTCTAACATTAGTGACAAAGGCTGCCATGCAAGGCGCCACATGCTTATCAGGAGCAATAAACATTCACAACATCATTCACACACCACTGGAACAGCCATTGGGGATCAGTATCTTGCTCAAGCATACATGTAGACCGGACGAGCCGGAGATTGAATTACTGACCTTCAGATAAGTGGACACCAACTCTTCCTCCTGAATAATCAACCAAAAAAATTTTTTAATTACTTTTCTTTGTTAACTTCTTACTTTTCAAAATGTGGATCCAGCCTCACAAAGTGGAGGAACATCACGATGAGTTTTCCAGGTCAGGGTTTTTTGATTAAGCTAAGGTTATTGTTTTTGATGATCTTGGCTTAATATATATATATATAAAAAAAAATCACCTCATAACTTAGTCCACCTGAAATCTACCCCTTTACAAAGAGCCAACAAATCGTTTTAAGATATCTGGCCAAAAGACAAACAAACATAAGCAAACACATAACCTATCCACCTAAAAAGTATTCTTTTAATAGATCAAAGTTTTTCCTAGGATATTGTCATCATCAGTTTCTTATGTTACCTGTACCTTCTTTGATCACCTTTTTTGTCTTGCACACAGTCGTGTGGAAAATAACTCTAATTCAAAGTTCACTAACCGACCTTTGAAGGATTCTTACCTACATTACTCACTCTTGATAAGTAGGGGGATTTGGAACATTTGTCCCGAGGATGGATTTGATGACGTGTGAGCTCAAAGGTCATTAGGGTGACCTACATCTCTGTCTGAACAGAGGAGTTTTGAGTGCTACGTGTGGAATCATAGAAAACTATTGAGTGCAACATAGATAACTCTATGAAAACTGATCCATCATTCCATGAAAATTGCTGATAGGGTTGAAAGCGTTTAGAACTGCATGCTGCAAACTATACTTTATGAAACTGCCTTTTCACCTTCAGCCTCCATCACGTCGCCCCTGAAGCAATAGATGCCGAAGTAGATCAATAGACTTTCATGAGGAGGAACTCCAGTCTGAGTCTGAGGGCTGCTGTCTAAGTGTTTGTGTCGGGTACAATTTTCAGCCGTCAGACGTCCAAAATGAAAATTGATTATGTGTAATCCTCAGTTTGTGAGTGACTGAGATGCTGAAGGTAATGTCTAGGAACATGAATCTGTTAACATGAGTTTGTCCTTGTCTTGGGCGATGTTAGGCTGTATCCAGTGGGAACCACAGTGCAGCGTTATCCAGTCAAAGATATTGTTCTTCAGAATTACCACGTACCTGCTGGGGTGAGCCGATACACATTTCACATGCAAACACACACAAACATTCAGCTACACCCAGAGCTACCTGCTTCTCCAGAAGGCCTGACGAGCATCAACCCTGTCCCCCAGACGATGGTCCAGGCCTGTTTGTACCCTCTGGGAAGGAGTGCAGAGGTGTTTGAGGACCCAAAGCGCTTTGAGCCCAGCCGGTGGGCCCACAGCAGAGAGGATGGTCGAAAGGTAGACGGAAAAAGTTTTAGCTCCCTGGCATTTGGCTTTGGATCGAGGCAGTGTGTTGGAAGGAGGATTGCAGAGAACGAGATGCAGCTCCTGCTCCTGCATGTGAGTGATATCTGAGAGCAGAAGGAGGAACATGACGGAGGTCACAGAGAAAGATGAAGGAGGCTGGTGCTGAGTCATGACATTCAAACAAATCTCACGCAAAATTTAAATTCCTATTTAATGAAAATAGAATGGAATTTTGCTGACATTTACCTAGAGCTTTAAAAGTAAAGGTTTTTTTTGCAGAAAACAGGCAGCTTTATCTTGTTTCTTTCTCAGACTACTACTACAAGATAAAAACTAGAGGTGCATGAATTTTGAAACATTTGGTTCTCTTAATAGCAAAAACAAATTCCTTAAATTCTGACAGATCCAGAACCAGATAGGACTTGACGGTGATGATGCCCGCTGCTACTTAGGGATTATTTTTGGCCCTTTTTACTATTACTTTTAATTTCCATGAATATATTTTAAACATGGACTCATTCTGGTGATTTTTTTTAATGTAATCAATTTCAAATACAGATCATAATTTTTTTTACGAAATGTTTATTTCACATACAAACACAGCACTGATATGGTGCCTTTTGTAATTTATTAACTTTTACTTTCTGTATTTTTTATTGTATTTCTTTCATTTCCATTGCTACAAAGTTCATATAGCATTAGTTATAATACAATATAATTTTCCTTTTGGCACCAGAGTTTGTCTCAGAAGATGGTTTCTTAAACTGTAATATATTTTTTCCAAAATGTATGGGCACATCTCCCATGTACTGGAGAGGTGCATTTGAATTTTTGGGGAATTTCAAGCATTTTTCCTACTTTATTCAATTTTGACCATTAGTGCATGGTAGATTACATATCTGAGAATTTCAAATATGCAATTACCAAAAAATGTAATACTTTGGGATGGCTTAAATCACTTATTTCTCACTGTCCTTCTTGAAGATACTTTAATGAAAGTACAGTCTTGCATTTTGTAAAAGTATCAAGGCCAAGTAGAATGGGACCACTGTTTTATTTATATATTTTTAATTTACATTTTCAAACTATTTAGTAATTAGTGAGATTAACTGTTGGATAAATGTATCGAACTAAAAAGTAAAATATTTCACTGGCCCGGAAATAGAAAGAGGCATAAAATGGGAAATACACTTAATGTACACCAAATTGTAGTGTTACACTTATTTTCCAGGACACTGCTGCTGAAAACAACACCTCTATGATCCTTCTTGACATTTACCTCTCTCTTCTCATCCACCCATTTATCATCCAACCATCACATCCTCCCCGTCGGCTTCTTCTCTCTCCTCCCTCTCTGTCTAGATCCTGCTGAGCTTCCATTTAAGTGTGTCATCCTCAGAGGACATCAGCACCATAGTCACCATCATCCTCCAGCCTGAGACTCCACCGAGCATCACTTTCAGCAGGCTGTGACACAAACACACACAGAGGATGAAGGAGAGCTGCTTACTTGCTTAGTCACACATTAAGTCAGTGCTAAATATCCACAAATCTACTAATACTCGTGTAAGATTTTACTGCATCCTCATGTGTTTTGCTCTAAGAGTTACAATCAATGCTGATGAATAAAGAATCATTCTTTCATCCTGTACATCCTCCTGTATTATTTTTTTACAAAAGCAACATTACACTAGTACCCAGCAGGTGGCTCTAGATAGATGACGCACAGCTAAGCAATTGTTTCCACTTGTCCTTGTACCTGATCACCGTTCAGTCTCTGCCTCTTCAATACAGGCGACAGGTTTGTGACTACATTTTCTACAGTGAATCTCATACTGTGACTGTAAAGACTGTGTGCAATCTAACAGCATCTTTTCTTTACCACCTGTTGTTTCTCTAACTTTATTTTTGTTTGGCTGCTTTTCATCTGAAATTCTCTCTGTTGATTATTACTGCCGCTCCGCCAGGTATTGATTGCTCCACTTTTCTGTCTTTATCTTTTTTTACTCCAAGTATTTCCTTAAGAGCTCCTTTAAAAGACTCAATGTCCTTCCTCAATAGACAACTGATGCATCTGTTTTGGACGGAAAGCCAAACATGGGAGACCAGAAAGTGAAAGTTGTATGTAGTAAGCCTACTGTGGTCAACTATACATCTCATTTGATGTTGCAAGTATTTCAAATGACATTTGCATGGCTTGTGTTTGTACTGACCTTTATTCCAATATTGTACATGTTATATTACAGTGTCATACTGGGTGTTTTCCGCAGCTCAGACGGCTACAGGTAGTTTTATCTCTTGTCAACTCAGAACAAAGGTCTGTTTGTCCTTTGGCTAAAGATTTACACTCTCTGTCCTGATGGGTTTATGTGTGACCATGCAGAGATGCACCTCCTACCATTCTTTCTAAACCTCAGTTAAGAAACGGTGGGTAAACTCTGCAATTAAGTGCAAACATTATTTCAGCGCCACTTCTTCAGTTAAAAGTCTATAACATAGGAAACCTGTCTGTATCATTGCTCTGTTCTCAAAGCCTGGGTGTGGTGGGGGGGTGTTTTTCTCATGTTTCTTTTTTCAGCTTATAAAAGCATATGAAAAGAGCAATTTTAACATTATCTTAATACAGGCAGGAAATTCAAGAATGACAAAATAAAATAATTAGCAGATCAGCTGGTGGGAAACTCTTGCAAATATTTTTTTTAGTTTGGTTGAGTTAGTAGTGTATCAAGATCCATCTCAAGATAACATCATCTGCAGGGAAAGGTAGTTTGGGGTTATCACTGTACTATTGACATTACGTTTTCCATTTTCAACTTTCATGGCACCCGCGCAGGAAGGCTGACCGCAGTAAATCATTCAGAATCATTCATCTGTAGCAAGCACTGGTCTTACTCTGAATGGTACGAGTGGGAGGAGAGATGAAAGGGCAATAGAAGGGTCAGATGGTAGAACTTGCTAGACGTGTTCAGGTTACACAAGAATTTTAAGTGTACCTCATTAGCAGAGACAAGGATAAAGTCAAAAGGAGGATATTTAGAAAACTTGTAGAACAAAATCCACTAAAATTAGAGCTAGAACTGAAGGAGCCGCAGTGCCGCAGGTTTTTATCAACAAATGGACAAACGTGGAAAAACAGGTAAGTAGGCCAATCCGTTGCTTTAGTATTGTGGGTGCAGAATTATAACTGATCATTTGTGAATGTTATGGTTTGTTATCCAGACCTGACTTGATTGATTTGCGGTTATTGACAGTGTTGTGAATATAAAAGAGATGTGTGCTTGGTCGGTTAGTTGTATCTAGTATCCAATAATTGATCATTGTCCAGTATCTGTGCGGTTACATCATTCAGTAGTCTCATTTTAATTTACTGGTCACTGCACTTCTTTTCTGATGCTTTTGAACTTAGTGCAGAGTCAAATCAATTGCTCCCATGAGTTCTGGTCTGCATTCAATTAGGAATTTGACCTGCCTCAAACAGGAATTGTTATACAGTGAACCCTCAACCTGGTTCACTTTGCTTATCAGTCATAAAAGTTGTGCATTGACTAGTATTTTGCAACTTTTTCTGACCTCATGTCTACTTACAGTTTGCCTTCTTGTAACAGGTACCAGCATGCATGTGTATGTTTCCGTGTGTGGACTCAGCAGAGGCTTCCAGTGAGACACGTAATGATGTGTGCAGCACCGCCGCTAAATTAGGTCACAGCGAGATGGAGAGAGAGAAGAAAAGAGAAAGAAGACATTGAGAGATACCTAATATAAAGGACAAAGAGTAGGAAATATAAAGAAAAGGAAGAATCCGATCTCCAAAGATACATATAAATATGAATTAAATTTAAATGAAATCAGTCCAGGTGCAGATGTGCAGTTAGAGGGAACACACATGGTGTGTAGTGAGTGGGTGAATGATTCCAGCTTTCAGACACAACACAGTTTCACAGTGATTAGGTGCAGGTTCTGACACTGATTCTGATTATCCGGGACAAAGGGAAACGCGGTAGTGCTCTGCCTCACACTGTGGGTGTAGCAGTCAGCTGCTTTATGAGCTGCAAAAGCTCCAACGGTCTCATGCAGGGGCTGAGAGGTGTTGTCCAGGATGGAAGTCAGCATGGTGATCATCCTCCTCTCACTCTAAAGTAATCAGCAGAGACAATTGAATGGAGCAAGGATAATTGTTTATCAGCAGATGATAGACTGTTTATTTTCAGATGATATGAGAGAATCAGTTTGTCTGGTGGTATAGACAGAATCTTGTTGAACAGAAAGAGACACCTTTGATATAATATAACATTATTACAACATTATAAGCTAGCAACGTGTGTAGTGGCTCATATGACGTTTTAGTTTACACAAATATCCTTAACTATCATGTAAATGAACTATTTTATTTTCATGCAGCGCTAATCAACTATAGAAAAAATAGTTCTTTTTAATGTAAGAAGGCTAATTGTGGAAAAGATGCTACAGGAAAGTAAACCAATGCTGTCGTCAGACAGCAAGGGTATATCCCCGTATATATATAATGTAAAAGCAATGCCCCTGATTGAACTCCTCAAATTAAAACTGCAGATATGTCTGAAAAACTGTGTTTTTCATAAAGAAAGCTCCCGGTGAGTAAATATGAACTTCTAGGGTAATATGTGATGTACAAGATGGAGCACTTTTATTCGATCCATATGCACCATAGTTGGACAAAAATGGACAAGCAATTACGAGGTTATTACTGGAAACAGTGTTATTAATAAAAACAGTTCCCCCTAGGGAGTAAAATATAAACTATTAGAGTAAAATATAACATACAAGATAGATCTCCTTGAGTCCATTCATATCCACCAAATGTAGACTAAATGGGACCAATGGTTGAGAAATTATTGGCCGAAAACTTTGGAAGTTTAAGCTACCCCTAGTGTGAGACATATAAATAATAAAACTGACCTTTCCTAACATCAATCCAGTTCTTACCCGCACTAAGGTCATATGCGTATAACATTGGACAATAATCCAAAACATCGTTTTTGAGTTATTTGTGAATACAGTGTTTTTCATAAGAGAGCTCCCTCTAGAAATTAAAATATGAACTATTAGAGTAAAATAGTAACTAAATAAAATGTTAACAAGATAGATATCCTTAATTTTATTCATATGCACCAAATTTGGACTTAATAGAGCCAATGGTTAGGAAGTTATGTCCGAAAAACTGTTTTCTTCATGAAAAGCTAAACTCGGTCAGCAAAATATGAAATATTAGTGCATATCCAAATGTACATGAGAAAGATCGCCTCGATTCGAATCATATGCACCAAATTTTGACCTTATTGTACCAACGGTGGAGAAATCATGGCCTGAGAAGTTTGCAGATAAAGTTTACCATGGTGTCAGACACATGATTTAACAGAACTTTCCCCAAAACACTCCAGTTCTTTCTCTCAATACGGTCTATGTGGGTCTAAAATTTGAAAAAATGATGTGGTTTTAAACATCATATAATTTTTGAGTTATCGTGTTAACACGAAGGACCTGCGGCGGGTGCAGCGGCGTTGATGACAATTTCATAACATCCCCGACTTTTCGGGGATATAATTATCATCTGATTAATCTACTACATCTTTGTGAAGCTGTTTTACAAACTTTAATCTTTCGTTTCACTCTCTCTCCGCTCTCATAGATTAATTTCCAGAAGCAGTAGGCACCGGTTCTCTGTTGACAGTCTTGATTAAACCGACTGACGATGTCTGTCAAGGTCCAGAGATTAAAGAAATATGTATATAGTTTGTGTCTAGCTTCTTAACTCAATTAAGATGGATAAAACTAATTATGGAACAGAGTACGCAAGAACTTAATTTCCTTCTCGGCTAGAGTCAAGACCCCTCTGTTTCAAATACAAATACATACAGCCCCTCATATTTCCTCGATATGCGATTGTATCAGCCTGTCTGCTTCCTAAACTGCCGACTAGCTGGTGGTCTAAGAATAACTTCTGAGCTTCAGTCGTTTGCTTGAATATCATCCTCTCTAATGACATCTGAATGCCAACATGTCAATCCTCATGACCTGTCCATGCTGTAGTTAATGTCAGGTCAGGATATACAAACACCATGGTTCCCCTTATGCGGCTGTACATTTGAAATCTGTAGTGGTAAGATAAAGCCGTTAACAATCTTTATTCTTACCTGAAACTAAAACTTTAGATCTCGTTCATTCGAACACAAATAATACATTTAACTCCATATGAGGAGTTTAGTTTGTTGTATTTGCAGGTAGTGTTCATGACTTACTTCACCCTGCCGACAACATTATCTCTGTCACTACAGCTCGCATCAGGCGCTACTCAGAGTCGATGACACTGCCGGACTCCTTCATCCAGCGCCAGCAACTAGATGCCAGCATGGCTGACACCTTCCTGGAGCATCTCTGTCTGCTGGACGTCAACCAGGAGCCAATCACGGCACGTAACACCAACATAATCTGCACTATTGGTGAGTGTGACAACCAGGCGCAGACGGTCAGTCTCAGTTTCAAGTTTGTGTTTGGCAACTATCAGAGCTGGGCCAGATCTGCTGGGTGTTGGCTGGGGTTAATTCTTGGCTGGGGCGCTCTGACTTTCTCTCTCTGCTCTTTCTCTGCCCAGTAAATGAAAAAATAAGTAGGAGGAAATCCAATATACACATTTAACTTGGCTCTTGGAGCCACTGCTTACTGTGTCTAAAGTAGCATGTAAATATTATTTTTTTCACTATTGGACGGAAAATTCTGTTTGTTTTCATAGTTGAGTGACTTTCAATTGTTTCTTTGGACAATAAAATAAAAGGAAAATAAAGGAATTATTGAAAGGAATAAGCACAGAAAACAAAAATGTTTTCAGGCTCGTAAGAACTGGAATCAGTGATTACTTATCGGAAAAGCTAAGATTAATTTCCAATTTAATGTAAAACGTCCTTCTTTTTCGATTCCTTTCAGGTCCTGCATCCCGATCCATTCCCAAACTTCAAGAGATGGTCAAGGCAGGAATGAATATTGCTCGTCTGAATTTCTCTCATGGCTCACATGAAGTACGTACACTTTTTGTTTCCATGTTTGCCATTTCTCAAGATCATGCGTGCTTCAGCGCTCATGTTGTGGTATTTGCTCCACCTATGTATAAATTATCTGTCTTTCTCCCTCCATTTGTCTCTTAGTACCACGGAGAAACGATCAAAAACATCCGAGAGGCGGTGGAGACCATAACCTCTGACCCCTTGTATTATCGGCCAGTCGGCATCGCTTTGGATACAAAGGGTCCAGAAATCCGCACTGGATTAGTGAAAGGGGTAAACATGTTATTTTTACCTATAAAGTCTAATATTAAGTCTAACCAAAGAGTTATATGCAGGCAGGTGTAAGAGGAGGTTCTACTTCATCATTATTATTATTTCTAGTTGTTTATATGTATTTTCTGTTTGTGTCCTCCTTTGCGTTTACATCATCATTTTATGATGTAGTTCTTTGTGTTGAAGTATCTGCAGTCACTCCAGTTCTCTGAACAGCATGATCATTGGCATGTGAGCTCCAGACTGATTGTTTCTGGTGGCCTCTGTCTAAAGTCTGTTTTGAAGCTTAATCGAAGGCTGAAGTAGAGTTTCCAGCACGTGTACTACAAATGATTATATATTGGGTATACTCTACATTTTTTCTAGAGTATATTCTACATTTCTACATTTCATATCGTATTCTTAGAAACGTCCCAATACTCGGTGCTTTGCTTACAACATATTGTATCAACAGGAAGTATGTTTATGACAGGAACAATGACTATGATGACCAGTTTAGCCATGGGAGAACCAAAGAGAATTGGAAAGATACAGAGAAAGAAGCTCGGGGGGTTGTGTAAAAATGATCAGTCGTAATGAGTGAATATGATAAGATTATGATTATGAATTGTTTAATTACTCCTGGCCCACAAAAGTAAAAAGTTCCTAAAAAAAATCTAGATCCAGATGGACCAGACTTCCAGTAAGTCTCCTGTCCAAATGTCATCAAATTCTGACGCTGGAAAAAAAACATGATCTCCAGGATGACGCTAACAGACACACATAAGAGGTCACAGCACAGTAAGACAGCAACCCTAGATATAAAATGATAGAAGAAAAGATGGTAGAATGGAGACCACTTATATCAAGTTGAATTCTATAATGTCATCATCTTCATCGGTAGTCGAAACCATGGATTTTATGGATCAGAAGTATTTAGACACATGCATAATAAAGAAGAGAAAGATTCCCAGGATGAAACAGAGGAATATTTGATCAGAGTGCTCAGTGTTTCTATTTTTGTGTAGACCACCACTGTAACCCCAGGAACCTAAAACAGTACCTTGAAGAAACTCTATATGAGATGTTTAACATATAAAGATGGATTTCTCGCAACATGCGGTGCCTGTGATAGCCCCCTGCATGCATCAAAAAGAGAAGGGGATTGGCTTATGAATATAATGCAATGTATAACTTCCTTTATTATGTGTTTTCTGACTGTGTCCAAGCTGTCCCTTGATTTCACCTGGTTTTTAAACTGTTTTGAAAAGAGAGGTGATGAGATGGATAAATACTTTATTGATCCTGAAGGAATATTTGGGAATAAATGTGTTTGACTAACCTCTCTTGATGATGTTTTTTTTAAGGCAATTTTCACTTCTTTCCACTGGTCTGTGCATGTGTGTGTGTGTGTGTGTGCGTGTGTGTAGGAGGTGGAGGAGGAAGTGGAGCTGAAGAAGGGCAGCTGTGTGCGTGTAGTGACAGCAGAGAGTGACAAAGACAAGACAGACGGGCAGATAATCTGGGTGGACTATCCCAGTTTGCCCAAAGTCCTGAAGAAGGGAGACAAGATCTACATCGACGATGGCCTCATTGGACTCAAAGTATCAGAAACAGGTCAATAAATAAACACATTCAATTAACTTTACCAAACTTGATGAGTGCAAACAAAGAAGCTTTCCTCTTATTTTCTTGATTTATGAAATAGATTGCAACAAAATACACACTAAAATCTAGAATAAAATTCCAAAACGATATTTGAAAGAATATGACATGTACTTAAGAATACACATACCTATACCCACTATTATACATGCATGTACATCCTGCAAATCCCCCCAAAAAGCAAATGATGACTACCGCAAAAACAGCCATAATAAAAACAACTGAAAAATGTCAATATGTGAGTTCCAGTTGTGTTCATTACAGGCAATGATTACTCAATAGATACGTTTGGAATTAGACGCTTAGAATTAATAACTTGTTAGTATGAGGATTTAAATTATTATTATTATTTTTAAATAAATTGATATTGATTGATAATATCCTAGAGATAAGGATTTTCTACTTCCTTGAAATCCCTTTTTTGGAGTGTATATATAAAATAAACTGCCGAACAATGCACACTTGCACATATTTATATACATAAACATTCAATTAAACTAATTAACGAACAATCTATCTATTTTTATTCTAGGTGGATCATATCTGACGCTCTTCTTCCTCTATTCAGTATTTAATAGGTCAACCAGTATACATCCTAGAATTGAAGTTAGACTTATAACATACACCTCACAAGACACATGAAGGATGGTCCTACAGTAAGTTTTAATCAAATCGTATTCCAAAAGTATGTGCTAATGTCAAGTATAGCTATAGGTATAGTTATATCCAGCTATCTGTAAAATATCTGTATCTAGAACAAAAATCCCTCTTGTTTATTTCTTTTTTACTTGTGTTGAGTCTGAGTCTCTCAAAAGAAATGTAGCTGAGACAATCTTCAATTCAGGGTTTTCTCTAAACTCCTCCTGCACAGGCTCTGACTGGGTAGACACTGTGGTGGAGGCCAGTGGACTGCTCTGCAGTCGAAAAGGTGTTAACCTCCCAGGCTGCGACTTGATTGGCCTGAAGGCGGTCAGTGAGCGAGACGAAGCTGACCTGAGGTTTGGGGTGGCACAGGGCGTGGACATGGTTTTCGCCAGCTTCATTCGCTCTGCCCAGGATGTCAAAGACGTGCGGCGAGTTCTTGGGCCACATGGACGACACATCAAAGTGATCAGCAAAGTGGAAAGCCGGCAAGGGGTTGAGAAGTTAGTTGAGAATAATTAATAAATAAAGCCATTAGGCACCATTGGTTTTAAGATATAGTGGCTTGCAGCTGTTGGGATGGCATAATGAGGCTTTGACATGACTCAAAATTCACAACTCATCTGTGGAGTCAGCTGTCATTGATGGATGGACACTTTTCAGCTGTGGATCTCACACATCTATGATTATGTTTGGCTGTCTGTGAGTAACAGCTGCTACTTAATATATCTTACACAATTAATGTCACAGTGCTCTCCTCTCAATTTCTAACTGTCCCCTGATGCTCACTAGCTACAGTTTGCTTGTGGCTCTATTTTGCATGGGATTCTTTAGATTGGATCAGAGTTTTTATTACACAGTTATAACGGCTTGTATAAACAATTTGCATGTAGAGTCACGATTTTTATATGCAGACCTTTCTATTCAGAAATAATCATCATTGCATATTCTTTGCTGTTCCTCATCTTTGATGTTCACGTAATTATTTCAACCAGATAATTTAGGATTGACATAGTAATACAATACTATATTCATTGTTTTTTAAAAATTCAATCAGCAAAATACAGTTTTTGCAGCTGCATTTGAATGCATCCTGGGTAATATGCACAGAAGCACACAGTACCATTCATTGTTATTGCAAACTCTGAATTCCTCCCCCAATCTCTATGTCAGTTTTGAGGAGATCCTGGCTGAGAGCGATGGCGTGATGGTTGCCAGGGGCGACCTGGGCATCGAAATCCCGGCAGAGAAAGTCTTCATTGCTCAGAAGATGATGATAGGACGCTGCAACTCTGCCGGCAAGCCTGTCATATGTGCCACACAGGTCAGAGACAAACAAATACTCTAAAACGCACACACAATGGATAAAGATTTGATAAAATGTGTAGATTAAGACACCTAACTATCCAGTCCAATGTCAAATGGCTCCAGGAAAATTAACATTAAAACCTAATAGACACCTACAAACACACACACAATAGTCCAAAATATTCATTCTCAAAGGCATACACACTCCTCTATTTCACATCGCCCTCTTATTGCAAACACACACAAACACACACTCCTGCAGCCATGTTGAGTCATGGTGCTGTATTTTTTTGTGCTACCGCTCCTGACTCAGAGGGACACTTTTATAGCAGGTTTGCAACTCGAGACTCAAGCCTACAAACAGCACCCACACACAGTAATCAATGCTAGCAACAGCTTCTTAGTTACTACAGAAATGCAGGTTCTAAAGCAAAACAATGTGCGTTATCTCATTTGCTAACTGTCTGCAATGCTTATTGACTGGAAACATTCAGTCTCCAACAGGCCAATAATGATCTTGCAGAAGTCATGCACATTTGCTTCAGTCTAAAGGACGTATCATTTTTCCTCTGCCACTGTCCATCCATCCAGAAAGACATTAACTCCTCTTCTCAATGTCTTCCTGAAGCGTGTGTGGCTTAAAACATTTTTCAGGAGGATAAAAATGGTCATAAATCTTATTTTCTGATGGAGCAGTATTATACTCATTTAAATCTCATGCCGGGTGCATCAGCGAATTAGACTCCCTGAAACAACAGATTGTAGGACTATTTATAAAGTTCTCATCCCCCTTTTTTATTGTTGGTTTTAGTGATACATTACCCACAAAATGCTGTATAATCTTTGCTGTAACTTTTGCAACATATTCCTTTGCGAACTGTAGCCTGATCTTTTTATTTCTTCGAATTTTAGTTGTTATTCCCAATGGTTTCCCCATTGGTGTGTGAGTGATCGCATGAATATTTATTGCTCCTGATGAGCTGGTGGTTTCTGACATGGCAGCTTCTGTCACCACTGTATGAGGGGGTGAATGCTGGCTCATGGTGGACAGTGGTTTTAGTGGACAAGTAGCAGAAAGGCTGTATAAGTACCATTTACCATCTGTTTCAAAGAAGACATCAGATTACCTCCCTGAAGTGCAATAAACGTCATGGAATTTTTATTTGTTGTTGAAATAATGCTCATTATAAGCATTTAGCATGAGTGCTGGTACTGGTCATGGCTATATGATATTTAGATTCCATCTGGAGTTTACTGATATCTCACATTTCTATGTCTTCACTGGTTGGATAACAAAATTCAGACACATGTCAACCTTGGCTAAGGACACTACAGTTTTATAAAGCAGCATCTTTTCTTGGCACATGAATTAAGATACTGGGACAGATTTGGCCTTGAGTGATCAAATCCCTTTATTGTATCTTACGGCGCTCTTTTATCATTTGAAAGTAATTTGGAACTAATATGTTTTGTATGTATGCCTTAAGATGCTGGAGAGCATGGTGGCCCACCCACGACCAACCAGAGCAGAGAGCAGTGACGTCGCCAACGCCGTGCTGGATGGAGCCGACTGTGTAATGTTATCTGGGGAGACAGCAAAGGGACTGTTTCCTGTGGAGGCAGTGGCAATGATGCATTCGGTGTGTAGATGTGTGTGCATGATTTCCACTCAGAGCTCTAAGTCAGTTACATCTGACTTAGTGCCCTCTGATAATCCTTTATTCTTCTGTCTCCACGACATCACTATTCCTCTCTCAGATCTGCAGGGAGGCAGAGGCAGCTATTTTCCACCAGCAGCTGTTTGAGGAGTTGCGACGCCTCACTCCCCTTTCATCTGACCCCACAGAGGTTACAGCCATTGGAGCAGTGGAGTCATCCTTTAAATGCTGTGCAGGTGCCATCATAGTGCTCACCACCAGTGGCAGGTGTGTATCAGCGGACACTAGTTCATGGTAATAGCATGGTTTAAGAATTAGTTTGAGGCTGCAGGGTGTTATAGTGGTTAGCACAGCAAGACAGTTCTTGGTTCTAATCGACCTGAGGACCTCTGGCCTTCCTGTGTAGAGTTTGCATGTCCTCCCATAGTCAAAAACATACAGTACATACAGTACAGGCGAATCGGTGACTCTAAATTGCCCGAAAGGAGTAAAATGTATACTTTTTGCTCCTTTAGGGTCACAGTATGGGTCACAGTATGTTAACACAGACGCTTGGATACATGGCACTGCCAAAAGTATGTAGTTGAGAAAAATTACTTTCTCACAATACAAAACAAATAATCAACCAAACAATAATCACTGATCTCTGTCATAGGATTTTGTTTTGATATAGCCTAAAAAACATTTACCAATTGTAAAGGTTTTAATAATGACGTTAGCTGATTGGCTGAAAAGGTGAAAGGTCTCTCCTATGATAAACCTATTTTACAATTGTTCAGTTGTTTGGTACAATGGCATTGGCAGAGTTATACAGACTTTGAGCGGTTTCAAGTTTGTATCTGTTGCCCGTCTTTGTGCTAAGAAAAGTTAACTGGTTGCTTATTCTTACTTTATTATTTATTATACAGATATGAGCAGGGGAGGCTTTAACTTGTGAGGCGCACTGGGCGAACCTCCCTTTCAGCACGTGCTCATGTTCTGGACAATGCAGAAATCTTTTATGGAGTCACCTATAACCTAATTTGTGTGAGAGTTGTAGTAGTTTTTCTGCAAGCTAGACACATTATCATAATGAACCTGAATTTTGAGAAAGCAGGGGAGGAATTGTGGTATTGCATGTGGAAGTCTGGAATGACAGAGAAGTATGCTAGAGTTGTGCAGGGTATGTATGTGAAAAGCATGACAGCGATGAGGTGTACAGTAAGAGTGACAGATGGGTTTAAAGTGGAGGTGCGACTGCATCAAGGATCGACCCTGAGCCCCTTCTTGTTTACTAATGGTGATGGACAGGCTGACAGATGAAGTCAGACAGGAGTCTCCATGCAATATGATGTTCACAGATGACGTTGTGATCTGCAGTAAGAGCAGGGAGCAGGTGTAGGAAACCCTGGAGAGGTGGAGGTATACACTGCATAAAAGAAGAATGAAGGTCAGTGGCAGCAAGACAGAATATATGTGTGTGAATGAAATGGAGGCAGGTGAAATGGTGGGGATGCAAGGAGTAGAAGCGAAGAAGGTGAAGGAATTTTAGTAGTTGGAGTCAACTGTTCAGATCAACAGGGTGTGTAGAAAAGAGGTGAAGAAGCGAGTGCAGGTAGGCGAGGGTGGATGGAGAACAGTGTCGAGAGTTATCTGTGACAGAAAAGTAGTAACAGGAGTGAAGGGAAAGGTTTACAAGATGGCAATTAGACCAGCGCTTCTGTATTGCTTGGAGATGGATGATTTTACCACAGAACAGGAGGCAGAGCTGGAGGTGGCGGAGTTGAAGTTGTTAAGTTTTTGTTTGGGAATGATGAAGATGGACAGGATAAAGATGAAGCACTTCGGAGGGACAGCCCTGGTTAGATATCTTGGAGACAAAGTAGGATGGGCCAAAATGAGATGGTTTGGATACATCAAAAGGAGTAATAGTGGATATACTGGTAGAAGGATGCTAGAGATGGAGCTACCAGGGAGGAGAAAAAGGAGAAGACCAAAGAGGAGGTTTCTGGATGTAAATAATAAAATATTGGAATATGTGCCTGCGTTTGGAACAGAGTATGCCCTGGTCGTATATATGGCTCGGTACAGGCAGTCAAAATTGCAAAGCACTACAAAAGAAGCGCAAATTAATTTAGCTAGCCAGCTCAAAAAGTGTGTTAAATGGTCGTTTAAATATTTGGACCTTTTAAAATTGAGAAATTCTTCTCATGACTCATGCAAATAACATATTCAAGGACCGCAATTTACATTAATTCACATGGAAGGCATGCAATTACTAGACTACCTGTTGTTTATACACAGTTTGGCCAACACGACTCACCTCTTGAACGGCTCCCATGAACTGACAGCGCCTCAAAGTTGCCAGCAGCAAGTAGTTGCTGTGTCCATGAGAGGGCACTCTCGAGCCTACAATTTCTTTGGATTAAGTATTTATAGTGGCTACTACAAGTGGAATCACACACTAAATAAACTATGTTACACATACAGGAATTTAGCATGAACTGAAGTCCTGTGGGAGGACAAAAACGACCAGTTTCCTTCTGAAAGCTCATCTGAGCGGTGGCCTTGGACGCACATCTGAAGATGCTGACTCTGCCTTTAAAGCATGTTCGTACTACAAACCCAAGTAAACATAGCGCTTGTGATTTCTGAGTTCATCCTGCTCTTGGAGAGACGTATAGGTACTTAAATGCTGGAGCACCAGATGGCTTTTTTAAAATATAGATCAGAACAAAGCTTTAATATTACAATCCTGTTCCCTGCTATCATGTCCTTAGGGCCAAGTTTTATTTGGCTATAATTTTTATTGTGTTTGCCTTATGTTTTTGTGTATTTTTGATTGTTTTTACTGAGACTGGGAAAATAAAGGTAACTCTCCTTCCCCCTCTACTCCTATTCTTGTGCAAGGAGGCAAGTGGGGCTGGAGTTTGTCCCAGCTGCCATTGAGCAAGAGCTGGGCAACATCCTTGATAAGTCATCAGGTCATCAAAGGGTCGACATATAGAGAAAAACAACCGCCCGTTCAAACTCACCTTCAAACCAATTCACTGCAATTAAGGGGCGCCACTTCTCCTACTTGCTTTTTTTGGGACTGTGGGAGGAAATCAGAGGGACCCTCTGCCAACTCCAGGTGAATTTAAACTCAGAACCTGCTAGCTGTAAAGCAACAATGTCATCCAGTGTTTATCCTATACAACAAAAGTGAATGCATATATCTAAATCAGCACATAATTATCATTTTAAAAGAGTCAATTAAAAGATACCATTAAGGGAAAAGCTCAAAATTAGAATCTTGAAACATTCTTTGATCATCTCAGGTTCTATCGCTTGTATAAAACTATACAAAACACAACAAAAAGCACTGAAAAAAAGATTTTTCTAATAGTGCCAGAGGAAAAGTCAGGGTATCACAAAAGTGAACACAATTTACAATTTTTATGACAATATTCCAAATTACACCTCCAAAGTTGATGAGACAAAAGTTCTTCATGAAAAACTATGAAAGTCAACCCCAGGACAGCAAAGAGGGACAAGTCTTAAGATCACTGAATGAGGAACCAGCTTCTATGCATCAAATTGACTTAAGGACTCAACACCAAAAAGAATTGGAGCCGTTCAGATTGCTAAAAGAACACTCAATCATTTTTTGTTCAAATTACTAGATTTTTGTTTATGTCGATGCTGTTCAAATGATGTTACCAACATCGATGATTGAATCCCCCTCTTTAAACTGTATATCCCGTTGTCCTCCTTGTCTTCCCAGGGCGGCACATCTTCTGTCCAGGTACCGTCCTCGCTGTCCTATCATCGCCATCACCAGAGACCCTCAGGTACGGTCTGTCTCCATGAATCCGCACTCGGCTTTCCTGAAACATAGTAGTAGTTGTTGCACTTTCCAAAGTATTGCCAGTATTTACTGTTCCTTTCTGTGTTGGACACAGTGAATGTGTTTATGTTGAAGGTTTTACTGGAGTTTATTTATGTTTTATGGAGCCATCAAAGGCAGAAACCAGCCACAAAGGGGTCACCAGTCAGTGAACCTTAGTGCCAGTCCCAAGCCCAGATAAATGGGGAAGGTCGTGTCAGGAAAGCCATCCATTGTAAAACCTATGCCAAATCCAAATGCGGAACACATAAAGGATTTCGAAACCTGATCGGTTGTGGCCCCTATTAACAAATACCGTCACCTCATTACAATAAATCGGCAGATTACCGACATATGGAGGGAAAAAGGTGATCCGCTGTGGCAACACCGAAAGGGAGCAACCGAAAGAAGAAGAAGAAGAAGAAGAAGAAGAGAAATCTAAAGCAGGAGTTATTTTTAAACACTTAGTCACATAATGTTTTGCAAACTATCTTAAAGTAGATCAACATCTGTAACTTTACAGTCCTGTGAAGTTAATCCTCATAATGCCATATGCTCCATATGGAGGTTAAAGGTCAGGCTCAGATGCAGCGCAGCACATCTGGACCTGGTGAGAATAAATTCAGCACAGCTAATGGCTGCCCTATGACAGCATTCACAACGTCTGAGCTCATACTAGTGATAAGAGAATCTTCTTAAAATGTACCTATAAGAACACAGACTCGTTTCCACTTAAAGGAAGGGGATATAAATAGACCAAAGGACCACATTAGGGTCAGGGTTAGGGTTAGAACAGAAAGCTCCTTTATCTATTTACAATTGCAAATCATATATTGAAATTTCAACTTTGTTGATTAGGTTTTCGAACACATCATAATTTAATTTTCAAGGAACTGACGTGTAGGGAACTTCTTAAAGCATTTAAAATGTGACACTTTTTTCTTTATGGGTTAAATTACCCCCCAAAAAATGTCTTGTTGATTAGATGAATCACAATTCCATATGAAGCCAAGAACCTTAATGAGGGGTCACAAATGGACATTTGTTTCCAAAAAACAGACTGGGAAGTGCCTTCAAAAGCGTATAATTTTTTTGTATTTTGTATTTCATGGAAAATAGTCAGTATGAATAAGAGCATCTTTACCTTTTGGTAAAGCATGTTTTTAGAAAGCTCTTCACCCTTATTAGACTTTTTTCTCAATCCTTGGCCCCTTACTCGTTACATGGATGACCACTGGGTCGTAATACAAACAGATTCAGTCAAGTGGCATACATTTACATATAAAAAATATTAACTCAAAATGTGCTCCAACAAACAGTTGAGCTTGAAAATAACGGATTAAAGATCCAAATAAATGTGATAACTGCTCACATGCATATCTTTTCCCTCAGGTGGCCCGTCAGTCTCAGCTTTTAAGAGGGGTGTTTCCTGTCCTCTTCCACCCTCTGCCTGCTCCTGTCTGGGCTGATGATGTAGACAACAGGGTTAACTTCGGCATGAACATAGGTCAGTTTGTGCATATTCATTTGCCTCCACCAGTCTGATTGTTGATTATTCTTCACCTTTACTCACATCAGCTCCTGTATTTCTCTCCCTTCACCAACTCAGGGAAAGCAAGAGGATTCTTCAAATCAGGCGACATGGTGATTGTGGTGACAGGCTGGATCCCAGGCTCCGGTCACACTAACATCATGAGGGCGGTTAATGTCCCATAATAACCTAAATGTACCCGGCTCTAAATCTGATGGACATGCTGACCTGCCAATTTTGAAACCTCTCAAAGGCAGATCCTGTAACAGAAAAATGTGATGAACACCGAACCCTTAAATAAAATAAAAACCTCTCTGGACACTCATGGATTGGCACAAGTATGTTGGCAACAACATCATTATTGCTGAAATACAAGGTTATAGTGAGGTAATGTTGGAATTAAAAAAGTCATATACTCCTGTGAAATTATGAGCTTTATTATTTAAAGCTGGGCTAACAGAGCCGTCCAGACTCCACCCTTCATCTCAGTTATTTATGGAAGTAATATTGAATTGAAAATTAATATTATCTATCTGTGTGCCATTACTGAAGCATATCATATTTTGTGGCCTTTATTGAATTTGATGACAACGTTTTTTTCCCGCCCATAGTCCCAAGCTTATGTCTGTACTAAGCTTGGGACTATGACTATTTTTGTGTATTATGAGCTTTTTGTCATAGGCTACTCATGGCTATTAAACTGTACTCTTGTACACTGCGATGATCCAGATGTGGACGTTTGCGACTCATTTATAATGTTCAAATGTAGTGATTTCTCATGTCTCATGATCCTGTGTTTGATGTCCTCATCGCCTGAATCCTACTTCCTCACATTCTCTTTGTGAGCTTACACAGCATGCTGCTCTTCAGTCTTTACCACTCACTCTCCAAAATACATGGAGATGGTGAAATTAAAGCACTTAGAGAATTCTGTTTTTTGTTCTAAATGGGACGTGTGTTCCATCGTGAAATAAGTATTCAGATCCTTGAGCTACCTGAGAAAAAGCCACACATATGCTCACACCTTGTAATAACCTCCCCATGTCCTTTTGGAGGTGGCATAATAAAGATTATCACTCACCAATTGAAGGTCCCTGATCAATGCCGCTCGTGTCAAACGGCTGACCAGGTTGAAACCTGACTCATTCATTTACAGAATACCCATCGTTTTCTTTAACCTTCCCATTATGGCCTGCTGTTCAGTTTACAGCATATTGCAGGAATTAATAAGATTATAGCACTTATGCTGTGATATTTCTTCCACACACATTGACAGTTGACAGCATATTGCTGTATGAGATGAATATAGCAATAATAATAATAATAATACATTTAATTTATAATGCACCTTACATTTGGATCAAATCTCAAAGTGCTAAATAGCAGAATGCTGATATGATTTCTCAATAAATTTACGGGCGATGGAGAGCTTTATTTACACTTTTATTTCACAGCTTTAATTAAGCTTACTCCTTTTTCATTTTGTTTTCTCTCCTACCTGTTTTCACACACCAAATCCAATGTTTAAAAACGGTATCATAATTACTCTTTCCATCAGGCGCTCTCTCTCTCTCTCTCCCTTAGACTCTCTGACTCTCTCTCTCTCTCTGACTCTCTCTCTCCCTCCCTCCCTCCATTGGTGAGAGAGGATGACGCGCGACCTTTACCTGCGAGGAATATGTGCGTATTACGCCGACGGGGCATGTGGCCTTTGGGGACAAATAATGGGGTTGTGGATGCCATGGCAACATGACGGTTAGATGCAGACCATTACATTGCCATCTATTTATTTAATACTTCATTTGCATGCGCTGCGTACAACTGGAAATCTGGCGACGTGTGTCTGTAGTAGAGTCAGACTGGGAAGTAGATCTCAGCCTTAGGCTAGACTCCGGAGCGCCTGCGTGGAAGCAGGCACCGCTAAACGCGCAACAAGTTGCTTTTAAGAAGCGGTATTGATTCATCCGAGCGCACCTTCAAGCAGCGTTCGACATTTAGAACCTGTTCATCTGTCCTGGATGCCATGATGACGAAATGACACAACGTATTGGCGCAGTCTGGACATGCTGTCATTGAAAGTGTGCAGAAATGGGAATAGATCGCAGCGAAGGGAGAGCTCAAGATTTCGGCCGTCAGACTCTGACCACCTGACCCAAGTTCCAGCATCGGCTTCATAGATCCATAGAGTCTCTGCTGGCTTCACCGCTCGCCTTCGTCATGAGGGATTGTCCGCTCGGATACTGAATGTGACAAGCTGCTGCCCATTCCGTGAAAAACATGGGCTAGATTTGGGATACACTGACTTGTTTTGTGCAGTTTTGTGTGACCCCGTCGCTCCGTTTTTTTTTTCCGTGTGCGTGTTTCTGATACACGTCAGAATGAGTCGGTGCGCTTCGGAGTGTGAGAGCTCGTGTGTGCATATGATGTGCGTCCCTTCTTTCTATTAACATCTCAATCCTCCTGACAGAGGATCAGGTGTCCATGTCATTTGTCCGCGGATGAAAGCCTCTTCTCTGTCACCTTAGCGCTTAAAACATCTCCTACATAATATAACGGCACATATGGCAAATGGGAATATTGGGTGATCAGCCCTGGACAACAAGGGAACGCAGACAGGACACCAACGGCCAATGAAGGACCAGCTCCCTTATCTTCAAAAGACCGGGAATCCGGTGCCAACATGACCGGTGTCGGAGCGTTGTGGGCGGCTGTGGAGAGGAGAGGGAGGGCCTCGGGGGGAGAGCAACGTTTCAAGGACAAGGAAGGAGGTCAGAGAGAGAAACATCTGTAAGGACAAAGGACACTCTTGGGGGAAAGAGGGAAAGTGGGGCTGCTGGCATCACCATAGCAGGATGAGGGATTCAATGTCTGGACTGGCTTTTTCCAAGGGCACTGAGGTAAGCATGGCCACATCGGCGGAGAGAGGGTGGAGGCGCTTGCTGTCGGCGACAGGAGAATTACTGGAAACCGCTTCCCTTTAACCTCTTCAATCTAAAATACTATTACTAATAAAGTAATCTGGACAGGTTCACTATACCAAAGTATAGTTTTCCTGAAGAGGAAGGAGTTACAGGTTATATCCTCCCTACCCTCACCCTACTCCTCCTTGAGTTGGGATGGATGGGGTGGCTGGAGGTGTGGCTACCCCCACCACTCCGGTGTCTGGGTGTGACAGTCTCCCCAGACGTAACGGAGGGGACACAAAGCGGCGCAGTAAGGGCAGCATGCCCTCCCCGGGCTACAGGCTATCCCTGGCCTCTCTTGAGGGTGAGAGGAGCTCGGTCGGGGCTGACAGCTCCTCCTTAGGTGGTCGCGGCCGCCGTCCCTCCATCATGAGCTCCTCCGCCAGGGACAGTCTTCCCTTCCGCACAGCAGGGACACCAACCACCCCAGTACCCTTGCCGCCCCCGCCACCCTCCTCCTCTTCGGCCACAGCGCACCCTCCTCCTCCCCCGCGATCAGTGGGTTTTGCATCTTCACGCGCAGCCCTGGCTTCCACCTCCTCCAGCGGGACCGGGGTGGTGGTGGTGGCCACCGGCCTGGAGACCACCACCACAACTGCATGCAACACCACCGCTGCAGGTACCCCTGAACTGGTGGGTCAGTCTGGACAGGGTGGGTTCGGTATGGGGCTGGATGGGGAGGACTACAGTACCTCCAACCAGAGCACCTTCATCCAAAGACAGTTTGGGGCCATGCTTCAACCTGGGGTCAACAAGTTCAGTTTGCGAATGTTTGGATCTCACAAAGCTGTGGCACTGGAGCAGGAAAGACTGAAATCAGCAGGGGCGTGGATCATACACCCTTACAGTGACTTCAGGTACGGAGTCACACATCCAGGCACACATACACACCTCCACAGCCTCCACAAACTCGTCTACTTATACTGACGTTGGCTTTTATGACAAGTGACACTTGTAGCACAAATAAAATAAAATAAATTATTTCATGAGGTACTGTGGAGTCAAAGCAAACTTCAATCAGATGATGGACTCTTAAATAGAAGGAGAAGAAAGATAAAAAGAGGAACATATAAAGAGGACCATTTTTATATACTACACAGCAGAAAGTTATGTGAGTGTTTAGAGGAGATGCTGTTGAATAGTCAGGAGGAGAGGGGGGATGTGATGTATGATTGGGAGTGGGTCAAAAGTCTTTCAGGGCACAATGAAGCCAGATGTAAAGATGTTTTCCTACACAATGTGTAAGTGATGACACCCAAGATAGACACCATGCAGTAATTGGAAGCCTGAAAAAAGCGTGAAAGAATACCAGGCTTTCTTAATTGAGAAGAAATAGTTTCACATGCAATTGAGGGAGGGAAAAGTGAGGAAATGCAAGTTTCTTCACTTTCTTGGCTGAAAGTTTAGTAGGACACATTCAGCCAAGAAAAGCGATGTTCATGCCCATCGAAGCAGCAAGAGAGGATTCCATGTCATTTAAGTCAAATGTAAAGTGTGTATCCATCTGAACAGTAAATGAACCCAGGACAGCACTCCCTGCTGGTGTCTTCATGCAATGATTTGTCTATAACATCTAGAATCAGTTACTGCCTTACCTGACTAGTTAGGCCCTATTTTAAGTATCCAAACCTTGTGGGATATTTTCAAGTTAAAGGGCTTCAATCTTTCTGGAGGGGAATACGGGCAGGAAATTTTGCAAGCGTCTGCTGACATGTTGTATATTGTAAAAATTGTATGTACTGACACATTTGTAACACCTTATATTATTTAGCGACTGGCATGTCCAGTATCCTTGGAAAGGTTGGTCTTGGTCTTGTTAGAGACTTTGCATAAATGCACTCCTAAAAGCTGCAGGTGGACAGCATTCGTAATCCTCAAGACGGACTGAAGCAACAATAGATGACTTGATCCCCAAGGCTCCTGGCCCACTTCTGTCTCATTACCCACACGCCGACACACACAAACACACACACACACACACACACACACACGCACACACACACACACACACACACACACACACACACACACACACACACACACACACAGACACGCACACACGCACACACACACACACACACACACACAGACACGCACACACGCACACACACACTTACACACACAGACACACGCACAGACTCACACACAGACACCCACACACATAAACACACACACACACACACGCACATTCACTCACACACACACTCATTCACAGTCATTTTGATTGTCTGTCAATTTGATGATCACTCATCACAAGTGCTGCTGATGAGTCTTCTCACAAGACATCCAGGGAAAGACGTCAACTGAGTGGTGGAGGGAAGGATGGATGACGAGGTGTGGCTGGATGAATGGCACTTTGAATCTCTGTCCCTGCTGCACTTTACTGATACCCACACAAGATATCTAATGATGATAATAGTACTAATTATCCCATCAGAG
The DNA here is from genome assembly GCA_037951165.1 of Lophius americanus. Classification (NCBI taxonomy): domain Eukaryota; kingdom Metazoa; phylum Chordata; class Actinopteri; order Lophiiformes; family Lophiidae; genus Lophius; species Lophius americanus. Next base: position 2,178,030 of record JBBDHG010000003.1, on the reverse strand, counting down.
AGTCATAATTGATCACTAATCTTTATCAATTATATATTGTATCCTTGAAACATGCAACATATGAATCCATTATGCGTAATTCAGTCACATCTAACTTTTCAGTGAAGTACCCGTAGACTTGGACGGTATCTTAAAAGGAACTTTGTGAAGCCGGAGGGGAAACTGACAGAAAGGTTACTTTTTTAAACGTTGTCTGTGTCCGTCCTGGTATTGACCTTGAGCATAAAGCCTGAATCTACTGAATGTGTGTACTAATATGTATGCATTGTGCATGTTTCCTTTATTTGAGGCTGCTGATAAGATCTCACTGCCTTCACAATATTAAGAACAGATATGTTGCTGCTGCACCTATAAGAATACATAATAAGCGGCAGAAGAGATGAAGATGTAATTCATACTCTGGAAGTGGAAGAGGGCATTTGAAATAAAAAGAGAAGTGGAATAATTCTCAACACATATTTGTCATGTGGAAACAAGGCTGGCAGCATAGCACATATATTTGCATTGATTGTTTATATAATAGCCAGTTGTTGTGCTTATTTGTCAGCATGTGTGGCCTGATAACAGGTGGAAACTTGCTAAGAAGTGACGTTTGGCGGACTGTGATCAGGGAGCTAGTCAGATGCCAGTGAGGACACTCTTGGCCTTAATTAGTGCTTGGTGCGACAGCAGCTGAGCAGGTAGATGCAGGTCAGTTCTTCTCTGGCACCTGCTCCTGTTCAAAATGGCAACCTGATGAGGCTATGGAGAAGAGCTTCTATTGCAGTTGTAATTCCTATTTGTGTGTTTGAGAGGGAATCTGTGTTTGCACACAGTGTATGTGCTCATGCATTAAACCCACACACTGTCCATCTACACTCAGGAGATTAGAAGTCAGTCCTGGTCAGGTACGTAGTAACCTTCACATTGCTATCCGTTTGTGCCTGACGTTGTTCCCATTAGTTTGGCCTTAACCCAGCTGCCAAATCACAGTGACTACATCGAGATCCAGTCCAGTTATGTTTCTCAACATCCTAAAAATATTATTTACTGCATCATGCTGGATGTATGCGTGCTTGTGTGAGTGCATGTGTTAGTTTGAATGTGTGGGGTCAGAAAGGGAGAAAGACCTCATAAATGGGTGCAATTCATTGTATAATGTAATACAGTAGAATAATGTGAGTATGCTCAGAGCTCTAACTAAATGGAAAGTACAATATTGTGAAAATACTCCATTACAAGACAATTACATTAATGAACTCCATGGTGTAAATATGAGTTGACCTTTAAACCTACCTCAATAGACTCAATATATACCTATAAATTAAATAAAATTAAATAAATATAGTGTGTCTGAAATTTACTTTATTTGTTTTATTATTAGCAATTATGATTGCTATTTTTAGTTATTTGGTAATAATTAAGCAATTGTCTATTATTTAACAATTAATTTATTGTTAGCAATACAATAATGCATTAATTTGCATTTACCTACTGTATATGGTTGATGTGGAGCCAATTTTAGTTTTGTTGCAAAGCATGGGCCAAGATACTTGGTCAAAATCCTTGTAATTGAGACTCTGCTTCTGATTTATATATAATTAAAAAGTTTAGTTAATCCAAAGTAGTTAAGTTTTGTATGTTTCTCTGAAGTTTTCCAAACTTATTTTATTTTCATCAAATGTTGTGCAATCTCTTGGTTTTAAAAGAGATCTAAAAGGCAAAGTCTAAAGTGTGAAAGGGGCCTACTTTGCTTTGGCGTAAGTCAAGAAAATCGTTCACAACATTTCTTTTGCATAGTTTTTAAATATATTGCTAGTAATTAAAGGCAGCAAATAAAATAATTTGGGGATGATAAAAAATACTTTATTTCTTTTGGAAATGTAGAAAAGTATCATAAAATTGACATACACAAGTAATTTCTCGCCAAACTGGCCAGCATTTATATCATATTATGATATACACATTTATTTCCTCAATTTGATAAGTGAGTCAGTTTGATCAATAAAATATCAATTCATACTCGTTGAAAACTTCAAAAATGTTCAGGGTTAGTTTTTTTTTTTAGTTATCATAGAAGTTTACGGGTGTAAAACCAAAGAAGCTGGAGAAAATGTTGCCATTTCCTCTTTGAAAAATATCATAAAGGGATGAATTAATCTAAAAAATAGACTAGAATTTGAGTTATTGTTTAATTGTATATCTGCTTGAGCTGTAGTGCGACATAGCACAACACAGTCTGTACATGATAATGAAGAATATTCTAAATGGAGGTCTTGTTCTCCACAAGAACATTAAGTACCAGACGATAATATGTTGGATAACACTGTCAGCCACGGAGTAGCTTGATGTGATTTATAGAATTGTTCCCTATAATCAGAGCTAACAAAGCATGTCCTCAAGGTCGGGAATACATCTCCTGCTTCATCGCCACAGCAACAGAATCACTGAGTCTGTGTGGCTGTAAACAATCCTCCTATTTATTGTCAGTGATTATGAAGTCATACATCGGGCAGTTCAAATGATAAAGTTAGACAGAATTATGTGTGTGTGCGTGTGTGTGTGCGCGTGTGTGTCTATGGGGCAGGGTGATGACTCATACTTAGTCTTCATCAGACTAGCAGTGGCAACACACCAGGATGTTGTGTTACTAAATTAACGCTCAATAGCATGTGATCCCAAAGCTGTGAGTGGACTCTCTCAAAGACAAACAGGGAGAGTTTGCGTGGAGAGGGGAGAGGATGAAGTCTCTGATATGTGTTAAGGTGATGGATAAATGGATTAGGTTGCTGTAGACAAAAGATGACAAGAATCGTGCCCGTGTGGATTGCATCCTCTTCTGTCACACTTTAATCACTTGCAGCATCCTGATGGTATGACTGATTCCCCATATTTTTTATCACGTCATCCATTAATACTCTTCAGCATGAAACACAGATTGTCAAGCTCTCCCAAGAAACTCATCATTTGGCACCTTCTCAGACATTACCCGTTTGCCACTTCACTCCCCCTCTGCTAACTTGATACAAGAAATAATGGATGTACTTCAACTGTTGCCTTTTCCAAATTATGAACATGTCTTAAGGGGAACAGTAAAATACACCACTTCTGGACTTGGACATGTAATAATATTCACCACTTCATGTTCTGATAGTTGTAGTTCCTTTGATTATATTCAGTATATAAATATCTAAACTCATATAATGCAATTAGATACAGAGGATTAAATAAAAACTAAAAACAAAGGGTTCTGGTTGTAGGGGAAAAAGAATAAGCTATGTTGTAAAAATGGTTTCACACACATAACTTTCTTATATCTATTTTATATCCTTGCTAGTGTACAGAATCATAGAGAGCACTGGTCTAATGGTCAAAAAAGAAACCCCACAGTAAAATGTTTTCAATGTTACCTCATGTTACGCATAACGGAAAAGTTTGTGTATTTAAAAGCACAGTACAATTACAGGCTTTTTGGAACTTGACTTATGATGGATTTGAAAAGTCAGGATGCCTCGGTCTGCTGCTTTTGGATCTGTCTATCATGCCATGATGGAAAAGATGTGACACCCAATCGCAGAATGTCCATCTAAACATTTTTTTCATGTTTTTATGCTATACACATAAATGATTTGCGTATCAGCGGCAAAGAAAATCAAACTGTCTATCTATTTTCGCATTGCTCTCTCAAGTCCTTCAATAATGTACAGGGATGCACAAAGATGTTATATTATCGATTAAGTACATTTTCATTTGTCATAATAGCAAGGACAAGTGTAATATGTCCATTATCAAAATACCAACTAAATGTATTTTGTCCATTAGTATACAAATCAATGGCCATTGTCACCAGTTCACCTTTCTCGGGTATCTTTGGTAGGCACCAACCTCTGTAGACCAGGAACATCCAACAATTTCTGCTGTTCTGGAGATTCTCTGACAAAGTTGTTTAGCTATCTCAATTCAACCCCTGGTCAAAGTCGCTCGGATACTTACACTAGCACTTTTTCTAGCTTTCTACTCATCAACTTTGGAGACAGAATGTTCACTTGCTGCTGAATACATTCCACCTACTGACAGAAACCATTGTAGGAGAATAATGAATGCTATTCTTACTTCGTCTGTCAGTGTTTATAATGTTATGGCGGATCCGTATACCTCTTACCTTTTTTTAAATACCTGAGAAATTATATATGTGTGATGAGATTTTTTCCGGAGCAGATAACCTTCATGTATTGTACTGTGGGATTTTGTGAAATTTTCAGTGCATGTGTTTCCAAAAAAAAATCCATTTAAAAGGCCGAGGAACAGGTATGTACATTAAACATCATGAGAAAGCATTCTAAAAAGAAAACAACTTGAAAAAAAAGCTAGAAATAGAGTGCATATTTTTAACGAGTTATAACATTTACTAACCCTAATGCAGATTCCAAAAGGTGTGTGCTTCATCAAATTGGGTCCTTGCAAAAATACGGAAAATAAAAAAATAAAAATCTTTGATCCACACCTCTGCCCTAACACACTAACATTTCATGGTTGCTTCCTTGACACATGCCCCAATCTACCACCCAGTGTCCCATGAAGTAGTTCAGGAATAATCCTCCTTAACGGACGTAGTAAAACCCAGTTCAACAAAGCTGTCTTTCTCTGCCTAGATTCTACTGGGATCTGTTGATGTTAATGTTGATGATGGGGAACTTAATCATCTTACCAGTGGGCATCACTTTCTTTCGAGATGAGAACACACCCTCATGGATCATCTTCAACGTGGTCTCCGACACTCTCTTCATGGTCGACTTGGTTCTCAACTTCAGGACCGGCATCATTAAGGAAGACAACACAGAGATATTACTGGACCCCAGGTCAGTGTCACCACAAATGTTTTCTTCTGGCCATTTGTAGGGCTTTTGCGTGAGATGTGAAAAGGTGAAATACGCTCAATATTGGTGAGAACTGTTATATACCAGTGAAATTATGAATCATTTCAACACATTCCAAGTGTCACTGTTCCTACATCTTACTCTAATGTAGGGCGATCCGCCAAAATTACCTGAGGAGCTGGTTCCTTGTGGACTTTGTGTCATCCATCCCAGTGGACTACATTTTCCTGATGGTGGACAGTCTTGACTCTGAGGTCTACAGGACCGCCAGGGCATTGCGCATCGTCCGCTTCACAAAAATCCTGAGCCTGCTTCGACTTCTTCGCCTGTCCAGGCTCATCCGTTATATCCACCAGTGGGAGGAGGTGAGAAACAGAGTCTGGAAGCATGGTAATATGTAATATTGAACCTATTGCATATTAAATATAATGTTTTAGGGCATAATCAAGTCATATTTTGCAGATGAGCAACAGAAAAGGCATTTTTAGATTGAATGAACGTAAAATAAAATCTTCTCTTTTGACTCATGATTTATTTTCTTCACTTGCATCCAATGTTTTTCTCTTTCCCTCTGGTCCTCTGTAGATCTTCCATATGACCTATGACCTTGCCAGTGCCATGGTGAGGATAGTTAACCTGATAGGGATGATGTTGCTGTTGTGCCACTGGGACGGCTGTCTCCAATTCCTGGTCCCCATGCTGCAGGACTTCCCTATTGACTGCTGGGTTTCCAAGAACCTGATGGTGGTGAGTCTCTAACCAACACTCTGCATTTGTATGCTATGCTAAATAGTTTTCAGTGAATTATTGTATCATACAGAAAACAAAAGGGGACAGGGCATTCAATGTGAGCTGAATGAAAAAAACAGAGCACTATCTCATCTTGTTTGAACAGTGCGCACAATATTTATTTGAGATGAGTGCAACTGGAGATTCAGAAAAGCCGGTGTTTGGTTATCTATGTGTCTGCAGAGGGAGTATGTTTTTATTGGATTGCAGATTGGACATTATTTGCTCCTTATATTTGTTAATTGGCTCACGCAACATCACATCCAGCTGGAAAATGCCTCTCATCACAAAGATTTTCCAATTAAAGACCTCAGCACAGATCAGGTCGAGGTGCTGAATGCATGCAAACAATCCAAAGCCTGGGGACCTGCTGGAGATTTGGTCACGTGCATGCAAGAACACAGACAGCAGATGAATGCACACAGATAGACACACACACACACTTACGTACACAGCTGTATGAATAGCTGAATCATGCCCTAGTTGTTGCCTGGGTGACTGTTGCTAAGCAGGCTGATGCTGGGATTTTCCCCAGAGAAAGTCCCCTCATCCGCTGGACCATTAACATCTTATTTTAGGATGTGTGTGAACCCAATTATACAAAGAGGCCACATACAAACATAGATCTTTTTTTTGCAGTATTTAGTATGTAGTATGTTTGACATTTTTGAAAGCCTGATGGCTAGTCCTTTACTGTCCTGTGGTCTCATACATCGGCTTTGTTTTCCAAGCAGTGTGGGATCAGACATTTAAATTGATTTTTACATGTTATGATCGCAATTTTTTTTTCGATTTTGAAGTATTTAGTTTAGATTTAGATTTAGATGAGGTGATGGCTCATCACCTCAGAGGGCGAAAAGACCGACTAAAATAAAACCCACTCTGTATTATTAATGAGCATTTATTTTATTCCTACGCGCTTCACCCTCCACCGCTCTCTCCGTCTGCCTCCCATTCACAGAATGACACGTGGGGTGTGCAGTACTCTTATGCTCTATTCAAAGCCATGAGCCACATGTTGTGTATCGGCTACGGTGCCCAGGCTCCAGAGGGGATGACTGATGTGTGGCTCACCATGCTCAGTATGATTGTGGGTGCCACCTGCTATGCCATGTTCATCGGACACGCCACAGCACTCATCCAGTCACTGGACTCTTCAAGACGACAGTACCAGGAAAAGGTGAAACATGATGGTCATTCCTGTCTTAGCATCTACTTTATCTCTCTCGCTATACTTTCAGCCATCGACTTCATTTCAATCGATTTTTTTTCATTTTCTTGTTTTGTCCAATCGATAAATCCAAAGCGCAACTATATAAGATTATATTTTATTCTATATTATTTATATTATATGTATTTTGGGTGACAGTGGCTCAGTTGGTAGAGCAGTTGTGCACTTATCTGAAGGTTGGTGGTTCAATCCCTGGCCACTGCAGTTCTCATGTCAAATTTTCCTTGAGCAAGGTACAGAAACCCAAGTACCTCCAAATGGCTGTTCCATTGGAGTGTGAATGATGGCGTGATTGGTTTTCACTTCTGATGAGGAGGTGGCACTCTGCATGGCAGCCTCTATCATCACTGTGTGAATGTTTGTGTGAATGGGAGAATGATGGCTCACAATGTAAAGCACTTTTAGTGGCCAGGAAGACTAGAAAAGTGCTACATTTATATTATATCATAGTAATGGGATCTGTGGCTGAGGGAGCTAGCCGGATGTCTTTGTCCCGGTGTCTTTAGGGAGTGTTAAGGGGGATCTTGAAGGGAATTGACATGTCACTTGAATGTCAATTCTCAGTGGACAAATTGCCACCCAACAATCTTGATAAGATCCAAGGAAGGATAGGACAGTAAACCCGTGGCACCTTTTTTTCAATACAAAATCATTAATTCTTCAGTCATCAATCAATCAGTCATTTCATTTCTTTTTCCCTGCTCTTTCTCAAATTATTAATTTTTCCTTTTATGCCTGTAACATATATGAGTTAATCCACTTCATCCTTCACACAACCTATAGACTGTGCCCAAAATTACTCCATGTATACTAATATATAGTTAATGACTGATAAGCACTTTTTTTTTTTAGGGGCAACTTTTTTTGGAGATAGCTGACCTGAGGATCTATCTTTTGTCTTTGTGATTGTAGTACAAGCAGGTGGAGCAGTACATGTCATTCCATAAGCTTCCTGCAGATGTTCGACAAAAGATCCATGAGTACTATGAGCACCGCTTCCAGGGGAAAATGTTTGATGAGGAGAACATCCTGGGAGAACTCAGCGAGCCACTTAAGGAGGTAATAAAACACAACCTTCAGATGTTTTGTCTGACAGCAAACCTGCCTTTCCTCCATTTTCCCTTGATCTCCTCTTTCTGTAGGAGATTGTCAGCTTCAACTGCCGCAGCCTGGTGGCTAACATGCCGCTCTTTGCCAACGCTGATCCCAACTTTGTGACTGCCATGCTGACCAAACTGCGCTTTGAAGTGTTTCAACCGTCAGACTTCATCATCCGTGAGGGCACAGTTGGACGGAAGATGTATTTCATCCAACATGGGCGCGTCAGTGTCCTGACCCGTGGCAACAGGGAGACAAAGCTGAGTGACGGGTCTTACTTTGGAGGTGAGACCATGAAGAGATGAATACATAGTAGCTGAAGTTGAAGGAGAAGAAGTGTCTTACCATAGAACGGGAAATTGGATGGTGGTCTATGCTTCTGAAAATCTTAATACTCATGGGGTTAAACTATCAGCTTATTCTTAATGCTTGTGCTACCTTTTCTTTGTCTGTTCTGTCCATTGTCTCTCCTCCCACGTGCAGAAATATGTTTGTTGACTCATGGACGGAGGACTGCCAGTGTTCGTGCAGATACGTATTGTCGTCTGTACTCTCTCAGTGTGGACAGCTTTAATGAAGTGCTTGAGGAACACCCGATGATGCGGCGTGCCTTTGAAACAGTTGCTGTTGACCGATTGGACCGTATAGGTAATCAATTATCTTCGTTCTATCTACACAGGGAATTCACTTTCTAATTATCCAACTAGTTCTTCTAAATTCATCAGTTTATTTGTAATCTGCTGAGAGGTGAGGCTGAATATGTAAAATCTGAAAAAATAATGGATGAACAGTCGGGAATGGAAAATCCTTCAAGCTAAATCTTATTTTATGAGCAGACAACAAGGACAAGTCCTCCATAAGTAATCATTGTCATATTTCCTTGCCTCTCTCTCTTCCGTAGGTCGGAAAAACTCCATGCTCCTGCGGAAATCATCCCAAGGTGGTTCTCTGGGTGGCAGCATGGGTCGGGGTGGAGGTCGGGGTGGAGGTGGCCTGGGGGGTGGAGGAGGCCTTGCCGCAGGCAGTCTGGGTTCCTGCGACAGCATGCTGGTGCAGCAGATTGTTAAACATGACAGCATGCCAGCAATGCAGGATGCCATTGCAGCTGCTGCTGCAGCAGGAAGAGGTGGAGTCATAAGTGGAAGTGGTACCCTGTCTCCTCGTCCACGCCCGGTCATCTGGGCACCACTGGTTCAGGCTCCCCTGCAAACTGCAGCGGTAACAAGCAACATCGCCATCGCTCTTCTGCACCAGCAGCAGCAGCAACAGCAGCTCCAGCAGTTGCAGCAGCAGCAGCATGCACTTGGAGGGGCTTTCTTCCTTCCCTCCCCTCTTGTCTCTCCTTCTCCGTCCTCCTCTTTCCCTCTGTCTCCTCCTCGTGCTCCTGTGTTACAGCCCCTCCGCCCCTCTGTGAGCTCTCTCATCGGAATGATGGCGATGGGAGGAATTGGCGGATTGCCTCCCAGAGGGGGGTTTCCTGCCTCTCCCTCGACAATTGGCCCTCCCGGTGGGGTGACATTAACCCCTATCGCTAAGACGCCACCCACACAAGCTTCCTCTGTCCCAACCTCTGTCCAGCAAGGAAGAACTCTGCATTACAGTCTTCGTCTCCAGGCTGATCATCCTCCAGGGATTGCTGGATCACTTGGAACCCCAACAGCTGGAGGACCACCAACCCCATCCCTCCATAGGATGCCTACTGCCAATCCCCTGGCTACATCTGGTGCCAAATCAGATGGCAACACTTCACTGACTGGTCAGCAGGGAGCAAAAGAAGCTCTATTACGTTATGGTGGAACCGCCTCGCAGGGTCTGCCAGCACTGGGCAAACTAACACAGGAGGCTAGGTTACTGTCAGCATCACAACCCACGTTGCCTCACCGCTCTTGGGCTGGAGTGCAGCCTCACCCACCTCTCTATCGTAAAGCCTCAGGTGGTAATTTGCTGGTGGCTCCTTTCCTGGCAGGACAGTTAGGCAGAGGTGGCAGTACTGGCGTGCTGGCCTCAAATGCCCCAGTACAGTTGGTGACAAATACAGGGTTTAATGCACAAGCACAGGCCACAGTCCCTATGCAGCCCGCAGCCACGTACACACCATCTGCACCCCACACTGTGCCCGTACCCACACCTAACGCAGCACACATATCTTCTACAGCTTCTTTTCCATCTTTATCTCCACCAAAACAGACAGGACCCTCCTCTGCCACCCCTTCATCTTCACCCACTCCCTCATCGCCTACACCTATACTGTCCCAGCCACCAAGTCCGAATCCAGTCCCAATGACCCCCTCTTACTCTTCCTCTCCTCCTTCTAACTCCACCCTTCCTTCTCTGGGAGGATCACACCCACCATTGCTCTCATCAACTCCCCGCTTCAAATCGATTCCCACACCTTCCCCCCATTCCCCCTCTCCTTCCCATTCTCCATCTTCCACACCACCTCCATCTTCTGTCTCTACCCCTATTCCATTACCTCAAACCTTTGGTCCCAAGACATCTCTGACCTTCTCTTCTCCCTCTTCTTCCTTGGTTGCCTCTTCTCCACTGCATCCCCAGAGCCCCCGAACCAAGGCATCAAGCACTCCGCCATATGCTTTTCCTTTGTCTGGCCCGAATCCTGCTCCAACTACTGTCCCTTCTCCGATACCGACTCCCACTCAGACTACTCCAAACCTTATGTCTACCACCTCCCAAACTCCTGCACCCACACCCTCTACCGCTACACAGACCTTCACTTCTTCACCTTCCCTCTCTCCAAACCATGTTAAATCTGACCAGTCCCAAAGTAAAACCCACAGTCCAACCCATTTTCCCCAGCCTTCTGTCTCCTGCTTAACTAGAGGCCTGAAAGAGGCCTCGCCTATAAAACCATCTCAAACTTCACCTCCTTCTTCAACACCATCTAGCAACAGCTCTACAACTAAAGTAACTTTCTCAGTTCATCCTGTAAAGCAAGGCTCTCCAGTCATTTCAAGCCCCATATCAGGTTCAGATCATTCCATCAAACTAGTCCCAACACGAACACTATCTTCAACAATTTTATGCCCAAAGCCAAACGCCACTAGCCATTCCCCTACTACTACCACCTCTACCTCTGTCACCACCGCTCTTACTAACCAATCTTCTCCTGTGCAACCCCCAATGCTAATGTCCGCCACTGCAATTGCCCCTACTCATTCCTCAAATCTCAATACATCCTCTAGCGCTGCCCAGACCTCTCAGACAACCACGACACCCACCCTGTCAGCAGATGCAGCTGCCCCTGCCAACACAACCTCCCCTAAAGGCGGGAAAAAAGACACTCAGCTGCCTCTTGTCAGAAAAGACTCAGAAGGAACAAGGCACAAATTGCCTGCCAACATGTGAGGCAGAAAACCCCATCGGATGTTTGACTCTTGCGGTGGTGACCACTGCTGAGCCGTGGATAAACAGAGTCATGTCAGAGTCTGCACCAGATATTGAAGGATCTCATCTGGACAGGCACATCCTGTTTTCTTTCACCCTAGACTGTGACTGTTTTAGAACATCAGAGGTTCATCTGACTCTTACCCAAGCCATTGACCGAGGAGAAAGCCTTCATGTTGATGCAGTGGGTGGTAATGCCTAAACAACATCAAAATGTGTACTTACATATCTGTGTTAGTGATTGTTGGAGCATGCAGGGAGCTGAAGTGGAAACAGTAAATGGGATGAAGCAATAGGTGAGAGTAAGAGAAAATAGCAGCATATGTGAAAAGTCTCCATTTTTCTCAACAATGGAAACAGCAATATGTGTGAAACATTTGAGACATTTGAGGAAAAACAACAATTGTTTTGCTTGTTTCCAGCTAAGACTCCCTCTTGCCTCCCATTTTACACCAAATTGTAATATTTGCTCATCAGAACAATATTTATTATTATAAGAGTATAGGGTTTCACAGTTCACTGGTAGTTATGTTGTCCCAGGCTTGTGGTGTTTAGTTTTTTGAACAAAGACAACATTTTTAAACTTACACGTTCAATCCGATAACCTCTATGAATTGTGTTTTCTGTGACACTCCTCCAGTGGTAGCTGCACTTGATTTTGTTCCATGCAGATCCCATTACTGTAAAAATGTACTTCTCTGTTGGTTTGTTGTGTGCTTATCACGACTCAGTCTCCTAGTCTTTCATCTCTTGTCTGTCTCCTTGCCTTTCATCTGATTTCGCAGCTCTGGTCGCTAACGGTTTCTTCGACGTTCGCAGACTCTCTGTCGGTTTGGCTGACACTTTGCTCTTTTCTGCCATAAGCCTCATGTTGAATTTGCTCTTCCTTCTGTCACCCTATGACATTGTCTCAGTGCCACTTTCAGTGATGTTTGATGTTTTCTGTGGGTAGGATCAAGGCATTTCTGTCTTAACCCCTGATACCATGTTGCCTAGACTATATATTAAAGGACCAAATGTTTTATTTTTTATTTATTCATCTTTAGCTTTAGAACAGAAAAGAAGAATACTGTTAGAATGAAGCTCTTGAGCACGGTGGTGAAGGTGATTACTATGATTTTGATGATGAGGGTGATGATATTGTTGACAGGTGATGATGATACTGATATTGGTGTATATCTGGATTTAAGAATAAAATGGATTTAGATAACAAATGTTGAGTGTGCTGATGTATAATGACATTCATCCATGTTTGTTTCTTTCGTGCAAGAATGCATATTTAAAAAGTCATTCTAGTAACCACGATGTATAATATGAAAGTTATGTAGTTTCATATTACGCAAGCGTAAGACCGAGACATTTAGATGTGATGATTTAGTTAAAACTTTATTTCAACAGTGGTGGAATGTAACTAAATAGATCCACTCTTACTTACAGTGTTAGAGTGCATTAATTGTGGCCTTCTTATACTTTCATTATAGAGGCTGGCTTCCTTATCTACTCATTCCCAGGACACTGTTATGACCACTAAACAACTCGTTTAGGTTTTCAACTTACGGTATATCCAGTGGTATCATCAAAACACACAGTCAGCATGATTACTTATTCTGGGAAAAATGGTAGGTATATGAAAAATCAAAGGGCTTTTTTAAACACAGGTTAGTTTTGAAAACATTTGAAATGCTGTGATCAGGACAAAACAGGTAAAACATTTTACCAGTAATTCAACAGCATGTTATTAATGCTGAATTATTCAAATAAATTCTATTTAAATTTACCCTCTACCAATGCCAAGTAAAAGTTATGAATAGAACAAAAGAAGCCTTTATTTGATGAGTAATACCCATCACGTGTAATTTGCATGACTCCCTATGAGCTGCAAAGAACCCTAAAATTAACAGAACAAAGTGAATATATGATCAGAACGGGTGGTTATGAGAACCAGAACGTACATTTATTTTCATAATCTTATCATATGTAAGTAAAATAAAGTAATCTAAAAGTAACTAATAAATGAGCTGAACGTATTCTTTAGAATTATACATACAGCACTTGAGTAGTTTTCTACTCTCCTCTACCGTGACTAAATGATTGAGTGTTTTCTTGTTTCTGGTATTTCAGTGAATGTTCAACTTTACTTAGGATAGTGAGGGTCTCATGAGTCATGACTGGACCGCTTTGCTCTAAGAGCCATTTCACCAGCTTCAGCCTCTCTCTCCCAGCTCTACTAATGTTGCTGCTCCTGTGTCCCCATCCCTAATCTCCTCTCTCTCAGCAGAGGGCAGACACACTCACATCCAAGGTTAAGCTTGTGAATTTGGGTACACTTATATCTCTGCCGCTCTTGACTGAAACTAAATGAATATTTGCCCTCATGTACGCTTGCCTCTTCTTTCCTTCCTACAACCCACCCTTCCTCGTGCACTTTCATTTTACCGCTCCTCTCTCAATAAGGTCCAAGTGGAGAGAATTGTTTTTCACCACACTGGGTTAAGAGGCATTGACACATTGTAGTAGCACGTTTGTTGTTTCTTGCACACTGTTTGAATCATGCCTTCAAAGTCTGTCATCGCAGCATGGACCTGTCATTAAGTGTGAGATTACGCTAACCTGCTTTACTGGGTGAAAAACATCGGCAGTGAATTATAAGAAAAAGCATTTGTGTGTGAAGATGATCTACTTTTGGAAATGTTTCTACGATGCACGAAAAATTGTTTTAGTGTGGAGGCCTCAGTGAGGAGACACTTGGTTGACTATCAGCAGCTGGGTGTGTAGTGACCACTAGATGGCGATTCAACTTAAATAATAAAGTCAACATAGCAGCATGGAGGATGAGTTTGTATTATACTTGACAACAATTCATTTTGTATTAAGTGTATATCTGTTCATGAGAGAAAAGGAAGGCCTTAGATACTGAGAACATTTTAATGAACAGCGACGTGGAGCAAGGAGACAGTGTGTAAGAGGTTAATGAAGGAACACCAGCCTTGAATAGAGCCACCTGTGGGTGGGGTAATAAACAAGTCTGTAATTGTTGGCTGTCACTGTCATTCTGGTGGAAACAAACAACACTGGCAAAGCATTTCAGAAGCTAAAAACTATATATTTATTTTATTCCTAAACACATTACAGTCTGGACTCTGGATTTTAAAAGTGTAATTCTCTTGCAAGCTAATTATCTGTATTCACAAAATCATTACTACATGTATTCACAAAAAGACAGAAGGATCACTGAATTTGGTAAAATATTGGCTCTCTTCTCAATATGGTACATCGTCTATTCATGATTTCTTGCTGTAGGCAGTGGCAGAGGTGTACTCAGGTAAACTGCATATAAAAGACATATATTTAGACAAGCCTTAGCATCAAAATACATTTAAATTGCAATAAGGAAAAGGATTCCCTTAAGTACAACCCGTTTCAGACTCATATATATATACTAATAAGTGATAAAAGAAAATCCTGAATTAATGAACAGAGGTACATAACAAACACACACATGCTCCCACACAGATGCAGTCTATGCTCTTTGGAAAGTGTGACACATATTTTGAGGATGACATAGCCCCGCAATCCCCCCAAATAATTGTACAAAAAGAAATCAAGATATGACTTTTCCTCAATTCCTTCAGTGAGCCCAGAGTTGGGTATATTATTTTGGACGATATGAAACAGGAAAGATGAGTAACTATCAGGCTACCTTTCAAATCTTTTCCAGGATGAAAATGCTCCCATCCATTGGTTAATACCCCACTTATAAGTCGTCCATTGGGTTGAAGATTATGAGTATGATATGAGTTGTGTGCTGTGGTGTTTACAGTCACCAGATTTCATCCCAATTGAACATATTGCAGATTTTAGAGAGACGCAGAAGATAGCATCATCGTCAAATAACAAATCGGGGAACATCTTCCAGAAGAGGGTATTCCTCATCTCTAGTATAATTCTAAGTACCAGCAGAAACAATGCTGGTGTTTGTTGATGCTGTTCTGATTGACAAGGAGGCCTAACACCTAATTTAAGACAATTTGTAACTTTTCTTTTAACTTGTCACTGAATATAATTAGATTATAATTATTAGTGCATTAATGTGCTCAACACTTTAATAAAGGGGGTAATAAAGCCGGGGCTAAATTATGTATATTTCCTAGCAGGATAATAATTATTAAACCAAATAATTTTGCTTTTTTTATAATAAATAATGCAGTGCAGAAAGTAATATACTGTATATATGAAGTATCTAGAATAGAATGCAAAATGTACCTAAGAAATTAGGAAAAACAAATACTTTGTGAATCAGTAGCATGCTTTGTTCTTTCTTTCTTGCTACAGGAATAATTGTGACCTTTTTGGTCTACCTTGCAACCCCCTTCGCTGCATACAGCTTGGCATGGTAAATTAGATGCATTTATAGAACATGTTGTGCAGACGTAGTTTTAGTTATTTGACTTGTAGTACAACCACAGAGCAAACACAGATTTAAGGTTAGAGCATAGGAATGGTTGGGCCAGCTAAGCTCGCCGCAAAGTCATATATAGACTTCCAGCAACCTCACATTTAAACCCACCAACACACAAACTTTTAGAACATCTGTAGACAAGGACCTCTTGGAGGTCAAAGGAAAACAGGAACAAGCAGGTCACAATATGAAATTAGTCAACGAAGGGAGCAAATATTGTCCAAGTGTTTCATGGACTGTCTTCTTCTCCCACTCTGTTTACCCCGGATCTACCACATCTCAAAGTCAAAAGTCATGGTCTGGACTGCTTGCATGCAAAAACTGAACTCACTGTCCATAAAAACATGTATGAAAACCATAATCGTAATAACAAGGATGCTCTCTCCACGGCTAAATCTGAGTATTACGCTAACCTGTCAGGTCAGGTGAAGGGAAAACTAGATTTCTGTTTTCCACTGTCAACACCATCTTGAGACCACCTAGTGCAATTCCATGTCTCTGGACTATTAACATCCTCATCCTCCTTGATCTCAGTCCGGCTTTTGATACAATCTCTCATACCATCCTAATAGACAAATTACCTTCCATTGATTTCCCAGACACCCCTCTCTCCTGGTTCAAGTTGTATCTCTCCAGCCACACTAAGTTTGTACAACTTAAGACCTTCAGATCAAAACACTCCCCAGTCACTACCGTTGTTCCTCAGGGCTGTTTTGGGCCCTCTCCCCTTCATCATCTACCTCCTCTCACTTTTGGTATTTAAATTTGGTATTCACTTTCACACTTACACGGAAGACACCCAGCTCTATCTGTCGTCCAAACCAAACACAACCCTTCCACCGTCCTCCTTCTATAAGTGTCCCCTGGAAATCAAAACCTGGTTACTTCATAACTTTCTCAAACTCAACAGCAATATATCTGAGGTTCTCCTCGAATGCACCAAAACCAATTTGGCCAAATCTGACAGCTTTTCACTGACTATTGACAACTGCACTGTTCTTAACTCCCCCCAAGTCAAGAGTCTGGGTGTCATCCTCGATAGTAGATTATCATTTGAAGTAAACATCATTAATGTCACTCGGTCTGCATATTTCCACCTACTCAATATAAACCGTCTCAGTCCGTCACTCACACCCAATACCACCGCCATCCTCGTCAACGACCTGGTCACCTCACGTATTGATTACTGCAACTCGATCCTCTCTGGTTTTCTGCTCAAGCGCCTCCATAAACAATAGTTGATCCAGAACTCTGCTGCCCACATCAAGGCAAGAACTCCTCCATAGAACACATCACCCCTGTCCTCCAGCAGCTTCACTGGCTACTTGTTAAAAGCTGTATTGACTCCTTCTCACCTTCAAGTCTCTCCATATCTTTGCACTGCCCTGCTCCATCCCTATATGCCCTCCTGTACTCTTCGTTCTTCCTCCTCCTTGCTCCTCACTACGCCTCCTGCCCGTTTATCATCGAAGGGGTCCAGAGCTTTTAGCCGTACAGCACCATGTCTCTGGAACTCTCTCCCAAAATCCATCTAAGAAAATGACTCTCTCCCCACATCTAAATCCCATCCGAAAACCCACTCTTTCAGACTTGCTTATTCAGTGTGATCACTGTGGTTGATTTTGTACTTATATTTAGCTTTTTTTGCATCTCCTTTACTAATGTCTTTATATATGTTGTCTTGATTTTTATTGTGTGTCTGTAAGGTGGCCTTGAGTGTCCTGGAAGAAGCCCATTCATAAAATGTATTATTATTATTATTATTATTATTATTATTATTATTATTATTATTACAAAGCACGCAAATGCTTTACTTCTAGCCAGTGCAGTTAGCTAAGATGTATGGTTTTTTTTCCAAATTATTTACAAAATTATATTAACTGACACATATATTTAACTAAGACTAGCTTCCAATTTCAAATGTACATGGTCAGAAAAATACATAGTTTTTATTTTATAAAAATACTTGATATTAGGGGATAAAGACGTCCCTCTTAGAGAACAAATGAAAACAGAAGCAAATTGGTGACAAGGTAGAAGCAGTTAACAAAGGGCGTAAACATATATATTTATATTGTTTTTTATCAAAGGGAGTAAATATAATCCAAGAGTCTCTAGCTTTGGTGACGTCAAAGGTCGCAAAGGGCGCCAATGCGCCCCTCGGAACATGTAAATCCAGTGCGGTCATCCAAAAGCTGTGGACTAGTTCATAAAAATAAGAATATTTATTTTGCGAAGAAGTACCTTTTAAAATTTTGTCAATTTTATACATTTTATGTATTCACAGAAATATGGAGGGCTTCATTAATTATTTTTTTCTGATGACAGATCCTGAGCATTTTCTGTATTTCTTAACCAACTCACCGTTTTACTTCACTTAATGTTCTAAACGTAACTGCTCGTACCCCGCTACTTCATTCATGCATGTTCCATTACATTGTCTGTGAACTTATCACGTAATGCTCCTTTAATCATCTCCCGCAGACACCTGTTCGGTGTTACTTTAACTAATACTCCTACTTCACTCAAGCCGTGGTGCCTACAGGCTTCGTGTATGTGAGTGTAAGATTGTTGGGGGGTATTGCTGAGTCATGACACAGGGGAATAACTGCTTAGTCACGAGTCAGGGGAAAGCTGAGACTGAGAGACTGGAGATGCTTTTTGCGAGTAACAGGTAAACGAAAAGCAAATAGTCTTAAATCAGCTTTCCCTGCAAGCTTTAGTCCCGATCAATCCACGCGGAGAAGCCCGTTGACGGAGGGGGAGCCGCGGGGTCTTCAAACCTACCCACCCTCTCTCCTCCCTCCGCCACCAGCACAGCGACAGATACCTCTGCTGGACTATCGCACCACAGATGGACCCCCTCCCTCCCTCCCTCCCCCCTATGCCCTGCCCACCCCGGCGGTCTCTTCTCCAGCCTTGCCAGAGCCAATCCGCGACTGGTTGTAAGTAGGGCAAGCCGCTTCCTGGTTCTCAGAAGGAAGGAGCAGGGAGTCGGAGTGGGCCAGAAGAGACAGCTGACGGGGGAGGTCCGAGCAGCTCAGAGAGTCGGCAATCTGAGGGGAGAGGACCGAGAAGAAAAAAGGCACACGAACAAGAAAAGCGTCAGGGTGTTGAGCAGAGGGCGACAGGGACGGTGACCCCGGCGGAGAGAAGACACGAGCTGGGGGAGTTTGAAGAAGTCGCCAGGGTGGGCCGGAATAATCAGGAAGTGAGGAGGTCGGTCAGGTGGGAGGTGACACACCGGAGCTCAGGTGGGTACATCACCTGAAAGCTGTTTTTTAACTGGAAATGATCACACACCTGTGCGGTACATGTTATTAATATTAGACGTTATATACATCGCTATGCCACGACTTGTCTCTCCAGCCTCCCTCCTTCCTCCTTTTCCCGGTTCTGATCGGGGTCACGGGAGGACAATCCACGTCACGGGTGTTCAGTAACTCCCGTCGTGGTTTATTGTCCTCCCTGCAAAAGATCGGAGCGCGTCTCAACTTAAGATTCGGAATGCGCCAAGTTATAAACAAAATGTAGCGTGACGGTTTGGTTGTTGTTCTTCAGCAGGTGCAGCAGCCATCGCCGCGGGGAAAGAGAGTCAGAGAGAGTCAAAGAGAGAGAGAGAGAGAGAGAGCAGGGTCGGAGGGTACATTTCTGGAGACTCAGCTGCTAATTATAGCCGAGAACACCAGCTGACATCCAAAACCTAACCTGTTCTCACGCACATCACCTGCCTCTCTGCTGCTCGTGGGCACACAGAGTAGTCGAACCTGTACCTAAATGATTCCCCATCAGTGGTCTGTTTATCATCATCATCATCATCATCTTTCTTCTACCCATGGCGCACCCTGTGTTTTATGTTAATCCCATCACTACCCTGCGTTAGAGAAGGATGCACTCAGGCTTTAATGTTAGGTTAAGGCTTCTGTCTATCTCATGGGTGGGGAGGGCTTTCATGTCAGTGGGCTTTTTTGTGCTGACTCGCCCCTCTGACAGACCGGCCTAACAAGCTCAACTGGCTTGGGTTTGGTTCCCTGTCACGGAAAAGTCGGTTAAGGTAAATCTTTAGTTGCCAGTGCAGGTAGATAATGCCTTATTTCCTCTAGACTCTTTTGTCACAGCAGCTTTATTGGCCCCCCTCTTCATCTCTGAGGGGCGCCAGTAGGAAGCTGAAATATTGTCTACAGATGTCTGTCTGCAGCCAAGCTTGTGACCGAAAGGGAAGGAAAGTTAGGAGAAGAGAAAGACTTCTTTTTTTGTCATATTTCTTCCTTGTGCCATCACGTGACTGGACATTTGTCCTCTCCCACTGGGATGGTTTCCTTACATATGGAAGAGCCATCATGGTTTTGAAATAAATTCTTGATGCCAGCTCTGTTTGCCCTAACTTTGTCTACAATATAATGAGACATCTGTGCTTTATCTCTCGTTCCTGCTGTCCTGACATGACCTGCACCCACACTGCTTTCTTCAGGCCCTCTCCTCCTAGCTGGCATCTACACTTTTCACTTGTCAGATTCCTAGGTGTCAGTCTGAGACACACACGCACACACAAGGTCCATATCGTGGACAGCATTGCCTGAATAGTTTTTAGAGAGCTGTCAAAAATAATGAGCATGTCTGCAAACATCATCATCATTTCTGCACAGCTTATCATATGCTTCTCAATAGATGTTTATATGTGTGTATGCATGTATGTGTATGTGTTGGTGCGCTTCCAAATCATTATCTGCTAGTTGATTTCTATCATACTCAAAAAAAGACCCATTCCACATCCACGATCCACATGCACTGTTGTTAACTCCATGGAAAATAGTTTTAAAAGACAATGACTCAATTGGTCAGCACGTGGAGTTTTGTGGATGTTGGGTCATCACATTTTTGTTCAAATACTGAATATTCGACTCCTTGCCCCTCTTTTGGATGAACACGCCTCTTCGCCTTTTTCAATCAGGTGAATGACATCTGCTGACCTCTGAGCAAAGAACCAAAAGAGGAGCGGACAGGTGATAGGCAGAAGAAAGCAGGCTCCCATCGCCTCCTCAGTTTATGGACTGGAGGTAGGAATCAGATAAAGCCATTATTTACAAAATGTTATCAAAATTGTCATCAATATTATGATGCTTTTTTTTTTTAATGTGCATAATTTGTGTGAAAATGTATTCATGTGATCAGCACCATGGGCCAAAAGTTCATTTCACTTTTCGACAGTCCTCTTCAAAAAAATGTTTTAGTTGTAAATATGGTTCTTGGTTTGAGTTTTGCACAGTTGTGATCGTGCATTGTAATCCCTAACGTGGGGGGGGGGTAAAGCAAATTTAAAAAATCCACTTGTTTTCACTTCCAGTCTTTTAATGTTGATTAATTGTCCGATAACATGGAGAGAAACACATGTATACGTTTACCTAAGCAACTGTAAAGAAACCGTTAAAAATAACTTTCTGTGTCGCTTCAGTTTCTCTTTATTTGCAGCGAACGTCGTATGAATCTGTTGGACGTTGGACGAATGCTCTTTGTTGAGCATTCACACGCTTCTTTTCTTGATGAGGGCATTAAACACTTAACACCTATAATAAGAAAAAGTACGAGTTATGATAACCTTTTAATTTTATACCATGAAACAGCTAACCACTGCAACCCTAGTTCTAAATTCCTTCAAAAACTATTACAACTTTTTTTTGTAGAGCTTCACTATGAATACTGTAGATGGGGTTTCAAAAGTACTGACGAAAACTAACTTCCCCTGTAAATATGGCTCTTGGTTTGAATTTTGCACTTGGCACATAGTGTTGCTCATGTGAGGAATGATATGAAAGCTGTTGAACATACAGTTTTTAAATTATTTTACGTATTTTCTATGAAGTAGAAAATACGTAAAATAATTTATGTTTTGAAGAGGACTGACATTTCTCTGTTCAACTGTTTTTACGTTGAAGATAGTTTTTCATCAGTACTTTTCAAACTCCATTTACTGTAGTTCATAGTGAAACTCAAATAAAATGTTTCTTATAGTTTTAGAACTAGGGTTGCAGTGGCTGTTTCATGGTCTACTATGGTATAACAATTCAAAGATTATCATACCTCGTGGTTTTGCTTATAATTGGTGTTATTAACTATTAAATGTCCTCATCAAGAAAAGCAGCATGTGAATGTTTAACAATGAGCATTCGTCCAACGTCCAACAGATTCATATGACGTTTGCTGCAACTAAAGAGAAACTGAAGCGACAGAGAAAGTCATTTTTAACAGTTTCTTTATGTTACTAATGTAAACTGTGGTTATTGGCTTCAAATGCTCAATAACACCAATCAGATTCTAAAGTGGCTTGGGAATGGTGTAAAACAATATTACATCTCCTGTTTATCTCCCATGGGCTAATGGTATTTATTATGTTTGCATGTGTTCACAACACAGCTAGAGTGCTACTAAGACGAATTAGGTAGACGTGTACACGCAAACCAAGCATGAGCTAGCACGGCTCAAAAAAATCTCACAAGTAAACCAGAAAACGCAAAGCTCGCGAATTGTAACGCAAGTAAGGACAAAATAAGACATCTCGACATCTCTACCACGAAAATGTCCGACACAACGAACTTATCACACACTTTGAATTGAATTTTGAATCACACAAATTGAATCACCCCGAGGATCATAGCGAGTTACGACGCTATCGTTAGCTGAGCGGCTAAAGCTAGCAGGAGCTCATAGCCAGCCAAGAGCCCGCTGTTTGTATGTATCTATGCTGTCATTTATGGTTTCAAAATTTAACGACAAAAGAAGCTGCGGCGGAATAACCCTGAAAGTGTTCGGCACAACAAACTTAATAACACACTTTAAATTGAATCACCCCGAGGAACATAGCAAGTTAAGAAGCTAACTTTAGCAGAGCGGCTAAAGGTAGCGGGTGTTCAGAGCCAGACACAAGTCCTGAAGTCCCTGAACAAAGCCACATATAACATATAATGGACTGAACGAGGATTACAAAGTTTTATTTTCACTTCGAATATCATACAATTGGTTTAAGGACGGAGGGGACTTTAATTTCAACAGGTCAGAATACATTCACATCGCACACGGCATTGTCACTTCCACTGTAATCATTCAAAATAAGAGCACTTAAAATAACATTATTCATTATGATTTTTAAACTTTAAAGAATTTTTTTTTTTAGTTGGTCAAAATCGGCCGATCAGACTTTATAAAAACCGCAATCGGTGCATCTCTGGAATTAAGGCTTTGCTGATAGAACCGCAATACTAAACTATACCACACTGTTTATCAGAGAACAAAGATTTAGACTATTGTTGTGCCTGCCTAAAAACTTACAAATAATTGCAACAGGAAAAATATATATATCAATAAGTGTATTTTGGATATTATAAAAAGAAAACATATATTTCTATTTATTATTAACCCAAGGCCCAATTTATGTAACAATAATTTATAATATTGGCAAACACAACAGCCTTGAAACAATAAATACTACATTTATCATTTATTACCACACAAATAATAAAAATTAACTAGTATTTCTTTTAATGTAGTTCATATTCTAACTGTTCAGCCCTGAAACATATTTCTAATAAGTGACTTTACTAGGTTTTTGGAGCTAAGTCTGGACCAAACGTTGCACACAACGACAAGCCACTCATTGAGAAATGGAACCCCAAAATAAAACTCATGACCAACCCCATCTAGATCATTGAAGTCTTTATATAATTAATCTACTTTGAGGGTCAAATTGACACTGTTGACCAAACGAAAAAAAAGTACATGGAGATTAGTATAAAGACCATCTCTAACCACACGTGTTGCACAGAGCAGTTTTTAGTGTTTTGACTCACTACTGAATACTGATGAATTTATCAGTGAAACAAATGAAACCTCAGTGAGTTCAGCTCTACATTTACAAATCTTCATATGAATCCCTTCTGATTAGTGATATTGATTTGCAGAGGCAACAATGAAATTCCTGTTAAAATACAATCGCTGTTAAAAAAGTACTGGACCTTGTCCAGATTTCCTACGTTTTTGTATGAATTTCATACAAATTTTCAGATCCTCAAACAAAGTTGAATGTAAAATATAGGCAACATAAGTGGGAAAAAAAATAAATTAAAAGGACCATTCTCAGAAGCATGGAGTTGGCTTTTCTGGTCTAAGCAGTAGCACACTATCCCCAAATCAAAAGGATCTCCAGATGAGACAAGGAAGGTTACTGAAGTGCTCCAGTATGGGAAGGCACACAAAGCTATTTCGAAGGTCCTGGGATTCCACAAACCAACGGTGAGACACATTATGTACCATTGGAGATCACTTAAAACAAGTCTATCCTTTCACAAATTGTCTGACTTTCCAAAACTCAACACTGTAGTAAAGGATTCAGGAAGTTACAGAAGTTCCCAAAAAAATATCCTAGAACGTCCAGGCCTCTCACAGCCTAAGTAAGGTCAGTGTTCATGGCTCCATTATTTGAAAAATTAGGCTAAAGTCACTGCTGACCCAGGAGAAGATTAAGGCTCATTTGAATTCGGCTACAAGACAGATTAATGACTTTCAATTAAAGAATATAATACAGAATATTCTGTGGACTGAAGAGTTGAAAGTGAAACTATTTGAGGGACATGGGTACTGTTAAAACTGTAGAAAACCAAAAACAGCATCCCACATATAGAATTTTACCTTCATGGAGTTGGTGGTGTGATGTTGTGAGAATGTTTTGCTGATTGGGGCCAGGACAACTTGACCTAATTGAGGGAAACGTGAATTCTGTTCTCTACCAGAACATTTTGAAGTAGAATGTCAGGCCATTAGTCTGAGTTGAAGCTCAAGTACATGCAGCAAGATGATGACCCCAAGCAGAAGAGTAAGTTAGAGTTTCTTGTTCAAAGCCTAGACCTGGACCCCTCTGAGATGCTACGTCGGGACCTAAGAAAGTTGTTCATGCTCACAAACCCTCCAATGTCGCTACATTAAAGCATAAAGTACAAAGACGAATGGGCTTAAGTCCACAACAGTGATGTTGAAGACTGATCTCAGAGTTATTAGAAGCGCTCAATTGCAGTTGTTGTCCTTAGGGCAGAAACATTTGGCTGTTAAGTTCAGGGGGTTGAATATTTTTCCACACAGGTGTTTAATTACAATTATCATTTAAAACTTTATATTCAGTGTTTACTCAGGGTTCCTTTATTTTTATGTTCAATTGTGTTTGAGGAGCTGACACTGTTATGTATGAGATACAACCAAAAACAGAGGGGGAGAGGATCAAATAGGGTTTCACCGCACTGTATAATTTAAAATGCTTATTCAGATCATGTGACCTTGGTTTTGCTGCAGTAGGGCTGGTGACAACCATGTGTCCATCCTTGTACCTAAGACAAGGGGAAGTGAATTCAAGTGGTCTGTCAGGAGAGGAACACATGCAGAGTCAGAAAAACACACACTCGCCTATAGACACCCATACATAAATGCATGCACACAGTTCCAGGAAATGCTTTAATTAGGACATGTGAGCCCAGATAAATTCCCCGTTTTTACAGACATGGGTCTTTCAGTTTCATGCAAACCGCCTGAGTGGGAGGAAGGTAGGCAGAGAAACAGAACATGAGCGAGAGATAAAAGAAATGAAGGTTTTTCTCTTGTGACCCTAATAAAATTTCAGGTTTTTTATTTACATGGCTGCAAAAATAAACACTTGTTGTAAGAATATCTCTCAATTCCTTTCCCTTATCTGGCTTTTTTTCTTGAGAGAGCATGTTGAAGTCACATCACTTTCATAAGACTGCTGTTTCACCCAGAACTAAAAATGGAGCTTGTGTAGGATATATTTAGTTTTGTTGGTCTGTTGTTATGCATTCATCGTGGTTAATACCTGGTTTTACGTCATATAACTCATTAGTTTGATGATTGGTATTCCCTTCATTTGAAAACCCATAAACGGTGACCGTTTCCCTTTGACCTATGGACAAACGGCATGTTTTCACCATACATGCCCGTTGCTAATCCACAGTGAGGCAATGATGATATGATGACTACACGCTGTCCGTAATCCAGTTGTCTGCTACCCCAGTTGAGTCTTGCCCCTGCTTGATCTGTGTCAATAGAGGAAGTTATGTATCTGCTATTTCCTCTTTTCAGTTATGAGTTTCTGTAGCATTTGACAGGCCTCCCTCGCTCTCGACCACCAGCCTCGAAGCTTACGCCACTCAGCATTAACTAGTTGGTAGGTGATTGTGACTCTTGCTTCTTGTAAAGCAGACATATCAAACTCGAGGCCTGTGGGACACATACGGCCTGCACAACAATTATATCAGACCCGCGAGACAATATCTAATTTCTATAATAACTGGCCCACTAGGCACAGATACTAGACATCCCAGAATGCTCTGAGATCATTTAAGAACACCAAAGTCGTCATTTGTCAAGCTCTTCTCCTCTTCTCCCTGCTCCTCTGTTGTGGTATATTAGCGTTTGTCCAGTCCCCCTTATAAACTTTAGGCTAGTCCTTAGAACGGACTATACAGAGCCCGCGAGGGGATATGAATGAGGGAAAAAAAGAAAGTAAAGTGCTAAATAACAATAGTATTAGTAAGTTTAAAAAAAGAAAACACTTGAAGTTGCTTACATTTAATGTGAATAGCAACTCACTATTTTTTCTTAACTTTTTTAGCATAAGCGTACCCTTACTGTTCTATTGTGGTAGTAAAAACAAACACTAAATCAGTCCTGCCATTTACCAAGGGTTGTTTAAGTTGTTGATATTGTTGAGTGAAAACATAACAATTTTAGACGTAACTTGAACATACAATTTTCTGGCTGTTGATGCCTGTGAATAAAAACTATTCACAGGCTTACGTGATTACGTGAAACAATGCTCATATTGAGGGAGACATAAAAATGTATTATGCTGATCCATGTTGAATTTAATGTGTACTTTGAATATTTACTATTTTCTTGGTTCATTCAGAATTTTATCAAATTAGTTGAAAAAATAAGATTATAAATAGTCAGAGTACCTCAGACGAAACATGGCCTTTTTGAGTACTGCTCGGTCCTCGGTGTGTATGTTGAGTTTTTAATTTTCAGCCACCTCTGTGAATGACTTTGATACTCCTGCTGAAAAGAGTCATGAGGTGGAGAAAGGAGGAGACTTGAGGAAAAGCTAAATGCTAAAGAAGTAATGGTGCTTCATCGCTTCTAGAAACGTTGCAAACAGTTTTTGTACAAACAAGCAGGGGGGTTGTCATAAATAGATAAGGCGGGGCAACACTTGATGGAAAAAGAGAATAAGCACCCAAACATTAGCAGGCGATTGCTGAACTTTACCACTTTCATGTGATTTTCAATGGGGAACTCCAGTACGCTTTTTTTTGAGGAGGCTTGCCAGCAACCATTTGGATAAATAAAACCACTTTGTTCTCCAATATTTCAATATATTGCTGATAGGGCATATCTCATCACTCATTCACCATAATTTTTTTTTCTCCCCATGTTCTCTCTTAAGAAGTGGTCTCTGTGTGAATACCAATCTGTTGGGTTGATTAGTCAGGAACTCATGTTCTCTACTATCATTTTATTTTCCCACTTCAGATCTGAATATTTTATTTCTACGAATGCTTCACATCAGTTGTTTTTTTTGGTTTCTACGTGTCACTTTGTACTCCATATATCTCTCCATCTGCTTTAGTGGTCGACCATCTTTACTGAGTACAGGAAGAGGAAACTGATCAGGATCAGTTAGATTTGCAACATTTTTCTCTCAGCATGTGTTTGTGTGTATGTGTCCAGTGCTTTTGCAATTTCTTGCTCTGAAATGAGAGGTCACTTGTCTGGAAAAGCATCAGTCATTGAAACCCTCCCAGTGATGTGGTAACTTAAAGTGAAATGCAAAGATCAGTTATTATGTGTTTCTACATCATCAGAGTGTTGATTTAAAAAAGTGGGTCAGTTTTCAACATCCTCTGCTGTATATTACTTTGCTTGAAGACATTTTCACTCATGCTGACTATATCACTTTGCAATTGTTTTCTTTATTCATTCTATGCAGTACTATATTCACTGGCAGAGTTTATATTAATTATATTGTATCCAGTTATCTCTTCTACATCTGACTGAACTCCTATCTTCTCATCCTCATCTCAAAACCATTCTGATTTCTCAGTAACACCTTCTTAGGTGCAATAGGTGTCACATCATCCAAAATGTTTCGGTTTTCCACAGACCTTCAGACTTTAGTAAATCCACAGTAATTTACTCTGTAAAATGTACAGAATACATTAATTGATAAAGTTTCAAAGGGGGCAAAATTAAATATATTGTTGCTCAAGCCCATTTTGTGAAGTTTATAATTTCACATATTTCTAGTTTAGAGTTTTACAACATTTTTTGGAGCTTTTTTTTTATCGGTTTTTGTGCTAAACTGCATTGTTTTTGGTTAATGAACATAAAATTATAAACATTATAAAGCAATTTCTATGAATAACTTAAAGTTGAATTATATTTTTATGGATGTTATGTTTTCTGACTGTACGCAGCATGGCTCCAGACAAAAACGATTATCTAGGAGCCATTGGCTCCTAAACCCAAAGTATTTAGGAGCTGAATAAATTTCAGGAGCCAAAATATATCGTAGTCAATTAGAATGTTAAATGTCTGTCTTAACCTTTTCTATCCCTTTGGTACTGTCTGCCTTTGTTTGCCCTGTGTCCCTTTTTGTGCACAATGTATAATTTAGTATAATATGTGCCATGTCCAATGTGCTGCAATCCTGTTAACCTAAATACAAACATTAAATGTCAAATCTATGTACAATTAGTTGCTTCCTGCTTATTCTAGCTCTGAGATGGTATCCATGTCTGTACATACTGTATATATTTCTGGTTAAATAATAACAATATTAACAGACTGGAGTAAGATATTCATTTGAGCTATCAAAAAATTTAAGAAAAGGCGGTTACCTTTGTTGAACTGACTTATTTTTTAGAGAATACAAAAATAATTCAGGATTCCACATTGATTTCCGGTGTTTACCTGCCCCTCGATGGCATAAAAACACAAATGTTTCCCACATACACCCAGAACTTCTTTGACATACTGTCCCTTTCCCTGCTGATAAACTCACCTACTGATGCTGCCTCCAGGGATCCTGTCTCCCTTGCTGCTCCTCTCTCTCAAAGGTAGCATTAATTTCAACTTAATTATCATTGCAAATTAAATAATGTTTTACGATGAACCAATTTTCTCCTTGGAATGCTGAATGTAAATTATTAACTTTAGTGACAGTCATAGCGAGGAGACCGCTGACGTCGTAAGTAGGGTGGCCACTATTACAACACCAAAAATGAGGATTCTTTGCAGGACTCGGCATATTATGCCTATATCCAAGAGATATACAGACAAAATCAAATATCATATTATTTTTAGCCGAATACCTTTATTGTGACAATATTGTGGGCAACGGCAAAAAAATCCAATTTCATAGTGGGACCCCAAGAGGGCAAATGCCTTTTAGCACTAATGCCTTTTAGCACAAGTTTTTCACAATTCCCTCTCTATTATCGATTTGATGTTACCATGAAAACATCTGAAATTGCTCGCCAAGTTAGCCAAAAAAAACTTTTAAAAAACAATGAAAGTAATTTTAGTCGTTATCTGTAGCCCTGCATAGACATACAGTTGTTTACATATACATGTATTTCGATGAAAAGGGGATGCAAAAACCACAACAAAAAAAATTCACAGTATTGTATTACCATTTCCAATTATTTGCCAGATGTTATTCATTTGTAAAAAAAAAAAAAAAAGATATTCAAACTGTTTCAAATTGAATAATGATACTTTTCTTGGAACAGATTTGAGGAAGTCTGATATTTCCGTGCATGTAAATTCTAACTTTCAATTTTATTGTTCATGTATTGATGTATTTATTTTTTAGCATTTCTACTCCAGTATAAATATTAGTCACAAAGAAGTAGAAAATACTATTTAATCATGAAATGACTATTAGTTAATATTTTATTTTTTATTGATGCTTTTATCTGCTTTTACTTTGTAGCACGTTGAGATTTGATCCAAATGAAAATTGCATTATAAATTAAATGTATTATTATTATTATTATCATTACCTGTGTATCTTCTCAGTTTAAAAAAAGCTCCAGTATTACAGTTTGTTGGTTTGGACTGGCCTGGTTAAACACCCATGCTGGGTTGTAGCAATCATGTAGTTGAGAAATGACTA
Source organism: Lophius americanus (assembly GCA_037951165.1). Lineage (NCBI taxonomy): Eukaryota > Metazoa > Chordata > Actinopteri > Lophiiformes > Lophiidae > Lophius > Lophius americanus. The sequence continues at coordinate 2,147,959 of JBBDHG010000003.1, read as the reverse complement.
AAATGACTCTTGTTCACCCCTTTGTTGTTTTCATTAGTATTTCACATGCATTGTTAGAGGTTATCATGTGTCAGGAAATGTTTATCAACTTCATCATGAGCTTATCGGGCACGTATGACATGAGCAAAAATGAAATATATCTTGAAGAAACACAGGGAACGATGTGTGATTTACTTATACACTTTGGGATGTTCCCGTGTTAACACACACAGAGTGTAACAGAGTGTGTTAGTGCTTGATGGTCTGATAGAGGGTGAATAAAGTGTGAAAGCACTCTGTCAGCATGCCCCCTGTGAAACTCCCTTTCACTGATACTAATGATAGAGATGACTGCTTCCTCAGACCTCTGCAGACACACCCACACAAACGCACTTATATGGAGTCTCTTGCTACTTCCTGTGGCTGTGTGCACGCGTTTACCTCTTGCTCGATCATTGTGTTTATCTCCTAGTCATCATGCCACTGCTCTTCTCTCTCCTCCCAGTCTCCCCCTTCCTCTCACCTTGTAACTTAACGCTGTCTACTCCTGTTGCACGTCTCTTCGCTAACACAGATTGTTTGAGGCTGGGACTAGATTTTCTTGTCTTCAACTCCTCTGCTCTGCGCTTTATCTTTGAGAATATCTCATCATCCACCCACCATCTACTCTGTCTCAACTGTGACTCCTACCCAAAACCATCCGTTATGTGATTTCGAAGAGTATGTGTGTTATTAGAAACAATTCTTCCCCCATGTTCTTTTTGTTGTCACTTCTCAAATCTCACACCATTTTCCTCTTTCCAACCTCAGATTAACTTCTTTACCTGGCCCTGCTGCTCTCTCCTCCTTTCACAATGGCAGACATGGCAATTTCAGAAACAAGTGATTCATTGCACCACTCTTTCGCAGAAATGATTCAGTACCTTGTCATAAATCATAAGATTTAGGTACAAATGGTATAAAATAATTATAAAATAAATAAAAGCTGTATAAACCCATTACAAAAAATCTCTAAAGTGCCCAACTCAGGTCTGTGTTAGCAATATAGAGAGGAACACGGGTTGTTGGGTTTTTTTAACTCAAGCTGGAATTGCTAGATAAGAAAATTCTATTTAAAGTGTAGGTAACATATCAATCAATTCTCCTGTTTTTAAACTCTAAACCAAATTAATATCGATCTCCTCTGTTGTCTCACTATTCATAGAAGAGTAAAATAACTATTTTCTTCAAATTGCCTTGAAGGCAAACAAATCTCATGAAAGCTCAAATATATATCCCCCAAAATATTTTTATTAGATTTATTTATATAAAAAATATTTTCTGTATTTATTTTAAAATGTTTAAGAGCCTTTAAAGAGAGAGAGGTCTATTTTTCAATATAACAGGACAGAGCATATAAGTGCACCGTCCCAAACCGCAAAGTTCTCGTCCCAACTGCTGATAATAAGCCTAAAGTACAATTCTCCAGCAGATTCATACTGTTGTTCTGGTCTCGCATGCAAACTGGCCGCTTTTATAGCGCACAGTGGAGTGTCTGTGGTGTGGCTGGACGAGGGGATAAGGGCCTCTCCTCTGCCAGCCAAATGAATAATGTAATGTGTACTAAGCCCGCAATGTGTTCCTGCATCGACACTCGCATACACATCATAATGCCCCATTTACGGTAAGAACAAAGGAGGGCTCGGCTGCACTGCCTGTCTTCAATAGAAGACAGAACAACTTCTGCCGAGTAACGTCAACTCACTGGACTTATTTTTTATTTTTATTTTAAAAAAAAGGGGTGGTCACTAATTATCATGATCATGTACCAAGTTTTTTCTTTAACAAATTCAAATGTTGATTCAAATTCTCTCTGGTTGGGTCTGTTTTTTTTTTTTTTATCTCCTGGTGGGATGCAAATATTGGCTGGGAACTGAGACACAGGTCATGTGGTTCCTGTGTTTTTTTATATCTCCCAGCAGAGACGGGCTTTATTGTGAGAGGAGGTGGATGTGTCGGCTTGTGTTTTAGGTAGTGTTTTTGTTGTTGTACCAGGTTCATTAAATGTTTACATGTTAAGGTTCTGCACCAAAAAAAATCCTGACAAAGTGCTCTGCTGGACTTAGAGCAGTTTTGGTTTGGCAGCCCCCTCAACTTTTCTCATCCTCCCCACTTCCTCGTCCCCTACTCTTCTTCCGAGAAGGTGTCCTGCTACCACACTCCATGTACTAACCCAAATAAATGTGTTGCGAAGAGGTTGAAATCTTTCTTAACTCCTGAAGCTTGTCAGACAGAGAAGAAGAGCAATGACAGGAAGACCAGTGTGTGAAGGAGAAACGGTATGAGCTCAAATTTTACTTTCCATCTGTTTGGCCGCTTCGCTGTTTGTCTGGCGCAGTGGAAGTTTAGCATCATAATTTGTTATGTTGTGGTTATGAATAGCCCAAAGTACTGGGTTTTATCTGAATGAAAACGGAGAGGATGTATGTGAGACTGTCGACGTGTAAGCGTATGTCATGTTTCAGTTACTCCGTATTTATGAGAATAGCACTGTAAAAGATTTATTTGAGCTGCAACAGAGTTCATAAATCCATCCAAAAACATTTTGAACATTCAACATTTTGTTAATCCACTTATAAAACGTCATGTGTTTACGGTTCTCTTACCTCAGTTTTTGACTTGTTGAAGAGCCACCCATATTCCCCTATAGTTATTTAAGTACTGAGAGTTACATTAACAAACATGCACACAGTCACACACACGTACAGCCCCTTTGGAAAATATATGACATCAGAATTTCTAAAAGCAATTCTCCTTTACCCTCTCAGCCACAGTTTTCGTTGAATAGTCTTAAAGTCATATTTTCCCCCTTAGTGCTGGAGACTGATATAATTGAGCAGGACTGGGAAAACTCACAGCCTTTAATGGAAAGTAAGACCTATAAAAATAATACCAACAGCTCTAGTTCCAGTCATCATCACATCACATGTTCTGAGCGTCTAGCAGGATTTCACCATAAAGACAATGGGTCCTGTTTTCATACTGGGTAGAAATCCTTGTACAGTTTTGGTCACTCCTGGCCTCAGCAAAAACTAGCCATTTATGTTGTCAGGAGTCGCATTGAGTTGTAAATTGGATATGGTGGATTTACGTTTCCATTTACTCGAAACCAAAAATGAATCCAAGATGGAATCCTCTCCTGAAAATGTTTTATTGACCTTTTCTGAGAGTCTTTGGTCTGATGATAGAAATACAGTTAAACTGTAACTTCAGGGTAATGACATCCAACCTGGCCATTTTCAATGATTTTTTTTTTTGTAGTTATAAGACTGACGATTGAATTTAATGACACACCTAAAGGCAAACAGATATAATTCATTAGACAAAAGCTGCTGAACCCTAATTAACATGAATAAACGTGTAATTGAATTATGTTTTATGATAATGCATGAAAATGCGCTTGTGTGCCAACATCACAGTTTTGTTTGCAAATGTGTTTGTGGGATCTGCCTGCAGGTTGTTTTAGCTGTAATGTGTTGACAGATTCAGCAACTTAAGCAGAATTGGGGAGTGACAAAAAGCAGAAACAAGGTGTCAAGGGCAGGACATGGGGGGGATGTGGTTGTGCATGTCATTAAGGGCCAGTATTAAAAGACTCAAAGACAACTGATGGCAATCGTTGCAATCTTAGTCTTTTCAAGCACTCTTATGTTCTTAGGAATACACTTAAAATAAACAAAATAAAATTACCTGCACGGACCACCAAACCTGCATGTCTTTTTTCTATGTCGGATTCTTAATGTGCTCAAGATTTGTGTTTATGTCTTTCAGTGTTTCAGAATTTGAGGGGATAAAAAGTCATATATTGTGCCATGATTAGCACCAATCCCGTTTTCCTGTTGATGCATTTTAACAGGCATTACCATCCCGATTAGACATATGAGGAACATTTCACAATGGTCAAGGGATGTATTTATACTTTGTCTCATTAGCAATGTTTCCAGTGGGACTTAATCCCATTTTAATCCCAGCCATGTTTTCTTTTCCAGAGTGATACGACACATATGTGTGATGCAGGGTTGGAACTATGTACTAAACAAGCATGAATCTAAAGGTTCAATACATTAATCCAAAACATTCATTCAAAAAATGTCAGAAAATATAAATTAAAAAAAAGGCATATAGAGCAAGGTGATTAAATTATTAGCTAGAGTGTTTGGAGACCGTAAACCGCTGCTAATGCTGAACAAACCCACCAAAGTCAAGGCAAACGTTATTTTTATAGGACCTTTTTAAAAAAAAAAAAAAAAAAACAGGGCTGACCAAAGTGCTTTACAATGTAAGTCAGCCAAATAAGTCATAACATTAAAATCTGTTTGGATAGTAATAAAAACGTAAAATAAGAAAATAACTAAACATCATAATAGATTATAAAAATAGTAATATCTTTTGGGAATTACTTTCTCATCTCAAAAGAGAAGGCCAAAGAGAAGAGGTGGGCCTTCATCAAAGATTTAAAATATACAGTGGGTCAGATCTAATAGGCTGATGAAGCTCGGTCGCCCCAGGTTTTAAGTCGTGTTTGGGGCACGTTCAGGAGCAGCTGATTTGTTGATCTCAGATCTCTAGCTGGAGTGTAAACACAAACAAGTTCAGTGAGGTAAAGCGGTGCTAATGAAGAGCTTTAAAAGCCAAAAATAAAAGTGTGCCTTTCCACACCTCACGTTCCCGTTTACAGGCATCTCCTGTTTTTAGAATTTTTCACCAACATACATCTAGAGTGTGGCTCTGTTCAAAGGTATCACCGTAGGGGAACCATCTGTTAAAGCATAATCTAACTTTCCTGTTGTGCTTTGCAGATTCCACCAAAATTTAATGGGATTGTCCTGTCACTGATTCCTATCACTTATAAAGGATACCTGAGAATCTGTTTATAACATTTTGAGTTAACTTTCTGCCTTAAGGGTTCTCACAATATTCAATAATGTTTTCCTGGACGTACCTCAAATTTCAGTGGTTTCCTCCTTAGGACAAAGCCCGCCTTTGCACCCAGTTTTATAGAAATCTGCCAAGTAGTTTCAGTGTGATTGGCAAATGGTAAAAAAATAATGTTAATCAACACCCACTCCCAAATTCCATGCTATATCCAGAACCTGTCTGGCAAGCTTCACCAAAATCTCTTACAGAGTAGGCATTACAGATGAAAAAAGTGCGCAAAGCCTTAAATTGTAATCTTGCAGAAGGTGTTGAAAAAACCTTAGAGTACAAAAGTTCAATGAGTTCGTCCTGGCACATAATTCCATCCCTACCAGTAATTTTTGTATAATCCTACAAACGGATACACAAAAACCAAGTGAACTGATCACTGGATCTCCTTGGCAGATGTGAAACTATCTTTAATGACTGATCCATTATGAAAATATTTATCTAGTATGTTGCACAGTGTTTGCCACAGGTTGAGAATTTGCTGGAGGTGGTGGCTGGCGCCGCACAGCGTGTGACCGATGGGTTCACTAATGAACTAGTCGAACAAACTTTAACACTTACTCCATTTATTGCAAATTAATGACCATCTTCTATCTTAGGTCAACACAAATACCTTCAAAAATGTAAATAAATATTCATTTTTGAATGAATAAATAAATAAGAAATCAAAAATATCTTACACTTAGGCTCATGCTATTTCTATTTCATATTTCAAAAGAAATAACTGTTAATAAATATGTACATTATAAATAATCATCTAAAGGTAGAATATGATAAAAAAAAAGAGTTGTTTTCACAGGCAGAGAGAGGGAATGCTAGGGAGAAGGGCTGCCTTGCCTCCGGTTGACTGTGTTCGTGCCAATGATGAAAGGAAGGGTAGGGTTAACATTTGAGATGTCCTCTGGCACTTTCTCGTATGAGAAAGGGAAGCTTTAATATGTATTGGAATGAAGGGAAGGACAAAACTGTGCTGGCAAGTATGTATATAATTGCCTCCTTTTTTGTTGAATGGGTGGAGCAGGCTGGCACATTTTTTTGATATTGTTTTCAAGATCACTTTACTTAAGGGGTTAAATACAACACTAGGTAGAGGAGCCAGAGACTGGCACGCAATGTGCATGTGCCTGTACAGTACATGTTGTGTGTCTTGTTGCACTTGTATCACTCCTGCGCCTGTTTGTATTAAATAGGGTGTGTTTTGGAGCAGGTTCGTCAGGTGGATGTACCATCGTTGCTCAGAGCCCTCTGGGCACTGTGTGAACACTCTTATTGGATGGCCAGGGGGCTGCCAGTTGCTATGGAAGGGAAACGAAGGACAGGGAGGGGGAATCTGCTTGGCTGAGCTGTTTGTGGAAAATCTGGTCTGCTCAGGTGTGTATGAGATATTGTTGAACTGGCAGAGTGGGGACAAGGTGAGGTGTGAGCTCAGGGAGCCAAAGGAGGGAGGTGCTGGGTCTTATTACTACTAGGCCTTATGTCTCACAAAGAGAGATAAAGGAAGTAGTTGTCCTTATGTGACTTGTATTATGACATGTTACCTTGGTGTTGATGAACTTGCTAGTATAAATTGTTATAATGAAAATCATTAATAACTGATGTTGCTGTATATTTAAAACATCGTATTTTTGACTGTCGTCTTAAAGTTTTTAATTCATTTTTTATTTTTTTGCTCTCTTTCTTGCCCCATTTATTCAACGTGACTCCCTCTTCCCTGTTCACCCTATGGAAGCTGCTACTTTTGCCATTGCTTTGTTTTATCTGTTCCCCATTAGTCCCTCTCTTTTTCTTCCACAGGTATTTTAATCAGACGGCTAATGCTATAAAGGTCTAACACAGGAATGAACCTGCAGCAGGGAGGTTACGGCACCTTATGTAGGTGCCGTAACCTTCCTACATAATCCTTCCTCATTCCTGCCTCAAATGTATTAATCATTCTACATTATAGCTCTCTCTGCTCTAAGAATTAATTCTTACTCTTGTAACAGTTACATTTAACCTCTCCTGCTGCTAACTCTTATTATCTTTATCACATTCCTTCTCTAATGCCCAAAACCCCCACCTGACCAATCAAAATCGCTGCCTCCGGATTTAGTTATCTGGAGAGAGAGTACAGAGGGTGGGGAGAGGAGGATAAGGGGGAGAGTTGTTGTTAAGCCTGGTTAAAATTGTCCCTCAGGTGAAGCTAACTCCTTGTCTAAGTCACGCTACAGGAGATTTATTTTGGGATACTTTTAAGTTGTACAAACGGCTAGAAGCAGCGTCTATTCTTTCAATGTTCTGAAGCACCAACATGGAAAAGAAAATTATTCTGACGGGTTTAAACTGTATTTTTGCTGTGAAATCAATCCATCCACTTACACGATCTGCCCCCTTCTCCACACAGGTGGAAATGTCTCCTGGAGAGGATGGTCTGATTGGGATCCCCTTCCCGGAGCACAGTAATGAGCTCTTGTCCCACTTGAATGACCAGAGGAGGGCTGGGCACCTTTGTGACCTCACTCTGACGTCCAGAGGGGCACGCTACCCGACCCACCGCTCTGTCATGGCTGCTGTCAGTCTCTACTTCCGCCAGCTGTTTGGGGCAGAGGAAGGAAGCGGTGAAGCTGGAGGAGTTTTCAACGTGTGCCAGCTGGATTGTGTGGCACCCGATGCCCTGGATGCTTTGCTGGAGTTTGCCTACACTGCTACCCTGACCATAACCAGCTCTGGGATGAGGGATGTGCTTCGAGGGGCTCAACTTCTGGGCATCCAGTGTGTGGCAGATGCATGCAGAGACATCCTGGGGGAGACTGCAGAGGCAGAGACAGCAGAGGAACAGAAAACCCAACATGCAGACACTGAAAAGATTGTCCAGGAAACGAATGGGTTAATGAAAGGGTCCCGAAGAAAAACGGACAAAAGGAGAGTGAAAAAAGTTGTGTCGGATCACATCAACTCATTTGCTGTGAACCGCCAACCTGTTTCTCCCATCTCACAGCTTTCACCTACAACCGACAGCTTCCGCTCCCTGCCTTCTACTCAGCCACCCAGTCCAGACCAGGAGGACCTTCACCACAATTCTGAACAGAATGGAGATCCCGGGGTGATCAGAGAGCCAGGAAGACGGGCCACAATAAATGGAGGGCTTCTTCACTGGCTCCATGAGCGGCCCTGTAACCCCCGACCTCCACCTAACCAACGCCTGAATGACAATCTGTCAGAGGATGATGACATGGAGGGTTTTGGCGATGATGGTACGTTGATGGGAAGCACTTCCATACCTACCTTTGTAGCTGATCAAGGAGTGGTGGCGACAGCCGTGGGAAGTGGGAGGAGGAGAAAGTCTCAGACACCACAGCAATGCCCAGTTTGTCAGAAGATCATCCATGGAGCAGGAAAACTGCCTCGACACATGAGGACACACACTGGAGAGAAGCCCTTCCAGTGCTCTGCATGTGGAGTCCGTTTCACCCGGTACAGGAACTTCTTACTAATCTAATATGAATGACACAAAATGATAAAAGGTGCTTTTGACTGAGTCTTTGAATAATGGTATGATCCTCTTGCTCATCCCTTCCCTCTCTTCTTCCTTCTCTTCATTAGGAATGACAAATTGAAGATCCACATGAGGAAGCACACAGGCGAGCGCCCCTATTCCTGCCCACACTGCCCTGCCCGGTTTCTCCACTCATACGACCTCAAAAACCACTTGTCGCTCCACAGTGGGGCAAGGCCTTTCGAGTGTCCCCTCTGCCACAAGGCATTTGCCAGAGAGGACCACCTCCAGCGTCACCGCAAGGGACACAGCTGCTTGGAACAGCGCACACGAAGGCCCAGACATGTGCCTGAGAACGGTGGAGATGTGAGACGGGATGGAAGTCCTCAGGAGGTTCTATCTTTACAGGCGCACTCCTCTGCCTTCCTCCCCCCCACAATGCTAGATGGTGGGAGTTTGTCCGGCCCTCCAGTCATGTTTCCACCAAATATTCAGAGGGAACGATCCCTTGCTCTTCAGGCTTTGGCTCAACTCGGGTCTCGCAGGCTAGCCAGCTACCCTGAGCTATTTCTGCGAGGTCTGGATCTCCGAGGGGGCAGAGATGCGGATGGTGAAGATAGAAGAGGAACCCAATCACCAGCTTTGCAGCGTGACCAATGGCGAGACGAAGCGGAAGAGGAAGAAGAGGAGGCGGAATAGTGTGTGTCTCAGTGTGTCTTAACACATATGTCTGTGTGGTTACTCTTCCACACTAAAAAAGAAAAATCTCACTCAGGTGGCTGTTCTAATGACCTGCTGCTTCAAAGTAGAGAGCGCTTAAAAACAAATGACTAAATGGTTAAAAGAAAAATATTGAGAACGGGTTCTCTGACATATTTTAAATGTTTGTCTTCTGGCTCATGGAATTTGATTTCATTTGTCTTTTAACTTTAACTTTTCATTTACTGTTCCTTTTTTGTATTTCAGGTGTGAGCTGTTTGATTTGATATTTGTAGCTGGAGATGTATGGTTGCAGATGATTGAGTGTGTGGTTTCTGGAATGCTCTCACTATGCAAACTTAAGTCCAGAGCTGTGACATACAAGGGTTTATATTTTAGTTACAATATAAATGTATTGATTCAGGAGCAATTCAGAAGTCATATTTCCTAGATCACAACAACGAGTTTGTGTGACTGCTAACCTCTGGTGGTTATCGGTGAAAATGCAGTCTAATATATCCAAGTTCTTATGTACATTGAAAGCAATAATGCTCTTTGTGTCTTTCCCTGTTTGTGTTAGAATAACTGCTTCCATTTGGTGCTTAAACCAAAGATTTTTGTTGAACTGTTCTCTTTAATCTTAAGTTAACTGGAAGAGCTTGGTAAAATGTAGACAATGTTGGATTTGAAGAAAAGGTTCTTCCCAACGGTTCTGATAGCCATGAGAGAGAATCCGCGTTCAGATTTGAGAGTTTCAGAGCTCTCTGTTAAATGCCTGACCAAATGACACCAAATCTGGGTCAATGATGTGATGTCGATTTGTTTGAAGACGACTCTTATATTATTAAAGGCTGTAGATTTCAGTCTTCCAAGGCACTCATTTGGGTTCCTTGTTTGAAAATAAATAAGAAAAGGGGCAAGTTGAGGGAATGCGTGAAATTCATTGCCCCTTTTTTTTTCAGTACTTTATTTATTTCTTTATTTATTATTCCGCTGAAATTCTTTTGTGAGACCAAATCCAGGGCGGAGCACTTAAATCTTTTCCTCAACATCTCCATGTACCTGAACTTTTTTATGGGTTGTTTGTTTTCTGTTGGCGAATCTTCCTCAAACGCATTCTTTGCACATGTAACCCCGTCAGGTTCTGCAATAATAGACACATTCCATCCTCCGGGGCTGAGTGAAGGGAACAGAGCAAGAACAGAAGTCAGGGGGTTCAAAAACATTAAATGTCACTGGGACACAATGGCTTTGCTGTTTTTGACATTTCCAGCCTGCTTTTCTGTTGTCAGTCCAATGTGTATAGTACTGTATCACATTTTATTGCATGGACGTTCTTCCAGATCATCCACTACTGTGTCCAAAGGGGCCATTATCTTTGAAAAAACCCATTTTCGACCAAAGAAAAACATTCTAGCTTCATAATTTCCCTTAATCAGTACATTAATATCTCCAGCAAGGGGAAATCCAATCGCTATTGTCTTGAAGGGACGGCAGTTGTCTTATTATCCAATTCTTTGAAACCCATGTAGTCGGAACATTTTTGTGGACCATCCACACCTTGTGTGGTTAAAAAAAAAAAAAAAATCCAATTTATTTGCACTATATTTGAGAGCTTCAAGCCTTTTTGTCTGACCTTCCATTTCCATTCCATTAGCTCACTCTGTATGGCTTAAGATTGTGATTAAGCTAATCTGTATTCCTTTGGAATACACATCCATTGTATGTATGTGCATTTCCTCTTCCTTTTGCATAATGTACAGACTATTGTCAATATAATATATATTGAGATAAAGTTGCCTTAGATTTTTTTTGTGCTGCAACTATTCTCAGGAAATATTGAGCAATGCACTAAGTGATTATACAAAATATGAGATGGGAAGAAACCGTTTGGTGCTGTAGGGCTGTTAGGCCAGTAGTTTCAAAATGAGGGATTGGTCTATTTCAATTTGTCGTTGTCGAATCAAATTAATTGATGCCATTGTAAAATGAAAGAAAACTACTGGCCTTACTGGAACCAGTCCTACTGGAATGGCAGTATGACAGTTAGCCCTGTTGATGAAGGGTGTTCCCAGTCAGAGATATGTAAATGAATGAGTGTTAAATGATGCCAGCTGTGAACTGTGTTTCTATGAGAGCTGTTTGTTTTCTTGGCTTCGGTGAAGGGAAACGCGGTCCAGTCTGATGTCCAGACCCCGCTATCAGGGATATATTTTTGTCTTTCAGTTTTTAGTTGAACCTTTTGTTTCAGTTGCAACAAAAATAAAGGTCTCTTGGCTTGCTGTTTCATGTGTTTCTGTTTATTGGTTTCACTTAGAAAGACATCTCTTTGATGGCTTTAGTAAGCAGAGGGACCGATCATATTTTATTGAGGCTTTATCGTCCACATTTATTTAAAAGAATCTTTTACATGTGGATGTAATGTAATATAGCATATTTATTGATGCTATTTCTAAACATTCTAAACAATGCAATGAACACATTTTTAACCTGACCAGTTTAATTGGACAATCCAAGCGTTTTGACTAAGATTTGTGCCGAATGGGAGATTTGACAGATGAAAATGAGCCTGATCCTTCTGATGGACAGATTATGTATGAAGATGCTGCTTTCAAAATATCTTTGACACACAGTTGCCATTTCTAGACCATTACTCAATATAAATTCCAATGAAGTTCCAAACAGACTAAATATTTAGATTTTTCAGAGACAACATAACACTTTCGACAACTTACTTCCTGGGAGGAACTTCTTATCACCACATCCTTAATCTTAAACACATGATTTCTTGGTTGAAGTTTTAAAAAGCTCATTAGGTTTGTTGTTAATATTAAAATGTAATTTGTTTGAGTGAAGAAGCATGTCTAGATGATGAAATAATATTGATGCATTCATTTCAGTGTCATGGGTGACTGTTGTTCACACTAGGACACTTAAACAGAAAAAAAAGCCATGATTAATATTCCTGCACTTACTGCACTGAAGGGATTTAAAAATACACAACGTATTTCTGCATTAATTGTGTAATTGCCGTATGAAAATTATGACAAGCATCTTATTCCTTGTTAACTGATTAAATCAAGATAATCTTTGAGAAAGAGATGCATTCCTCAAGTGGCATAACTGGTGCACTACACATTTTCTACTATCAGTAAGTAATGGGTTCCTCATCAACAATAATCACAGTTATCCCCCTCCTGGTGGACGTACACCACCAAAGGTCCAGAGCTGCTGCTGAGGATGTTTCAAACAGTCGCACCCTAGAACGGTGGGGTTAATAAGGTCCAAAATGTTAATGTTATCTAGTACAACTGAGTTTGGTGGGAATTGCAGACATATGAATGAAGTAAATTCAACAACTCAATTTTTGAGACCTAGACCTACACCTTAATATAGTAGTAATATCAATCTAAATGGCACTCAGGGAGCACAAACCGCCACCAAGGCCTAACAGTATTCTAGGTTCAGGAAAAATTCATATAGATTTCTCCTTCATTAATGTCTGAAATATGGCCAGCCTCTAAATCTACTGACAACTCCAAAAAACTCTCTGAGTATCTCTCAAATACTCTGTAGCCGTCCATATCTCCTGTGCCTTCCACTTCAATGTCTCTGTTCAGCAGACTGAGCCCCCATCTCCACCCCCAAAGGAACAGCAAACAAATCAAAAGAACAAAGGGAGCAATAGTCATATTGTGATGTCACGACTACAATCAGTGGGTAGAGCGGCCGACTCCCGATCGGAAGGTAGCCGGTTCGAATCCCACCAGGGTCTACTTGTCGTAGGGTCCTTGAGCAAGACCCTGAATCCTTAGCTCCCCGGGCGCTCCACGAGGGGCTGCCCACTGCTCCCTCAGGGATGGGTCAAATGCAGAGAAGTAATTTCACTATGTTGTACTGTGTATGACTCTATGTGACTAATAAAGGTTTCTTTATTTTATTTTAAATGCTGCAAAGTCCATTAAGGTCAACAAAATGTAATCACCTCTAGGATATCCCAAATCCAACCTCTCAGTTAAACTCAATGCAAATCCGTCTCATAGTTTTTCCGTAATCTTCCTCACAGATACACACACAGACAAACGCACAGGCGTTAAAACATAACCTCCTTGGCCTAGGTAATAATGACAAAACACTGAGACTGATGGTTTTACAGTGCTTTTTATGTTTGATCCTTTTAATGCTAAATATATTGTATGTTACATTATGCTTCTATGGTAATTTGTTACTAATTTGGAAATATATTAGCTTGACAGATTTATGCTGACGAACAAAGATTTCCCTTTTTTTATTTGTCAGCTCCTCAGCATTTATAGAAATTACTTTATTTATAGAGTAGTAGGCCCACATTGACAAAAATAAATAAATAACTGAGATTACAAGATTAAAAAAGTATTCATCTCCGAGAGAAAAAGTGGCAATTTTGCAACAATAATTTTTTAATTTTTGGCCAATCAGTGAGGGGGACATGAGGACCATGCCCATGCATCATGTTAAGCTACATTTCAACAATAATATAAGTTTGACAAATCTATAAATATTGAATCTTTTGGAAGGTAACCACAACATGATAATAAGTTCTGTATTCTGACTTTGAAAATGCTGTGTTAACAATTGGGTTTGTCATTAACCGTCGCAAAATCTAGATTGAGGCTTTTATCATAAACAGTGATCCTAAAGTAATCTAACTACTTCACTAACACAGTAAAGGTTGCAAAACTTGCCGGTGTTAAAATGACAACTGTATTCTCGCTAAATTATGAGAATTTCTCGTAATATTAGTTTTTTTTTTAGATTTCTTAATTTTTCAAGCTGGCCCCAAAACTCCTTTATAAAAAAAACCATAAATATACTGATGAAAAATATTTTCCTGATGTTTTATTTTTCATTGCTCAAAATATGCTGTCAGAAGAGGTTAAATGGAATACAGGATATATTGTTGAAGCATTAGAATTATAATTTATCTTTTGACAAAAAATTTAGGGACTTAAAAATCAGTAAAAGAAAATCAAGGATAAAGCTATATAAGAAACGTTCCAAGCGTCACCTTGGTCTCTTATGCAGGAATTGTACTTGTAGTTGAGTATTTTCATTTTGTGTTATTCGAGGTTTTGCTGAAGTGAAAGTCTGAATTTTTCATCTACCACTGAAAGAAATCAGTGACAATTTACCAGAAGACACATTTGTACATCTACATATGGATGTACAAGTGACGGATTTCTCAAACTGGGTTAAAAAAAATTCAATCCCAAGAGTATAGTTACACCTGTGCCTTTTCCGTCTACACAACAGGTGTGCTAGGCCTGGTGTCAAGTTAACAAATTTTTCATTGAAAAAAAAATGTACTGGTTTATGCCCACGTGCCTGCTTTCATGAACAGACAAGCACAATTCCAATTATTGTCACAGGTTTTCACAAAAAAACCTACTTAGTGCGAGTGGAGACACAAACAAGATGTTACTCTGACCAACAACCCAGTTTTATTCTTATAACTACATCTACATTTTTAATAAATGTACTTTAGTTGGAGTCAAAATTTATTTCTATGAATAGGAAAATGTTAATGCTCTAACTTTTTTGGAAACAAAGTCAAATGAATGTCAGATTTGAAAGCTTACTATAAAACAAACTGTAAATTCAAAAAAATAACAGGATATTTCTAAGATAAAATAAATAATAAAAATTGCAATCAATCATAGACAAAGCAGCGTGGTAAGACAGCGGCATATTAAAAAAGACAAATGCAGATGGCGGTAGCAGCATGGCAGGGTTATTGAAGTGCATGGATTCATCGGAGGGACAAGAGTTCATGATCCTTACACCCCCTGGGTAGGAGCTGTATTTTAGCCTTGATGTTCTGAATTTAATTCTGTGCAGCCTCCTAATAGATGTGAGGGGCCCACAGAGTTCGATAGCCGGGTGGGCTATGGATTTAAATAAAAAGAGGGTTCTTACAAAGACCTAGTGGTGCTTTTTGATACTGCATTAACTTTAATGACTTAAAAACTATGCCACCACCTCCTCAACCTCACATCACCTGCTACAGTTTCACTCTCCTGGTCTTTCTGCAGCAAAGTCATCTACAACATCATCATATGACAACTGATTTGAGACCACATGGTTTATGCTTATGATGGCAAGTCCACTGAGACCTTCTTGCATCATAGTAGATCTCAAGTAAGTTTTAATCAGTTTGAGCTTTGAGAAGCTCAAACTCAGCCCATGATTTCAGAGTGATTCTGACATATTTCAGGAGGACATCCCACCTATGGGTGGAGGCTGAGAAGAGCTTGAATAACTTTGTTAAATTCCCAAAGTAGACAAGAGCATCTGGTGAGCTTTTTGCAGCATCAGCTACTACCAGATTTAAAGTGTGGGCACCACACGGGACAAAAAAAGCTCTGATTCCTTAAGTCGTGATGTTGTGACCACGTTTGGAAGGAATCAAGGTCCCAACAGAACATTGTCCAAAGCATCTCACTGTCTCCTGTGGCTTATCTTTATCCCATAGTGCATACTGGAGCCGTCTGTTCGCCAGGTAAGGTTCTGTCCGACAACAAACACAGATGACTAAAATGTTGCTGTCTAATATGTAAAACCCATTGTAACAAAATAATCAATGTTCGTCTGAGTTCACCTGTCAGCAAGTATAGTTTTAAGCATGTTTATAAGACGGCAATGGCCAGCATGAAGACTGTTTTTGTGGCGTCTGAGACCTGCCTTCGACAAGGCCGGCTTTGACAGAGAGATGAATTGTGTTATATCGCTGTTCAACATCTCTGGTCAAGTGACCACACCAGGCACAATGAAGGGAAGAGATGTGTATTCGTTTGAGAGCTAATCGTGATGCACGCTGGACTGTGTTTAGTCCACATGTTTGTGATGTTGAGATGTGATATTTGACTTCCTCTTCATTGATTGGTGTAGGGGGAGTGGGGGGGCTGTTGGGACGATCCCATCATCCTTTGCCGTGTGTGAGGATGTTTTTGATGGATTTTGATGACTGGTCCGTGTAGACTACACTGGGAACTGCTGGCATCATAGTTATGGATAAATCGGTCAACAGATCCCTGAGATGAAAAAAGATACTGTGACTTCAGTGAAGTCACTCGAGAATAGTCATCGGAGTATTCAGTTTTTCCTCCAGACTGGAGTAATCCAAATTCAGCAGAACATGGACCTCCTGCAGAGATGGTCAAGAACTACAGAATGGGTTTAATATTTTGTCATGATTCTTCTCACTGCTTAGCAGTTTCACAACGTGCAATAACCACTGTGGTACACCAACACTTCAGAGATAGAGGCTGATCAGCAAAGGATCATGAACACAACTGAAATCCCTGTACAGTGGAATGAGAACATTCGTATACATTTGACATATTAGATGTGCCTAAATGTACTCAAATGCTAATATATTTCAGTAGAAATGACATTGTCGTTACGTATGAATAATATTGAAAGTGTATTTGAAGTATCAGAAGACACTTAAGTACCGCCCTTCATCTTCATTTGCCCCAAGAACGGTGTTGTGGTTTAAACAAACGTCCTTCTATGTTGTCATCTCACGGTGGACTGGATGATAAACATGATGTGGATGCTTATCTGAGGTGAGGCAGCAGTCTTAAAGATCGACATGATCTGGGAGGTGATCAAGCAAATTAATAGAGGGGCACAGATTCTGTGTCACGAAAACTAATTTAACATTGTTAATCACCCGCAGGAACTTATCCGCCACCTTTGGCTGATCATAGCGAGCCACATCAATCAGTAAAACAAGGAGATCCCTCCGACAGCCAGAGATTCAAATAATGTGTAACTGGGCATATTTTCATTTCAGAAGTCTACCACAGCATGAAATATTCAAGACCAACTCTCATGGGTGCATTTTAACCTTGAGACAACATTGATATTGACTGAGGGCCAGTTATGACGGGCCAAGCCCCCCTTACAGAAAGTAACTTAAGAGTTTATTAGTATTTAGTAATACTATCCTATGTTCGATTTTAAAATGCAATACACGAGAAATCTGCAGACGAAATATCCTTTCAAAAACAATATAAGTTCCTAAATAGTAAAAGCCACTAAATCAGCATTTGACTCTTGTGAAGAGTTGAAAAATATCAAATAGCGTTTGGGATCCGTTGGAACCAACCACCAGAATGTATTCGACTCAACTCCCCTGCATGTCGTTTTGCATCCGAATTTCTACAACTACTGGATTGTTTTAATCTCAGGCAACTTGTCGATGTCCCCACCCACACCATGGGGCACACTCTGGATGTAGTTATCACTGACTCTGCTCCTCTCAGCAATCTTCTTGTGTACGATCTGGGTGTGTCCGACCACAAGGCCGTCTCCATGGAAATGTCACTTGTCTCCCCCCTCACCAAGCCCAAACTTCAAATCTACTTCAGGAATTTGAAAAACATCAACCCAGAAACCATGAGAGTCAACCTCCAGCATCTTCTTTCTGCCAACTTTGTATCAGCCAATGACTCAGTAGATTTCTACAATAAATCCCTGAGTAGCATCCTGGATCGCCACGCCCCTGTAAAAACTAGAACAGTCACCTTCTCCCGCTCAGCCCCCTGGTTCACCAGCGAGCTACGGAAAATGAAGGCAGCTGGGCGTGTCCTTGAGCAGGTTACATCGCTTCAGGTCTCACTGTCCACAAGCTAGCCTTTCGGGAACACCAAAAGGCCTAATCAAAGTCCTTTAGAGAGACACAGTCACTGTTCTACTTGAAAATGATCAAACCCAGTCCTGGAAATTCTAAGCAGCTGTTTTCCACTATCAATCATCTTCTTAAACCACAAAGTCCCCCACTTACAGAAATTAAAGATGAGCACTGTAATAATTTCATGGTTTTCTTCAAATCAAAAATTGACTCAATCCGTTCTGTCCTTTCTGGTTCCTCCTCTCTACCTATCCAGTCTGCTTACTCACAGTTTGAGATCTTCCAGCCTCTAAAGTGTTTCCCAGAAATCTCACAGCAGGTGGTTTAGGTTATCACCAGGACGATGAAGCCCCCCACCTGTGCCCTCAACCCCTTTCCTACAGCCCTAGTGAAAACTAACATCTCTTCCATCAGTCCCCTGATCACCGATGTAATAAACCAATCCCTCCAGGCCGGCTTTGTTCCATCTGCCCTAAAAGCCGCCATAATCAGACCACTCCTCAAAAAACCTACTCTCAATCCAAAATCTTTTGCTAATTACAGGCCCATTTCCAAACTCCCATTCCTCTCCAAAGTTCTGGAAAAAGTAGTTGCTGCCCACCTCCAGGACCACCGTTCAAATACAAAAACCTCTTTGAAACCTTTCAGTCTGGTTTCCGCTCCGCCCTCAGCACAGAAACAGCTCTGCTTAGAGTCACAAAAGACCTACGGATGGCAGCAGATGCTGGTTCACCTTCCCTCCTGATTCTCCTTGATTTGGCTGCTGCTTTCGACACAGTTGACCATGGAATACTCCTACACCGCCTACATCACACCACTGGACTCACTGCCACCACCCTAAACTGGTTTAAATCCTACCTCACTGACAGAACAGAATATGTCTCTATGGTGACCCTCAACTCACTTTTGAATACCACATCAAACACATCTGAAAGATGTCCTTTCATCATCTCAGAAATATTTCCAAACTCCGTTCTTCACTCACCTTGAGTGATGCTGAAAAGCTGATTCATGCATTTGTCTCCTCCAGACTGGATTACTGTAACGCACTTCTCATCGGGATCCCTGATAAAAGTATTCAAAAACTACAGTATGTTCAAAACAGTTTGCAAGGATCCTGATGAGAGTTCGTAAACACGAACACATCACCCCCGTTCTTCACTCCCTTCATTGGTTTCCCATCTCCACCAGGATTGATAAGATCTCTCTCCTCACCCACCAGTGCATCCATGGCAATGCAACCCCCTACCTAAAAGAACTACTCACCCTACTGACCTAAACACGGTCCCTCCGTTCTACCCACTCATACCGCCTCCTCCCTCCCCGGACTAAACTCAGCACCATGGGTGATCGGGCCTTCTGTGCTGCTACCCCTCGTCTGTGGAATGCCCTCCCTGACCATCTGAGGGCTCCACAGACGAGTGACACATTTAAAAAAGGACTTAAAACTTTCCTTTTTAGCAGAACCTATAACTTTAATTAACATTTCTGCTTTTTGGTCAAGTTTTTATATAGTTATTTTATTTTTTATCGATTTATTGATTGATTTCTATTGATTTTATCTGCTTTTACTTTGTAGCACTTTGAGATTTGATCGAAATGTAAAGTGCATTATAAATTAAATGTATTATTTTTATTATTATTATTATTACATCACACATCTGAGCTCACTGGAAGATGTGTGAAATATACTCCTAAGAATAACAAGCTCAAACATGGCAATAAATTATAATTTATTTCATAAAAGAAAGAAAAAAAAAAAAAAGAATATACATTAGGATAGGAGCTGTACAAAAAGAGCAGAATATAAAAGGATGGGCCAGTGATTTAGACAGAAAAAAAAAGGTGACAAAGTAGGGAACCTGTAGGGATAAACTGAAAAGCATTCTTTGACTTGTAAAAATTGTTTTTACAAAGATAGCATACTCAGACATTTCACCTGTGTTCTAATTTCATTTCAAATGAACTGGAGGCAGAATATCACTCATCCGACTGCCTATACATCCACAATATAGTTTTTAGTATCAGTCCTGCAGAAAGTTCATCTTCAAACTGTATTGATAAAAAAATGTTGAGCTGCATGTTTGTGAAAGTTTTCAAAAACATTAGCACATCCATTTAAGCAGACAATAAAATAATGCTGCCACTAAAACGTAGCTGTAGAGATTGTTCCCTGTGGTAAAACAACTGGCTCTGTTTGGCTCAACATCCTATGACAATCGGGACCAATCACCGTAGAAAACTTCCTGTTTTAGGGTGCCATCCAGAAAGGCATGGACTGCGCCTGTGGCTGGGTTTTACCACTAGGGAGTTGGGGGGGAGGGCAGCGATAGCCCTGTGTCCAGCCTGAGGAGGTGGTGGTAGGGGGAACTGTCCCAGTGTTACCTGGCCCATAGGCTTTGGAAGTCGAGTGGTCTTCCTCTTCATCAGATGAGTCGCCAGAGTAAGCCACCAAACCAGTTTTCAGTCTCTTCACTGCAGGCTCTAAGAGGAGAAAAGGGGTAGGCAAACAGAAGAAGAAGAGATGGCGCATTTGGGGGGGGAAGGAGATGTTGCAGAGAAAAAAACAACAAAACCAACAGCAGTGATACGTTTTAAATGAGACAGGTTAAAGTTAGTTATTGCAAAAGCATTTTGGGAGAAACAAATAGTTAATGGATTTAAATTATAATTTTGCGGAGTAGAGCAGGAAACGGCCATTCAACAGCAGCCATTGGTTGGTGGGGAGCGACAGTGTTAGGGCCGTCGATTTGGGTGGGAGGACAGCATGACAGGACGGGCCGTGCCCCACCCCCAATCAGAATTCAGCATCACCACAGAGATACATGGAAGAGAAGAAAAACACAGAGAAAAAGAGAAACACAAAAACAGGAGAGGTTCTCGTTAGTGAGGAAAACCATAAAAAAATCCAGATTCCCCGGACTGATGATGTCATCAGAACGGGACGGTACGGTGGACTCATCTAATCAGACTTCTTAATAAAGGGACCGAACAATGCACAAAAGAGGTCCAGTAATAGCTCCAATCTCACTATCAGAAGATTTCTAGTTAAAGCAGCTGAATCCTGGGAGAAGCATAAGGGCCACTTTGTGTTACGCTGCAATGACCTCGTCATAAACTGGGTTCTGAAGACAGATAAATATTTTAGGCCAAAGGAGTGTCATGAGACATCCACTTTATGTAATCATCTCAAGTAAAAAATGATATCTAGACAGTTTAATGGCCCAGAAGAGGAATTACATTATACTCCTAGCTCTACATCAGGGCTGTGAGTAGATCCAGGGAGGTTGTGATGGCCACAGTCCTGTCTGGAACTGTGAGTTGGAATGTGGGCAGGGATTTTGGCATTCTATAGAATAATGCCCTTACCCACAGTGCCTTGCGGTGCTCTTCTCTCGTCCATCTTGGGTCTAACTCCATTCACAGGAAACGGAGGTGGAGGCATTAGTTGCCTACTGTAGAAAACAGGGAGAAATGGTTTCAGTTACAGACACCTACTTACCCCATGCTCACTATTGATATTCTGTCAATAAAATGTAAACACAAATAACAGTTATTACCTGTCCCTCTCACTTGGGGGACCAGAGGAACTCAGTAGCGGGGGTCCTGTCGTCTCTGGGGTGCCCACTGGTAAGCCTGCACCTAAATTAGTCATATGAATGGGTCCATGCTATGAGCAGAAAGACATACAGCCCGATTAGCAGAAACCCTCAACTAAACCCTTCCCTGACTAGTAGCCAAACTAACACAAAAATGAAACTATGGTCCAAGTACAAAGATGACCCTACAAAGGGAAACAGCATTTGTACTGATATGCATAGACCACAGATCCTATCTAAGAGGAATTTAAGCAAACTGAAAAAAGAGTTCAAATATGCCAGAAAAATGTAAAAATATCCAGTCTGGTAATTATGAGACCCACATCTCTAGGGGCCCATAAAAAACTTTGAAATTCAATGTATTACCGTTAAACTGTTTTTGAGCGGCTATGAATAAACTATTGCCCAACATGTATGGACGGATAAGCGCAACCCCATATGTCCCCTCTGATGGGGAAGTAAATTGTTTTTACCACATTTTTAAGTATTAACAATACCCTTTTCTGACATTTCTTTTGCACATAGTTGCAAAACAATAAGGCATGCCATCTCAACAAATGTACATAAAATGTTTGAAATTGAAATAAATCATCTCTCTGTTCTTACTTAATCACTGAGCCCCTGATGGGGTTTGTACCTGGCCTGAGCCAGGGAAACTTGGGATTCTGTGGCTGATGGGGAGAGGTTTCACTGACCACGAATGTGGGTATCAATACTTACAGAAGGGAAAACATCCCCTCTCCTCTATTATCAAGTGTTTGGACAAGACCTCTACAGGCTCTCCACCTGCATACCTCCGAGTTCAGTTATCATGTGATCTTACACCCAGCAACCCCCTCCCCTCAGGAAGAAGGTTTTGTAGCATGAAAGACCAAACCTCCAGTCTTAAGTTCAGCTTCTCCCCAAAGTCTACGAGACCAAGACTGTGAATACTGTTTTTTTCAATGTATTACACTGCCATATTCCATTATTCTATATTTTGATATTCTTTATTTAAAATTATTTATCCTCGAATTGTATATTCAACTATTTTAGGCATTTTGTTCTCTCTTTTAGATATTATTATTCGCTTTTTTGTATTTATTATGCTATTCAGTTGGACCCGAGTTCCTTAATGTTTTCCTGCTCATTAACTAACATATTTTCACCAATAATGAGCTTTGATTTAAATAATCTCAAAGTCACAGCCAAGGATGCATAAATTATCACTGAGAAAAGAGTTGGCCTCCATTGTGATGTTCTAAAAATATACACCTGTTCTTCATTCGTTCAATTTTGGAGTAGCCTGTGCAGTTGAGGGCGAGTTGTCAAACGCAGCTCCGACAAGTTTATAGAAGGTAATGAAATGATACAGCAAGATTATCAGCATTTCGTCTTTTAGTCTTCAATTACTAAGTCAACATCCCCCTGCACATCAAAACCTGCATACATAATGATGTCCACAATTCAGTTTCTAGCCTGTTGGCCCAACGTCCCTTTGCTCACTTTTTCAATGCAGGGAATGTGTAACACCATGAAACTCTCCTTAAAATGCTCTAAAATGGTTTTCAAAATAGATTATTTATCATAGAGTTTAGCTCTTATTTTTTATATTTAAGTTTGATGTTTAGTATATGTTATGTTTCAGGATCAGCCCGTTTAAAGACAGGTGTTTTTATGTTGTTGTAGCCTGAAACTTAATTAAATGAAACTTGGACTTGAAGGATAACATCGTGTAAGACACATCACACACATGTACCTTGTATCCGAGCAGACCACTGTTCCTCTCATCTGGGACTTCCTCTGTGAAGCGTCTTTTCTGTGGTGGGTTTGTTGGAATGGCAGGAGGTGGAGTTCTGAGCGGTGCTGGACCTGATGGTGGAAAAGGTACAGGAGGAAGAGTCTGCAGAGAAGGAAAAATATATAGTGTACATCATTCTTTTGCAGGATATACAAAAACAGTTTTTTGAAAATGTTCAACTTAGTTTCTGTATACAGAGAAGAAACCAGAACAATTTACCTCATTAGTGACATAAATTGGAATTCTTGATTGTTCGGCCCTACCTTTAGCATGGTCCCTGGAGCAGGTGCAAGGGCATGAGTAGGAGCTGGAACAGGGGCAGAGGCAGCGGTAAGAGCATGGGCAGGGAGGAGGGGATAATGAGGAGGCACAGCTGCAGGTGCTGTAAGAGGTATAGGAGGAGGGACAACGTAAGGTGGAAGGACCGGTTGTGGCTGAGATGGTAATACAGGCATGTGGTAGCCTGGCTGGTATCCAGCAGGGGGGTAATAAGGAGGCTGTGGAGGCATCCCATTCACCACTGGAGGCTGTGCAAAGCCTGGAAGAGGAGGAAAACAGATCAGTTACGGCTCATTTAATGACTTCTAAAGCCTTACAGTGTGTTCAACAGTCAAGTATACCGCTTTTAGCTGAGGGAAAAATTGGAAATTGTTTAAATGACTGATAATTATTAACAACAGAGACAATACGCTGTATTATACCTTGTTGCGTTGGTATCATTGTGCTCATTTGACTGAGGAAGCGAGAATACTCTGCATGAACCTAAAGGCAAAGACACATTGTGTGTACAGCTTTTACTATTGAAACTAATCAGAGTCAGAGAATAACAGAAATGTGACATAGGACAGTACTATAAAAAAAAAAGTAATAACCAGAATGCAATTCCAATAGTAAAGATGTAATAGCATTAATCAACACGTCCATTTCAAAACATATATATTCCCTTGGAACTTCAACCCGTGTTTTGTATTTTTTGGCAGGAAGCAGCTGGGAGAAATACTCCTCAATCTTGTAGTCAGAAATTGTGGTATGGAAAAAATCTACCCCGTTTCAGTAACAGAAAATATTAAAGTATCTACCCACTTCAATCCAAACCATTGAACAGCTGATTAATCGGTCACTCACTATCACTCCTGATCATAAAAATGATTCACGAATTAAAGTGTATATTTGTAATTACATAAGTTTTTCATGGAGTTATTAATTGGAGATGTAAAAAAAAAGTACAGACGTGGATTAGATATTACATGTTATTATTTCACAGCAAAATGAAAAGTACTCACCGTCTGAAGCAAGTTCTCACATAAAGTTTTTGCTGCCGCAAGCCCCTCAGCTTTAGGATGACTGGAAAGAAAGACGTATAGTTCTAATGAGCCCACATGCTGCAAAGCTATTTGCATAGGCAGGAATATACTCTGAACTGCAAGTGTTCATAAACTATCTTCTTTTAACAAACAACCACCTTATGTAGATGTACATGGGTTCAAAGGCCTCTCGTCCAGAGGTAGGCTCCAAACAGCCTGATCCTTTTCCTCTAAGGAAGACTTTGGCCCCAGTCTCAGCCTGGATGTGTTGCAGGTATGAACAGCCAGGGCCCTCAACTCGCTCTTTGACAACAAACCCTGTGATCGTATGATCCAGGCCCACAAAGATTTTGTCTTGAACATAATGCATCTGAGAAAAGGAAAGACAAACTAGCTACATTACTGTTCAATTCTGAACAAAATTTTAGGCAAACACTTATCATGTTTTATTACTCTATTATTTTACGATTTTTTTGTGATCTGTACATTTTCCTTGACCTTCTTTAGTAAACACAGTTGTTTGGGTAAGCTTTGTGGCGTTCTATTTATATCTGACTGCTTAACACAACTTGTCAATGATGCCCAAATTCTCAGCCAACTAGTTGGACCTTTATATGTGTCCTTGTTTTTATGGAGTTAAAATGCGATGATTTTCTAGTTCAGGCTTGGAAGCAACCCTTTATTGATATCTTTTCGTAGAAATCTAATAATATGATGTGAACTATAAAAACGGTGTATGATATGCAAAATATATAATGGACTTTCAAGTTGTCTGCTCTAGCTGCAGCTTCGAATATTTAGATGAAAAATATGTTATTATGTATACTTAACTTTTCATTACAGCATGAATGATAAGCTGATTAATTATTAGATATTAATTCATAAGAAAAGATGAAGAGTCAAAAGGAATCCATCTTACCCCAGACTGAATGTGCGGCTTGTGCTGGGTCATGGATGGCAGTGAGGAATGTGGATTGTGCTGCTGATAAATTGTGACCGAGGTGCCACTAGGGGAAAAGGATGAGGATGATGCCGTCGCAGCCTTCACTACACCGTTGGTAATGATCTCCTTGATTTTATTAACTGCCCCTACAGAACAATCGAAAGAAACCATTAGTTGATTTACATGATATATGAAGATATACATTCATAACTTGCTTAAGATAAATCCGAAGAACTTACTGTCGACGAGCTCCCTAGTCTGCCCTTGGACATGCAGATACAGAGGTCGATCCCTGTGTTAAAGAGCAGAATGGTTGTGTTGACATTAAATCGTTTCAATAAAAGTCACGTTGTTTTGATAGTTATTGAAAAGAGGAGGCAAGAAGGTTACACTGGTAGAGCTTTGCCCTTCTCCTCTGCCGTCATGTAACGGCCTCTAGTTGAAACTGCAGCACCACTCACTTTACTGATCTGTAGACAAAATAATTGAGGTACAGTGCATATCAGTTGTCTCAACAAAGATGGTGATGAACTTTGTTTTGTTATTGTCCATATTGATATTGACCTCATCTTGTGTTTGTCCTCGCGTCAGAAGATTCCGACAGGTGAGTGGGACATCATTGATTTCAACCTCTGCTACAACCAAGTCATCCTTGGCCTTTGTTGGCCCAGGAGGCTTACCAACACCAACAGCCTGAGGGAGAAGGGAGAGAGTAAATATGAATTTTACTCTTACTTTGTTACGGCTAGATGAAAACTTAACTGACATAGATTTTACAATAACGACTTTTGTTTGCTATGATGTTATGATTCTCAAAAAAATGTGTAATCTGAAAAGAAATTCAAGCTGAAGACAGTGCTCGTGCATTTCATTGACACTTTGCAGACAGTAAACTTGGTATGACAAATACTCAAAAGATGGTTCTCAGAATAGAGTAGTTTGATCTATGACATAGTTCCATAACTACTGGCATGTGCAGTCTGAATAGCATTGACTTTCTTGTTACGATGGCACCGGTCAGTAGTGTATTAAACAGCTAGTGAACATTTTATCCTGAAGTTGATATGTTGGAAGCAGGAAAGAAGGGCTAACATTAGGATCTGAGCTGCTTTGAAAAGGACCAAATTCAGATTGGTTGAACTAATAGGTATGGGCATTTTAAAACATCAGATCTTGTTGGGTGTTCCCAGGGAGCGATAAGTAACTACCAAAGCAGTCTAACGCAGGAAAATGGGTGAACTGGTCACAGGGCAATAGGGGCCAACGGCTCATTGAAAGGCATGAGCACCATCAATGAGCTCCTCGCGCACACCTGTTTCCGACCCCACAGATTAATTTCTTTAGCAAAAATTGCTGATTCTGATAGGTAGGTATTAGAATATACAGTACTTGAGAGAGCCGATTTGGCGAAAAAAGATCAGACCTGCACAATCTCAGACAGGTAATTGTAATGTTACAAGTTATACGAGTGCATAGGGTTGGCATATAAATACCAACTAACACTATTATTATCAAGCGTTAACAATATACTTTGACCGGTCCTCGACCTAATATTTATACAAGCAATATTAGTGACTAAGCAGACGTAGAGTACAATTCTCCTTCTTACCTTAGCAGGTGGCCCTGGGATGCCTATCTGAGAGGGCTTGAGTTTGCCCTTGGCTACTAACATGGCATTAATCTTAGCAGCAACAGCGGCAGCAGCATCCAGAGCGCCAGTGGGCGCCGCTTCAGCCTCCCCCATCCCACCAGAACCAGAGTCAGGGCCTGGCTGGTCCCATTTACTGCGGCGGCTGGGAAGACAGTAACATGTGACAGGAATACACAATAAAGGTTGTGCCAGAGAAAGAGAAATATAATTAAAGTGAACTTTGATTCTGTTTACAATAACAAACTACTAGTGTAGCTGACGTTTTGGAAAATGGAAAATTAAAGCAACACTCATGATTTCGAAAATCTCCTTCCCTCTGATGTTTGTGCTTAGTATGCTCATTCGTTGTATACATAAGCACAGTCGTGATAGTAATACAAACAAATACTTTCTAAGTATCAAAAATAACCGTAAATTAACGGATAATCAGTTTGTTGCAGCAGCTCGATAGCGCTTCAACATGATTACATAAACTAGCTAATGCTAGCGAGCGAGTTAGTCGGCTAACTGAAAGCATCTGGTTGACGGACAAAAACAGCAGATGATACAAATATAACCCTTTAAAATACACTCACCCGCCGCTTTGGGTTCCACAAAATGACATCAATATCCCGTCAAACAAAAAGTGCAAAATAAATGCGAAAAAATCTCTCTCGCCTATAGCTTGGCCAGTCCAGTGGGTTGCGTTAGCTGCTTGCTAGTTATTGTTGACTAACGCCCTGACGTCATATTTCCCATGATTCTTTTCTTCTTGTAGGGTTTACTGTCGGTGGCAAACGACGAAATGGGTCATTACCGCCACCAATTGGAATGGAATGTGGACCGAGAGTGCTACTATTTGCTTACTCTCCCCAATCCCCCCAACCCCCAATGAAAAAGAATGAATAAATATATAAAAATAAAACTACTATAACGCTAAATAACTAAATAAAATATATTATCCGAATTAACAGTGTCACTCTGAGGTAGTGCAATATTTGTATATATCATTCATATACAAATATTCGAGTTATTTTGAAGAATAGTAATAAGATAGGTCTGCACTTGTATCTTGCTTAGGCCTTGAGTCATCGGTTTTCTTTGTTCCTCATGTTTTTGACAGCGAATAATGACATGCTCTATTGTTTCTTCCTGCCCACAGTAGTTACCATGTTATGTTTTCCCATTTTGAATAGTGAAATGTTTATTCCAGTGTGTCCAAACCTAATTCTTGATATAATTTTCTCTTCTCTTCTGTTCCTTCCTGCAAATCTCATTGCTCCCACTTTCCTTTTTAATTGTATAATACCAGTTCATCTCCACTCGTCCACCCAATGCACTTGCCATCTTTTCTTCAATCTTTGTTTGATAATAATAATAATAATACATTTAATTTATAACGCACTTTACACTTTACTTTGATGATGTTCTTTACTTGAGGATTCTTCACTTTACCGACAAACGTCTTCCTCTTTCAGCTGTTCCCCTATGGCAGGGGTGTCAAAATCAATCATTAAAGGGAACAAAATTTAAAACACCTCCTCATCGAGGGCTGAGTAGCACTGAAATCAGCCATGTTAATCTGAGGTATTATGACAATTTATTCTTATTTTATTTACTCATTTTTATAGAAGTCGGGGGGGAAAAACAATGCAATGGAAAATAGTGAAACTACAGATAAGATTAGAAATAAATCAGCATAATTAATTTTCACGCCTCCCTCTCTATCAGCAGTGTTTTACTGAATCATTTCCGATTAATAATTTTATTCAAAGGCATCAACAACAGCCAAAAATTATATTTTTGATGTTTGGCCAAAAATTATTCTGTTTTTACCTAACAATATCAACAAAAGGAACTTAAAATAACCCTTGGTAGATGGGTGGGCTGATTTAGCATTTGTTTTTTTCTGCCACAGTAGAACAGTAAAGGTATACTGTTGCATCTCGCATCAGTTTTCTGTTTGCAGGAGCAGCTACACCTCAGAAAACCGTAAATTGTATGACTAACCTTCTGGCTTATTTTCAAATCAAATGTAAGGTTAGGTTGGAAGACTAATACTAATTGTTACGGGAAAAAAAACATAGTCAAGAATTTTGAAAGCTAAGTCAGATGTACTTTTTGCCTGTCCTGATTAGTTTTTTTTATAATTCTAAAGAGTTTTGTAAGAATTCTGAATATTCTGTGTGTGTGTGTGTGTGTGTGTGTGTGTGTGTGTGTGTGTGTGTGTGTGTGTGTGTAATATACATATACATATATATATATGTATATATATATATATATATATATATATATATATATATATATATATATGTATATTACTTACTAATACTCGCGTATCACATACTAAAACGTTCCCGGAAGGATCAGCCTTAAGTTCATCAGACTGGATAAACGCTGATGTCTGACAACCGAGTAGCAGGGGGAAAAAGGGAAATGAACTGGAGAACCGACGGATCTAGCGCGGGCGCTCTCAAATGACACACCGGCTCTCGCAGTGAATCCCGGGACTTGTGTTACCTCTGGTGTTGTGCTCGAAACTAGGGGGTCAGTTGAAACGAATGCCTCAAGGGCCAGATATAACATTTCTGCCCGCCAGATGTGGCCCACCGGCCTTGAGTTCGATAGGTTTGGTTTAACTTATAATGTTAATTACAACTCTAACAACTCCGAATACATTTTAGAAAACAACTCTAATATGGGCCAAATAACACATTATGATATGGAGAATATTTTTAATGATTCCTGAAGCCTTTAATTGCTTTTTTATGCACCCTGCTCGCTTTAATTGCCATTTTATTCTGTTTTTTTCTCTTTTGTCAAATCTACCTTAAATTTTCAAACTTAACTTAACTGATGTGGAATCTAAGTTAGCTGGATTTTTTTTAGCATGACAGCCGGGCCTAGTTAAAGGCCTTCTTTGGTACTGAAGGCTCGTTTACTAGTGGGGAATGAGACCAAAACCGATCATTTTGTTAAGAAAGAGACTAAGCCATCATGCCTGCAGGCTCCAGTCTGTTTTAATGTACTGGGTTACTTTGAGTCACTGTGGAAGGTACAGGTGTTCAGTTACGGACCACCCAGTAGATCAGAGACATGGGAGTTGTTACTGTTGAAGGCAAGAACGCAGTGTGGGGCAAGGTGGGACAAAACAACCACGAGTTCTGGTTGAAATGATTTTGTTCTGTATTGTGGGGCACTGAAAACAGTCTGTGATGTCTTGAGTTTGATTAGGATCAAGGTTCTGAAATGTTTGCTTAAGAGGAAATAGCTTATTTTAGCATCAGTATTTCGTCACAACACTGTCTTCTGTCACTCAATTATTGGGTGTTAGTATAAGTAATGGATCATTTTCTGTTCACATTTAGTAAGAAGTGAGCTGACTCTTCTGTTACAATACTTTTTAATGTCTGCAATTATGTTTCCTTAGAAATTGTTGATTTAATATTTTTTATTTGAAAAATGTGGAGCAACTGTCTCTGATATTATATCAGTACTTTTAATTATGTTTACATATTTCACTTGAAAAGGAAACCCTCAATAAAATCCTTTGAGCCACAGAATGCTGGATTCCTTGAGTTTTGATCTTACTCCCTTGCGTAAGAATTTTCCTTTGCATGTCACATTTCAACTTAGAAACAATAAAGACTTATCCGTTTTTGCATTTGGAAATCATAACAGATGCAATTTAAGCTTGTTTTTCTTTTTAAAAAACAGAGAATTACTCTTTTTAGATATAGTAAACTCTAAGTATTTATAAACGTTTAGGACTGCAGTTGAAATTGACTTTTGCACCATAATTTCCACTACTTAACAAATACAGAATTATGTATTATATTATTAAATTTGATTGGATACATGTTGAATATATTTATATACACACACACAGAATATTTAGAATTCTTACAAAACTCTTTAGAATAAAAAAAAGGTACATCTGACTTAGTTTTCAAAATTCTTGACTATATTTTCTTCTTTGACCTTTAAATATTTTTCTTATTGGACTTTTTATAATTCTTTTTATAAAAGGCCACTGGCGGAGAGTCTGACTTTATTCTTAGAATTCCGAGAACAAAATTGAAATTCTGACTTTTCTCCTGACTTAATTTGTATCAGAAAACAAATCATGGTTTCTACACTTCTACATTAGCATTGGAAACTACCAAATAGGGGAAATAAATTATTTTGTTTGAAATCTGAAGCCTTTGTTCTTGAATTTCACCTCCAGGTGTCAGTCTAAGTCTAACTGTGATATTAACATTATACTGCTCAGTCATCAAACCTTCCTCATTGATATGAGATGCTACCGCTAATTTTTCTTCCTTTGTTCGGCAAAATTAGTTTATAACCAAGGACAAGCCTTTTATGCCTTGACCATTACTTTTCTAATTTAGATATTTCCGAATAGAAGAGATTTTTCAGAGAATATTAATATCATTGAACCTTTTCTTAAGTGGTCAAATATCTTTCTTCCCTTCTTCTTCTTTGTCTTTCCGCTCTTCCCTTTTAGCGTCGCCACAGCGGATCGTCTCTTTCCATCCATAGGCCGGTACCCTGCGGGCTAACAGTTCCAGTCATGATTTGTTAACCCAAGTCCGGTTTGGAATGAGTTTCATGCTCCGCATATTTATTTGGCATCTGGTCCATTTAGCGGGCTGGGAAAGGGAACTAGAAGGACACTGGATTATGACCTTTTTGTGGCTGGGTTTTTCTTAGTCTGACTAACAGACCAGGGTTACAAAATATGACGTTTCCAGTCACAAACCTTTAGAATAAGTGTCAAATGTTTAGCTCTAACAGGCTTGCCAGCATTTCTAAAATGGAACAGTGTCATGGAAGTGTGTGATGTCCTTCCTGCACCATGGTATCCCTGCATGAACAACTGTGAGGTCCACATGAGTAAAGTGTGAAAAGGTCAGACGCCAAGGGAGCTTTGACGCCTGAGTTGACAGGGATGACTGTTTACGGACAGTTTGCGGCATGTAGAAGGAGGAGGCGAGGGGAGAAAAGAGAAATAGGAATTGCAGTGAGAGGACCAGACGGGCCGTGTTTACCGTCTTTCCTCGTAAGAGCCCAAGTGTGAACTGTAATACGTTTGTCAGTTGATGTAACCTTCAGCCTTCAAGGCACACGGGTCTGGGTTTCCCCTGATCCTGGTGGCTGGTACAGAGTTGTGAAATCAGGGGCTGTTTGGGAAGGAGGGTGCCTCACGTTAGGGTTGCCATGGGATGAACAAAGAAATACAGTCAGCGCCGAGATTTCAGTGTTTGCTGTTAAACCAATTACGAAATGTTTTTTGATACTGCTTTGACACCCAAAAACTGGAATTGGCCTGTTTGACTCAAGCTTCTGTTATGTTGAGGAATGTACGTTAATTGCATGAATGTTAATTCTGAGACATGAGTGTGATTTGAGGGTTTTTCTTTTAACGTGCAATGTACGTTCTAAATATTAACCTCATATCAAGACCTTGAATTGGAATGTAAGTGTTGGCAAGGTATGAAGTGTAGAGGGGACAAAACGTGATTGAGAGAGGGAAAACAGATGGGAAGATTGAATTTTAGAGGAGATGGGGCAGAGGAGGAAAGAGAAGGGAATCTTTTTTGTGTATGTCTGGAGAGAATGGAAGCTGCTTATACACCTCACAGCGTGAACTTGGCGCGGGCTGTGGCCTTGTCTCGTCGACACAGTGGGGTGCTTTCCTGAGCGGACTGCCCACGGGAGGGGCACCTGCAGCAACCTCAAACACTGGTCAAGAGGAGAGCATGAGAGGCGGGCCAAAGTGTGCTTGGTTGGAAATATGGTTGGTGATTCCAGGAACCAGACATGTGCTTGATTTATGAAAATCTTCAGGTGAAGCAGAGGGACGTGTCCAAAAGAAAACATGTGTCCTCGTGTTTTCCCATGAGGACAAGAGAGAGGAGGGCACTGCCTACAATGTACGGTTAAAATCAAAAGCTTCTGTTGTGCAGGATGAAAAAAGTTATGATTGGACCGAGTTGGCTAGCGCTGGCAACCACCAAAACAAATAATACAAAGTTTATAGATCAGCCAGTCTGCCAACTGAAACAATATTTTCCATCCATTTGGTTGGGTTGACCAAACGCCACGTATTTGAAGTTTATCAAACACTCAGTCATCCCCGCAGACCCGTTGGAGGACCTAATCATCTGATATATTAAGTTTAAGAAAATGAAGACATGCATAACCTGTCCTCTAATGCAGTCAAAGAAAATTGATAGAAATCCCTCAAGAAATCCCTAAGAGTTTTGTTTGGAAAGGTTTCTTTACACAAGCTATACTCTCCATCTTGTGTCACTTGGGTGTGAGCCCAGGGGTCCAAAAGTCACCAAATCTCTTACAAGGTCTCATGATTTGAACGTATATTGAAGTGTCTCTTTGTCTGCAAAACACAAATGCACAGACAGTGCCTACTGACTGTGAAACCTGGATGGACATTGCATTAACTTCCCAGAAAAATGCCCCCTGTGGTGTGACCGCACAGAGCTCTGGGTAATAACTCCAGTGGGAAAATGATGCTCAGAGGCAGCCAGGGCAGGTAAATGGAAACAAATGGAAGGCAGCCTAGACTGCAGATGGACCCTATACAGCCTCCGAATGGCATGACTTTGCAGAGAGACACACACATGCTCCTTTGACAAATGCTATCGGTATGTGTCTCTTCGACCTGTTGACATTACCACTGCAATAAAGCTCCATCGTGTTTTGCAGCTTTATTGTAAGGTTTCTTATCCACAGTTAATTTCCATACATGTATGCAGTTCACATGCATACAAAGAAAGCCAAACTATAAATTTACTTGGCTCACAGAATTCAATTCTTATTTTGCATGATACATAAAACCAGTAAAACAGACAGGTACATTGCAATGAAGTTCTCATTGCAGTTACCTAATGTCAAGTGTAAAACAGTTAACCACACCTAACAGTTGAAGAAAAACATTATTATCATTATCCAGATATCACTTGAGACAGGATCTTTGCCAGTTGAAAACCTGACAAAGGTCTGGAATTTTATTCAGAACCTCATAAGAGGAAAATATTTCCGTTTTTTTTTCTTCATCTTATTTTATTGTTAATTTGTTTATTTATGAGGAGGCACATACTATATAAGTGGGGACTCACATCCTTCAGCACATACGTGCACATACTCCAATATTTAGAAAGTAAGGCTATCATCATACTCATTATCTAAGCAGGAGAATGCTCTTTCAGATCTTTTTCTCATGAATGAATGATCATGAATATACATGGACAGTGTACGATTTAAATGGAATTCAGTTTAAATAGCAAGCTTTTATGTTCAATTTAAGTTTCACTGAGCAAATATGTTTTTATGGTGGGTTTTTGCAATATGTGATTGATCAGAATAAGGCAAGTTTGTATCTAAAGTCAGCCATATAGAGCAAAAGAATGGAAAGTGAGCAATATGACCTGACATCGAGCAAGTACCTTACAATCCCAAGGCCATAAACGACCATGTCCATTGACCAAAGCACCCTGCTCACACGATATTATCCGACTCCTTCAGTTCCATCATCCCTTCCCGATCCTTACTTCTCTCTGTCAAGGAGAAATATTTTTTCCTCTGTCACAGCGTTTACAGTTGAGTTCAGAGCAGCTTAGTCAGATAGTAAGAGGTTGCTACTGCAGAGATGCCCCCCCCCCACTAAGTACATTTGTCTTCTTACCTGTTTCTTATCGGATTTTCAGACACCACCGTCTCACTGCATTCTTAGTTTCTCAGGTTGGCCTTCTGTGTCACAGCTGTTATGAACACAGTAACATGTAATATATATTTTCCTTAGTTAAGAATCTAATCAAACAATGAATAAGAAAAGATGAAACTCTTTGTTCGAGGCTATATATTATGCATTATCATACCATAACAGCAGTTACATTCAACACAAGTTGAGACATTCAAAGAGCTGCATGATTCCAAATACACTATCACGTACATTTTCAAACACAACATGCAGGTGAGGATTATAAAAAAAAGTACATTTTTGAACAAATGGCAGGATTGAGGGGAATCAAATAAATTACTGCTGACCAACTCAGATATATTCAATTAAGTCCATGTGCCAAAAAAAGTTTCTAACAAGAAAATGACCAGTTGTAATCATTTACTTCGATGCAGAAGCTGAGTTGAAAGGTGTTACTGAAAATGCTTGTGCATGCACAACATACAGCGTTATCTCTGCTTAAATATTATTGTATAGTATTACAGTACAGGACAAACCATTCTGTTGACTAAAACACATTTTACTTTTCCTGATTAATTACTGCAATAACTGTTTGCATTATAAATTTCATTGTATTACTTCATCACATTCATTATCAATATGTACTTTTCTTACAACAGCAATTTAATATATAATATTTGATCCTCAAGCATCAAAGTGAAAACATTTTATCAATTGGTTTTCGATTGTCTCATCATACAAAATTTTTTCTCTTTCCCAAAGCATTTATATGAAGTGCTATCGTTTGATTTTTCTGTATCCTTAGTTTACACACTAAGGGTAATCAATGTCTTTTATGGACTCACATTGTTGGCTCTACTGCTGGAAACCACACACTACTGCAGCGGACTGCTCTTGCGGCAGAGTTGATTTGCTGATGTCAGTGTTGGCCGGTTGCGTCTTTTTTTCCCAGTCAATAATGTGTAGAAGAAAGGGTTTACACATGAGTTTCCGTAGGTCAGTCCTGTGAGAATACGATTCACTGTCACTTGTGTCCCTACTGGTACTGTCCTCAGCATGTCAGGTTGGTAAAGTGGGAGCAACTGCCAGATCCAGAATGGGAGGAAGCAGGCCCAGAAAGTCAGGACAATACAGAGAATGAGAAGCAAGACTTTTGGTTTAGGGGCACGGGGAGGACAAGCACTGCTGCTCCCACTTGCCCAGGCTGGCCTGGTCTGAGACACCCAGTACAGCCGGCCCAGTGTGGCATAAAGGGCTCCAATAGCTAACCCAGGACCAAGAATGCTGGTACAGAAGAGCACGCTCATATAGCCCTTCGAGCTCTGCTCATCCCATGCTGGAACACACAGCTGGCCCTCCTGGTTTTCCCCTTCCTCCAGGTGCAATGTGATCATCATTGGCAGACTAAGGGCCACAGCCAGCCCCCAGGCCAGGCCTACACGCAGCAGGCTAGAGGAGCTAGAGGAGGTGGTATGCAGCGGACGGGCCACGGCCCGATAGCGGTCCAGGCTCATTGCACTGAGAGTGAAGATGGATGCATGCATGGTGAGGAGGTCCAGGCTCAGGAGGAGGCGGCAACCCAGCTCCCCAAATGCCCAGCCGGATGCCAGGCTGTCGTAGACAATGAAGGGAGCGGTGAAAAGGTACAGCAGGTCCGCAAGAGCAAGACTCAGCACCTGGAGGTGAAGAGAGGAGGAGGGGGAGGAGATGGGTGAGGCAGAAGGGGAGGAAGATCTGGCAAGGCAGGGTGGCACAGGTAGTCTCATCACGCAGCAAGCTGGTCCTGTTCCACGTCTTCTACTTCTCCTGCGTATGAGGAGGAGGCCTAGAGTATAAAGGTTTCCCGTGATTCCCAGCAAAGAGAGGAGGGAAAGGAGGGAGCAGAAAAGGGCAGTGGACGCCAGGCTTGGTGATGGAGAGATGGAGGGAGAGGAGGAGGGCAAAGAGAAATTGGGGGAGGAAGGGGGAGATAAAGACCCTGAGGGATCCATAATGTGCAATTTGAAAAAGATTTTGAAAGTTAGAGGGAATACAGCAAATGAGTTGTAAACTGTCTGCTTCAGATGCAGAATAAAGAAGCAGCAACACGGTGGGAGTGAGAGTGGGGTCAAAAGAAAGACAGAGGGAGAAGAGAAAAAAATATATTTAGTTAGTTTCCATCAATACATTCTTCATTTTTATATTCTCTAGTTTGAGGAGGTTTTATTTAACTGACACAGAGGTTAAACACAACAAAAGCTAAAACCATTTAAATCTATGTGATGATTTATGTACATGTGAATCCTAACACCAGATAAAACAAATAAAGTAAGAATGTAGAAATGAAAATATCTACAAAACCAGCACGGTTTATGTCTTAGCAGGAACTGCTGGCTTGCACCTACACTTTACAGGTTTATATTTTCAGGCCGAGCCAGGTTAGATCATTGTTTTAGTAAAATAGTTGGATTTTCAGCTTAGAAGGGCTCCAAGTGACAATTGTAAATTAGGTTAAACCTCAAAATGCCCTTTTCTTCTTATGGACAACAGTCAGAAATTAATGAAATTAAATGTGACACTAAAAGTGTGAGACAACTATTATGAATCTGAAGCTGTTAAGTGCAAACATATGTTAAATAGTGGAGTTTTAGTTTAGTAGTAGTTTTGGATTGTTTTGTTATATTTTTGTTTTTTTATTTTGCTCTGGCGGTTTGGATAAGAACCAATGCATTAAGGCTGCGTCTATGTTTTTATGCACTCAATATAAATGCATAGATTAATGTTTTATATATTAAACATATTCATATCAGAAATTTCATATAATTTTATATATATATTTCTGAATGCATTGAACGGTTTACTGTGGCCCCACAAAATGAAGTGATGTGTACTTTTGGTAATATTATCTTTTATTGGTTGTTTGACTAACATTTTTTATCCAGAATCAATGATGTTCTGGAAGAATCCAATCTGCAGCGACATCAAAGCAGACATGGGGTGCCTGACAGAAAAGACCTGTATGACACATGGTGACCGAAGCTCCAGTGGGGTTAAGAGCTACTGTTGAACTGTGGAGCAGCAGTCAAACCCATGCAGTGCTGCGTGCCTCCGTTGCCGGCTTCTTTTAAATAACAGCTGTGTAATATTCATTGTAGGACGTCTCCTTCCTGGTTAGATTTCCATTACATGTACAAACTCAACCATATTCCCCTTCAAACTGCACAGTTTTATCCAGAAGTGTGTATTATTACATTTTCTCAAATCTGCATAATTCCATAAGGAGGCAAATGAAATAATTAATTTCACTGCACCGTTAGCAATAATTTAAACTAAAACTATATCTCAGACATCTTGAAATGTATTTTATTTTATAACACAAGAGGAAAAAGGTTTAATGTAATAAAGCTTAGATTTCCAGTATAAATGCACATTATATGCATGCCCAAATCACTGCAAAAATGACTATGTGCAAAAGGCCTATTATGTTCAAAACACAGTAATAAGAGTATTTATATCGACTAATTCTATTTTTTACTTTTGTACAATATGGTGTAAATCGATCAGATAATAATTCTGCTGGTTACATTTTGTCAAACTTACCATAACCCACTTTGATCCATGATGTGAAATAATATCCCTTGGATTTTAAGGGTAAAAAAACTCAATTCCCATCTAGAGATCTTCAACTGGATTTGTCAGGCACAAGCCGGAGCGTGTGGAGGTCTGAGTGTGTGTGTCGTCCGTCTACTGCTAAACTTTGTGATCTGATCAGCGTTGTCTGTCCTCCTCTCTCCTCAGCTAAGTCTCTGATGTTTCTCCTTCTAGAGGGATGTGTGGGAGTGGAAAGGGGGCGGGATGGGATACAGTGTAGGGGGCCTTAATCTGTATAGTACTGAATATTAATTTGATATGCTGAACTTAACAAGGGTCTGGGGAAAACCTTTATTTCCCCTTAATTTGAAGCAGAAAAGGAACGGAAAATACGACAACGACTCATAATTCAACCTGCAGTAATTAATAATGCGCACTTTCAATAAGAGGAAAGACATTTGAAGAGTCTATTTTCTATTAATGTAATTTGTTTATGAAATCCATTTGGTTCTGTCAAACAAATGTTAAATATTCACTTGATAATAATATCAGCTGGACTGCTTTAAATTATGACTGAAAAAGTATTCTGAGTATAAGCTCACCCGCTGTGATGAGTAGGGGTATAACAATTTTGCATATAGCTGTGTGTTTTAAATTCTTAGCTTATTAGTCACGGTGAGGGCAATTTTCTGTAAGCGTCATCGTGGATTGATGACTCTCTAATGCTTTTAATAAATTTGAGTCAGGCATAAAACTCATTATGAAAAAGCTGAAAAGACTTTCCATGAAAGTCAAGAATCTGACCATATATGGTATCATATTTTGGCAAAAAATACGGTGCCATATAAGTCACAGTGAGAGCCATCAAATTTAACTTTGAACATTAACAGTTTATGGTGATGGGACTTATTCAGCGATAATAATGGTAATAATATACTTTGAAGCATACTTAATTTTAGTATGTGTAGACAATAAAAAATATTGTACACGTAAAGCTATGAAATACCCAATAAAATACAATTTTACCTGACCTCTATTATAGTCATTGAATAATAAAGACCAATTTGTTTATACAATACTTAAAGCATGAAAATGAAATGACTCATTAAGTACACATATATCTTGGAGTGTGTATCACTTTTGAAAGATACATATTGAATGAGAGGTTACGTAAACCTATCATCACTATTTTTGGTTGATCCCTTTGTCAAATGGGTAAATCAAAAGTCAAATGTTATGACATGGCTGTATCCTTGATACCATAAAAACATAAACTTAAGAATAATACGGTTTTGTGGATTCTTGCAGAAATATTAAATTTGACGGTGCAGAATTTAGATTCTCTTTGGGAAAACAGAAAGACATAGTGAGCCTGTGTGTCATTTGCTGTCATTCATGATGTACTGCGTT
The DNA here is from genome assembly GCA_037951165.1 of Lophius americanus. Lineage (NCBI taxonomy): Eukaryota > Metazoa > Chordata > Actinopteri > Lophiiformes > Lophiidae > Lophius > Lophius americanus. Next base: position 2,108,202 of record JBBDHG010000003.1, on the reverse strand, counting down.
AACTATTGCTCTTCAACTCTGACCTAATGTTAAAACCACATCAGCTCATGTTCAAACGAAAACCGCCTGTCACCCCCACGCGGGATTTATATGAAGATTTGGTGTTTAAATTATAGAAGAACTTAATTATCCGTATGCTTGCCTGTATCAACATTTGTACATGTCAGGAAAAACAGTCTAACTGGTACATCTAATAAGTGGCTGGACTTTAGCTCTGACAGCACCATTGATTAAACAGCCTTTATCAAATGCAACTTAAAGTTGCCTTTTATTCACAGAGTTGTTTTTGGCCTGGTTGTTTTATAACCCACAGCTGTGGTTTGCTGGCTTCAAGAGGCTGCGCAACTTGGAAATGATTTAGCTGTGAATAGCCAGTTAAATGTGTAGGCTGTATGCCTCATGTTGGTGGTGGGGAGTCCACACTGACTGCTTCATACATGTGCTGGGGTACATAAGACAGACAGAGACAGGCAGTAAAGCGGAGAGAGGGATGGGTGAAAGGGGGGGAAAATACCTATCCCCGCAGGGTGTGAGGAATTTGAACAAATACCTGGCATAGGCATGCCAAAATAGGGAGGGGGGGCTTCATGGAAGCATGAGATGCCCAGACTCTCTCACACACGGAGAGGAACAGGTAACTAATTCTCAAATTTTCCTCATAGTGGAAGAAGTGAAGGAAAGTTTATAAACTGTGAAATCAGACATATGGAAAAGGATATATCTCAACTTTAACATGCAAACATGGAAAAAGGGAGTGGAGGGGAAGGACGCCGAAGGTATCGGCAGAGCTATGATGATTGTTTGTCTTCGTCACAACACATCAATCTCTGGTGAAGACAAATAATTTTCAATTACATTTACCGGAGCTATGGGCTTTGTTCTTTGTTCTTGTGCAATGACCTGCAGCCCATCCTTCTTTAATTAGTCCCTATCAATCTTAAGTATGTAAATTTAGAAGGTCTGAAGATGAAAGCATAGAGAAATTACTCATGTCTGCTGCTTGTTACTCTGAATAAAACTATATAATACAATAAAATACAATATACATATATATAATATAATATAATATAATATAATATAATATAATATAATATCATATAATATCATATAATATCATATAATATCATATCATATTAAATTATATCATATTAAATTATATCATATCATATTAAATTATATCATATCATATCATATCATATCATATCATATGAAGTTATATAATATCATATCATATTAAATTATATCATATCATATCATATAATATGAAGTTATATAATATCATATCATATTAAATTAGATAATATCATATCACATCATATCATATCATATGAAGTTATATAATATCATATCATATTAAATTATATAATATCATATCATATCATATCATATCATATGAAGTTATATAATATGATATAATATAATATAATATAATATAATATAATATAATATAATATAATATAATATAATATAATTTAATATAATATAATATAATATAATATAGTTTAATATAATATAATATAATATAATATAATATAATATAATTTAATATAATATAATATAATATCATATCATATCATATCATATCATATCATATCATATACATTCTTTGCTTGTACTGTAATCTGTCTGGCATCAGATCATTTGCCTGGAGACCAATGAATTCGATGTGCAGCACAGCTTACTTAGACTGCCCCGGCCTTTTTCTTTCAAAAAATGCACTGTGTTATTTTAAAATTTCCAATATTGAGTAATATGAAAGAATAACATTTGTAAATATTAATTTGCTAACATATTATGTCAATAGTTATTATTTCATTGGCTATTTTACTACAAATGAATATTCTGTTTTAGAGAATGTAAGAAAATTGTTGAAAATATCCATTCATGATTTCATAAAGGCTGAGGAGTCATCTTGAATTTGTTGGATTCGTTCAACCAGCAGTCTAAAATTCAAAAATGTAAGATTACTATAATAAAACGCAATAGTAATATACTTTTATTTCATTGTTTCAACTCATTTGTAAAGTAGGCTAACATTCTAAATTCCTGTAGTGAAGGGTTATATGTAGATAAATAGATATATAGAAACTTTATTAATCCTCAAAGGGGAAATTTAGTCGTTACAGCAGCTCCAACAAAGAGATGAAAAGATAGAAAAGGGAATTGAAACATCCAGAATATTTGTTGCTGCTTGTCTTGCAGTATCAGTGTAGACCCGTCACAGAAAATGACTTGGAGGGGATTACACTGGAGTCCATACTTGAATTCTGTCGTAATTCATCATGCTAACAGAGTTCATCACATAGAACGCCTCCCTGCCACATATTATATTCTCAGCTTTCTTCACCTCAAGAGATTGGATGTAATGGGGCAATCAAGTCGATATGCAACTGGGAGTTCACAAGAGGTTGAGCATGTGAAAACATGAACGGAGCTTGAGATCACACTTGCATTCCCTTGGAAAAACAATCTCTATTATTCTGTATATTTTCACCAGCCCCAGCTGAAGGGGTTGTAAAATGTCCAATCAGTTGGTAGTCACAGTATGACGGACACCCACCACATAAACATTATCAGCTCCCTAACCTTTTCCTGGCAGTCCTTGCTTTCTTCATTCATTTCATTAATTAGCTGACCCATCCCAGCAAATTGACAAATTGCCTACTGGTTGACCGTCCTCAGTCTCGTAGTCTTGATTAAATGGGCGGACATTTTCTTGTGTTTGAAAAATGGTCGCTGGCTGATTCACAACTTGTGATGAGTTATTGATCCCCCGCACCCCTGTCTGCCTGTCTTTACAGTTACACATCAGATTTCTACTGTTTTCTCAATACCAAGCCAAGTGTTGCCACTGTTTCACTGCACTGTGAGAGCTAGCCTCATGTCCTACCTCCTAAATATTTATAAATATACATTTCTAAGTAAGAGTTACAAAATATAGCAGTGTAAAAACATTTTGTAAAACATCAAGTAAAATTCCTGTTTTCAATCATTTTGCAACAAAGGCATTTTAAGGGTATAAAGTACAAGTATAAGTGCCTTTTTAGTCAGAAGAAGCCCTTTATTCATTGTATGATGCAGTATCATAAAAGTTGATGTTATCCAGTTCTTGCTAATATAAAATGGTTTTTGATGCTGCACCTGAGGTTGAGCTAATTTCATGAACTACATACATTTATCATTTAAAGTCACTAACAATGAGTCATTTTTGAAAATCGGCATACAGTTGCTTTCTGTGTGTAATCTGAATCAGAAAAGTTCTTAGGTAACTATTCTTGACTAAAAAGTTGAATAATTTTCTATAAAATGTTAAGTATCATAAAGTAGAATTACTCAATTAAAGTATAAATAGTGCAGTACTTCGTCATTTGGACAAAAAAGAAGACATTCTAAGCTCTCACCTGAGGCTGTTGAAATTATAGAAAAAAGACAAGTCAAATCAGGCTTAATAAAAAAATAATCACTGTATCAATTGATGAACAAAGTTTTTTCTTGCAGTCCTTGAAGAAAACTATGGATCTCATTTCAGGCTTTGCAGCACTTGTACTGATTCAGCAGTATTCTTGACTTGAGAGGATGTGCATTCGTGTCATTTCTCTTATCTGAAATGCAGGGCATGTATCTTATATATTGGCAGTTGAAGTAAGTCACAAATTGAACCAATATGCATTTATCCCTGAAACTCACGGAGCATTGGAGTTGGACCTTGTGTAACCATGACAAAATATGAAAGCTGTTAGAGGAGACTGAGCCTGAGTTTTCTGCAGAGATCAGATCAGCATTTTACAAGCCAGCACAAAACGTTGTAATAGCTGCCATACAGGCAGGAAAATGGACACTTGCTTACCACAGTTTATTAATCCTTTTCTGAGAGTGGTTGAGTGTAGATCTAAAAACTACTAAATAGGCTGTAAAATTACAATCATTTCCACATCACACCACAGTTTTACGTCATTCAATCCCTCATTCAGACTGAAGTGCATTGATAACTTGGTCCACGTTCACAAATGACCTTTTACTTTGAAGGGACTTCATTGTATAAACCCCTGATACCATCAATTCATAAACAGATAGTGTGTCTAGTCTTCTCTGTTAGCATCTCTCAAGTCATAAAACACTTTAAGGTGTGAAGTTCTACTCCTTCAAAGATTGTTTAAATCTGCCCCCTGGTGGCTTATTGTCAGTATTGAATCTCCTCCCATTCATTCAGTTATAATACTGGACTGTTTTTCAGTGCTGCAGCTAGGAAGTACATAGGCTGATCTAAGTGCGGGGCTTTCTGTGAGCCTATTGCAGACTCATCAAGTTTCCAAATCACTGTTTTACATGAAATGATTAATAGTAAATACTACTCTGTGAAATGATTGAAACTAAATAGTGGAAACCTTGATTCACTGTTGAGTAGTTCAAAATGAGCACGGCTGCTGATTTTATGCTTCATTTCTGGTCAAGTTAAATGGAAAGTTTGGTGATTGATGTACATATTTCTCTTGTGTATTTTAGGCCGCAGTGCCGGCAACAGTCAGTATTGGCAAAAGATGCTTTAAAATGACTTTGCAAGCTACCAATTACTTCATACTGGAAGATATGAACTCCAGCAAAGCTGTCCTCGGGAGAAATGTTACTTTCTTCGAGAAACCTACTTTTTTTTTTAGCTCAATCTACTTCTTTTCTAATTTACAATGTTCATGTGAAATTAAATTAGAACAAAATATAATACACAAAAGAATGGTGCATTAGTGGTTACTGCATCACCTCACCGCAACAGGGTTCTAAGTGGAGTTTTTTTAATCCCCCAGGTCTGCTTTGGTTCCCTCCAGGTGCTTAATCTCCCTCCCACAGTCTAAAAGATGTCATATATGTCAATTAGTTGGACAGTATGTCCATAGGTGAGGCTTACGCCTCTGAAACCCATCATAGGATAAGCACTAATAAAAGTGGATGGGTGGAAAGACATATAAAAGCAAAAATGGAAACTGAATTATTTCAAAAAGTGCCCACTTCTTTGGTGGCCATACAAAAGAATGAATAAAGGAGAATGCAGGGGATATCATGCGTATCATCTGTCACCTTTTTTTCAATTATTCATTATTTGTTCAGGAACAACTTAAATACTATCTTTTAAATTAAATTATCTTTACTGAAATTCAAATGTGGCGGTTGATCCTGAGTATCTCATGTATTTTTGTTTTTGTTTTTTTATTATAAAAGAAGGTGCAAGGGTGGTCTTTGACTGTATTTGAGGAACGTCACACCTCATGGTCAGTACAACCTCAATAACCATGTTAGGACAAAGACTAATGGCTGTTCTCTTTTTCATTAGACGAACCTCATCAGGACATCTTTCTCTTCTGTCTAGTCTGAAAATTGCAGACATTCAACAATCAATCTAGTTGAAAAAAAGCTTAAATAAGATTTTGAATTTACCATCTCTTATTTCTTATTAATATACAGCTTAAACAGAGGGATGAATAGAGTCAAATGGATAATTCTGTTTTAGCTTGTTAAATTTGTAACAGTATAATTATCATACGATATTCCAACCAAGACCGCGTGTGACAGTGTGTCGTCTTTATGGTCACAAAACCATAGTGGAATTAGAAATCAGACCATGAAATGGTAAAACCTGATGGTGTGTGAATTATAGTTTTCAAGTTTGTTAAAAACTCTAAGCTCTAGGTAAATATATGGTATTCACTAATGAATAAGGGACGCACACATACACACAAAACACACACACACACACAAAAACGCAGTTTTCCATGGGTCAATTAAAATGACTCTTCTTTGACAAAAAACACCTATGTAGTTTAAAAGTAGAACCTGCATAGTTGCAAATCAATGAAACACTGATTGTCATGTCATAAACAAAGGTGAGTATAAGTATATTATAGATTTATGATGACAATGTCAAAACATGGTTATGTTTTTCGGTGCAGTTTGTATTGTTGGATGCTGTTCATGTTCTTGGATGCAGCATATGATGTCCTCAATCTGAACCTACAGCTCATGAGATCATAGATTACTTCCTGGGCATGGACTGGGATTAAGCACAAGGAAACACAAAACTGCCTCGCTCTCTCTATCTTTCTTCACACTCACACACACACACACACACACACACACACACACACACACACACACACACACACACACACACACACACACACACACACACACAAAGTACTTTAGTAATCTGTAATCTCTATAGTGACTTTGGGTCTCTTTCTCTTGGGTCGTCACTTCCTCTCTCCATATTACTGTCTGGATTTCAGATGAGGAAATTAAAGCCGCATCGGAATTCAAATTAGCTTTATTGGCATTATTTTATTGCCAAATCATGTTGAATAGGGTCTCAATTTCATGACAAAACACACAAAAACTGATTGAAATCTTTTATCAGCCACGATATGTGTAAGCAATGAGACAGTAAGGGCCACGTAAATAAATAAATTTAATGTAAAATGATTTACGGATCTTTAAACAAAGTAAATTTAACTTAACTGTTGGTGTTTTTAAAAAGTCATTGTTGAAAATAAGTTGTTTTAAAATGAGTAATCAATATAGTTCATGCATGATACAAATCTAAAACTGTACTGTAATTTAACATTGATTAATCAAACAGTGTATGACAAGGTCACTCCGGCAGTCCGGAGAGAAGGGGTGCGTTGGAGCGTCGCGACGTGTGCGCGCGCATCCGCCACCAGAGGGCTCGTGACAAGTTGACAGGAGGCGCCACTAAAGGGCACCTCTCGCGCACCGCGTAGATCCAATGTGGTATTCCTTATTTCATGTTAAATTTAGTCAAAAAAGGGCATTAAAGTAAAATAAAAGGCGTTAATAAACGGGATCAACATGCCTGCGGCGGGTAAGTGCTGACTAAATGTTACTGCGCAATTTGTTTAGCGAATCATTTGTTATTTCATCTATATGTAGTGATTGCTTATAAACATTTTTTTGATTGAGCCTTGACAGTTCTGAGCATTTTTCTCTTTATCAAATTGGGTATATAGAGTTCTTCAGACGAGGATAATATTATTTTACTGAACAAAGAGAGCATCTGTCAAGTTTGACTCGTCAGGATGTATTGTCCTCAATACAAACCAAACCAAAGGAGGCTTAAGCTGGTTTTATTACTCCATGTTACGCATCCATTTCACTTAATACACAAGAAACCAAGGTGACACAATTGTCACAATCCATTAAAATGATTTTATATAGCCTATCCATGATTTAAATATATATTCTTTGCGTTGTAATACCTAATCATCTGAGTTACATTTTTGATATACGCTGTGGTACTGCATATAAAACGGAAAATCTGTATTCCCCTTCAACTAATAGCAATTTTGAAGAAAAAAAAAAGATACAGTCTACATTTATATTGCATAACAGATCTCGGAGAAGGGGCAACATTTCAAAATGATTTCAGAAATATGCTCCTGTGGCCTATTATATCTATTTTATATCCCCTATAATTTTGCGATAATGATAAACAGGTCTTTGTTCTTATGGGTTAAGGTCATAGTCAGACATACAAAATCTATTTCACTATCTCCTGACAGATTTTACATTAATCTAGTGTGGTTCATGACGAAACACACAAGGATGTGATGGAACTATCAACAGAAAGAGTGAGAAGATAAGGGTTCGCCAGATACGTCTTGTACCTTGATGATTAACACTTTAATCCTATTCTGTTTTTGTGAATTGTATTTTAAAACAACCTTTAAAATGATTTTGCGTAATGCTGCCGAAACAACTGAGACAAACTAAAACACAAAATGATTTGCAACAGACATGGGGACCAAATTTATTTTCATCTTTAGAGGTTCGCTTACTCTTTGCAAGAATATGCCCTTGGTAGTACCCACAGGTAAACAGGTACATTGCAGATTTTTATTGTAGTCATGTCAACACTTTTGGATGAAGCAAGTTAAAACTAGGAGGGCACTTCACTTTTCATAAATTAAACCCTAACACAAACTCCAATGGACCTGCACAATCCAGGCAGGTCATCCTCATTCATCCATCCAGGTTATGCACCTAAAAGCAACAGTTCTATAGTTTGACAATGTGGCTCATTGAATATCCAAGCCTACTCCTAGAATATGGAATTGTATCATTATCATATCAATGGTTATTCCATAAACAGATTAAGCACTATAGTTTTAGAATTAGTTATAATTATTTTCTTAATAGATTTCCTAAGGATCTAGCTAAAAAAATTGTTGATTTCTTCCATGGCACGTATACCACCTTTTAACCTATTTCATGCGGTAATACATCATGTATTCTATGTGTAAGTGAAAAAAACATCCAAAGAGCCTTATATAACAAAGTTCCGTTGGAAACAAATCTTGACTCGGTCTCTTTACCCAGATCCAGAGCCAACATTTAATTGTTCCTCTTTGCTACATGTATAACCTTCAACCAAGTTTAATCAAAATATGCCAAGCTTTATGCGGGGTAATCCTGCTACCAGCCAGAAAAATAAACAGACAATCCAACACCAGATTAAATATAACCTTGGCCTAGGTAATTAGTAGCCTAAACTAATACGTTTCATGAAAATCAGTCAGATAGTGTAAATGCATCTGTACCAGCGGTCTGGATCCACGTAAAAATTAAGTTGGTTCTTTCTTGTCAAATGCTTAAGTCTCCAATCATTTTTGTTAGAATCGGTCAAGTAGTTTATGAGCTATCTCACTAAAACAACTGTACGTCTGACAATCAAGCAACCATAAACATAACCTCTTTGGCCGAGGTAATAAAGATAGAAAACATTTCTGAGAGTTTTCAGGGAGGGTCACCGGGTCAAGGGTTCTGAGAAAAGATAGATTGTTGTATGTAAAGCTGGAAAATAAGTCTAACACGTATAAAAGTGACATTTAGAACAGCACACTGAGCTGACACTGATCTAGGTATTTGATTCAATTAAAACTAATCTAGATGCCTGCACCCATTAATTGTTTCATAAAAAAAGATTTAGTCATGCTCAGGCTCATGCCTCCACCCGGACCCTTGACCGTTAGTCCAAGTCCAGAAGGTAAATGCAAAGCAGAATGAATTCAAGAAAGAAGATGACACCAAACAAAAAGAACACAAATTTCAAGCTTTAACAGCCGGCATATTGATAGTGCAGATATTGTCGGGGAACTTATAAAATAAGTTGTTTTGGAATATATTTTGTTCTTAAACCCGTAATGTGTAAAAATTAGGGGGTATTTGGGGTGTCTCTTGGAATTAATTTAATTTAATATTCAAAAAAGATGTTTTTTGTGTACGTTCTTTCAGCTGAAATTAAAAATATTTTATTAATGTTCGTTTAGAAAAAGCCCCTTTTATCTCATAGAAGCGGGTCCTTATAAAGGCTGCCATGTTGGAACAGACATCTGGAGAGGGATTTTAAATTTGAAGTTATTAATGTGTTTTGACAAATGGGGAATCATACTTACTATTTAGAACAAAAGTAACGGTGCACCATGCCCCGCGGTCAAAGCAAACATGAAGACTCATGAAACTTTTAGATGTAGAAGCCTCTAACAGGCGCCACCAGCCTTTTTCCTGAAGCTGCCCAGTGAAAGAGGCTGACTGTGAGCTTCAGAACGCCACATCCCTGTCCGGACCTCACCTTTTCCTGGGATCGTGGGCTGAGGGTGTGCCGACTCTCCTCGCGGGGAACGATCATTCCAGAAACAGCAACCGTCCGTGGCCCTTAGAGTTTGATCTGCCGACGCTTTCCTCGGTCACATTTCCTCTGCAGTGGTGCAAGGAAACTAGCAAGACAGGGAGAGAGGTGGCGGCGCTCTTTTGCCCAGGGAACATTTTCATAAGTTGTACCATAAATCAATTATGGTCTGGTTCAAAGTAAAATGCTTGAATTTATAGTGATAACTAAAAAATGTAGTACTGTGAGATAGCCAATAATAATGTGTCTGACTTATAGGTAAAACCTAATTTTTACTCAAACTGTGTTGATTGAATTCTGTGAAATATTGTCATGAATACTAATCGAACTAATAATGATGGCATTGCGATTCTAAATTCTGGGGGTAGATTTACAAGGTCAAGGAATCATAAATGAGGATTAGACTATCATGGAATTATTGCTTTTAGATACAATGACATAAGAGAGACTCTACGCTCCTTCGGTGCAGATTAGTGTCCCTTTAGGCTCAATTTTAATAATTGTGTGCAGTGTTAAAATCATACAGTACTCTGGAATTTGCATTACTTATTTGTGCTGCATTCCATTTGGAAATAGTTTTTAAAATAGTTTTTTTCTTGACAAATTCAGGTAAAAGCCTTGATCACATAACCTGTCGACTTGTACGGGGGGGAGTGTGTACTGAAAATATATAGGAACATTTTCTCAAATTTTAATGTACCCATACAGTTTTAATTAAATACTTGTTAATGGTCTGAGTACTTCCTTAATCTCAAAAGAGTGGTTGGGAATTTAAACCTGCGTCATCTTAACTCCCAAGATTCACATATTGTCATCATCAGATATTGACCTTGATTATGAAAAGTAGCTGATGGAAGGATGCCAGCCAAACTGTTTCTATTATACGGAATCAAGCTCATTGCCAATATGACTACGGACGTGCACTAGTTCAGAGTGTGTGTGTGCGCAAGTGTGTGTTTGCGTTGTTCATTAATGAATACCAAATATTTACCTACAGCTCACAGTTTTTAACAAACTTGAAAACTATAATACACACACCATCAGATTTGACCATTTCAGGGTTAGATTTCGAATTCCCCCTATGCTCATAAAAACTACACACTGTCACACACAGTCTAAGTTGGAATGTCGTTGAATAATTAAGATGTTACAAATGTAACAATCTAAAACACGAATGATCCGTTCAAAAAACTTTTTATTATGTTAGGTTTGAAATATCAAGCAACACCATTCCAAAAATGAGACCCTTCATATTCCATCAATTGTAATGCTTATGAAACATTCTTAAGTTATATTCAGTTGGATTATGAAACACCCATTACTGCTTGGTGCTGTGGTGTTTCAAAAACCAGCTGCAACATTTGACATGTCACTTCAACATTTGAAACGTCACTAGAACCATATTGATCTGATGAGCTGAAAGCAAAAGGCCTCTCCAGCTTTGTGATGTCCCTGTCTGCTTGATATTTTCAGGCCTTGCAAAAAGAGTTTTTGAAATATCCTTTTTGTACACATTTTTAATATTGGCCCGTTAAAGGGAAATTTAATCAAGATATGTTAAAAAAGAACCAAACTGAGCTGTGAGAGGGGAGAGGCCTGGTCTATGGCCTGGTTTCAAACCTTCACTGATCAATGATAAGTATCGATGTCTCTATATGTAGAGCGTCACTTTTCAGTTTTGTTTTGTGTAATGTGTGCACAGCGCTGTGTAATGTTGTTTCTACAATTCAAGATGTTAAATAACTTAATGATAAAATGACTCCAAAGGTAAGACAAGTGAGAGAGAAAAATATAGAACGTGATTTTGTCAGCCCCGTTGACCCTCAAATCATATTAATGGCAATCCTTGCCAACTCTGACCATTGTAATATACGATAATCAGGGCAGAATGGACGGAAGAGGTGATAAAGAGGAAAAAAGACATGAGCTGTTTGATATTGAAGGAATACGTTTTTCTGTAAATTCTTTATGAATATGATTCGCACAATTATTCTTAATTTAGCCTAAAATTTCATTTTTCAGCCTTTACCATAACAGGCAGGATGGATCAAATACTGCTATGGGAGTCATGACAGGTTTTAGAAACAACTTTACATGCACACTTCTTCATGAATGTTCCTATACAAGAGGTCATCTGATACATTTGCCACCTTACCATGATAAGTTCACAGAATGTCACATGCTACTTCACACTGCCTACACGCACACTCTCTCTCTCACATCTCCATACACACACCTCCCTCATCACCTCCTCCGGCTACTGTCGTCAGTCATCCAGCGACACCTCGGCCCAATCACAAAGATAGCAAACCTGAGAGCTTCTTCATTTAGTGGTGTTGGCAGGAACGGCAGTAGAGGTTTCAAGGTTATTACCGCCTTCTGAAACACTTCTTCATTAACGGAACATTGGGAAGTACAAGCCAAGAAGAATCTGTCCTCATCCTTTTAAATAGATTTAGACGATGAGAACAAATAATAAAGTGGTCAGTCTGAGCTCCAGTACTGACAACAACTACTCAATCTTAACTGGATAATCTCCTAGTCTCATTAATCAAATCTTCATAGCATTCAGTGTTTCTCATAGTCTTAGAAGTGGTGTTGGTTTGCATACCTTTCAATTTTTTCGACATGAACATAGCAAGCAGTGGGATATAGGAATGGCTTCAGTCCATGACGTGTGTTCCAAACAGATGTCGATCATGTCAAGTTCCCCAACGTAGCTCAAAAAAAGGTTTAATATTTTTCACAAACTTTTATCCTCACAACAACAGAAGATATCTGTGGTGCCTTTTGCTATTTAAACATTTTTTGGGCAAAGTTTCCTGTTTACATTGTTAGAATTCGGACTTAACTTCATTCCGAGGGTGGGTTTTGTTTCCTGAGCAGATTTCTAATACCAGAGTGATTCAGTTTTTTTCCTTGAAAAAGGCGCGTGCACAACAGCAGCGGCAGCAGCAGCACAACCCAGAGGAACCGAGAGAATAATTTTTAAAAAGACAGCAGCTAGACGATAGGATACCAATGACAACATGTCTCTTTGCTGTTGGGTGATTTTATTCACTGATGAGAACAACTGATATCTCAAATGACTGCCCCAGCCCATTATAGCAGAAAAAGAAGACTGAAAGGTGCGAATGACAGCATGGTAAGAGAAATTTACTGTGGCCTTGGTGTGCAGAGGAATCATGTTCCTGACTGACGATTCCATAGAGCCTCATTTTTCTATAATTACATTATATAGAAATAGTAGAACATCAGCAACATAGGATTTTAGCTCATACTTTATATAAGTAATACTAAAGTATGTTTTAGAGTGTTTTGGCCACAACTGGGCCAAATCTAAGGCCCAATCAGATAAGCATTGACTAAATACATATTTGCTTAATTTGCAACTATTGCACTATAACATTATACATGTTAAATCATAACACAACATTCAGATTTCTGTTGTTGCAACTCTAGCAATAAATACAAAAGTTTGATGAGGGTGGGCTAAACAACATACGAGGGGACCATTGGATTTCGGTCCAGATCAAGATCTGGATCCAATGTGACTGAATTTGACAGCATTTAATTGCATTTTATAGTATATTAAATCATCCAATCAAAGAAATAAGAGGCAGATTGATGAAACTAAATATTAGCTGCAGTTTCTCTTGGAAGGATAAAATTTTATGACGCATTATCATTTATTCTGTGAGACAAAAATATTTCCATTCTGGTGTTGATGCACATGGTAAGGGCTATATAAAATGAATAAATGTATGCAAAGAAGGCCAATTTTATCTTGAGTCATCAAACCAGTTGGCAACATTTTTCTTTACCATATTCAGGGTCTGTGCCGGATGGTAATAGAATATATAACATTTTGTTGGGCTATAAATTAAGTTAAGTTAATCAAACTGAACTGGCATCATGCTTTCACCACTTGACTCTCAACCAGGTGTGATGTCATATGCCCAGTTTACACAATAAACTGACATTCTGTATGAAGTCATAAACATAAATATAATTTTGTCTGAATATTTGCTATTAAGTATTGTTTTTCTTCTTGCCTTTATGGATTATAGTCCATACTTTTACAGGAATCAGAACATTTGACCCATGGACCTTTTTCAATGTTGCAAAGTTGTTTTTGGCCTGAGATCGTTGCCCAGGTAAAAAGATTAGAGGCACACCTTGACGTGACACTGTCCTTATTGTATCATACTTTGTTCATTGTTTGACAACATGGTGGACTGTTCTTGTGTGGTTCAAAGAATGAAATGTTGTTTTTTTATTTTTCCTCATTATTTTTAGCTTATCCTCTTTATGCCAGATTGAGATAGTTTGGACATGTGAGAAGGAGGGAAAGTTGATATATTGGTAGCAGGATGCTGGAGATGGAGCTACCAGACAGGAGAAAAAGGCTAAGACTAAGAGGACGTTTCTGGAATTGGTGGAGGAAGACATGCAGTTGGTTGGTGTAACAGAGGAAGATGCAGAGGACAGGTCAAGGGGCTATCAGTTAATCCGCTGTGGCGATTCCTAAATAGAACAGCCGAAAGAAAAAGAAGATCCTCCTTATGCCATAACATATCATACCTTATAGATATTTTGGCCACACCCAATAACAGTAGGGGCTTTTACGTAAATCCTAAAAAGATTAAAGCCATCGGAGAGATCAGATTACCACAGTCACGAGTGCAGCTGTAATCCACAATAGGGCGTACTACCTCTCCACACCCAACCAACTCAAACTTACAGTATATCCCTGTTCCAGTCCCAGTCTCAACCTCTATTATTTATTTATGATTCGACACACACTGTACCATTTTATCAATGACCCAAAATTAGGACTGTATTGTGTACAATTGTTTTCCATTGTTGTCATCCTTTGGTCATGAAACGTTTTATATTCATCAATACAAATACAAATCAGCTGTAACATTAAAACCACCTGTCTAATATTGTTTGTGCCCCTGTTGCTGCCAGAACAGATCTGTGATACAGAGTGTGTTCGGATATGTTTCCATCAGAACCAGCATTCTTTAGCAATGTGTATCAACTTTGAGTACAAAATGTTGACTTGCTGCTGACTATATTCCATCCTCTTAAAGGTGCTGCTGTAATAAGACAGTCAGTGTTCAACCAGCATAATTCTACCAAGAGATCTACTATTCCTCCTTTACTCGTGTCCCAACCATCTGAATCTCACCTCTCTTACTTTGCCTCAAGATGTCTAACCTGTGCTGTCCCCCTGATGTCCTTGTTCCTAATACTGTCCATCATCGTCTTTACCCAAGACAATCTTAACATCTTCAAATCTGCCCCCTCCAGCTCTGCCTCCTGTCTTTGGTCAGTGCCACCGTTTCTAAACAGACAGCAAATCCGAAGCTGGTCTTTCTCTCACTTCTGTCTTGTAAACCTTTCCCTTCAAACTTGCTGCTACTCAACTGTCACAGATAGTTCCTGACAGTCTTCTCCACCTAGTCCACCCTGCTTCTTCACATAAGTTCCACTCTCCCCATTGCTATGAACAAACGACTCTGAGTACTTAAAATCCTGTACCTTCGTCCACCTTTTCTTTGCATCCTCAACGTTCTACCTGCCTCCCTTTCATTTACACACATGTATCCTGTCTCGATGCGACTGATCTTCATTCCTCTTCTCTCCATAGCATACCTCCACGTCCCCAGGTTTTCCTACTGCTCCTTGCTCTCACTACAGATCACTTTCTCTAAATCCTTTGGCCTCCTCAATAGTTCCCAGCAGCACTCTCAAACGTGACAACTGTAGTGCTTTTTCTTGGCATGAGACAGTACTGCTGCTCACAAATTGTCACCTCTTTTCTTAACCTAGATTCCACTACTCTTTCCCAGATCAATATTTTATGACTCATCAGCTTTCAGCATCTGTAGCTGCTACAACTCTGCACTTCACCCTTGTTCTTGAAAATCGGTAAATGTAAACTTTTTCCCATTCCTCAAGCATCCTTTCACTCTCCAAGATATATAGAACCAATTGACACAAAAACCCACTTTCTTCACTTTTTCTCTCTTTTTCCATTCTTAGGCTCCGTTATTCCCCAGGTATGTCTGGGTAAAGCTTTTTCCTTTTTCTTGCTAGATATTGGTTCTTCAAATCAAATAAAGGAAAACCTCAACCATATTTGACCTATTCGATAATCCAGTATCAATCCATGGACTGCATGAGAGAAATCCTAGATATACACAACAAACGGTAGGTTTCTGATCACCGCCCATTGAAACATTTATCATACACAGAAGACTTTTGATTTGAACGAATATGAAATGTGAATATGTTTAACAGGTTTGAGTAGGAAATGTTTCTCTGAGGCTTGGTAACAACTGAAGCATCAGCACTGTTTTGTCATTTATATCTTCCTTAATTTTTATTCTTATTTGTTTTTTCTTGTTTCTTTTCAAGATTTGCAGTGTGTTAAACAAGAAGGTCATAAGGGATCGATAGCACAACTGACATCACAACAAAGTTAACCAAGAGACTTTTTTCTTTGTTATGAGATCTTTTCCAACAAAGCTCAGTCATTTTTTTTTTTATTGAGGATGTATCTCAAAGAAAAGTCAACACACCAGCGAAGATGAACCCTTACTTCACTTCACACTTCAAGCGGGATCCCTTCCCCCCTTTCCATTTGTTGTAGATGTTGTAGTTTATCTACCACGTTGTGACTACTAGAATGAAATTACATCTTTTCTGTTTGTGCAGTTATAGCACTAGCTTCTTGTCTATGGTTTTTCAGTTGCGTTTGAAACTATGTAGCGTTGTGGTTGAGTGATAAATTCTCCACTGTTCTAGAGAAAAAGGATGTGAACACTGTATATATGTCAGGATAGAAGATTTCTCTGGAAATGGTTATGAAAGGTAAATACACTACAAGCATATATTTGCATTTGTTAATATATTTACACCTTAATCTTTCGCTTTGTTAAAACTTTTGTCCGTTTTATGAGTTGTTTCTTTATAGGAAAGGATTTTGCATGTGCTGGCTTTCTTAAATGAATTTTTTTCTATAAAGTTTTATGAATGCAGTCAATTTGACATTGCATCTGTATATTATCTTTGTTTTATAAACTCTGATTGTCAGGTAGCCTTTTGTGATCTGGTTCCTACAAATGCTCAGTTAAAGACTACAGTGCACCAACTCAGTCTACTTAATCTATCACCTTCCAACCCCACACTGCCATAAAAAAGTCAAACAATTCCTTTTACCTAAATGTTTACCATTTGTGACTGAAAAGTTGACTGACAGTGGAGATACATCAATGTAATGTCTTTGTTGTTTTCTTCTTCCTTTTTAATCTTCTATCAGGCATAGCAGACGTCTTAGTCATGCCGGGGTTTAATAAGGTATGTCTGCTTTATGAAATTGACTATTGCAATGGATTTCTAAAAGCAAGTTGGCTTAGGTCAATATTATTCATGTAACGGTAAGCACTCAAAGCCAGTATTCACCAATTTGAAAATGGCTATCAAAAAGATTTATAGGCCCTCTGAAATGGCACAGGAAACATTGCTCTTCCAGTGAGACCTTCCTACTGGGTAGAAGTGACATTTCCTTAACTTTTGAAGACAGCTGGAAATAGCATGTCTATTTTAAATCTGCTGAAATAGATACAATGCACAAACCTTATCAAATTATATGCCCTATATTCAATATGTATAAGAAATCATTATGAATGTCATTTGATGTACTGAAAGTACTCTATTCTTTGCTTCTTCATGCCTGGGAAGGACTTTTATCGTAAGAACTGGCATGTTTATTGATTTTTGACTGCATGTTTGAGAATTGATCTTATCATATCCCATTTGACGTCAACTTGTATTGCATGTTTCTGGTCAAAGCATGGAAGATGCCCTGTATGAGCAGAATATTCTTAACATGTGTCCTACTCGATAGCATTATTACTTTGTATTTTGTCAAGTGATACCTGCTCGAGGCTTCCTTTATTGTTTTGAACTAAACAGAACCAATCTTGCATGCTACTGTGTTGTCTGTGAGGCAAATCCAATCTTACCACTCCATGTCAAAGGAATTCTTCAAACACAGAAATAGACTTCTCGGAGTACTCCTGACGGCCTTCTTTTTTTGCTCAATTGGGTTTATTTTTCTTCAGTAATTGTCATTGGTTCATACATTGGTGTTAATGGGTGGACCTACTCGAATTTCTTGCTGAGGGATCTGTCCTGCCCCAAAACATTTTTTCATGGGAAAAGTAAACAGTGGATGAGCAATAGCTGTGGAGGGAATAATCACCTAATTAGTCAATAAAGACTTGACTGACCAGAACAAGGTTCCTGATTACCATATGAAAACACACCACCAAAAACTCAAGTAAAGGCATCCCAAGAATAATTGAGTAACTGTGAACTTTTCCCGTAAGAGAGGAGACTTTTTAGCAAGTAATGGGTGCAGCTCGTGTGAAACGCCGCTTCAGTGCTGTGGTGGATGGGCCGGTGGAGGAGGAGGAAGTCATGAGGCTGGCACAGAGTGCTGCAGATACAGCAAGGGCAGGGGGGAGTCCAACAGGATCAGGGACACAAACAAGCCCCTCTCAGACCAGAGCCCTGAATGGCAAAACTCATCCTCTCCAGAGCAACACCAACAATGCACGGAGGCAAAGTGCCATTGAAGAGTCAGTTACAGGAGATTCAGGAGAAGGAGAGATGAAAGCAGGAAAGATGTGCTCAGGGATACGGAGTGTAAAAAGCTGTAGTTTAGGAGGAAGAGGCAAAGGCCGGTCATCCTTGGACCAGCATTCACTATCTTCCCCCTCCACTACCAGCCGCAGACACCACAGGCGCTCAACTCGCCGGCCCCGGCAACGCTTTGTTGGCAAGGATGGACGATGCAACGTCACCTTCGTCAACATTAGCGAGAGGGGCCAGCGTTACCTCAGTGACCTCTTTACCACCTGTGTGGACATCCGCTGGCGCTGGATGCTTGTCATCTTCACCCTCTCCTTCCTTCTCTCCTGGCTACTCTTTGGATTTGCCTTCTGGCTCATTGCCTCTGCGCATGGGGACCTCTCCATTGAGCTTACCCCCAACTCAGGCTCCACTCTGGCATCAGAGGAGGCTGGGTCTGGGGGAAAGGCTTATAGAGAGGCAGTGGTTGAGGAGCCGTGCTTTCTCCAAGTGAACAGCTTCATGGCGGCCTTTTTACTCTCCTTGGAGACGCAGACATCCATCGGTTACGGATTCAGAAGCGTGACCGAAGAATGTCCCCTGGCGGTGGTGGCGGTCGTTTTGCAGTGCATTATGGGCTGCATAATTGACGCCTTCATCATCGGGGCAGTCATGGCAAAGATTGCCAAGCCCAAGAAACGCAACGAGACTTTGGTGTTCTCTGACACAGCTGTGGTGGCGCTGAGGGATGGGAAACTCTGCATGATGTGGAGGGTTGGAAACTTACGCAAAAGCCACCTGGTAGAGGCACATGTCCGAGCACAACTGCTGAAGGTAAGTGGAAAGGCATATATAATGCTCAAAGAACCTAAAAGGTCACAATGTATGGCAATGGAATAATAGCCTTTTACTTTTTTGCAATAATGGTAAAAAAATTGGATCCGAAATAAGACTACACAAGGAATCATAAAGGATTGTATCCTATAGATAGAGGTTAAGGCTGCAAGATATGGTGTTAGAGGAAAATGTTTGAGTAGAGAGAATGAGATAGACCATCTGGCCTGGATTCTGCGGACTGTCATTAATGAGAGCTTGTTTTATTTTCCCTCAAGAGCTAGGGAGATTTACCATGGATTAACTTTCCCACAATTCTTTGACTGAGAACCATTGTCCTTCATCTCATTTTTTGACACGTGTACTCTATGTGCATTAGACTATTGTGCAATTAAAAATATATAAATTAATATTACTTTTTGGCCTTAACGTAGATCATTTAAACATATTTGTTTTTGTAAATGTTTAGTCATCATCATCACTGCATACATTTTTGTCTGCTCCCAGAGTTGTCCGGAGAGTCAGAATCTGTGGAATACTCATTTCGGATCATCTACAGCGTTGACAATTTGATCGCTTAATAACATGACCCTCTCAAAGTTCAGGCCACAGATGAGATTGAGTTTGCAGGGATCAAAGAAATACAATTCTAAATGCTTATACTTGTTATTGTTCTGTAGTCAGGGTTGGGTGATTGATAAGACTATGCATGGTGCCCAATTCAATTAAAAATAATAACCAAACAAAATTCTTGGGCCAAGTTAAAAATCAGTTAATTCAATGTTTTTAGCTTTTCTCAGACATTATCTTGTATATCTTAGATATCTGTACCATGTATTATATTTCGAATCCAGAATTAGAGTTAACTTTCATTTTGCTGACTGTGGCTGTTTGTTTCAGATTGTAAATAATTTCAAGTCTCCACTTAACATTTGCCCACATGTAAAAATCAATTTTGCATCATTCTAACAACTAATCTGGAACATTTTAATGGTGGCTATACTCTATATTCCCAACTTCAGCCAAGGGTGACTGAAGAAGGAGAGTTCCTTCCACTGGATAATACTGACATCAATGTGGGATTTGACACCGGCAACGACCGAATCTTTCTGGTCTCACCAGTGACTATAGTCCACGAGATCAACGATGAATCACCTTTCTTTGAGATAAATCGGAAAGCCCTGGAGAGTGACTGTGACTTGGAGGTGATGGTCATACTCGAGGGCATGGTGGAAGCCACAGCCATGACGACACAGTGTCGTAGCTCCTATCTGGCATCTGAAATCCTTTGGGGTCACCGATTTGAACCAGTGCTCTTTGAAAGAAAAGACTGCTACCAGGTCAGAAAAAGGAAGTTCTCTTCCTCTTAACGCTGAGTTAGTCAGAAGTGGTTTCATTTTCATCAATATAACGAGGGATGTAGACTATATATTGTTAAGTATTTAACCCTGGCTTTAATTTTGACAACAATTGCCCTTAGCTGGGCAAAAATGAACTATCAACCACAACTTTGTTTGATGACAAAATGTAATGGTATTCACTGAACTGAAATAAGAATTAAACTCTTAAACATCAGCAGAAGCATTGTTACCGTGAATATGTTGGCGTGCAGATATTTGCGTTAAGCTCAGCAGTATCAAAATATGGCCTCAGAGCCACAAGCATGGCTACTGGTCTTTGTGATCTTAAGATGTGCATGTCTTCTCTGCCCTTTTTCAGGTGGATTATTCGTTCTTCCATCGGACATATGAAATCCAAAACACACCGTCATGCAGTGCTAAAGACTTGGCTGAGCAGAAGTACATTCAAAGGTCATGCTCATCATTCTGCTATGAAAATGAGGTGGCTCTAGAACTCGTGTCGCCAGATAAGGAGAATGAGCAAGACCCGGAGTGTCCCTGCCCACCACCCCGAAGGCCCTCCCTTGCAGAACATCTCCACTATAATTGAACCTTTGTGACTGCAAACCTTAAGGGAGAAGAAACTGGAAGTTGAAACGGAGATTGAGATGATGAACAGTCAAAAAGAAAGTTAGACAGGATAGGATGTTCATAATAGGAACAATTCAAGAAATACATAAGAAATGTTATTATTTGCACAAATTCTGCGAAGTAATGTTGGTTCACACTCAGAAACAGAAGAGGTTGAAACAGAAAAACAGTGAATATTATGGGGTTGAGATATCGGGGAGATGAGCTACTACAATGACCTAGTTGATTGGTTGGCCCTGGTAATCTTTAAAACTTGTCTGCTAATATGTCTCACATCTGGCCCATTAGTAACACAAGACACTCCTCTAGCTTTAAAGCCTGTTGAATATACAACAGCTCCCCGTGGTGGCTCTGATCTGCAACTGTACCTCCAGTCTCGTCTGCTGAAATGATCTGTCTGAGGTGGCTTCTGTCTGAAATGAATGACAGTGTATTTAGTTCGGTACAACTCAGGAATGTATTCCATTCTAATGCTGATTCATCATTTTCTATTTTCTATGGGTAAGTATGAATAATTCGCGCAATCTGAACCTTTAAGCAGGTGACTGTTGAGAATCAATTAAGGTTTTGGTTGGGTTACTTGTTTAGCCGTATTAGGGTTTGATAAACAGATGACAACCAACAGCAGTTTTTCCTTTTTTATGTTACATGCAGTGTTCTTTTTCTTTTTGACAGTCATGTAAAAAAGTGTTTTCTTTATTGTTGATGTAACGTGCTTTTTTAACCTAACATCTTGTGAAGAGGTAAATGGCATGACAAGATCTATCTATGAAAGCTATGTACATGTACATGTACACGTCTCGGCACTGCGACGACCTCTGACAGTTCAGACTAAATCCATGCGCTATAGACCTACAGTCATCTGCTATGTCACGTGAGAAGAACTTATCTGAACTTAGTGGGAGAGGTGTTCACACGGAGGTGACCTAGTTTTAACTTTCAGAGATTAAAATAACTCTGAAATCTGCACATTTAGATGAGAATTAGACCGAAAATGCATTTGTAGAAAATGACCCCGAATTTTTAGGCACATAACATCATGTGACACCCTACTCTGATTCTAGTGAGGTCATGCATCATAGTGATGAAGTGGTGCCTTCATAAAAAACTTTTGATTTTGCAACTGACCCTTCATCTAGACAAGTTCAGTTCATTTTATTAAAGTTTATTTTCTGTGTGTGTACTTGCATAATGCTAATTTTGCTGTGTTTGTTCAATCATATTCATATTTGCTGTATGTTTAAAATAGAAAAATTGGTCTTTGGGATGAATGACTGAATCTTCTTAGTAACGAATTGGACTCTATATGAACATACAACGATACACTAGTTGTATTTTATTGAAGAATATGTCATAGTTCCACTATGCAGTTATATTAAATGTGAGAATAATATCACTACTATAGTTCCACAGCAGCAAGTAGGGTTGCTAGATTTGTACAGGTTAACCTCATTGCTTCAGTAGCAGTGTTTCATCCACTTAGGAAAAGTATTTTCATGGTAACCGCAAGGGATTGAGGTGTTGATAACCTTATATCTGTCCCTGTAAGCATCCCCTGGACTTCAAGCACAATCACTCTAGCAAAAATAACACCTTTTATACATACCTGGCAAAGAAATGAAAAGATGGATTATTTGGTATTCACAACTCATAGAATATATAGTAAAATTTTAAAATCATAGGTGGAAATGATATTGTATACTGCAATATTACATACATTTTTAATAAAATATTGAGCTGAAACCACTAGAAGCTGTTATTTTTTAAAGGGAAAGAGAAACATCTGATCCAACAATGAAATTTGATTTTTACGCAAAGCATTATCAGATGAAACTTAACAGTGTTGTTAAGATAATAAAACTACAATTTAATTGTGATAATTGATTACTTTTTTATTTGCACATAGCTGGCATTACACACATGACCATTTATAAAATGTCAACCACGTGATAAGTGTAGTTCAAGCATAACATGTGATTTTGTATTTTTTTTCTATGCTAACGAAATTATTAATGACGAAATAAATGCAAACACAGTACCTGATAATTACTTATGCAGTAAAGCGTTTACCGTCAAATGGGTGACGTACATTTTTATTTTTTACTGTCCTGTCAAAATTGTTAGTTTGGAGAAATATTTTTCAAAGATCTATCACTGAGAGAGATATAAGATGATCTTATGAAATATCAACGAACCTGCAATAACTTCCGTTTATAGGTAAGGCGACAGAAGGAAATACAGTAGGTAATGTGGGTGTAGATTCTCATTCATCCAGGTCATGGTAATCCATGTACAATAAAAAAGCTACTGGGCTTCTATTTTGACTTGAAGGCGTTTCACCTTTCATTCAAGAGGCTTCTTCCAGTTGGAATGAGAGGTGAAAAGTTTTAATTCACACCATAATTCCTTAAAGGATATGGGTATTCTCAGAAACATTTTTTTTTAACTACATTTGCTTTGTTCTGATTTTTTTGTGTGCCATAATTATTCTATTTACGACATGATAAAACATCAAGCATCAAAATTTTACAACAATCGTGTCGTGGATTATTTCGCCTAAAATGTATGTATTATTATAACTGGCATATTGAATATTGCATGGGGTTACCTCTTGCAGTACTTCCGGGTGTATAGTTGACTGAATAATTAAATAAATAGTTGAAAGAAGACAACTTCTACTTTTTTACTAGATCCAGCTGTATCTCGCCGTTTATTCTCTTTAATGGGTTTTCTCTATATGGCATGTCATATAAACTATGTGATTCTAATTCGGCAGGAGCGATTTACCTGTGATAGTTTGGATTGGTTTATATATGTTGTTTTTCTTAAACACAGATCCCTCGGGTACACTGGTTCAGTTGGATTTTCTGGAATGATCTGAATCACCGCGTGGAGTCAGATCCCTGGAAAACAAACCGTCGGTCGTGTTCGGACGGGCATTCCAAGGAGCGGATCCTAAATCTGCGTTTGCGGACACTCGTAGGCTGTAAGTGGTAAACAAAGGGCTAACAAATCTCCCTGCTTTAAGGCTAGAATGCCGCAACGACACCTGCTGCAACGGTCCTGTTGGCAACTCACGCGTCAGTCACACGCTTGTACTCTACCATTGGCTAATAGTGAAAATGTTTGCGCTATCGCTAAGACTATTCGTCACTTTGCCGGTTGTTTGACAGCTGTGGGGCGGAACCCTCATAACGAATCTATAAGGCGGGCCTAATTATCGATTGTAGATTGTGATTGGATACATTTTACTTTAAGGCGGGACTTGAACTGTATTCTCTTTTATGTTTGGTCAATTAACAGGAAGCACCTCCCCGGAACTGAAGCTGTTCTCTTGCCCTCACTGCTCTGCTCAATTTTATTTTCAACGAGAAGTACGAGTGCAGTGGTAGAAGAGCGTTACAATGATTAAAAGCGGCGTACGCGGTAGGCTACACACCTATCAGACAGGGTGAAACTCGGAATAAAGCCTCACCTCATTTCGTCTCCGTCCACAGCCTTATACACGACTCAAATTTGAACCTGAAGGTGAGATACTTAATTACCGGCTCTCTAATCCAACTGGCAAATAGTAATATACCGAATGTATCATATTTCAGTAGAGCTGACTAACCTCGCAGGTTGCAGTTAATGCAGTGATTAACGTTTGAATAGACGCTTATAACCAGATGTGCTTCAGTCTGGTTGAGAAAATGTGCCTTGTGGTTATATTACAAGAAGATTTACACCCATTTTATCCACATCATTATTAATGTGTTGGTCATCTGCAATATCTGTGTAAAATAGTAATAATTAGCTATCATTGGATTTTGTGGCAGCTACATGCATGAAGTTCACACCGTCAGTTAATAGCTATGTCTTATGTCGTTACGCATGTCTCATGCTGAAGGTGTGGTTGCATTCATCATTTTCTGTGTCCCAAACTATGGTATGCTTGTTAGTGGGGGGCATGCCGCAGCTGCATCGTAATTATCAGAGCCAGTGTCTAAATTGTGACACCTCTCTTATTTTCACTGTGAGCGCAGATGCCACAATGTCATCACCAATGCATTTCCCATGAAAGATGAAGAAAAGGGCGTCTCCAGCTCCCCCACCCGTTAGACACACGCAGAATCACGTGCAGGCACCCACACTCGTTTATTACACACACACAGATTCAAAACGAGACCCTGCAGTGAATGACCTCGGTTGAAACTCAGAAGGTAGTGTCTCTGGGCTGCAGCTCAGTGTTCAGGTTGTTGCTATGGAGGAGAGTTGTCAGGTTTTGGCATCCACCTACACTGGGATGGTGTTTAGTCCATCCAGCAAAATGTAATTGACCACAAACATCCTGAACACCAGCTGTAGCTTCTGCAGACAATCTAGTCTTCCTCTTTGATCACTGTGAAAGCCAATGGTGAATGTACAAGCATTTAACTCAGTGAAAGTAGTAATGCAACGGTGGAAAAAACTCAAACCTCACTACATTATAAGTTTGAGAGTAGTATTGGCAAATATACAAAATTATGAAATTAATACCAGTGCAGGAAAATGGTCCCACTCTCTCCTACTATTGTGGGATGTTTTTGGATTACGATCACAGTGGCGTTGATGTGTAGTCTTGTACTGCTTTTAAACTTTTAAACTTTTAAAAATCAAACTTTAACATCTACATGTCATGATACCCAGGATGACATATTTCCTCATTACAATCAAGATTTTTCTGTGGGGGATTTAAGGTACTCACATACATTGCCTTATATACTCTACAGTAGGAAACTCATTTGGAGAAGTTATTCCAAAAAAGTAGTTTTGGTTGCAACATATAATGTAGATAAAGACTGATTTGTTTGTTTTATAATTTATGACACATTGAAGAAAAGATCCTCTACCACCATCAGATAACTTAAGAACAAATGCAGTCTTTTTACGCCAAACAGGAATCACATATCTTCATAATGAGTAGCTGGGTGGTGCCTGCGCTTTTGTTAACGGCTAAGTCCACACCCAGAATCATATTGGATTAACAGGTAAAGTTAAGGGAGGGTTCTTGACTAGGAATGAACAGACAGAGTAGAAAAAATCATTAGAATGACATGTATTACAGGAATCAAGCCAGATGACATACCTGTCTGACGCACGGAAATTGTTAACCTATACACCTTGCTGGTTGGCACCAAACCTATCATACTAAGGTTGACATTTGCTCAAGTTTGTCCCCTCCCCTGTGATTACTTAAGAGGACCGTGTGTCAGCGCATTCATCCATAAAGCCTATTTTTGGTCATCAAACTGATGTGTTCCACATTATTTTGATATCTATGCGTTCACAGCTTGCATGTCATTAGGTCAATGGGAGTCTTTAGGTGTCAACATTTCTAAAGTATAATTCAGATTTCCAGGTAGCCTACTTACGGGGTTTTATTCTTAGCTTGTATGTTTATCTTTGTTGCCAAATAAAATTCATGTCATGAAATTGCCTAAACTCAGATGAAATCATACTGTTAAGGAGTTACCATTAAAGTTTCTTATGGGAATAGATCAAGATGCAGTTAATATTAAGCGATTTGGTTTAATATCATGATTGTGACATTCTTAAATTGTTGTTACTATGTAATTACTCAAACAATTACCATATGTGCTGCATGTATATCAATGGCCTTGTGATTGATAAAATACTTAGTATACAATACAGATTATTGTCTGTTCATTATTTTGTCAAGGAATGTATGTCCAAGGGACCATGGTGACATCTTAATGTCATCTTTTGTCAATTTATTTCAAGCCCCTCAAAAGTTCCTATCAAGATAGATAAATAAAAATATTTTCTGGAGACGGTTATGTTTATTTTGTCAAAATTCCATCAATTTTTGATTGGTTGTAAAATAGTGCTGATAAACATTCGGTCATTTAAGAATCCATCCTCTCTTAGACAATGTAATTACTACTGACCCCGTTGGAAGGTTTTAGAGTCATGAGTTCTCCACTAGAAGAACATATCTCACTGAATCTGTGCTGAACATAATCAGTCATCAGAGCAGAAACAGAAACATTCTATTGTAAATTCTCAGTCACTCTGAGTGGATAGGGTTTTCATGTATCACCACTTCCAGCTATTGTCAACTCATCTTTCACATTATACTGGGTCCAAAGGCAAATCAACAATATTAACTCCACTTCTACTAGTGATGATTTTGCTCAAGTTTTATTTTATAGGAGAGTGCTTCATTTCTATGAAAAGGGTTAGTTCATCCTCTCCTCTCATTGCTATGCCAACCTCCTTCCTTTCTCGCATGCCATCCCTCCCCCTTTTACTGTCATGTCAGTTTACTCAGTCGATTGACGAATCTCGCTCTTACTCCCCCCCATCGTCAGTCTTCCTCACCCCCTTCTTCTCCTTGATTCATCATGTCTTTCCTATGGGAAATCCCCTAGCTCAATCTCAGCTGTATATAGCTTCTGTGTGTGTGTGTGTGTGTGTGTGTGTGTGTGTGTGTGTGTGTGTGTGTGTGTGTGTGTGTGTGTGTGTGTGTGTGTGTGTGTGTGTGTGTGTGTGTGTGTGTGTGTGTGTGTGTGTGTGTGTCAACAAAGAATCACATTGGTGTAAATGTCCATCCGAGCTCCAGTTTGAACCCTTCCATAAGACAAAAGAAGCCTGAAACTAATGGTTCAGCAGATTCACCACTTATTGCCCCCTTTTTTTGTTTGTCTCATTTTATCCACTCTTCTCTCACCAGTGCCAGTAGAACCATGTCCAGGTCAACGGGGGTTGGTGTCAACGATGTCACCCGAATCTTGTCATCAGGTGTGGGTCCAGGGTCTTCCACCTCCAACTCTGGGTTCTCTGCCGCCAGCCAGGCTGACTGGGCAGCCAAGAGGCTGGTATGGGTTCCATCAGAGAAGCATGGTTTTGAGGTAGGCAGAAATTGTTGACTCATTACAAAAAAACCTTTTTGGTTTCAACAAGCACCAATGTCTAGTTCAAATCACTCTCCATGTGACAATATAAATAAGTTGACTATGGTGGATAAAAACAGTTCAATTTTACAGCTTGTTTTCACATTCCTATTCCACATTATCTAAGTATTAATCCTTTGGTGAATGATTAGACTTAAGCATGTGCCTTCGACTCAAGGTACTGAAAACAGGTAAGCCAACGCAAAATAAGGTGTGTGCGTCTTGGTATGTGTGTGTTATCATAACTTGTGAGGTCTTTGTCCTCATAAAAATGCCCTATTTTATATACTTTCTCCTTTGTTCTGTTAAATTTTTTTACACATGTAGGGCTTATTATCATTAGGCCCTTGACTTAATATTAATTTGTGCTACTTGTCATTGGTACTTGCATAAAGAAAATTACAAGCTTTCATTGGCAGATATTGTGGGATGTGAAATATCTCGCTTTCTCTGCTGGCCTTGTTTTATAGAGTTCTGGGAATATAACAATACTTTCCTTCAGACCCCTAATGTTAAAGAGGCCATTGTAAAGACTCTAATTTCCCTTTACAAACATGATCGGAGAACATTCGCTTTCGGACATACACACTCACAAATAACAAACACAGTATAACAGTCAGAGGAAAATAATTTTTCATCCATTTTTATAATCTGGGCATGTAGTTCAGTCTGTGAAATTATTACATAGAAGAACACAGTCATGAACATATCTTGTGTGTTGTGCATGCAAAGTAGAATAAAGAAGAATGGAGTCAAGTGACCTAATCTAAACAGACCCCACTACTTACTGTCCTAGAAGCACAAGACCAACAGCGTCACATGAGGGTCTCTGTATTCCTTGTTCCATCCCCACTGATACTTGTCGGCGGTCTAAACCAATGACCACTTCCCCTCTAAACTGGATCAGATTTCAAAATACATATTTTTAATATGGCCTCATTTTAGATGCAAACCATTAGATTTATTCTAGACTTAAATAATTACACCAAATGTTTTGTGTTGAAGCCACTACAGATAAAGCCAGCAATATGAATACTAACTTCGAAACTTTTAGGAAAATTTCAAAAGATGTGCTAAGTTCTATGCAGCAGTTAACTTGCTTTCTTTTATTCTATTTTTAGTCAAGTTTACATATATTGCTGATGACTGTTAGAGCTCTTTAGATCAGCAACAACGTCCTTTAAATGCTAGAAATTAGTTATTAGTTTTCAAGAGAGCAACTTTTATTTTTTGATTATACTGAGTTTGGCTTACTCAGAAATGCCTTACCTGTTCAGGACCTGATATCTAATTCCTGACACTGACAATAAGGTGGTATTGTGCTCTTTTACAAATTTCTCAAGCAGCTTTAATGTCCTTACTGTTGCACTGAAACTAAATGGTTTTCCTTCATCTCCTACACCGTCTTGTTTAATCTCTCTCTCCTTGTAACTCCAGTCTGCCAGTACTAAGGAGGAGCGTGGGGATGAGGTGGAAGTGGAGCTGACAGAAAGCCAGCGTCTCATCACTCTGTCCAGGGAGGAGGTTCAGCGGATGAACCCCCCACGTTTCAGTAAGGTGGAGGACATGGCAGATCTCACATGCCTCAACGAAGCCTCCGTGCTGCACAACCTGAGAGAAAGATACTACTCCGGCTTGATCTATGTGAGTGTGCAAAATATTCAAATCACAGTGTGATGAAACTAAACAATGAAAAAATATTGGGGGCAGAGTTCTAGAGGGTGTGTGAGGGTGCGCACATTCAATCTTTGATGTTGCCTATATGCCTGTATTGGTGGTTACATCCCCTGGCATCTCCTGTGGAACTGATAAAGGGTTAGAGGTTAGGAGTCAGTTTACAGTGGTGTGTGTCAGGGTGCAGTTGGAGGCATCTCCAATTTCTCCTGCAGGATATATTTGAGTAGATTGGATAGACAGAGACAGAAATGGTCGTCGCAGTGATGAAAGGCACTAACCATTGATATATCCAGGAAGCATTTAATATGTGCAATTAAAATAAAATTGTAAATGGGTTATGAAATATAGTTGAGCTTCCTGTTATTGGGATGAATGATGGTGGAAGAAGCCTAAAGCTCTGATAATGGACAGACTGGAGGTTAGATTATTGGACCAGCTTACAAAGGCATATTACAACATACATTTTAACAACCCTTGTGTCTGGGGAATGGGTTGAAATAAAAATTAATTGCTGTATATACACGAGCCCAAAATCTTGTTTTTTGAATAAATAAACTGACTCTGCACTTAAAAATACTTAAAATAAAATATGTAGACAGGTATGCATTTTGATCACAAACAATGTGGTGTCAGGATCCTTTTTTTCTTTCATAAGCCCTACTATGGTGTTGCCATGACCCGCCTTAGACTCTCTCTAATCGATGTAGTATGATGATGACGTTTCTCATGTTATATAGTTGAAGTTTTTTTTTATTGAGTCATGCCAAGCCAGAATGAAAAGGGCTGGTCATGGTGTCACTATTGTAGGATTCATAAATATGTTTAGTGCAGGTGTACACTGAGTGTGTGCATTTATTCTGATCATATTCATGTATCTTTCAAGTGTCTGTCCACCGCACTGAATCAGAAACTTACATTCCAGCTCCACAAACCTTGACACTTATATTGACTATATTAAGAAGTTGTTCACATTGAACATTCTACAAATCGTACTTTTTGTTGTTTTCATTGAAATGTGATTTTTCTAAGTAGTTTTTTAGAAAGTCTGAATGTCATCTGGAAAACATCTTACAAACTACAAATTCTAGCCTCAACAAACTTAAAATGAATTTAACTGTGATTACATTCATAGTTTGATTGGCAGTTGTCTGAATTTTCCGATAAATTGTCCTGTTTGCCTGTCATATTAATTAATAGGAAAATACCTGTATGATACACTGAATGGTTTAAAATGGCAAGAGCTGCATTATCTTCTCGACACCCCTTTTAGCCAACTGCTAATATTAGTATTCGACTCCTGCAGTTATCAAATCAGAGACCTAAAGACACCAAGTGTTTCTTTACCACAACACATTAACAACTTAACGCACACTAAACAGAGCTAAACATATTTTGAAATAAAAGACTCCAATTTGTTGCACTGAGAAAATAAGGTCATGAAACATGACTCTATCTTGTCCGTTTCTCCAGACATATTCAGGGCTGTTCTGCGTGGTGGTGAACCCTTACAAGAACATGCCAATCTATACAGAGTCCATCGTGGACATGTACCGGGGAAAGAAACGCCACGAGATGCCCCCTCACATCTATGCCATATCAGAAGCCGCCTATCGCAGCATGTTGCAAGGTACACTCGACTCTCTGTGTCACTCACTGATCCATACACCCACTATCAGCCCAGCTCAAATGAATGGGGCTTTAATGATCTTTGCTCACCAAGCCATTCATTGGACGCTGTTTGAGGGTGTGGTACAGTATATTCCTGACTTGTGGCTGTTATCAAAAGCCTTAAAAGTTAAAGCAAATACAGGAGATAGTATTTTTTACAATAAAGATTAACAGGTGAGGCCGTCCTTATTATGTGTGTGTTCATTCAGGGATAATGTTAGACCACAATAATAACTACGTCTTATGTTAATTATAACATCAATATATGACAGACATTTGTATGTTGACTTCATGGGAGAATTCCCAGCTTTTTAAAGCAACACAGTTTGATTGAGTAATGACTGAGCCTCAGGGTGTCTTCCTGAGATAACAGGACGGGACGGATAACGCTCAGTGTCTATGTATTTACAATCCCACACACCCTCAGGGTAGCTTGTAGGTGTGTTACCATAGTGATTGAACCTGTAGGACCTGTATGAATTCTTGCTCACTGAGTCTGTGGGAATCTGCAAAGCCAAATAGAAGAAATCTCATAGACATTGGCCACACTTTTACCCCCAGTGTTCAGTGTTTTGGCTCTCTACAGCGACCAGTCCAACTGGTGACCTGCTTATCTCCTCTATTCTAGTTAGTGACAGAGCATCTGACATGCCAAGAGTCAGTGTTGATCAGAGAGCTCTGTATGCCTATTAAATATATTAACAATCAAAAGCTGAGGTGTTAGACCCCACCTAGGCTTCCAGAGCACTTTATGTATGGTTTGTTTGGATGGTGTCTTGGTAAAACATGAGCAAGCTAATGATGTTCACAAGATCCTCACTCCCATTCAGGACCTTACATTGTGTCATTTTGAAGAATCATGTGTCAACTAATGCTGACAGTCAAAGAGAGGTGTGACGTTGCCTGGTGTTTGACACTGACTTTACTGTCTTGTCAACTATTTGTGAAGCCATTTGTTCAACACTGTACAAATTGAAGTAGTTTTAATCTGTCTGTCTGTCTGATGGCCTTCTTTTTTTTTTCTTCTACTTTTTTTTTTACAGACAGAGAAGATCAGTCAATCCTTTGCACGTGAGTAGGAGTTGAGTGTGTTAGTGTGTGAATGCTTTGCACTTTCACAGTCCCACCAAATGAAGACATATAGACCCTTTTGGTGTTAGTAAGCAACGATGTTGTATTATGATGGCACAGCCAGGGAGAAAGAGACAGCTATGCATTACCGGTAACATCAGGGAAAACAAATGCAAAATGAAATATGGATCATCCAGATGAGGGTCACTTTTTTCCTTTTCATTCTGACGTCTGACGGCTCAACAAGATATTTTTCTTTTATTCCGGGGATCTCTCCCATCTCCCTCTACCGTGATCAACAGTTTTTCTGCCGACACGTTGAATGCACATCAGCTCTCGACGTTATCTCCAAAGGGGTCTATAGGGTTACCCTAACCTCAGCGTCTCAAAAACTGATGAACAGTTTCAGTAAAATTTCACACGCGCTTTTTGTACGAAACCTTAAGATGTGCATCTTAGAATTAGATTCTTCCATTTGCTCATTATCACATTTTCAAGTCATGGCTCACAATCACCTATATTAGTAGCTGTGGTCTTTCCACATACATAACACAAATGGGGTTTTTCTTATAGTTTGGGCATCTGAATCCTTATATGCACGTATGTAAGCAACGATAAGTAACGATGTATTTTGAAACGTAGAAATAAATGAGTAGTTGTTGTTGTGCTACTTTGTTTTGATTTGTTGCAGCTTTTTTTCCCAAAATGTAATCATTTGATACGAGCATACTTAGACAGATAGATGTTTTTTTTAGCATTTTTTCCCCTTTTCAACCAAATTTGATTGATGTTAAAGATTAATTGTGTGCCTGTCTATAATTTCTTCTGAACATAGAGTCAAGGACATCGTTGTTCACACTAATATTTTTTTTGATCCATTTACAAATTTAACGAATTAGGACATAAACAGCACATCTGTCAAAAGTCAGGCCCATGACATGGATGCAAATGCATTCTTCTTTCTGATGGTGCCCATGGTTTGTCAACCTGTCTACTTGCCTGAGGGTCTGCCAACCATCTCACCGTCATCATGTCTTCCTGTCAAACTCTTCCTGCCATTGTCGAGGGTCCCGCTGTGGGTTCTTCTAGAATCCATGTGTTGTTAGGGTAGTCAGCTTATCTTTGATCTCTTACAGCTGCTATTTTTACTCCATTCTCCTTTCTTTTCCAAACCTTACAATACCGGTACAGTCTGTCTCCCCCACAACTGTCCTCACATAAGACCTGTTTCAATGGACTGTATGTGATGAATGCGTGTTTGGCCACCTGTTGCTGTTCTTTAAAATCTTTGATATACCACTGATAATTGAGACCATAAGTATTTAAGATGGACTGTTTTGTATAGAAGATTGAATTTATATAAATGCCATTATCTATTCTTCTATCTATTCTATATATGTCAGTGTGTGTGTGTGTGTGTGTGTTTGAGTGTGTGTTCTTTACCCTTTTTTTTTATTTTTTATACCTGCATATTCATTCCAGAGGTGAATCTGGAGCTGGGAAAACAGAGAACACTAAGAAAGTCATCCAGTATTTGGCTCATGTTGCCTCCTCGCATAAAAGTGGCACCCTGGGAAGGAACAAGGAAGCTGTACAGGTATGTCACAGTAGAGGCACTCAAAAGTCAAAATGAAAGATAGGCAGTGGAAATATATAAACAGGACATATAAATAGAAGAAGAACAGTCATGCGATGTTAAGAATGAAAGGGGAGGGAAATTAACAATAAAGGAAATGAAATATGAGGTAGCATGAGGCCGTCGGAAGGCAATTAGAAAACTAACCAGAGTGGTGATCACAGCACAGTCACATGCCGGAGGGAGACAAGTGGGCGGATCATTAGTCTGTCATGAAGTCTTAAGCACTTACATTCTTCAGGAACATTTAAAAATGGAGGGCATCTGCCCTGAGCAGCAGCGAATGAAATCCACCCAGAAAGTCTGGACACTGACGGTGGTGGTGGCTGATGACTATGCTGATGCTGTAGAAATTATGAAGTTGGTCAATCTGCAAAGATGGGATGTTGATCGAGAGAGCGCATAACAGGATCAAGAATTGAAAGATACAGAGAGAATCATATCTAAATAGACAAGCAAAATTATTAGTTAAAATTTAGAATGTGTAATTGCAGTATTGGATAGATGTTTGCAGCTGAGGAGGACAGCTGAATTGTTTGCCCTAGACCTCTAGTACTCAAATATAAATCTTAAAGGTCCACAAAAAAATTTCAACCAGTCAAGGGTCCATTTATTTTAGTCGGTCAAGCCACAAGTCATAATACTGTTATATTCATTGCAAAATGTCCTTTTCATTCAAACAACATCAAGAATACATACTAAAATAAAATTAAATAAAATGCTATTTCCATTTTGACATAGATTCAAATAAATGCTCAAATAAAACAAAAACCTCCATAGAATACTGTGGTAAACAAATATATCAAGATCTTAGGAATGAAAGTGCAATGAAAAACTATTTTGTGTCAAACAGACCCAGTAACAGCCAATCAGCACATTGTTGGCATGGAGATGGGAGCCCATTTACACATGCTGCCCAAACCGGTTTACATTACTATCCTCCTTTCCGAATTAAACCTTTCCGAATAGCAATGTCGGTCGCCTGTTTACATGAGTTGTGATCTTTTCCAACCCGGTGTTTACATGCATCCACTCGCCTAATCGGAAACACTTTCACACATGCGCAGACTATCCACGCTCCCGTTAATAAGGTGGCGATAATGCTTTGGTGAGTTGGGCCCCGAACGCCAGCAAGCACCCAGTAGAATAATACGACAAAGAGGGCATGTGTGGAAGTTACTTTTCACCCATCTAACCATCCAAATATGTTAAAATATTTCAAAGTTGCAATGAATAAATCACTCTCCAGTTCAGACCGGTACTGTTTTGAAATCGCTGTATTTCAAATGCGTTGCGGCGCTGAAATACTTAGCGAAGCATTATGTCACGAACCTGGACATGCCCAGATGCAAGTCAAACAGGAAGCCTTATACAGCGTTTACATGCAGGTACCGGCTATAGGAAAGGCTTTCCGAAAGGATTTTGACTACCTCCTTGCCAAGGAATAAAGTTTAATTCGGAATGGTTCTTTCCATTCAGAAAGGGGTGTTTACAGGCAGCATTTTCTTTCCGATTGGCATCTCTTCCCGTACTAATCGGAATTAGGCTGTCCATGTAAACCCACCTCAGGGTCTGCAGATAGGAAGCTTGCGGGCCGGATGCGGGCCGGATGCGGGCCGGATGCGGGCCGGATGCGGGCCTCGGGTCGCCTATTGAGGGCCGCTGCCCTAGACCATGAAGGCAGAGTATCAAGACAGTGAGAGTGAGCGATAGGATGTTTTAAGAAATAACCCATACCCTAAGTGAAAGTCAAAGAAATAGTCTTCCTGATTAGGCTTTCTCTCGAGTTTCATTACATGATCTAAATTAGAAATTTAGGTTACAATACACCAAGAAGGCAGCAAACTTGACTGTATGTTACCTGTAGGTCATAGTTCTGTGTTTAGTTTGCTGTTGCTCATAGTAATCATTTGTGTTTTTCATATGCCGCTTTGAGTTCCTTCATGCCCTTGACATGATGATGTCCATATATCAACGTCTGTTAGAACATTAGACATTGGACAATGGACTTGTCTGTGTGGTACTGTAAGCTCAGACCTGGAATCACTAAATGAAGAGGTGACCTTAATTTAAAGACTGGAAGCAGGGTGAAACAACCAACTTGGCTCTGTCCAAATTAAATAAGTAAATGCATAGCAACACATACATTCCTACTGCCCACTGATTAACACATTTTGCCATGTTTGTTTAAATTAACCATAAATGAAAACGCTAGAATAGGGAGTGTTGAATATTTCTTGGTATTGTACCAGCTGCGTTGACTTCTCAGACTCGCAGTCACAGCGAGGCTTGATGGCAAGCTGAAAATGTGCTGGT
The DNA here is from genome assembly GCA_037951165.1 of Lophius americanus. Taxonomy (NCBI): domain Eukaryota; kingdom Metazoa; phylum Chordata; class Actinopteri; order Lophiiformes; family Lophiidae; genus Lophius; species Lophius americanus. The sequence goes on along the minus strand of JBBDHG010000003.1, from coordinate 2,071,734 downwards.
AGGTGTGTTGCTGTAGTACTGACAGATCCAGGTCAACTGTTTCCGACAGCTTTCAGTCTTTATGCTAAGCAAAGTTCATTGGCTCCTATCACCATGAAATTTTTTTCAAACTTCTCATCTAACACTTAAAGAGAAATGAACATCTACATTAACCAATATATAAGTACATTATCCAAAATGTTGAACTATTCCTTTAACCTGGTATTATCCGCCTTTGTTGCAGTGCTTTCAGCATGGATTTAAGTAGCTCAGATTTGCTGTCTCTCTCTCGCTCTGTAATTCATTGTGTTTTTCAACCAGCCCAATCATAATTAACTAAATCTCGCTCGCAAAAGTTTAGTCTCCTTGATTTATATCTAGTTTCTATTATGAAGTAGGGTTAGTTTGTTTACTCTTACCTTGGAATGGCTTTCTCCATTATTCAGTCTATTATTTCTGCATTCAATTGCATTTTCCTTCCTTTCTGCACTTGTTTCCCTTCATTCTATTTTTCTGCCTTGTTCTTCTCTCTTTCTTGGGTGCTCAGATGGATGGCTCTAAGTCTCTAACGAGAGGCAGTTCTATGGTTAACAGGGTGAGTTCACTGCATCCTGCTGTCCTATTCCGTACCTCTGTCCTAACCTATTTCCTCCTTTATGAACTCCATAAAGATGGGTTCCCTCTATCTGTCAGTACCGATGTTGTTCCTCTCCGTTGAACCCTTTTACTTGAAATTTGATTTTGCTTATTTGTATTCCTTTGTTGTTGTTATCATTGTCTTATTTTTCTTTTTGTTTCTTTATCATACCCATATTTACTTTTTTCCCCACAATTCAACAGACTATGAACTATGTGAGTATGAAAGTATACAGACAACTTGGGGATATGTATAAGGCTTCACAGGGTGTGACTCTTTTGTTCCAGAACTGTGTCTTCTCCGTATTGTGTTGTAATCTTTCAAATGTATATAAATTAATCCTAGCTTCCTGGGTATCTGGTATTGGCAAATTCTAATTTATTTTTTATGGGCTGGGGATTTTCTTCTTCATCACTGCTGGCATTTGCCAGTCACCATTTATTTACAGTTGATGAGAATTTCTTCTTTGGTGGTGGTTTTAAACACACAAATTTTACAATTTGTGTTTGTGTAGCTAGATTTCTGCAGATTATCAGGTGGAATGCGGTGTGTGGTTTCAGTCAGCTGTGTGGGTGTGTACACAGTAAGATATGTGCTTTTTTAATAGTTGCAGGGTACACTTTGTTTCCTGGGTGTTTCATCGCTAAACAAAATGTAGACCTCTTGCTATGTGTATTTTTACGTCTGCCTTTGGTGTCGGCATTCCTTAAAAGTTTTTACAGTCAAAACAACTCCTGGAGATAAATTCAATTGTTGTTTATGTTTGACCAACAGCTGCAGCTTCCCTCTTTTGTGCCTCTCAAATTACTTCTTAGTTGGTTCCTTTTAATAATGCAGGAAGTTAAATTTAATTTCAGAATATTAAATTAAATATGAAGCATGATTGATGTCCTTATTATTGATAGTTTAACTAATGAGATCTTATTGATTTTGAGAATCATTGGTTCCATTGGTTGAGAAGTGGTTTGTTTTGTAGATGCTCTTTGTTTGTTCCCTACACAACACTATTTTCTGTCGCTGCTCTTCAGGGATGTCATGAATTTTTTATTTTTACATAACAGATCACTGGTGGATTCAAATACAGCAGGATAAATGCCGCAACGGACATGTTTTCCTGTTGAGGCCAGATCTTTGTTGTGCTGTAAAGCTGATCTGATGATTCCTGTGTGTCACAGGGTGAGCTGGAAAGACAGCTGCTGCAGGCCAACCCCATACTGGAGGCCTTTGGCAATGCAAAAACCGTCAAGAACGACAACTCCTCTAGATTTGTAAGAACAGAATAAATGCAGTAGCACAGATCGATAATTTTTATTACCTCCTGTTAGGAAAACTAAAACATAAAACCACTTTGTCTTCTTCGACTTCAGGGTAAATTCATCCGCATTAATTTTGATGTGGCAGGGTACATTGTTGGTGCCAATATTGAGACCTGTATCCTTCAACAATAAGCTGCCTCATTTACAGCATATTTTTTGGAAAATGTCTGTCCATTGTGACCGAATGATTGTGACCACCTTGTAATGCTTTCTAAAAAAAAAAAAGTTTTATTATAGTGGTAAAAAATAAACTTCTTTAATCATCTGGAGCCTAGGGTCATGGCGGCATGAACTTTAACCAATCTTTGGTTTCTTTTTTTCAGCAGCCCATCACCCCTAAGACCTGATAAATATTTGCTCTCTTAAATATACTGTATAAAAATACTAAATTTGCAAATATTCCAGATCAGGGTTAGAATTAGGGATCACACCAGAGCCGTCTTAAACTCTACAGGGTTAAACGTTTTATAATTTATATAATTAACATCTATATAATTAATATGTAGTTTTACTCAGATTTTAAAAGACAGACTTGCTGGAAGTAGTTAGGAATAAAAAATGATACAACTGGATTTGGTTGTACATATCCTTGACAAAATAAACCCAGACCTCCTTGAAAAGTCCCGGGCCACTCGTCAGGCCAAAGATGAGAGGACATTCCACATCTTTTACCAAATGTTATGTGGTGCTTCAGAAGAGACAAAAGGTGAGAGAAAGGTTAACCAGAATGTGATAAAGAAATACTGCCATACTGCATAATATACTGTTTTTTATGGTGTTAGAATGCACAACCACAATTTATCTATCTGCTGTAGTCATTTCTGTTTTCAGCATAAATTTAGAATTTAATTCATCTTTTTTTTTTTATCCACATCATTAGCGGACCTGCTCTTAGGGACAGCTGACGAGTACCGCTTTCTCTCTGGCGGTTCCATCCCTGTCCCTGGTCAGAGTGATACAGAGAACTTCACCCAGACCATGGACTCAATGGCTATAATGTGCTTCACCCCAGAGGAGTCTCTATGTAAGAAGGAATGGAGTTGAGACAGTAGATTTTTATGGTTATTTGATCCTTGCTTTAAATGACCCCTCTCCCTGTCTTTTCGCACCTCAGCCATGCTTAAGGTGATCTCCGCTGTGCTCCAGTTTGGGAACATTTCTTTCATGAAAGAAAAGCACCACGACCAGGCCTCAATGCCTGATAACACAGCTGCTCAGAAACTCTGCCATCTGCTGGGCGTCAACGTTCTAGAATTCACTCGGGCCATCCTCACTCCTAGGATCAAAGTGGGCCGAGAGTATGTGCAGAAGGCCCAGACCAAAGAACAGGTAAGATTATAGGTGTATAGACAGTTGGACTGATAAAATTTAGCATTTGTCTCTGCAGTGTGTATTTATCTAACAAAAAAAAATCCTTCATCCGCTAGGCTGACTTTGCTATTGAAGCTCTAGCCAAGGCCACATATGAGCGACTGTTCAGGTGGCTGGTTCACAGGATCAACAGGGCCCTGGACCGCAGACAGAGACAGGGAGCCTCCTTCATTGGCATCCTTGATATCGCTGGATTTGAGATATTCCAGGTTTGTTTATGTCATGATGGCACGTTTTTGTGGCATATGTAATTTTTGACGGATGATAACGGGCTTTTTGTTTTTAGAATCATAAGCATGTACGGGTGAGGGTTGTTATTAGTGTACACCAGCCCCACTCAACCCTTGACTGCCCAAGCAACCCTCCATCACTTTCTGATGATGTGCCAGCGACTCCCACAAACTCCTATTTGTTTTAATTTGTTTTATTAATTTACATATTATTATTATTATTATTATTATCTTTTGCCTTTTAATAAATAAGTAACCGTTACAAATTTAACTTCATCCACTAATTGTCCCAAGCAAAAAAATCTTTTTTTTAATGTAAATGTGTGTTCACTCACACTCTAAAACTTAGTAACATACAACAGTTACACACTTGAAATTGTTTTTGTAACACTGTTATCACCTGCATCGTTACTGCTGTATTGGATTTTTTATATTTTAGGGTTTAGTTTTGTGTCCGGACTGTCTGTGACTGTTCTGTGTTAACACAACAATTTAATTTTTTTTTTTAAAAAGTATGTCATGTCCGCGTAAATGTAGACGTGTTTGTTTTTTCCAAAACATTGTGTTTTTTTTTTTTTGGTTTAATTGCATGAATCAATGATTTAAGTCTTTGTTTGCTTTCTTAATTCCCTCCTCTGCAGCTCAACTCCTTTGAACAGCTGTGTATCAACTACACCAATGAGAAGCTGCAGCAGCTCTTCAACCACACCATGTTCATCCTGGAGCAGGAGGAGTACCAGCGGGAGGGCATAGAGTGGAGCTTCATCGACTTTGGCCTGGACTTACAGCCGTGCATTGACCTCATCGAAAAACCAGTACATACACATAAAACCTTCTTTTTTTTTCTTCCATGGAACACATATGATAATTGTTGACTTTCTCTTTTACTTTGAATTCAAGTTGTGTGCTTTGATAGGTAATTGTTGGAAAATAGCGTGATAACTTCAGGTTACAGTCCTGTAGAACCTGTTCTCTTCAACTCACTCAACCACACCCAAAGACCAAGAAATGAGATTTAAAAATAATTCAAGAATTGTCCTTCTCTTTATTAGACCCACCCACCTGGTGTCTTGGCCCTACTGGATGAAGAATGCTGGTTCCCCCGTGCAACAGACCGCTCATTTGTAGAGAAGGTGTCAGCAGAGCAAGGCACCCATCCAAAGTTCTTCAGATCAAAGCAGCCACGTGGAGAAGTTGACTTCTCCATCATTCACTACGCTGGCAAGGTATCAAATTGTTTCACCATTATCCACCTCAGTCATCTTCCCCATGCAAACACACCAAAAATATCCTGTGCCCTCTGTATTGCCTCGAAGGTGAACTATAAAGCAGATGATTGGCTAGTGAAGAACATGGATCCTCTGAATGACAACGTGGCATCTCTGCTCCACCAGTCATCTGATCATTTTGTGTCAGAGCTATGGAAGGAAGGTGAAAATAATTGACTCACTTTACTCCACATGCCATGCTAAGTAAACATTTAAATCATTTACTTCATTATAAATATGCATGTCAAATTAAAATTTTAGCTGAAAAAAATTGAAAATGTATTCAACACTCAAATTTATATTGCAAATTAATACAACGTTAATAAAAAGTTCTAAATGTACTAACTTTTCTATTTTCTCTCTTCCCTGTGTCACAAATCTATTCTATCTATCTGTTATGTCATCTCGCATTTTTCTTCCTTCTTGTTCTTACCTCTGTTTCCTTGATCTTGTCCTTTCTTCACTCTCTTTGTTTCTTTGACCTCTCAATTATTTGGTGATTTACTTCCAACTCTTCCTTAGATATTCAAACTCTTCCTCGTGTGTACTTCTTTGACTCCTATACAACAATACAGGCCAATGGCTCTGACAGTAGGTTTCTCTCCTCCATGTGTCATGTATACCTAATCCCCACCACCTTTTCTCTGTTTTCCGTTTGCTCAATTTTTGATAGCTGTGTGCCTTTTGTTCCATTTTTGTCAGTCCACTTTAGTTGTGTGCTGTTGTTGTTATTAGCCCGTAACATATTATTAATGCATCACACTATCAATGTGCTGTTAGCACAGTCCTTCTCTCTGTTCTTTCACAACAATTTACTTTAAGTGACTGTACTATGCTTGTGCGACGTGTCTTTTTACATTTGGAAATTCAAAAAATGCATTTGTTTTAAAGACATTTCACATTATCATGGTGGCGTCATGCTCTTCGATAGCGACAGAAAATACATTCAGGATCCCATTAGAGTCATGTTGCACAGTACTGGCACCAACAACTTGAACAGTTGTGACAAAACTCAGCCAATGGCTGGCAAGAATGTGATCCTGAAAGACTTCTAGATATACAGCGTTTTGGCATGCAGTAAATAACATTTAAATGGCAACCTCAAAATTGTGGTAATAATATTTTTAATGTGAGATTTGGCTGATTGTGAAAGTTGAGATTTCATTACTCTAAAAGGATATCATCAAGGATGTTATTCAATCAAGTGTTAAAAATCAGGGGCAGAAGGCTAGTCATGCCTGTTCACACGTGTTTATTGTTATGCTAGTGAGCCTGTTAAAGACCTGCACTGCACTGAGATGGGTGCAAGTATGTCTTTCTGTCTACACTATGATTGCATCTCTGAGCTCTGAGCACAAATCTATTGCACACCATCCGATGTCCTTTGTCCAGAGTTTTGATAGCCGATGTAAAATTAGGTGTGTTATTCCCTCAGACATAGCAGAGCTAACTCAAGTCTAGAAAAAACACCAAATGAATAGTTGCTGCCGAAAGTTAGACCATATTTTTTGTTTTGCTCCAGTGGATAGGATTGTGGGCCTGGACCAGGTGTCGTCAGGAGAAAAGAGTGGGCCGGTCACATTTGGAGCAGCAGGACTTAAGACAAAGAAAGGAATGTTCAGGACTGTTGGTCAACTTTACAAGGAATCTCTCACCAAGTTAATGGCCACGCTGAGGAACACCAACCCCAACTTCCTCCGCTGTATCATCCCCAACCATGAGAAGAGGGTGAGCCAGGAGGTCTTTAAAATCAAAAACAAAACTGAAGGGGAGAAGGGCAGAAACATCCTAAGTGCTCAAATCTTTTCACTTCCTGCCTTTCTTTTTGTCTCCCTTCTCCCCCTCTCTCTCTCTCAGGCTGGTAAACTGTCACCCCACCTAGTTTTGGACCAACTGAGATGTAATGGAGTTCTGGAGGGGATCCGTATATGCAGACAAGGCTTCCCTAACCGCATCCCATTCCAGGAGTTCAGACAGAGGTAGGTTTATGTGAATAGCAGAAAAGACTGACATAAACATCTGTCTCTCTCTCTCTCTCTGTCTCTCTCTCTCTCTCAAAAACCCAGTCTCAGATAACCTTACACCTCACACTTATCTTTTAGATATGAGATCCTGACACCTAATGCGATTCCTCGTGCCTTCATGGATGGCAAACAGGCATCAGAACTTATGGTGAGTAGTGGAAAACAGCGTCATACTGTGTAAGGATTCAATGCATGGCAGTACGGAAGAACAGTACTGTTGACATTACACTGTTTCCACCTTCAGATCAGAGCTTTGGAGCTGGATCCTAACCTGTTCAGGGTGGGTCAGAGTAAAGTCTTCTTCAGAGCTGGAGTCCTGGCTCACCTGGAAGAAGAGAGAGACCTTAAGATCACTGACACAATCATACACTTTCAGAGCATCTGCAGAGGCTACCTCGCACGCAAGTGAGACTCTTACCTAAGACCAAAAACTAGCGGCTAGCTGCACTAGGCTTTATATTATTTTGCTATTTTTTATTTTCGACAATACTGACTTATTGTAGTCTTTAATTGTGCGTTGGGACATAACATACCTTGATTCAACTTGAGTCATTTTTGTAGTCCTTTCTGAATGTAAATTTTAGTAAAAAGGTATAATGGAGCACACTTTAGTAAAAGCCCTTGTGGATGTATTGATTATTGCACTATTGCTTTTTATTGATAACTGTCTCAGATGTCTCAAGATGTAATTTTCTTTCTCAGTCTAAAGTAAACATTTGAATTCATGCTCCGGCTATACTATGTGATCTATTGTTGAATTTTCATTTCCATCTCAGAGCATTTGTGAGGAAGCAGCAGCAGCTGAGCGCTGCACGAGTGATGCAGAGAAACTGTGCCGCTTACCTCAAACTCAGGAACTGGCCATGGTGGCGGCTGTTCACCAAGGTACCGTGTACAAAACAACATAGACATTACCCATACAATGATCCAACCAACAAGTATCACATACATAGCTGAACATTTTCATTTTTCACTCTCCCACAACATTAAAATGACAAGAGAATACAATCATCAGAATGTATGCGTGTCAGTCCTTCACACATACTACATTAACCATAATAAGTACTCATGCCTATTGATATATGGTGTTTTTTACTATTGATTTGTCGTTTCTATGTAGATTTTTGTAACTTTTAAGTTGCTGAAGGGTGTTCATCTGTTTCATCATATTTTCTATTTATATACTTTGATTTTGGTGGAAAGGTGATTCGAAGGCAACTCTGAGGGTTGATTGTGTTTTTCATATTATTCATTCAAAAATATGTGAACTATTCTGAGCACATCACATGAATGAAGGATTTCTCATGTACTAAACTGAATATCTTCTACAATTTTAAGGGTATGTCTTGATTAAATTACTATTGTTTTAGTGGGATTTGGTTTGTTTAAATGCACTTGTAAAGCAAGTAAAGTTACTGTAAAAATATAGAGAGACTTACTTATTAGTCGTAGCAGGAAAGACAACAAGTCATACCCCAACTAACAAAGAGCAAAACTTAATAAGTAGACACTGGACAGCAAAGGCGCTGGATTGGCAAAAAGATAGTAGAAACACAATATGTTTAAATAGTTGCAAAAGAAAAGGACAAAAAATCTGCCTAATGAAAAAAATCAGAGTGACTGCAGGGCATCCTTCATGTTGACCTTGGATCCTGTTCACAATATTCACACACACCCAAATATTGTTTAGGACAAGTAACTGGACCAACTGAATGGGGAAACATGCATACATGTACACGTATGTACAAGTCTGAAAAAGTCTGAAGGAGAGCATATGCTTGAAACATCCCTGATGACAATGCTAATAATTGCACTTGAAAGAGCTGCACCATGCAGACCTCTATCAATGTTTTTCCTTGTTCGATACAAACCAGGTGAAGCCCCTGCTCCAGGTGACCCGGCAAGAAGAGGAGATCCAGGTCAGGGAAGCCCATCTCCAGAAGGCCCAGGATAATCTCACTCGAGCAGAGCAGAACTACACAGAGCTCGACAAGAAACATGCTCAGGTAAAGGGACCCCCATCTCAATCCTTTCTACCATTTTCCTCTGGATGGGTGCCTTCTTTAACAATCCCTCTCCTCTGTTTGTAACTCTCTAGCTGATGGAGGAAAAGGCAGTGCTAGCTGACCAGCTTCAAGCGGAGGCAGAACTGTTTGCAGAGGCCGAGGAGATGAGGGCCAGGTTGGCAAGTCGTAAACAGGAGCTGGAAGAAGTAATTGCTGAGCTGGAGACTCGACTGGAGGAGGAGGAGGAGCGAGGTGTGCAGATAACCAATGAAAAGAAGAGTATGCAGCAGAATGTACAGGTATATACAAGTGGCCTCTCCAAAAAATATGTCAAAAGAAACGGATACTTTCATTTTTTAATGCTAGGTTTGGTTTAAGGTAAAAACTGATTCATTAGATACCATTTTTCTTTTCTTCTGTATATGATAATAAATCTTCTCTGCCTTTCAGGACCTTGAGGAGCAGTTAGAAGAGGAGGAAGGTTCCAGACAGCGGCTCCTGCTAGAGAAGGTCTCCTTGGAGACCAAAGTGAAGAGTCTGGAAACTGACCGTATGACTGCAGAGGAGCAGAGAGACAGATTTTGCAAGGTGGGTAACACATAAAACTTCCTTTACACTTACATGTTTTTATACATGTTAATACCTTTCTGACGACCTATATTATTGTTCGCCCTTGAGCAGGAGAAGAAACAGGTTGAGGAGCGTCTGATCGAGGTCACTGATCAGCTCACTGAGGAGGAAGAGAAAACCAAATGTCTGAACAAACTCAAGAACAAACAAGAGGCGATCATTGCTGACCTGGAGGGTAGCTATCTTGAGCCTTTCTATTTAGCAATCACGCTGTTTAATTTGTTCTCATACTGTGAAAATTGCTGATCATCTTTCATTCTGCTAATGTGTCCAGACAGCCTTAAGCGTGAGGAGCAGGGTCGCTTGGAGCAGGAAAAGTTGAGAAGGAGGATTGAGGGAGAGTCGGTGGAGGCCCAGGAGCAGCTATCAGATATAGGCATGCTAGCTGCCGACTTAAAGGGCAGTCTGGCTATGAAGGAGAATGAAATCACCACCTTGCAGAGCCGGTGAGACATAAGACAACGTAAAGCAGACATAGTGCCTCGGAAAAGATTGATATGGGATTTTCACTCTTCACCCTTCCCTCAATATGTCTGACTGTCCTGTCAGGTTGGAGGAAGAAGGTGCACGGCGTGCAGAAGCTCAGAGGGCTTTGAGGGAGGCCATGTCCCAGGTGTCTGAGCTGAAGGAGGAAGTGGAGAATGAACGAGGAATGAGAGAAAGGGCAGAGAAACAGAAGAGAGACCTGAGTGAGGAGTTGGAGGCTTTGAGAACTGAGCTTGAGGACACTCTAGATACCACAGCTACTCACCAGGAACTAAGGTGGATGATGCAAGCATAAATTATCATGAAATTCAGACGATGAATGTGTTCCCATTTTGTGTCTCTGTTGTCAGATTGAGATAGAAAATGATGCCACTATGACCTCCTTCCTCTTCCTTCTACACAGGTCTCGTCGGGAAGCAGAGCTACATGACCTGCAGCGATGTGTTGAGGAGGAGACTCGCCGCCATGAAGTCCAGCTGTCAGAGCTTAGAGTCAAACACAGCACTGCCATTGATGGCCTCCAGGAACAGCTGGACAATAGCAAAAGAGTAGGAAGAAGGGATACCCTTTCAAAAACATTTTCAAGTGTAAACATGCTCCATTGCTCAGCACAAGTCATCATCCACATTCTTTTTCAGGCACGTCAGTCCCTGGAGAAGGCCAAGGGATTGCTAGAGGAAGAGAGGCTGAATATGACATCGGAACTGAAGAGCCTCCAAGCAGGACGCACGGAGAGCGAGAGAGGCCGCAAGAGGGCCGAGGGACAGCTTCTGGAGCTCAGTGCTCGACTTGCTCAGGCTGACAGAGAGAGAGAGGAGAGGGAAGAGCGAATGCATAAGCTACAGGTGCAAATGGACACAACCGTCTGACATTTAAGTTCTGTGTTTAGTTTTTGATTATTTTTATCTTCAAACAGATTTTTGCTTTGTTGTTCTTTTCCTCGCAATAACAGTCTGGTTATATTAAAAGCATTTCCCATTCTATATGTTCTGATAAGTTGACCATATTTTTATATTTCTATATATACTTTTCAGAGTGAGATTGAGGGTCTTTCTGGCAGTTTGTCCTCCTCTGACACCAAATCGCTTCGGCTAGCAAAAGATGTCAGCAGCCTGGAGAGCCAGCTGAATGACGCAAAGGTAAATTATCACCCACCAGCATCGAGTCAGTTGTATGAAAGGCTGTGACTTTAGGGCCTCTTTTATCAATTACTCCTATAGGTGAAAATAGTTTTAAAAACATGGCTCCTCCACTCAAATTAACAAAATATTCAGACGGGAAATTCAACATTCTTGTCTTTTATTCTTTCCCAGGAATCATTGCAGGAAGAAAGCCGTCAAAAGATGGCTCTGGGTTCAAGGTTGCGAGCACTGGAGGAGGAGAAGATGGGACTGATGGAAAGACTTGAGGATGAGGAAGAGAGGTCCAAAGAGCTGAGCCGACAGATTCAGACTCATACCCAACAGGTATGTCAGAGACCTGCGAAGCCTTCATTTGGGCTGCCTCATTATTAAGTGAATGGATATTATTACAAACCATTACATATAGTAGTATCACATTAAAAACTAACCTGATTATTATTCTCATATATTTATACCATTTTTAAACCCCTTCTGCTCCACCCATGTAGCTGGCGGAACTCCGTAAGCAGTCAGAAGAGGTGAACAATGCAGTGGAATCTGGAGAGGAGGTCCGCAGGAAACTCCAGAGAGAGCTGGACAGTGCAATCCAGAGGGAGCGACAGAAGGAGGAAGAAAAGGAGAGAGTTGAGAGACAAAAGGAGCGCCTGAGAGAGGAGCTAGAAGACATGACGATTGCCCTTCAGAGAGAGAGACAGAATTGCACAGCTCTGGATAAGAAGCAGAAGAAGTTTGACCAGGTTCGAGCCTTTTCCATTTGATTGCAGTCAAAATAATTTGGGGAAAATTTTCAAATCTCTATTCATGACATAAAAATGATGTGTCCTCCATCCATTCAGTGTCTGGCAGAAGAGAAGGCGGTTAGTACTCGGCTGGCGGAGGAAAGGGACAGAGCTGAAGCAGACAACCGTGAGAGGGAGACAAAATATCTAGCGCTTTCCAGAACCCTGCAGGTTAAAAAATAAATAACTAAATAAACCACAGACAAGAATTTTTGTATCTGTGACTGGTTATTAATCTTTTTGTTTGTGTGTTTAGGAAGCCCAAGACCAGAAGGAAGAGCTAGAGAGGGCCAACAAACAGCTCCGTCTGGAGATGGAACAACTTGTGAACCAGCAGGATGATGTTGGCAAGAACGTAAGAATTCTCCCTTTGGGGCTCCCTTGCTATTTCTCTGTCTCAAGGCTCTTTGAGTCATTGCCTCCTATCTTCTCTTGCTTTAGGTTCACGAGCTTGAACGGACTCGCAGGACCTTAGAAGCAGAAGCCGAAAACCTAAGAGTTCAGACGCAGGAGCTTGAGGAGGAGCTCTCAGAGGCAGAAAATGCAAGGCTGAGGTTGGAGGTCACCCTGCAGGCACTTAAGGCTCAGTTTGAGAGGGAAATAAGCGGCAGTGAGGAGAAGGGAGAGGAGAAGAGAAGGGTGCTCAGCAAACAGGTAAGATGAAAATACAGAAGACAATTTGTTGATTTGTTTTTCTACATCACTTACAATTCCTCTTGTATCCTCCCCGTGCCAGGTGAGGGATTTGGAGATCCAGCTGGAGGAAGAGAGGAGTCAGCGATTTCAGGCAGTGTCATCCAGGAAGCAGCTAGAAACAGAATTGCAGGAGGCTGAGGCCCAGGTTGAGGCGTCAACCCGGGGAAAAGAGGAGGCCATTAAGCAGCTCCGGAGGCTGCAGGTAAAACAAAACGGCACTTAAAAAGGGATTTTCTGAAATTGTCAATTATATGTTTTTTTTGTTTTTTTTATTTTTAATACATCTCTGTGTATCACAGGGTCAAATGAAAGATCTTCTGCGCGAGTTTGACGAGACAAAGTTGGCTCGGGATGAAGTTTTCTCTCACTCGAAAGACGGTGAAAAGAAGATCCAAACACTGGAAGCAGAAGTCCTGCAGTTGTCTGAGGTTTGTTGAACTAATGTAAAGCCCATCAGAAATGTAACACGATTTTAAAGCTAATGTTAATGGCTTTTAACCTCATGCCTGCATACATTGTAGGAGCTTGCTATATCAGAGAGGCAGAAAAGACAGGCTCAGCAGGAGAGAGACGAAATGGCCGATGAGATGGTCAACAGCAATTCTGGAAAGTTAGTATCACTTTACTTCAGTTATTATATGATCATAAGTGTGTTGTCGGTATGTCTTTACTAAAATTGTAAGTTTGTCAAGGTCGGCTCTGGGAGAAGAGAAGAGGAAGTTAGAGGCACGTGTCGGTCAACTGAGTGATGAGCTGGAGGAGGAGCAGAATAACTCTGAACTTGTAGCAGAGAGACAAAGGAAGGCTCTTCTACAGGTGCCGATGGACCTGCAAACGCACCCACACACATACACCAATAACATGGTGCACAGGCTACATGTGTACTAGCAGGTGTACTAACATGCATGTAAGCTTACAACGCCATCGCTGCCCTACATCTGGTCCAGGTGGAGACACTGACTGTGCAGCTGCATGGAGAGAGGACTCTTACCCAGAAGGCAGAGTCGGCTCGGGACCATCTGGAAAAGCAGAACAAGGAGCTGAAGACCCGTCTGACGGAGCTGGAGGGGGCAGTGAGAGGCAAACAAAGGCTCAGTGTTGCTGCGCTAGAGGCCAAGATCGAGTCGATGGAGGAGCAGCTGGAGCAGGAGACACAGTGAGAGAATGACACGAGTACAAAAATATTTTAAAGGAATATTGTTATTCGTTTCTAAAGGGTAATGTTTGTTCTTTTTAATCCTTTAAGATAAATGGATTGTACCTGTTACCAGCAGTCCCACATTCATGCACATTCACACAATTTCCCTCTGGAAAAATAAAATATCAGTTTTTCTGTCTGTATCTGTATGTCTGTATGCCTGTATGTCTATATCTGTCTATCTATAAAACCACAGATCTTTTTGATAAGCAAATCATCAAATATTTGTTGACAAAAACAAATAGTAATTATGCAATATAATAATGCCTTCTCAATTTAAGTGGTAAACTTTGCTATTCTGACTCATCGAGTACCCATGAATTGAATAAACAAATAGAATGTTTAATATCTAAATATAAATATCATCATATAGATTATATTATTAAAACTCAATAATAATATATACTATATATACTACGATAGATGTATTGAATTTCTTAAAATGGTCATTTTATTCTGAACTTATATCTCTCTCAGGGAACGAGCGATTGCCAACAAGCTCGTTCGGAAGACGGAGAAGAAACTGAAGGAGGTGATGTTGCAGGCAGAAGACGAGAGACGACACGCAGACCAGTACAGGGAACAGGTAAGAAAAGACTATCAGCTAAAATGAGTCATAAGATGATATACAGAATATTTTAACCAGACAGGCCTTTAAATAAACAAATAATGGGGTCAGGTCAGCTTAACTCACTGCCCTAATTGTTCTTCAGAGAACAAAGACAGTTTAAATAATCCTACAATGAGTGATTTATCCAGTTCTATCCTAATCCTTCCACAACATCTGTGTGTTTATCAAGAAGGTCAAGCACATTCCACTCCAAAAATAAATCCCTCAACAACAGTAGAAAGACTTGCTCTCCTACCAAATCATCAACTGTTATAATATGCCAGGTTCAATTCGTTTCTTGATACCTATCAATCCGCCTGTCTGACTAATCTCTCTTTTTATTTATCTGTTATCTTGTCCTCCAACTCTGCGTGTCTCACTTTAAAACTCTGTCCTTCTCCTCATCCTCCGTCCTCCACCCCCTTCCTCTTCTACCCCTGCCCTCCTCCTGCAGCTGGATAAGTCCATGGTCCGCCTGAAGCAGCTGAAGAGACAGTTAGAGGAAGTTGAGGAGGAGAACTCTCGCCTCAATGCAAATAGGAGGAAGCTCCAGAGGGACCTGGAGGAGCTCACAGACAGCGGACAGAGCATGTCACGAGAGATCACCTCTCTTCGTAACCAACTCAGGTAACGAACCCGGGTGTGGATATGTGTGTTTGTACTTTCTGTGGATGAACGCTCCTCATTCAATGTTGTTTTCTTTGCTCATAACCCCCATTGACTTTATATGATTTGATTTGGTTTGCTCTTCTGTTGCATGCGTTTGTGTCCATCTAACACTGACACACTGTCCATCTGTCTCCGTAACACCAACATCAGCATCCCTTAATGGAGGGCAGATAAGTAGGTCACTGTTTGTATTGTTTTTAATTACTTCTATCTTTGTGTCTGTTAATTCAGTTCATAACGTCACAGTGTCCGATATGTTTTGTTGTTTGCTTTTATTATTGCACACATCAGTTTACCAAAAAATTAATTTGCATAACATAATTATAAATTGATTGAACAATTCAGTAATTCATCCAGCAAAAATGCAAGCAAATATTTGTTGCTCCCAGCTTTTCATGTGAAAGAATTATTCAGTTTTTTATTTTTCTAAATGCAGAATCTTATTTATTGTTTGGACTGTTTATTGGACAAAACAATTTTTAGGCTTCATTTTGGACTCAAAACAGTTTCCATTGCTTTATGGGCAATTAATTGAGTATTTAAAAAAAAATCTAATATGTAATTAAAATAATCAGCAGAATCAATAGTGAAATGAGAAGCAGCCGTAGTGATTAAATGGCAGCAGCTCCCATAGAGAGTGTTGCTTCATGACTTGTAACCTACAAGTTAGCTTCAATCTAGTCCTCATACAACTTTTAGACTCAATAAGGAGTAGAAGTTTTTAAGAAACTGGGTTAAGTGTTTGTAATGAATCCTTTCATGTATAAATAATTTAAAAACAGATCAATATTTTGATGACATACTATTTAATTCCAAGAACATGCAAAGTCACAAAATGTTTTTTTATCATCCATTTTCATGAAGAGGAACGAGAGTCTGAAACGGGATTACTGCCAAAGGAATAAATTTGACCATTGGATGTCTCTCATAGGTTATTTCTATCTTCAAAAATTATTTTATCCAAAATGGTGTATTGGAAGAGTGGGTGGAAAGAAAATCGCCTCACACAGCACTCTCGTTCACAGTAAATGCTTTAACTTCTTCCCTCACCTCATCCAGGCGGGCTCCGCTACCCCTGTCGATGCGTGGACGCAGAGCACTGGTTGATGACCTTTCTTTGGAGAACTCTGACTCAGAGGAGCCCCCTGCCTCCCCGACGCCCTCTTCTGGACTCCCAGGGACCCCAACACCCTCATCCGAACACAGCACTGACGCTGCCACGCCCTACAGTGTCAACAACACAGTGACGCACACATAGAACAACACACACATCATGTACATGCTCAGACACACAAACACAGAATCATATCTGCCTCTCACCACTCAGAGGTGAATGAGTGACACCCACACACTACATAACAAAGTAGTTTACAAAAGTACTAAACCACACTGAAAAAGTGTAAAAATTTGATTTTACTATAAATATACTGAAATTTTTATTGTGTAACAAAAGGTAACATATAATAAATAAACAGCCTAACAAAGACTGGATATTTCTGCATAAGATCTCTGTCATGCAAGTCCGAGAGACTAATCCGAGAATTCCAAGGGGAATAGCGACTTATTATCAACCACTGCTGTACGGTGATGCTGTGCAAAGACGACATTACGCTGGTAATGTCTTTTACATCGGGAGGTATTTTAAAACCAAGCCATGTTCAACCCTTCGATGACGATATACAATCTCATTTCACTGCTGGAGGGTGAAAATATTTCTGAGAGGTGTTAAGAAAATCTGTATACATCTTACAAAAACGTAGTTAATAATAAATGTCAAATCTACACTTCGAATAAATAATTTATCTTCTTTACGAGCATGTGTGCAAATGTGATTTCTGACATTATCGTGTCAGCTTGACAGAAAAACACACACAAAGGAATAGCATGGAATAATTCACCAAAAAGAAAAATTCATCCGTGGAGGATACACAGCAAGAAAAATAAATTGTTATTAGTAATTAATATGTAGTTACACCTTTATTGGAAATGGTTGATCAGAAAATAGGTGGTATTACTTCCATAATACACTAATGTCATTTTCACAGAAAATGTGACAGAAACAAGCGATCCTAAAAGGCAGCCTTTGTGAGGTTAAGCTGCAAGTTGTATTAAGCAATGCATCATTTTCCCGTAGACTAGTACGAACAGTATGTTGTTAATTAAGTAGTAGGTATTATGTATTAGATAGTTTTCAACTAAAGTTTTAACACATCACCTCAAAAATTTCAATTTGAATAATTTACAATGGTTCATTGCTGCGCAAAACCATGTGGCGGGGGAAGCATGTTAGTCTGATTATTTCCATTCCTGCTGGTCCAGATGATTTCCACTCTCCGGTTTCAGTCAGCGTCACAGCATGAGATCTGCATGATAGACTGGTGTTAAACTGGTTTGAATGTCTGACGCAGAAACATGACTAAAAAATTACCTCTGGAGAAATGTATGAATTGATGCTTTTGCTCAAAGCAGGACAAACTAATCTTTTTTCCTGGTTGAAAAAGCATTTTATTTTGATAGGTACATTTTTACTGAGTAACTAAATTATTGCTGACCAACAAAGATTTTTTTTTTTGTTAAACCAAATGGTGGGCGTACGGATGAGAAAAAGGGACTTAGAATTGTAGTAAACTTAGCGTAGCAGTAGAATAAAGAAGATGACAGGAGTAGACATCCAGTGACTCTACCGGAGTTATTCTTATTAGAATAAACTCCTGCATAAGATAATAGAACTCTAAACTCAAATAGTTTCAGTATTATTAGATTGAAAAATGACGAGGAGTGGAAACACTAAATGAGGATTTTTTTTTATCGTGCAAAGAACAAAAAGTTGATTTCTTTTTTTATCTTGGCTACAAAGTGAAAATGTTATTGATTAAACGCAAGCAGCATGATGACCCTGCTGTGAGACAATGTTTCTGTTGACCCTGGTTTTAAAGATGTTTTTATTTAAATCCAACATTTCCATTGTCCTCAGCGTGTTTTATTTATGATCATTTTACCTTCATCAGCACCTGTTGTCTTGTCGTATCTTTAAAGTTGCCCAGGAGGTTAACATGACGTCTAAGTTTAAAAATATTAGCAGTATTTTTAATGAAAAGTTTACACTTCGGGAAATAAGCGTATATAACTTCTCACCGATTTTGATGAAAAGAGCAACAACAGATTCGAGTGAATACGGAAGTAATGAAGCTACACTGCTGCTGTTTAGCTTAGCTTAAGATAACCTGTTTTTAATTATAGCCTAGTTTAGGACTAGAAGCTGGCTTGGCTCTTCCAAATTCTAACCAGCAGCATCTGTAAAGGTCACCAATTAACATGTAATAGTTTGGTTGGTTTGTTTGTTTTTATGCAGTTAGAAGCCAAAATTGATCAGGAATGGCCATCAAATACTCCAAGAAGACTTTGCAGACAACGCATGAAAGTACAACTTGTCATATTTAAAAAAATAATTGAATGAACAGGGTAAAACATTTAAGCTGCTGAGGTGCTGGTAGGACAGGTTTGTAATCTTCAGACAGACGCAGGTTAGCTGTTCAATCATGCTTCCCTTCCTCTGTCTCAGGTTAACTTGTGTGAAAGTAACTTCTTATCTCTTTGACAGACATTAAAATGGTATCAAACATTCTCATATGACAGAAAAAAAGAAAGACATAATGGTGCTTCCCTAGAACCATTCCTAGAACAAACAACTTATAAAGAATGTCAGTGCTGTTTTCACTTTCAGAAGGACTACTCTAACTGTCATATCAATAAAATCATGTGAGTACTTCACCAAGTAGATTCCAGTAGTGCTGGTAGTGTTGACTGTTTCTTTTTCCTTCTGTTCAGATTAACCACTGTATATTTTGATAAAAATCAATTACATTTTTAATACAATGTTTTATCATCCCATATGTATCCCACATTCTAACATTCAGGGTTTTTTACATTATGCCGGGCTGGAAAAAGAAAAAAGAAGATAAAACCAGTTGGGACAAGTTTGCGGACGACATATATTTAACTCCAGATTAAAGGGTTATATTTTTTTCTTTGCACAATTTTGTTTTATTTTATCATTATGCAATATTGTTTGAAACTTTGTTCTTTAAGATACTGCGCAAATATTGCACTTTACTTGTGACCTGTAGAAATATACACTGCTCTGTCGGTGTGTAATTATTTTAAAGAGGCCGACTTAACATTAAGCCAAAGGAGCTGGCGCCTCTTGTCATGAAAATACAATCGGTCCCTCTGAACTGTTCCTTTAAATGTCACTATCTCAGAATGTCATATCAATGTCCAAACCGGGCAAGTTGGATAGACTATAACCTGAAGACGTGGATTGAGTTGCTGGAATGAGAACAGATCGGCTGTGTTCATCCACAGCAAGAGACGAGGCCAATGCTTCTCTACTAAGGTGTTATTCTTCTTTCTCTGTGTTTTATTGCTACTGTGGAACTTGAAATATTTTGAAAATGATGTGTTATATTGTTTTAGCCTTTTTTTGTTAATGATGCTGTAATTATAAAACATTTGACTGGGGTTAAACTTTAATATATGCCATGGTTTTGACCTTTGTGTTTTCTGCGTGTTTTTTGTAGACCACAAGCTTACACATACGCTAAAGTACCGCTTTATAGTTAGGTGCACATTTAAGGTACTTGAACTTAGAGTGTTTCAAATTCATCCTGCCTTACTCGTCTACTCACATTATATCAAGGAACCATTTTATACGCCACTATATTTATCTGGCAAGCTCATCAGCTAATCTAGTAAGAGACTTAACATTAATAAATATCTGTTTATCAAGTATGATGCATTCTTTACGTTTACAATTGTTTAAATGAGCTCAATCTTCACCATGGCCATATGCAGGGTTTTAGAAATACTGAGATTCAAAACTAAAGCGTTAATACGGACACTTGGAAGCATACTCACTGAAAATGATTTGTTTCACTTATCTATGTATGAGCATAGATAATACGTGTATGTGCAAGACTTTTGGCGGGGGACATGGCCTTAAAGCCATGTCAGTGGTTTTCTCCACACACACACTTGGTGTTGTACATGTTGTATATTTGCAGCACCAAATAGTAGCAACTGCTTCACTACTTTTATTAAATAGTCCTCAGAAAAAAGTACCAGTGACCTCAATGGTAGGTACACCCACAGCTGTGCTGGTGCATCAGTAATAATCCAGTAAGTTATACTCTTCAGCATCTGCAGGGACTGGCTCGTTCTGAATTATGAGCCCTTTTATTTGATCTAACAATACTTTTACGTAACTGATAATTTCAGTGCAGGAATTTATTTTTTTTACCAATTTTATGCAAGTGAATAATTAAACACTTACTGTTACCATGATATATGCACAAAAATAGAGAAATGCTACATACTGCCATGAGAAATATTTGCCACCACTTTATTAATTGACAACGTATATTTAGAAAATAATAACACTGTTATCAAAGCACTCAAACAGCTCAAGCAACAGTTTAAAGCATACCAAAGCATTTTAAAGCTCCACCATTCGAAGCTAGCCCTTCCTCCCTGGTTGGGAGGAAGGGCCTCACTTTACCTCTAAATGACAAGAAGGCTCATACTCTTTCAGTCCCTTATAATTAAAGTAAACTTATGTCTCTTAACCTACCTTATAAACTTAATAGATTTAATTAACCAAGATAAAATTAACCTAGAGTAATTAGGTTAAGTAAGGTTGGGTTGATAGATATAATTAATATAACCTAATAAGGTTTGGTTATTGGAATTCCAGTAAAGTTAGGTTGGATAAATAATTAGAATTAGCCTAACCTAAAAGGATTAGTTTAGGTTATTGGATGGAATTAACCCTACCTAAAATAATTGGTTTTGGTTGATAGATATAATTATTCTAACCTTATGAGTTACGTTTATGGATAACTTAATAATGTCAGGTTGGGTAAATAAATAGAATTAACCAAGACCAAATTAACCTAGACTAATTAGGTTAGGTTGAGTTGATAGATATAATCAATCTAACATAATAAAGTTTGGTTTATGGCTAACTTCATAAGGTCAGGTTGGGTTAATATACAGAATTAACCATATAAAATGAACCTTTGTGATTTAGTTGGGTTGAAAGATAATTACCCTTATAAGGTTGGATTAATGAATAACCTTACAAGGTTAGGTTGAATAAATTGATACAATTAGCCTAACTGTAAATAATTGTGTTTCAGATAGAATTGACCTAACTCAATAGGGTTATGTTATCAACATTAAAGAAATGAAAATGACAAATCATGAATCCATCCTTTATTAAAATGTACTTCAGCATCCTGTGGTTCTTTAGGAGGTGTCTTATTCTTCCCCCACGTTTCATGAAAATCATTCAAGATTATCATTTCTTCATTTATAATAGAGACAAAAGAGTTGAAAGGGTGGAACAGTTTAATAGCAGCAATTTAAGTTAATGGATGTATTAGGAATTAGAAGGAATATTTACGGGTATTTTCTGTTCATACTTGCAAAAATGTAATAAGTTAATCATTTAAATGAATAATGTTTGCGGTTAATTCAAATGAATACCATTGAAATGTATGTGATATTTGTCATTTGTGGAAGAGTGAAAGCGTTCGGTGTTTTCGGGTAACTGCGCACCTGTGTTCAGGTGATGGAGGCTCCTGTGAGGAGGGAGCGGCGGGAACCTTCACTCAGTTATACCGTCAGTCAGATACCGGAGCATCGCTGAGCCTCTTCTCCTCTCATTAATCATTCTGTCTTGAATTTGTTGGACTAACGTTATACCTTTGAACACTTTTGAATACATTTTCTGTACGACCTGTTTTTTGGTCGTGTGTGCTTTTGGAGTGTTTTTTGCGATGTGAATTAAGACAAGGGGAATCAAAAGCGCGTCAAGCTAAGGCTTCAGTCATTGAAAACCTACAGGTCTGTCATCCCATGGGTAAAGGGGATTAAAAAACAAAATGTATTTCCATCTTACTCTTGATGTACCCCAATATTTGATTGTTTCTTCCTTGGCACAGACTCCACACTTCCTCCCAGTGTAATGGAGATCTATGGAGTTAAATTCCTGCCAAAAGTCTGCACGCAAACGCAACACGATTCCTCTGCACGAAACATTATTCGCATACAGAGTGTGAATGGCGTCAAACACCAGGTGATTTGCAAAGGGAGACGATTGACAAACAATTTTTTTCTGTTACGCAAACCCAAAACGTGCTACAGACAACTGCGGCATGTTTTACACGTACAAATGTGCAATTACAAGTACAAAAAAATGTATCCTACAACTGCACTAAACGAAAAACCACACGTGGCTTGTGGCACGACTTTACTGCATGATTTTAGATTTTCTTTTTCTTATAATGCCACATTCATACTTGTAAGCAAATTGAATATTCTTTGCTCGCAAATCACACTCTTTGCTCCTGAGTTGTGTTTCGTTTATGTGCAGACTTTTGTCAGTAATTTACCTCTACAGTAATCAAGCAGTTGTCCGTGTGCATGAATAAATATCAAAACTAACACAAAAGCAAAATCATTGCACTTGCAATATTGCACTATTAAGGAACTTTAAAAATCCCTGGTTCCATCCCTCTCTGTTTGAAAATGTAATGGGTTCTTTGGTGCCTCGTGTCCAACCCAGCCACCAAATGTGATGGAAATTAGTAAGTTTTTGTGTAATCATGCTAACAGACTGACAAAAACTCAAACACAAGATGAGAGTGAAAACAGGACCGTCTTGGTGGATGTAACTCTTAAAAAAAAGGAGAGACATCCTTGACAATCTGATTACGCCCTGTCCTTTAAGATATCAGTGAACCGCCAGTTTTCCTCAGGCGGCGGTGTTGGTATGAAGCGAGGCTCAGGATTAAGAAGGGGGACAGAGAATGATTGAGCAACACCCTCAAAGAGTGTGACGCTTTGGTTGTTCAGTAACATGCAGGGGCTCTCCTCATAAGGTTGCTGGTGTGTTTGGACCTCTGACACATTGAAGTCACAGCTGATCGCTGCGTGGAGCTGGTTTTGGATGATACATTGAGATGGCTTATAATTGTTGGGCTGCGTATCTGCATTGTCTTCCCTTTGTCTCGATGCACTCTGCAGGCGGTTTACGGTCGGTCCTTGATCTCCATGACAACTGAATCCATAGTCATGTCCGTACTCTACCATCTCAGAGCTGTTGCTGCACATCCTCTCTCTTTCACCACCTGAACATCCAACGTTATCAGCACAGGATTTCCATTCAACATCACCTTGCGGTGCACAGATACTTTCAAAATAGGCCTCTACGTCTATGGATGTTCCTAAATCCTGATGGTCAGCATCGAAAAGATCCATAATATCTGACCACTGATTCTCTGGAATGTCCGTGATGTTCATGTGGGCTTGTGTGCATGTGGAGATGTCTGTAAACATTTGTACTGAGAAGTCACAAGAGCCAAGAGACAAAGGACAGAGCTGCGGTGAGAAGACAGGGAAGATGTCCACATTTTGGTCAGTGTGGATGAAACTGAGGTCCTGCTGAGTAGATTGAGAGTCTTCTGACAGGTTGTTGACTGATGTCAGCTGACCGTCATCACTGTAACAGTCAGTATGAGCAGGCTGGACCCTCTGGTGACAGTCCATTGCAGAGCCAACTGATGTGTATCCGACCAGATTGGGCTTTCTGCTGGCTTTGTGCTGTCCTGCTCTGCTCTGGTTGTTTTTTGGAGTCGGGGAGGAGTTGGGTGGTGATTTGGGTTGTAGTTTCCAATGATGTCCGGGTTCTGACTGCTGCTCTTGGGGTGAGGCGTTGCAGATATCAGGCCTAGATATTGAGATGTCATCTGCACCTGTATAGTCAGTGCATGTATCTGGATCTTGGAGATCACCTCGGGAGGGGGATCCTGACTGGTTAACTGTCTCTGGCTCTTGTGTTGGGAGAGAGGATTCATTTTTTCTCTCCTCCTTAAAATAAAGAGCAGATGCCAGCCTGTGGTTTGCTGCTTCTATATCTGCAAACTTTCTGTTGAGAAAAACAGGTGAAATAGTAAAGAACAGGAGTTTATTGCATAATATAATACTTCACAGCCGGTGATGGGTCCGCTGCTCCTTTCCTCCAGTCTTCAAGCTGATGCCCTAGTGGCTGTATCTTCAAATATGAAATACAGACATAAGAGTTCTACTAATTTTCTCTGTTAACTCTCAACGTGAACGGATTTCTTACACAAACCATTCATTTAAAACAATACATTACTGACGGTAAATCTTCTTTGGTCTTTATTGAAGGTGTTTTGGAGCAAAACAAGTACCGATTTTGTGGGGAATCAAAACTTTAAGAGTAACGCGCAAAATCCAAAATTATAATAAAATAAATAAACAATGGTCAATCCCAACACACCTCTGAATCATATTGTAGAGGAAACGGCGGTGGTTGACCTTTCGTTTGGATCGTATGTTCTTCCGGGGCTTCTGGAGAGTTCTCATCATATGACCAGCTGCTGAAGTTACAAAGGTGAAGAGGTCGCAACCCCATGGGACCCCCCCCTCTGACCCGGGTTCAGGAGTCACAGAAATTGATGGTTGCATGGCTGACAGAGAGAGGGTTGGAAATAAGAGGTGAGACCCAAGATAAAATAAAGAGGGGAAGAAATGCTGAGAAACAAAAAACTCATATTCAATCAAGTGAATTAATTCTGAATGATTAAATATCCAAGAAAAGTCAACAATTGACCTCTTTCTAACATTTATCATGCATTTTCAACGACCTGAGAGAGCTCTCTTGAAGATGCATTTCTGAACTAAATGAGAATATCTGAGAGAATGTGAGTGATTGCACTGAGGAAATGTAGTTTAAAAACTATTTTAAAGTACTACCATAACTGACTATTTTCCATTTTTGCAAAATGGGACCATATTACATGTATTTCACAGGTTTATGTAACTACTCAATGAATGAAGCTACAAAACATATGATGCGCTTATAAAATACACCACCTTTCTACAGGTCAGTACGCACAGTATGTCCAGCAGTACAGTTCAAATATGCTTCACAGTCGACCAGCTGTGACATCAACTGCTGTTAATGCAATAATGGCCATTCTAATACAATGAAATATTTAAAGATAAAAACATAACCCCAATAGGAAAACTCATCAGGTCATTTTCAGTTTTACTTTAGACACTTAAAACACACTTAAATGTTAATGCGCATGCCTTAATTTATTATTTTGAATAATGCAACGTATTATTTGTACACATCATTTGTTAAAATGCAATTATGTGATTCAACAAACTAGCGTTATTTTTATTAGCAATAAAATATCAATTTGGACACTTCCAACACTCCATATTATAACAGTAGGAGTGATAAATAAGTAAAATGTAGTATAAGTGACTGTATCCAGCATAGAGCCATTCAGCTCGGTAAGAAAAAAATATATAAATATTTACCTTACTCCTCTTCCGTCTGCTGTGTGTCTTCTTATGATTTCCAACGAACTGAAGTGAGGATTCCACCTGATGGACGTGGGCTGCTTGAGAGAGGTGTGGTCATTTAATTGTTCATGTATGTCTGTATATGTATTGTGAGTGTGTGTGCAGCAAAATAAGTCAAGAGACAAGGGCAGTCATTGTTAATGCACAAAATCTCTCTTTTCAGCAATATCAATGAACCTAACTTGACAAATTGATAGCGGGAGAAGAAGTGAGACACAATAAGAGGCTCTGAAAAGAAAGGTACAATTATCTGACAAGTCAACTGCTTGTGGTGTTGTGGGCACACGCCTCCATTGTGTGCCACACTAAAGGCAGCTTGTTAAATACTGGGAGTAACAAACACACCAGTTGAGACAGTCAACAAGCTCTTAATTGATTCCCTTAAATCCTGACCCTAATTATCACATTCTCAGAGGAAAGAGCTGGGCCTGTTGCTAGTGCTTTTAATTGACCTTTGCAATTCTATAGCACACCATTTTACAAATCTATGGCAGCGGGAGGGTGAATGGGTTGGATGTGTCACAAAGAGAGGAGAACAACAAAGAGTTAAACAGAAATGAAAAATAAAAGCAAGTTTAATGTGTATCTTTTAAATTTATCTTCAGCAATGAAATTCTTTTTTTTTTAACGCAGGATATTTACGATATCTTCACCTTGAGGTTCTCCAGTATTCATTTCACACATACTTTCAAACTTTTAATGCTATTATTATTTGCTTTTCAAATCTGGGAACTTAACTATGTGACATCATCAGAAACTAATTATTAAATTCTGTTCTTGTTTGGTATGTTGCTATGTGTAAATAAAACATGTTCCCTATTTGGGTTAAAAATGCGTTCTTTAATTCTCAAAAGATGGACCACATGTTCATAGCACACAAGTATTGAGGTGAGTAGAAATAGCTGGACCTGTATATATCACCGCAAAGTTTGTGCTGTTGTACCCCATAATAGAGGCGAAGAGGCGAGTGCAGGCAGGGTGGAGTGGCTGGAAAAGAATGTCAGGAGTTATCTGTGACAGAGGAGCAGGAGTAAGAGTGATGGGCAGTGATTGCAAGATGGTAGTGAGAGCAGCCCGGCTGGATGGTTCAGAGATGAAGGCACTGAGAAAAAGGCAGGAGGAAGAGCTGGAGGTGGCAGAGTTGTAGATGATTTTCTCTTGGAGTGACGAGGATGGACAGGATTAGAAACGAGCACATCAGAGGGACAGCTGTGGTTCGACATCTTGTAAATAGTAAGTTAGAAGTCAGAGAGGTCAGATCGAGATGGTTTGGGCATGTGAAAGGGAGGGAAAGTGGATCTTTTGGTAGGAGGATGCTGGAAAGAAAGGGAAAAACAAAATAGGAGTTCTCTTGATGTGGCGAGAGAGATAATGCAGTTTGTTGGTGTGACAAGTAAATACAGAGGACGGAGCCACATGGAAACCGATGATCCGCAGTAGTGACCCTAAATTGAACAGCCCAAAGAAGAAGAAGAAATCGATTAATGACATTGACCCAGATGTGAGTCTCAAAAGTGTTTGTTGGTTTACACTACTACTTCTACTAATAATTTAACAAAGTTAAGTAATTAGTAGAAGTAGCTGAATCCAGCTGAATTCAAACTCCTGAGTTGACAGTCGTTTATTTATTGTTGTTACCACCGTCAAGGAGCTTATATATTTCCTATATCTGTTTGTCTGTATGTCAATTAAACAAAAAGCATTAAACAATAAATTATGAGTGGATTTGGATTTTATTGACGGGTTTGGTGTTGAGATGATGATCCAAGAATCAGTTTTAAGGTACAAAATTATTAACCACAATCAGATTGGACCATGATAACCCTATTTTTGCTACTTTCTTCATAAATAATGCCTACTATGATTTGGGCAAAAATTACCTGACGTCCCCACAAGATCAACGTCTGATTTGAATCCAAGTAATTTTCCAGATCTGGTGATCCTGAATGTTTCAATTTATAGAGATAGAAACAGAAAATTCACTTTTGTGACACAACAAATAATAATGATGAAACTGATTCATTTCAGGTGTCAATATTTGACCTATCTAATATAACTAAGCTAAATCCTGAAAAGAATTATTGATTAATTTTGACGCTCGATGATACCAATGGGATTGCCAACCCTGAGGTAGGTTTTCATGGGTGTCATATTATGGGGGTTAGGTTTGGGAACATGTTAATGTGATCTTAAGATCAAAAGGATGGTTGTTTTATATTTAGACCTTTTCTCAAAATTACATATATGCTAAGAATCCAGAAAAAAGGGTTGGAGTTTTTTTTAATGATTAATCAAAAAGAGATTCATTACCCCATTCAACAACTACCTCAATTTTTTAGGATTAAGTTTACTTTAAAAAAAAGATGAAGTTCTGACATCTTATAAGGTGCGTGCGTGACTGGTTTATGAAAAACCACAACGAACCAGTCGCCCACAAATATAGGTTTGTAGAGGAAAGAGATGTGACTTCCACTATGAAGAGTTGAGATTCAATTGAGCATTAGCTTGAAGAAACAAAGTACCCATTTTATAATTCATTACATGTCTATATGATACAATATAGCGATCAAGCTCTCACATTCATAGTCAAATTTTGTCATTTTTTAGGTGATTATTTGATATTCTATAATTATGAAGAGCATTCTATCCATCTATCTTTAAATATGTTCTTTTCCTCAGACTGGTGTGTTTTTGTCAACAACGCGGGTGAGATACTCCTGTACAGAACCCATCATTTTGTCTGCTTACACACACGCAGACATATATACACATAATGTAGAATAAAATAACTTATAAAAATAAATAAAATAACTTTTTTTTATTTCTCTCACTACGACAGGCAGTAAACTTTGTTGTGGCTCCCCCTGGAGCACGGATGACATTCACAGGAGGCATTGCACCGGCTTTCACAGTCTACCGTTGTCACCTCAGACAGCAGCGTGGCCACTAAGCCGAATGAACCTAAGAGCTTAATATCACTTGAGCCATTATTTTCATCCTATGATGTTCTGGATGTGTATGAGATCAGTTGTTGACTGTTTGTCATAATCAAAATCTTCCTGAGGTATTTCCTTTTCCAAAGAACAGCACATGTTTAATCTATATAAAAACACACATTAATATATGCAATTCACATGTAAGCTTTGATATGCAAAGCTGAGTTAACTGCTGACGCAAACCGTTGCTACACATAAAACTCTACGGGGCACAACCCCCATTACAAGTTTTTCTTGGACACCTGGGTGAAATCATCTTACAAATAAAGTTAAAGTAGTAGAACTTACAAATACCTATCCGTGTTGTAATAGACTGCATTCTTCTACCAACAATGCAGCTCTACACACACCCACACACACGGTTGTAGATAGACTGTGGGGAGCAAGAATTGGTGTTCACCTGCTCTTTGCACCGGCAACCAAATCTAAGCTATACTTGAATGTAGAAATAAACTAAGAATCTTTGCTACATTCCAAATCGCTTCCTTATATTTTTCATTGTATGGTGCAGGCCTGATTTCACAACCCGATCGGTTGAGGCCTGGGTTAACAACGAGCTCTATCAGGGTACTGGTCTATGGATGGAACTGCCTAAAGAAAAATAAGTTTTACTGCAATTGGGTCATGAACTTTTACCCCTTTTCTCATGCATATGTTGCAGTTCCCTACAGTTAATTTCGTAGTACATAATCCAAATTTTTTGTTGTCCACTTACAACACATTGAATACTATTCAGAAACATGTACTTATTATTATTATCATTTGATTTCTTGCAGATCTTCTTTTTTCGTGTGAGTCCAGACACAGCTTTTACAGTATATATGCAAATCATACATCGAAATGCTCAGCTTAATCGGAACTACTCTGCTATTTGTTTGAGCTAGATTTCGCAAGATGGTTTTTACGAATATTATAAAACCCTGCAAAAGAAAAAAACCTAATGAGAAATAATGAGCCAGATTCTATAGTGGCAAAATAATAATTTACAATGCAAACATGCATACATGTTTTAGCTTCTTCTTACAAGATATCGATCAATCTTATTGGACTTCAGGGCCTCCGTGATATAAAATGTTTCGATGAATACTAGAAATGATTCAGTACGATAAATGGTATTATTATACTAGAACGTGCGCTGTCTCCGCCACTAGAGGGGGTATGCGAAGTAACTTGTTTTTATTTTAGCAGTGAGAGGAAGAGAATCTTCTTTAACCAATCAGAGCACCGAGATTTCCACACTGTGTTTATCGCGAGTTCTCGGCTCATCCTTTTCCCTTTTCGTTCTGATCCAAGATGGTAGGTGCCGCTAGCAGAAAATTAAAAATACGATAGCCTAACTATCCACTGTCATCCTCTATGTTAAAGCATCTCCTGTGTTAACGGAGACCATTACAGCTTCTAAACGTAATTTACGGTTTAGTTCTGTCACGATTTCTTATTATTTGAACACGAAAATTAGAGTAGCTCAATCTATGAATCCTAGCTAGTGCTGTCGAGGCAGCCGCTTCACGCCTTGAAATGGACTAGAATGGGCTTCAAAAGTGGTTCAGAAGGCACAATTTTATGTTGTAGGCATAGTTATGCTTCTCACAGCGAATGTGTGTTTGAAAGTTAAACTCTGTCTTACTTAAAGAAGTGAAATTGTTAGTTGGGTCGCTCTTGCTAGCAGTTAGCTGTTGAGTGTCAACGTGTGAACCGACTGGTAGTTATTAAGCGACTCATTGTGTCATCTTAAGGAGGGTAGTCTTTTAAAAAATAAACGTACTTCAGTTCGTTACATTAATTCTGTTTGGTTAGTCTTAAGTTAAAGTAAAAGCTGAGCAATTGGTCCCTGATAATCCTAATTGGTCACTGTTAACACAGAAGTGTGTCTTTATAATTTTAAGACTTTGTCGTTATCTACTTTGTATCAAAACTGTGCCTCTTTTAACCTTCAAGGGAGTTGACATCAGGCACAACAAGGACCGTAAGGTGCACAGGAAAGAGCCAAAGAGCCAGGATATCTATCTGAGGCTCTTGGTTAAGGTAATGCACACATGAAATCATTACACAAGTACTACGCAAAGTGTCCATCATACTGACACATTCAATTTTGTGTCGGATTTGTAAGATTGACAGGTGAGAAGACAAATGTTATATCTAAACAATCTGCCTGTTTTTTTTATAGTTGTACAGGTTCCTGGCCCGTCGCTGTAATGCTCCCTTCAACAAAGTCATCTTGAGAAGGCTCTTCATGAGCAGAACCAACCGGCCTCCAATCTCCGTTTCTCGTCTAGTAAGTCTAAACTTTCCCTTATCTATTAATAACGATTCTACCTTTTGCACCTCAAATTTTATTGTCATTAAACCACATGGTCATACACAGTATACTGGCAAAAGAAAAGTTCTTCACAAGGACCTGAAAACATTGCAACATCAGATGAATGTTAATGAATACCATTACATAGAGAGAAATTTTCTCTTTTGAGGTAGTTGTAGTAGCAGTATTGCCCTAACCCAGCATCAGTTGATAATATCTTTCATTCTGTAGGCTATTAAAATCTAAAATTTGACTGATTTTTAAGCCTTTGAAAGTCAATATTTGTAAAATCAGCACTTGAATTCCAGCATTATTGCTGCATCTAATGTAGAGTCCTTGGGCAAGACCCTGAACCCCAATTTGTGAAAGGAGGGAGGTCTGACAATCATCTTGTTCTGTCCTTTGAGGGTAAGGACCTCCCTAATGGCGTGCTGTGTCCTCAACTGAAGATATTTTCTGTTGAATTTCTTCAAGTTAGCATCTATCTGCGCTTTCACGGTGTCACCATATCATAACCCTGTTGTCTTGCATTTTAACAGATGTCCGCTTCTCTATGAAGCGTTGTCTTCGGCCAACTCAGATCCCCAATTATTCTTCTGCTGGGTTAACCCAGAATGGAAGGGTGGAATAGCCATCCTTTCTTTTTTTAACATTAGTAGCTATTAGCATTCACACTGTCGAAAGAATGTGGTTGCATGTGGTCTAAACTGTGACCGAATGACTATCAAATTATACTATACTAGAAAAATTGCACTATACAATATAAAATAACATTACATACACTTAAGAAATAAACAAGTGGCAATATCCAGTGAATTAAATGTGCAATTTAAAACATGTTAAATATTACACTGTCCTATATTGTAAAGTGCAAGTGAGGTGTGTTTGTGTGTGGTTTACTAGCAGTGCTGGTTGTAGAGTCTGTCTGCTGCAGGAAGCAAAGATCAGCTATATTGCTCTTTCACACACATGGGATGAAGGAGCTTGTCGCTGAAAGAGCTCTCCAGTGCAGAGACGGTGTCCTACATGTGGTGGGAGACGTTGTCCCGGAGAGATGACACCTTGGCCATCATTCTCAGTCTCTCACCTCCTTCACTGGGTCCAGAGGATATCCCAGGACCTAGCTGGCCTTCCTGATCAGTTTGTCCAGTTTCCTCCTGTCAGCAGCGTTGATGTTGCTGCCCCAGCAGACCACTCTATGAAAGATGTCTGACACCACCGCAGAGTCATAGGTCTTCAGGAGCGCCCACTGCACTTCAAAAGACCTCAGTCCCCTCAGCAGATAGTCGGCTCTGTCCCTTCTTGTAGAGTCCCGTGGAGTATGAATGGAGTACGAATGGAACATCACTGTATTATAGCTAATACCAGTACACTGGGGACTGTTATTTGGTTCCATAGTATCCCTGGTCTTGTTGTTGTGATTGCCCTTCATTTTAAATGAAGAATTAAAAAAAATAGGGGGCTGTGCTGTGGCATTTAAGCAAATCTGATGGGCTGTTGTTGGTTAAAATGATTGAAATTTCTGTTCCTAAATTCAATTGTGCACGACCCTTGCTGTCAGTTTTTCAGACATGTGATTAAGCTGGCTGGCTTTTCTTTCTGCTTTTGCTTCGTTTACTACCAGATCCGTAAGATGAGGATGCCTGGCCGCGAGAACAGAACTGCTGTTGTTGTGGGAACAGTCACTGATGATGTCAGGATTCAGGAGATGCCTAAGCTCAAGGTAACCTCTTGATTGCAAAATTCAACAAATTTTTATTTATCCCTATAGGTATAATTCAGTCCAAGGGTTGTTTTTTTTTGCCAGTGTTATGGTCATTCTGACAATATTTTTGTTCTGTCATCCCGCAGATTTGTGCTCTGAGAGTAACCGATGGTGCCCGCCACAGGATTCTGAAGGCAGGTGGTCAGGTGATGACTTTTGACCAGCTGGCTTTGGCTGCTCCAAAAGGACAGGGCACAGTGCTGCTGTCAGGTAACTTAGCTTGCAGATTTTTATTCAAATTTATTGTGATGCAAATTGAGTTACACAAGCAGTAAAGACCAGGAGGTCACTTGCAGGAGGCTTAGAACAATTCGGCAAATATAATATTGTACATCGGACTTCACTGCTCTGTTTTGGCCGACTAAAGTAGACTTAAGGTCTGTAAGGTCCAAGAAAGACTTATAAATGTGAATTGCCTCCTCAGTAATTTTTGCGTGCCTTGTTTCTACTAGTTGTCAAAAACACCATTCACTGGAATTTGTGTCTTGTCAGACCAAAGTATATAAGTGTTTTCATGTGATGAACTTCAGTGTTTCAAACGGCTAAAATGTACTTGCATCAATTGTTGGTGTGTATGGTTTAAGTTACCACCAAAAAAAAATAGTATGCTCTTTCAGTCAAGTGTTGTTCCTGTAGAATAACTTTTTTTTTCCCTAACCAGAATTTTCAAACCAACAATGATATGAAGTGGTTATTTTGATATTTTTGTATATATATGTAGGATGTCAATACATAATGGCCAAGGGTAATGGAGGTTTTAAAACATCTAATTTTTACTTTAAGCTGAACATAAATACTTTTCAATCACTTTGCTCATTCATCTATATTAAGGGACGTGGTCTCCACATCTGTGCAAATCGAGTTTTGCCTAAAATAGGGCTTTCTCTCCATGAACATAGTTTTTCATTCTGTGAGTGCGATTTGTCTGATTGTTTCTATGGAACAACTGCAAAAACACTAATGTTTCAAATTCTGAAATATTGCAATCAACTCTTCAGTGAAATTCACCTGTGGTGTCTCTGTATTATGTCAATGCTTTGCTGTGGAATTAGTCACTTGGTCAACAATCCCTTATATTATTGCTAAAGAATGGGTGAAAACAATTGTCTTAAAAAATCGCTTGGCCACCTTTCGATAAAAATATTCTGGACTGTACAATCTGCAACATTAGATCCACAGTGCTCATTCATAAGGAAGGTCTATTAATGAAAAAATATATATATTGTTATTGATAAATGGTTAAACGCTGTTTACCTGTAGCACTTGTCACTCAAGTTAAAAAAGACAACTGATCTTTAACGAGTAACATGTAACTCAGATACCATGTAGCTGCCAATGCTGGAATTAGAGCAGAAGAGAGAACTCCTCTGTAGAATTTCACATTGTATAAGGTAGAGACATACATAGACATGAGTAAAAGGCTTGAATTGAATTTATAAATAGGAATAGGAACATTTTTTTTCCCGTTTGAGTATGTATAATATGTAGAACTACAATCTAATTTGTATCTGCTATTCTTCAGGGCCCCGCAAAGGCAGAGAGGTGTACAGGCACTTCGGAAAAGCTCCTGGAACTCCTCACAGCCACACCAAGTATGTACACAAGGGAGATTCTACACTTTCATAACTATTTTAATTACTGACTAACGGACTCTGTAGTGTTTCTCGTGCTATTTGAGTTGTCTCCATCTTGTGCCTTACTTGTATTTCTCTATATTTTGCTGTATGTTCTCCTCACTCTTATGACCTTTTCAGTCCCTGTGTGAAGAAAAATATTTTTACTTAACAGGCCTGTCCTATATTTGGGTCAATGTAGTATCATTTATTTTAGTCAACTATCCATAATATGTAGCATTGAGGTGCCAGGACTGATTATTTTTATCACCGTTGTGAAACCCCATTCTCTGGATATTGTATTGAATGTTGGTTCATATGTTAATTGTATTATCAGTACTTTGCTCTTGTGCTGTGGTAGTTTTATGTCGTTGGCAGATGTATGAGACGAGTATTCTCATTCCAAATATTTTGATTTGAAAAGACATATTTTCCTTATAATTCCAGACATGATTACACACGATGATCAAAACACATTTATGTGAAGATTTTTAACAAAATCTGTCATGGCATAGCAACACAAAATTCCTTACATTTTTGTTCAAGAAGAGTTTTAATTGAGTTTGATAAGAAACTTAAGTGGCTATAAATTTCAATCCCACAAGGTCTATTCACAAACAATGCAGTCAGAACACCCACCTCCAGGGGAAATTAAACTGTTAACTTCCAATTATATATCTGAGATGTATATTTGCCTGATGTGAACGTTGTCTTATACCCATTTATTTATTTTCTAGGCCCTACATCCGCTCCAAGGGCAGGAAGTTCGAGAGGGCCCGTGGTCGCAGAGCCAGCCGTGGCTACAAGAACTAGTCTGTCTATTCTGTTTTCCATGCAATCTGATACAAATAAAAGGTGGACTGTACCAAATGTGTTTTGTGTCATTTCGACAGCTTTCACGACCGTTCCAGATAAACGCCTGTCCGGTATTTAGGGGTTTCTAATTTAAAGCAGAATATTAACGGTTATGATACGCAATGGAGGGGAAGCAATTAAAACAAACAAAATATCCACATATTGCCCATATATGACCGAGTATTTCCATTTACATTCCTAGCTCAGGACAGCAATTGTGACGACACGAATCTTTTGATCACTATTGACATGAGTTGGCCTGGAAAAAAACACTGACAGGAAGTGCTACACTGTCAGTGATTGGAGAATGTCGGTGGGTGTTGCAATGTTTTCCTTATCGCCATTGGATTTCCTCTCCGCCGGTCAAAGCTGCGGCTGCTGTGTCTCAAGGCACATCCTACTCGAGTCTCGATTTACTAGACAAGGCACTGTTCTTCATAGCCAAAGGGGACGCGATGAGGTAATATGGAATGTTTGCTACTATAGATGTGTTGGTCATTTTTAATCTGGTGATGGTAAACAATCCCACTCAAAAGTTGGCAAGTTTGCTTTTAGTCTGAATCGGATCGTAGCGCCTGTTAGCTAAAGAATAGATGGCAGTCTGATCGTTTAACACTATCATCAAAAGAGCTCATATCGCTGTAACTTCTAATGTGGCTTATTAAGGCGATGGGGAGTCTAAATATCAAAAGTTGGCTCAAATTTGGCAACACTAGTTGTCGAGCTGTTAGCCGCTGCTAACTGACAGCGATGTGTTTTGCTCGTCCGGCAGCATTTTACTGTAGCTACTGTAATCATATAGGTCAGCTAATTCACCTTATTTACGTAACATTTAGTATCCAGATTACATCTTAGAATACATCCTGCTCCTTGCTAAAAGCTTGAAGACTTTCAGTGTATATGTTAGTGACGTTAGTTAGCCAGCTGACTGAAGTTTAACCCCAACAGCTTGTCCAGCAGCTAGCTAACGTTGGTGGGTGACATTAAGTTTTCTGGCTCAAACGCAGCGCTTATTTTGGATCATCAGGTTTACTTTGTGATCAAGTTATTTCGCTTTCATTGTATGCATGCCAATGTCCCTGAGTTCAAAGTATCTCTTTCCGTTGGCAGAAACTTACCCAAAATACCCTTAAATCACTCCCCAGCAGCCTCTTTGTGTAGGAGACAAAATTAGCCGATGACATTATTTCTGGGTGTCCCCACCCTGCGAGTCAAGGACGTAAGGTGCAACAATGGGCATCTGTAAGGGTCTTTTTGTGTGTACTTTATCAAGACAGGACATCAGCCAAGTATTGATTTTGTCTGCAGCACAGCTTGCATAACGTTTCCTGCCTCTTATAAAATTTGAAATGAAGATGTGACTGATTCCGTGTTGATAGTCCAAAAAATACACTGTGAGGCACTAATCAAGTCTTAATTGACCAGATCCAGGACTAAACGAAAATCATATTAAAATGGTTTTCAAATTTCTCACGTTTGTAAAATCCGTCCTTTTTTGAATTCTCTATGTATTATATGGTTTGTCGGTTGAAGAATAATTGCCCCATCACAGATATAATATTACACCGAATGAAGATACCAAACACTTGCGTGTTAAACATTTAAGTTGGTCTACACTGATCAGCAATAGTTTTATAACCACTGACAGTTGAGGTCAGAATAACATATCGATTCAATTACACCTATCAGTGGGTGTAATATATTCGGAAAATTATGTTTTGGAAGCAGGAGAAAATAGGAAAGCATACAGATCTGAGTAACTTTTATAAGGGAAGGATTGTGATGGCTAGACGACTACGTAAGAGCATCTCCAGAACTGCCAGAGATACCAAGTCTCATTAAGCACTCTGATGTCTTTAGGATATAAACTCTTTCCTCGTCCTTTCTGTGTTGGCCCTCAGCTTGCCGTAGCGTCTCCCTGATGGCAACCGTGAGACAGTCTGTTATCAGGGTGACTGGGAACCAAGACAATCCTCATGGCTCTTGTTCTGCAGCGATTTATATAAAAGTGTCCTACAGATAAGAGAGGGTGGTCCTGATGTTTTTTTCTCAGCTGAGCATGATGATATCCCCCTCAGGATGCTCTTTATAGTACAGGGGGTTATTTCAGGAAGCGGGCTAAGTGGAAACCCTGAGTTGGTTAAACCTAAGATGAGTGAAACTTTGGGTTTTAAATTCTAGAAAGCAGGATAAGTTGATAAGTTAAACTCTGAGTCAGTTACCGTGTTAATTCTGTGAACCTACCCCTAGAAAATGCAGTAAAACTCTGACCTTGACTCAAAGTTTGTTAAGCCCACTTATTGAATTACCCCTCTGCTGTAGAAGTTCTTCAGTACCCTGATTGGGAGTTTAATGTTCCTCAGTCGTCTCAGATGGTAGAGGCGCTTACTGGTTTTCTTCACTATCCTGTTGATGTGCAGTGGTTAGTACCTACCAAAGTAATCTATGGGGGGATAACTGGTGTGACAAGGTCAAGGGTGCCCAAAGCTTGTTCATGCGTGTGGCCAGCAGAGGCTAGCCTGCATTTCCCTATTCCACTGAAGAATAACACAAGTTACTGAAAAGGTTAAGACAAGTTCTGACAGAAATGTGGCGAAATAAATAGTGGTATATCAGTGTACAAAGGGATTACCGTTCGTTTCCATGTGACCTCAGGCCCCAGGGAGGTAAATACGAGTACATAATGTAAACCTCCAACACGATTCAGGTCAGAAATTCATGAGATCTGAGTCTCAGATTCAAATTGTGAAAGAGAGACTGTTTTCTCAAATCCAAGATGTGACAGCCATAAACAGGACTACTGACAAGATGCGGTCATTCTTTTGCAACCTTTGATCCGAAATAATGTGGCGCCTCAGCAAAGCCACTTAGGAAGAGTGACTTTGAATCATTTTGTCCAATGACTCACCTCAGGTTAAGGGGCATGATGGATCTATTGCTTCACCCTGTAATCGTAATCTCTTCCTCTTATCACAACGATTCTCTGTAATCATTAAGGTTGTTCTAATTGTGAGAATGTGATACAGAAATTTTCACCTTTGTTCTGTGATATCCACTGCGAAATACAGGCTCACTTTTTCATTCTGATTTTGTGTTTACTTCTTACCCTCGGCTAAAACTTTTTTTAAGGTGCATCGTCCTCACATTCATGTTCAGCTGTTTTGCCACTTCTCTTTTTGACTGTTGTCTTCCTCTCTTCCTTTTTTCATCTTTCAGGAACAGAGATCTTTGGGAGGGGACGTGAGGCCTGACTCATGGACATTATGACGTAAATGATGAACCCCTCTCTCTCCTTGTTTGTCTTTTGTCTGTTTTTATATTTGAAGTGTCTGGTCTTACCCATTGTAGTGTAAACCCTCTTTCTTTTGAAGAACTGGTAAAGAAGTAATGCTTGAATATCTGTTTGGATGTAAGGTTAATGTATCACACTACTGTCTAGATGTCTGCCCTCACTTTCCTGCCTACCACATATCACTGAGATTGAAGATAGCAATAGAAGTATCAAAGGTCTTGAAAAATCCTGCACTTATCGTTTCTTTGTGGCATTCATAACATTTCAGTCTGCACTTACTATACAGTGTAATAGACACAATTATTTTCATGTGTATTCATTTGAAACGTCCTTGTTTCAATAGTGTCTGTCTAATTCGCAATTCTTTTTTCTTTTTTTCAAGCAATTGTGATCACAAGTTCTAATTTTATGTAATAATTTAAAAAAGATTTATTCTTTATGTGGAGTAACTGCTAAGCTGCCTTAGGTTTTTTTAAAATCCCAATAGTTGGTTTTAAGTTGTAATGAAAAATATTTATTTTTATTTGCAATAGTTTTGAACAAAGTGACCAATCTTGTTGTGGAAAATATACATGTTCAAGTCTTGTTATCTGTGATGTTGAGATATTGATGTTTTTCCACTGACATAATGTAGAAGCTGACTGCTCTACGGTTCAAACTGATCTGAACTTTCTGTGGCATTAAGACTGGTCTTTAGCACTTCCTATCTTCACTGGAGAACCTTTAAACTGGAATAAAAAAAATTATTTTCACATGAAGATCTTTTTCTGAATTGGGCAGATGAGAACAAAAGGTCAGGTGTGCTCTTTTCTTCTGACTGAATCTCTTAAGATGAAGCAGTGAAGGGGGACAATGATTTTGAGAAGTTTTCAGATATACTGTTCTCAGACTGACATTCAAAGGATTTGTGATTTTCCCTGAACATATTTCTGGATTAGAATTTGCTACCAACTTCAAGCTTCTAGCTGTGGAAGATACTTGCTGACGACACCTACGGACCGTGTCCTCCTCAGTCGCTAAAATGCGTTCTCCAGAACCATCATCACCTTCAACATCTGAAGCCCTCCTTCATGGCCAGTTTGCCAGCTGGGGATCAGGCAGCAACAGCAACAATAACAGCTGCCCCAACAGCCCTGGCCCAGGTGGACTCTCCCCTACTACCTCCCCAACCCTGACTTCAGCATCCAATTATGCCTTGACCCTCACCCACACCCACATACATATCCAGCGTCTGTCATCACGGCCCGGAAAGGAAGCCCGTCTGCTGTTGCCTCTGTCAGAGCTAGTGGGGTGCAGCTGCCCTCGTGCTCCTGCGCCACCTCTCTTGGTTCTGTACTGGTACCCGCCAGGCAAACGACGGAAAGGGGTGTCCCGGCGCAGGCACGTGAGGGCCTACTTGGCAGAAAGCAGGCCAGAAGCTGAGAGGTGGTCAGCAGCCGTGCAGTGTCTACTCAGAGATGTCGCCGTCACTGCTGACACAGGTGAGTTTGTTCCTCGTAAGAGGCTTCCTCATCAAAATTGGCTATTATGGTTAGATGGTTTTCTGCTATGTAGGACCATAGTGGTGATTGTAGAAAGCCTTTATACAGCATTGTCTACATATCCTCACAGCAGGCTCTTGTCTAGTGATTTAAGAAATTATTGAAAATAATCTCTTCCCTTTTTATCTCCCAACAAGAATAACAGTTCTTGTTTTTAACTAATGAAATTTAACTTGAAATCATCAACTATTCTCTTCATCATTGATGGACCTCGCAGGCCTTGCAGATTGTGCAGCTCACACATTTTTTGGAGAGGCTATACATTTTACCAAGAGTAGTGAATCATTTAAAACAACAGTAAAAATAAAGGGGTATAAATTATACTCCGATAGCCCTGCAGAATAGAAACCGCTTGCTGAACACAGTAAAGATCTGGTCTAAAATCATTGGTCATCCAGTCCGAGCTCTCTACCTACCCGGTGCGAACAGCAGACTTTCAAATCAGCTCGCAGGATTCTACCGGACCCTTCTCATGCACTGTTCCCTGAGTTTGATTGGCTGCCCTCAGGACGCAGACTTCGCTGCCCAGGCTGCAGGACTCAGAGGAGAAAGACAAGCTTTGTCCCCAGGGCTGTCCAGCTCCTGAACGCCCTTGATCCAGTATCCCCATCATGCCCCCCAAACCCCAACCCACCCACTCACCACTACCACAAAATAAAATCATAGACAGTTCATCACCAATGCAATTTACATTATGTCAATTTTTAATTGTCAATCGTTTAACACTTTCAAATGGACTTTAGCACTTTCAGCACTTTAATGGACTCTGCATAATGCTTGTCATGAAGAGTCTTCTTAGTTTGTCTATATGTTGTCCTGTGAGCGAGTCATTTTTTTGAGTAATTTTTGAGCGAGTAAATTTTATGCAAGTAATTTATTCATATGTGCTTGGAGGTATGTGGTTTGGATGTATTGTGCTACTTTATGTGCCTTTTAATTGCCCCTCGGGGACAAATAAAGTGATTTGAATTGAATTGAATCCAGAAAGGATGAGAAATTTGTTGTTGATTAATCATTCAGGAGATTTAGTTTGAATTGTTGATTTTATTTTTCTCAAATAGGTGTTTTCTTGAGTACGTTTTTCCTATTTGTTTTTGAACTTATCTGTCCTGCACACATTGCCTGTCTCATTCAGTTTCAAAAGAAGAAAAACGAGGGTGGGGCCGCTGCAGTTGGCCACCCCTTACAGTGTATCCCCTAGCCTTAATAATCAAACAGATAGCTCTCAGTATTTGCTTTTGTATATGTATGTGTGTGTGTGTGTGTGTGTGTGTGTGTGTGTGTGTGTGTGTGTGTGTGTGTGTGTGTGTTCATTGCTTGTCTACATCTTCCTATTGATAAATAATCTTTATTTGTTAAATCTCTCTTGTCTTCTCTTTTCCTTTAAAGAACTATCTCCTTTATCCCAAAAGTGATCAAATCTGTGCTATTTGTCCCTTGTATTCTCCTGCTTCATTCTCACTATGTTGTATCGTAACCTTCTCATTTTTGCAAATGTTCTGTTTTATAAGTAGGTACACTTTCACATTGTTCCTATAACTTTCATTCTTTTTCCTCTATGCTACAGTTCTTTCAAATTTTCTCCAATCATAAATCACTTTATTCTGTGAATTTCTATATAAATGGGGATAATAAATGTGGTCAGCTGGGCTTCCTTTTGATTGGCTTTGGTGTATTTTGTTTAGTTATCTAGGATTATCTGAGGGTATAGTCATTTAATTTCCTTCCCTACCCAACTAGTATTATTATCAGTATTATTCAAAGATGTCTCACCTGGGTTTTTATAAAGATAACGGAAGAAGTAGCTTGCCTTTCCACACCATTATGACAGAAAGTAATGAATTTGCCTATACACAGATCTGTTGGGCTTTTAATCACCTTGAATTTTCCCATTCCTACACTCTGAATGCTAAATGTGCCTTTGGCAATAGATCTGGATTTAAATGATTAACAGCTCACTGTCACCTGCTAGTGCTGTAGGGTGTGAAGTATGTGCTGGAAGGGGAAATAAAAGAGGCTTAAATTGTCATAGGCACTCAAAGTCCAGTGTTGGGCAGCACTGTGTAATGACTGCTCCCACTCAGATTACTTTGAAAGTGGAATGAACCTCATGTTCCTTTCGTTGTTCCGGTCAAAAATGGAGCTCTAACTTATTCATTCACCTCCTCTTTGTTTGTACAGAATTTTCAAGAAGTCTGCTACCTCGTCCTAAGCGACTACTGTTATTGGTCAATCCTTTCAGCGGGAGAGGCCAGGCAATGCAATGGTGTCAGACCCACATCCTTCCAATGATCAGAGAAGCCAACATCAGCTACAACCTTATACAGACAGGTAACAAAGCAGGCACAAAGGCAGACTCATGAGGTAGCTACTAGACTTACATGAAACATAAATTTAACTGGTACTTATCCTTCTCAGAGCGTCAGAACCATGCCCGAGAGCTAATCAGAGAGATATCGCTCACAGACTGGGATGGCATCATCATTGTCTCTGGTGATGGCCTACTGCATGAGGTTGGAAATACTTTTGTTGGAATTTGGGGTTATCTTCAACAGGGCAGTGAAGATATCTATTTTACATTTTTCTGTCATAAACCTGTACATCTTTAACCTGGATATAATTTTGTGCATTTTTCTGTAGGTGATTAATGGGCTGTTGGAGCGTGCTGACTGGGAACAAGCAATAAAAACCCCTGTTGGCATTCTACCCTGTGGATCTGGGAATGCACTGGCAGGCTCCATCAACCATAACGCTGGGTAAGACTGTGAATGATTCATATTTATAAAGTGATATTAAGGATATTAAGGGTGATCTTAGACAAATGTTATCTCAGATGCTGTCAGCCACTAAGTTCAAAGGTTTTTTTTCACCACCAGATATTAAAGAATAGTTGGTGTGCAAAGCCCAGTTATGCTCTGCTAAGTAAATGATAATGTCATATCAGCCATTTGGAATGCTGTTGTGCATAAGATTTTTAATGCCCCAAACAAAGAGGTCATCTTGGATCACTAGCCTTATCAGTCCCATGTTTGTTGGGGTATGGTCATTCAAAAATGTCTCAAAAACCATTGGACAGAATTCAATTAAATTCTACTCCTGCTTTTTTTTTTTTTAACTCTAACTCTAAATTTTAACTCTTTAATGACTGTTTTTTTTTTAAAAAGGACATTCTTATTGAGGGGAGATCTTATTGTCTTTTATAAAAACAGGTATGACATGTGCCTTCGGGAGCCCCTCCTTTTGAACTGCTGCTTTTTGCTCTGTCGAGGCGGTGTCCGACCCATGGACGTTGTCTCTGTGACAACAAGCCCTCCTCCATCTCGCAACTGTACTGATGCTCCGAGGAGACTGTTTTCTTTCCTTTCTGTTGCCTGGGGCTTCGTTTCAGATGTAGACATTGAGAGTGAAAGGTGGGTGTGCAGTTGCTTCTACTGTAAGAAACAGATCACTTAGTTTGATTTTTAAAGAGAGCTCACACTTATACTGTACTTAAATTCTGCTGTATTTCAGGTATCGTGGCTTGGGATCGGCTCGCTTCACACTGGGTACCTTGGTGCGCATAGCTTCGCTACGATCCTACAAAGGTCGCCTGTCCTACCTGCCTCCCTCTGTTTACACCACATCAACAGATGCCAGACCTCCTCCAACAAGGAGACCCCTCTCCCGCAGTATCACAGAAGGACTGGAAGGCTTCTGCCGAACACCTATCCATCGCACCTGCTCTGACATGGGAATCAGTGAACAGAGGAGCTTGCGAAAGGGTGAAGGAGAGAGGGAAAAAGAGGAAAGGCAAAGAGAAAGGGAGAGAAGGAGGGAGAGAGCTAGGGGTGGAGGAACTGGTGTGGTGAGGGCAAGCAGCTTGGCAGAGGACAGAGAAAGGGAACAGCAGGGGGAGATGGAAATGGAAGCAGAAGAGGAGAGATCCGGGACGAGTTCCGAAACAAATGAAAGGGATGAATGCAGTTTGGGAAGGGTTGAAAGATTAGCAGGGATCAAGGATGAAAGGGAAGATGAAGGAATTGGAGAGCATGACTCAAGTGAGATAGAAGAGGACGATAGGGGAACAGATGGAGGAGGTAGTGTGGGTTCTGTTGAGGGGGACCGAGGGCTTGAAGAGAGCATTGGGCTCAACACTGTGGCTGATAAAGAACCGGAAGGTGGTTTCACTTTCGAA
The DNA here is from genome assembly GCA_037951165.1 of Lophius americanus. Lineage (NCBI taxonomy): Eukaryota > Metazoa > Chordata > Actinopteri > Lophiiformes > Lophiidae > Lophius > Lophius americanus. Next base: position 2,027,697 of record JBBDHG010000003.1, on the reverse strand, counting down.
GATGGCCCTCAGGAAGCCAGACAGGCACTGAGAAAGAATTCCGCCCCTTCAAGCCAGATTGCTAACACTCTCTTCAACCAGCCTCTCAGTCAGGAGGCTGACCCGGACAATGGAACCTCATTTGGGGTCGAGGACATGGATCTTAATGGAGCATATTACCAGAAAGAAGCCTTTCAACTAGACGTTGCTCGTGAGCGATCTCTCACCATCTCCTCTCCCTTTCGTCACGCTCCCTTTTCTTACAAGAACAAGACCCTGGACCACAACCAGAACGCCTGCCGACCAAGGCCCCTATCCCTTCTCCAGCACTCTCACTCAAACTCCCTCCCCCCAAAACTCCCCTCCCTCTCCCTGTCTCTTTCTCCCTCACCCCAATCATCCCCTTCATGTGCCTCCCCCCACTCCTCGTCTTACCTTGTCCCCCGTCCGAATACCCCAAATTCTACCTCGCCTTCGCCCTCTCTTCGCACACCGTCCTCATCTTTTAACTTTGACATTGCTGAGCCAGCAGGACCCCAAAAGAACCGGCCTTACTTTCTCCCTTTAAATCTCCCCAAGGATGACTTATTGCCCCCCCTAGATCAACCTCTTCCCACCAGAGACTGGGTAACCATTGAGGGGGACTTTGTCCTGGTCTTGGCTCTTTATCAGACCCACCTTGGGGCTGATCTTTATGCTGCACCTCAGGCCAAGTTTGATGATGGGCTGATCCACCTGACCTTTGTCCGGGCAGGGATCTCAAGAACCACTCTGCTGAGACTGTTCTTTGCCATGGAAAGAGGAACCCACCACTCTGTCAGCTCACCGTATGTGAGCCATGTCACCTGTAGGGCCTTCAGGCTGCAGCCTCTGTCTACACGAGGGACACTCACTGTGGATGGTGAACTGGTGCCCTATGGGCCACTTCAAGCACAGGTCAGAAAGGGGAGAGATTGTTCCTAATACTGTCTATAATTATTATGAACTGCTCTAATCTGATCTGATTGCAAAAAAGTACAAGCTTTGAATTGCTAAAGTAGTGTTAATAATTCACATTATTGACAGTGACACATGATTATTTTGTTCTTGACAGTTTAGTGATGTGTTCTTATTGCATATGCTGTAAGCATCACTCTAAGTATTAATCCTGTGGCATTAATGACGATCACTTACTGCGTTACTTATCATCGCTATTTATTTTTCTAATATTTCACAGGTTCATCCTTCCTTGGCTCGTCTCATCGTTGGAGATTCTGGAGTGAAGATTACTAGATTCTAATCAGGAATTGGTTGAGCTGGTTGACTGATGCAGCACTCCACTGAATAATGTAGTCTCTGGTTGCATCTATGATCTTAAAGAGAGGGGAGGTATCTGAAAGACTTAAAATAACATCTATGATCTTAAAGAGAGGGGAGGTATCTGAAAGACTTAAAATAACATCTATGATCTTAAAGAGAGGGGAGGTATCAGAAAGACTTAAAATAACCTGGATTGCAAAAACTGTTTTTCGAGGGTTTAATGAAAGGGAAAACACAAAACTACACATAACTGACGCAAGGCTGCAGGGATTAATAGAAAATTGGATGAAAAATGCGCCTCATTGCACAGCTGCTGGATTAAGCTTTGCGTACCCTGAGAAGCATTGAGACCGCAGCACCTGGGATAATAAGAGGGAAAATTTATCGAATGTTTATAGATTTTCTTTTGTTCAGATAGCGCATGTGTCGGATGTATACGTAGTAGTATGCATGCAGAGAAACACTCTCTGATTGTTGCCTTTCAATTAGATGAAGCATAATCTGATAAATTCAGAAAAGTTGCTTTTTAACATGAAATGCTACAAAAACACATTGAGATTAATTGGGGGCCAACATCCCACTAAAATTGGTCCTACCCCCTCCCTTAACCCTCAGCTCAGTATCCCAATTTGAGAATTAAAAATATCCGTCCCTTAAAGGAATGCCTTATCTGACACCGGTCAGACAAAGTCCCTTTGTCCATTTGCTATCTATAACTTGCATAGAAACCCAAATCTTTGTCATCTCTGTCCATCTATCGGTATCCGTCCAATACATACACATGCACCGATTCCGCCACGACAATAGAACTGGTTCTAATGTTGTGGCTGACGGGTGTACCTACTACAATAAGATATTTGTGGTATATCAACCGGCCTACTGTTATCTTTGAGCACACTACCATCCATTGTTTGAAGTGAAAGTAAAGAAAAATGTAGATAAACATGCACCTCAATGAACATTTTGTTCATGCAAGTGACTCAATGTAGATCAACACACTCATAGGAGCAATGGAACCGTTGACCGGCGACCATCGCTGACATTTTTACATAATCTGCCTTTTTTCTTAGCCAGTGGATGCATGATGTCAATGATATCATATTTTGCATATTGAAGATAAAAATGTCTGAACAAAGCAAGCTTCTTTGTCAGTCGTTTTAGACTGTTTGTTTTCAAGGAATGTTTCAACATGTTTTAAGTTAGATTATATATTTCTATCTGAGTAACCATCTCCGAGACAAAATTACATTTCTCTGTTTAAGGAGGGCACTGACTTTACAGCAGTACATAATATCACAAAATTAGAACGCATATTAACTTCGAAATACATTGAATCATTAAGTGTGTTTGCATATTAATAAATTGCGCTAATAAAATAGTCTAGTCCAGTTATCATAATGAATTGATTACTTACCTGAAATGAAATAAATTCCAATGATTAAACACTGAGGTTTGAATGATAAGAGTGACACAGATAAGATCATTCTTTTGCGTTAAAAGTCTGCTGTTGAGACAAACAAAGGCTAAACACTATAGTACAGCAGCTCTTGCTTTTGCACATTAAGACTTCATATCAAGAGTTAAAACTAATGATAGAATAAGACTCACTGAAAATAATTCAGTGGATAATGCAAATGTGTCAAAGATTCTCATAGACTGTGTTTTAAATTTACAATATCATGATCACTTTAGAACTTCCAAATGATGGCATGCTGCTTAGTAAAATCAAATAGGAGACCTACCAGGGATTGTGGTATTTTATAATAAAAATATCATTCAAAATTAAATAATACTCGGCCTGGACACAGGACAAATCATTAGCATGTGCAGTGTATCAATCATAAAGATCTTGTTCCAACAACTATCAACATATTGTATGTCATGGTCTTGCCTGGACAAATAAATGCCTTTGTATATTAAGACTGTAAATTCTGGATGTTGATTTTGAAATGTTCAAACCTGACTGAAGAAAATTTTGAATATAATTCTTTGCTCACCAGGCTTTTATTTTTTATTCTTTTTAACCCTTTGAGCATACAATGCAAGAGCAACAAAGTAATCTACCACAAATTCACTGTGCTCACATGTAACATCACCAAAAAGGTGAGTCTGTATACTTTCTGAATCGAGTTTTTGCCAGTATGTTAACACTCTGTGTTTAAGAGACTAGTTAACACGGTTTATGTTCCTAAATGTATGTCGCCGTAGCCTGCACCATGGTGAAATAGAACAATAAGACAATGCAGGGATGGAACCCCAAAATGCTAATGCAATTAAATGTCTTTAATTGACTGCCTGTAATGATATTATAAGCATTAGTAAAATGGTGAAAATAAATACACATTCAATGTACATTTAATAGCGAAATATGTTTTGAATAAATGTATATAACTGTACTTTTGTCACACCACACAAATTGTCTTTTCATTTATACAGTCAGGGGTGTAAACCTGACCGAGGTGAATATGGGAAATTATATCTTTTAGAATCTTTAAAGTACTATCCAGAAATGAAAACTCTCTTCCTCTCATCCATACTAGACTGTTACACAGAGGACACAGAGACTGTAAAATGTATGTAATTGCAGTGAATTTGTTAATACTTTTCCCTCTTACGCTATTTTGCATGCATTAATTAATTTTGAAATGTGTTTGAAATCTATAATTTAGATAAATTATCAATTTAGATAAAGACATTGTAACAATTACTCATATATTTGTTGCAAGAGTCTTTTTCAGAATATTCCTGACGAAATTTCTTAAAATTACGTCAAGAAAATAAGTGGAACACTTTTAAATACCTTGAGTCTCCAAGGAATATAAAACAAATTTGTTAACTAGCTAGAGAACATGCTGTAGATGTATTCTCGGTATCACGGATTAAGATAATGCTGGGGATAAACTGACAATTTTGCGTCCATGAATAAGTGACCTTACTTTGAAAAACAACTGAACGGAAGTAGACTGCTTGAAAGGGTGATGTCATTTCTGGTATCGCCACCGTCTTTGTCTCCGGCCCATCATTTTTATACCAAGGGTTGGCTATCTTTTTTTTATCTGTAGTTTTGAGGATATATTTTATACATATATCCCTAATTTTCCGATATTGAATGACAGTCGACTCTGAAATATTTATGCCTAAAAGTAAAGCGCCTAAAATGGATGACCTGGACTACAGTAAGTGGACTTAATCAGCTGTTTGCATAGGCTAACCCGAGCTAACAGGCTAGTTGCAGCTAGTGAATCAATTTATTTGCTAAGGTGTGACGCACTGATAATTACCCTAAATATCTATATGAAAATCTCCGTCTTTTCCGAAAGGTATGCGTGCACCTGTGCATGGTTTAATCCAGCTCAAAAATGCAGTTGGTCAGCGAGATGCCAACTAAATATAGTTTTTCCATTGTACTAAGCTAACGTTTATTATCTTACGTCGATGAAATGAACGCCTTAACTAGGTTCTAAGACATACAAGAGCTTGTTGAAATAGGATATCGCTCATTAAATCCTCCTCGTCTCCTGTTATCAATACCCCTGGCTGCTGTGTTATGAACCAAACGGGGCAGTTTATGCAGACTGTGGGCGTGGTTGGTGGTGTTTTAGAGTCGCTGTTTGTTTTGCAGACTAAACAGGCTTGTGAGGCTTTTAGTGTGACGCAGTGAAGGAGGAGCGTTTGCAACCGCCGCCATCTCCGAGGTATTGATGTTACGACTAGTAACGATACTGAGGAGAAGACCCACTGTTGGTGGGTTGATTCCCAAAGTGCCTCTTTGTCAGAGCTTATTTTTTGTATATGTCTGCCATTGGCCTTCATCACATACAATATTAAACAATTTATGATAATCAAGCCAATAAATGAAATGATCTGGTTACTGGTAGTATCATGTAAGTAAATGTAGCCGATGGGATGCAGCAAACAAACGGATAATAAAGACAGATTCACCTGCCCATTGCATTGGGTAAGCTGTCCTTCCCATATGATGTAACAGAAGTATCGCTATACTTTAACATGAGTTTGAGGTCCCACAAAAAAAATAATCGAAAAGACAGAAGCAATTTAGAATTCCGCTAGGGCAGATGGTCACTGCCCCACATATGACATCAGTAAGTAGGGTAAAGGTGCAAGAGTAAGAATAGTTAATACAAAATGTTTGAAAGTTTGCCACTATGATAGTACTTTACTTGGCATATTTTATTTCCAATCATTTCCAAATTCAGTTAATACTGTGGCTATCCCTCTTTCCCTCCTTGAGCTTATAAAAAAGATGTACAGATGTACAGAAGACGGTATTAGTCATAATCAATTGCATAAAAAATTTATTTCACAAAATAGTTATATTTGATGGGGTGTATTTGATCCAACTAGTTTCAAATGACATTGTGATCTGCAGTGGAAGCAGGAGTATAGGTTGGAGAAAACTTCACACTCAAAAATCCATGAGTGTGAATGAAAGGGAGGCATGTGGAATGATGAGGATGCAAGGAGTTGAGGTGACGAAGGTGCAGGAGTTTAAGTCCTTCGTTTCAACTGCTCAGAACAAGGGGGAGTGTGGAAAAGAGGTTATGAAGCAAGCGGTGGAGTGAGTGGAGAAGATTGTCAGCTGATCTATCTGTACAGGGACGCTTGAGATGGATTTGCCAGGTAGGAGAAAGGGGAAGACTAAAAAGGTGGTTCCTGGATTTGGTGAGAGAGGAAAAGCATGATATGTGACAGAGCTATGGTGACCCCCAAAAGAAAACAGTCGACATAGGAAAAAAAGTATATTTATTTCATGGGGTATTACTTCATCATTAATTCCACATTAGGTTGTTTGGGCACAATTGACATGTATTTTATCTGCAGCAGTAATTGAATAATTATTTTTCTCTTCCTCTCCAGTCCAAGTAGACCTGAGCCCAGAGGAGCGCTCTGAGCTAGAGGACATCCGCAGAAGGAAGGGCATCTTGCTGCAGGAGATTCAGAGGCTCCGAGAGGAATTGAGGGAGGCAATTTTGGAAGTGGAGGGACTGGAGACCAGCACAGAGGGCAGGTCAGCACACAGTAATGTTTCTATTATACCACAAACAACACTTAGCTTCCTTTTTCCCGCTGGCAACATCAACATGCAACTGCTGCTTGCTCACACTAGCAGCAGTTGCATGGGGTGATGCTTTTACAAACACGTAATGAAATGTTGAAATTATATCCAGAATGTAGCAAAAGTCGTTTTTCTCACACTTCATTTTTGCTTCTTGCAGCAAAACTCTACAGAAAAGTAAGCATGTGGCAATGGGTAGAAAAAAATTCAACATGGACCCTAAAAAGGTAAAGGTGTGCGATAACGGTGCACATCTACTCTGTTACAACAATTTGTAAGCCATATGGTGATATATTCATTTCTCTCTGAAGGGTATTGTGTTTCTGGTGGAGAATGAGTTGCTCAGACACACTCAAGAAGACATTGCTCAGTTTCTATACAAAGGAGAGGGCCTCAACAAGACTGCCATTGGCGATTATCTTGGAGAAAGGTGCTTTTTCACAAAATGCATTCCATCCATGTTCTCTCTCTGTATCGTCCATATGTAATTTTGCTCTCTCTGTTGCTTTTCTGCAGGGATGACTTCAACATCAAAGTTCTTCAGGCCTTTGTTGATCTCCATGAATTCACTGATCTCAACCTCGTCCAGGCCCTGAGGTAAATCTTGTGTCTTTGGGATGTTTAATGATCTAAACCAAGCACACTATGTGGGTTTTCTGGTAAACAACTCTTCTCACCAATGCAGAGTCCCAATGTCTCTGTTACATCAGGTTAGATAGGGAAAATGCAAGAGCTCAGCATTGAGGATTTCTCTGCCTTGATTGAAGAATTTTTCCTTATTGACTTGTCCTTATCCTTAAACTGTTCTCTGCAGACAGTTCCTATGGAGTTTCCGTTTGCCTGGTGAAGCCCAGAAGATTGACAGAATGATGGAGGCTTTTGCTCAAAGATATTGCCACTGCAATCCTGGTGTCTTCCAGAGCACTGGTAAACCAAAACTCACAATTACACAGAATTCCATTCAGCAGTGTAGCTTACCTAAACCTAATATAGGATTTTCTGACTGCACTGTATTTTTTCGAGCTGTCCTCTTCTCACTCAAATTTTATTTTCCAGCTGTTGGTCACATGAATTGTGACATTGAGCCTCTTAGCAGGAATGCTCCGGTTTTTGAGCCCACAAAAACATAGATAATTTGTGTACTGATTAACTATTATTTAAATGAAGTTTGCGCAGTATTCCTAGCAATAATGGTAAAAAGTAAAAAAAAAAAAATTAAAATGGGGTCAATCCTATTTTGTTTGTTTGTTTATGTGTCAAAAGGGTAATACTGAGTTACCCTTTTCCATCTATATGTCTACATGTAAAAGGTCTGTATACATCTCCTCAAAAACATCTGGCCAGATTTCAGTGAAATGTTATATGCGCTTATAGAGGCCCCTTATTTTTTCCAGTGGCTGAATCATCTGTGTCTGAAGACACACATTTTCTGCCTATTTACTTAGTCAGGAAAATTTGTAAAATGATACATTTTTATAGCTTTAAATTAAAGACTTAATTAATAATAATTATAATTCCAAAAAATTTAGTATTGCTATATTAACCTGCATTCCTCTCCTGCTTGCAGACACGTGTTATGTGCTCTCCTTTGCTATAATTATGCTGAACACAAGCCTCCATAATCCAAATGTGAGGGACAAACCAGGACTGGACCGTTTCATCTCCATGAACCGAGGCATCAACGAGGGGGGAGACCTCCCTGAGGAGCTGCTGAGAGTATGAACAGTCCTGCTTTTAATCTCAGGTGGCTAAATGCATTTTAAAGAATATTTAATTAGCTAATTTATCCATTTTTTCAGAACCTCTACGAAAGTATTAAAAATGAGCCTTTTAAAATCCCAGAGGATGATGGTAACGACTTGACGCACACCTTCTTCAACCCGGATAGAGAGGGCTGGCTTCTTAAACTTGGTGAGATGATACGATTGTTGCCTTTCTGCTTTGTTTGGGAGTATTTCTACCCTACATGTTGGCTTCGACACTGATCCTATAAAACAATATAAAAAAAGATCCATTATATCAATTCATCAAATGTCAGGACTGTAAGGTTTAATTACCGAATGAAAACAAAATGTGCTGTGAAGTACGCTTTGCGATATGGTGAACCTGCCGTCCTGTTTCTGAGGTTTACTGACTCTTTTCAGTTCACATTGTTGTGGCATTTGAACAGTGCCATAGCATGAAAAAATATTCACTTTCTTGTTTCACAGCAGCTTAATAATCTCATTGTTTTCATTGTTTTCTTTTGCATGGCAGGGCCTGTAATCTGTCACTAATACAATTTCCCTCTCTTTCTCTTCCTCCTCCCCATCTGTCTCTATTTTTGTCCATTTGGCCCATGTCTTCTCGTAAATCCTTTGGTCCCTTTTGTCTCTGCTTCTTCCCTGTGGTTTCTTCCCTCTACTGCCGCTGCTTGTTTTCTCAGGAGGTATGTACTGACTGTTTTTTGTAGTCAAAGAAGCAACCATGCATTTAGCTGTAAAAGTGTAGAGATTGTAGATTAGCGTCCCTTCAGCTTTGATCCCAAAAAAAATAATTTTATTTCCTCTCACTCATCGTCATGATTGTGCTCTTGTGTTTCAGGGGGACGAGTCAAAACTTGGAAACGGCGATGGTTTATTCTCACAGATAACTGCCTTTACTACTTTGAATACACAACAGTAGGTGTTGAGTGTGTTGAGTATACAACTTCCTTTGTAATTTGATCGGAAACACATATTAAGTAAATATAAAGAAGACAGTAGTTTAGAGCTGTGAAACAATCATTGAGCTCATTGTTATTATAAATTGATGGCTTTTTTGTGGACATCTATCGAAAATAATAACTATTTTCATCCAGTCTGACAATTTTGAGCCTTGAACTTTGGCAGAAATGGTCCATAGATTGGTTGAATTTTTGTTCACTGATGTTCACTAAAAATCCTATTGGAAATTTTTAAGCATGTTTATAACAACTGCCATCTTTCACTGTAATTGTGTGTTTTATCCAACAGGACAAGGAACCACGAGGTATCATTCCTTTGGAAAACCTCAGTATCCGTGAGGTTGAAGACCCACGGAAACCCGTAAGTGTGAATTTGTGCATTGGCAAATATAATTAACATTTTACGATTTTTTACAATTTAGTGTCTATCGTGATTGTTAATCATACTAATCTTCTTTTCCTTCCTCCCTCCATAGAACTGCTTTGAGCTGTATATCCCCAACAATCGTGGTCAGCTGATAAAGGCATGTAAAACGGAAGCTGATGGGAGAGTAGTGGAAGGAAACCACATGGTGTACCGTATTTCTGCCCCCACACCCGAAGAGAAGGATGAATGGATCCACAGCATCAAGTATGTAAATGGAAAATTACTTGTAGATCAGTAAGATACTGTATTTTGACCCAACAACAGGTAGCATCATGTTCAAGGCCCAGTTTAATTTCCTAAATGCTGTCTACATGTTACATATACCGTTTTAAAGTTGATGACTCACCTGTGTTTATTGTCCCCTTGTATAGATCTGCTGTCAGTGTTGACCCCTTCTACGAAATGCTTGCTGCCAGGAAGAAGCGTATATCTCTGAAAAAGAAGGAAGAACAACCATAAAGTATTCCTTCCATTTCCACCCTGTCTTGCTTTGTGGTCCCCTTCCAACACAGGGCACCTTTTCATCCCTGCTTCTCACCTGTTAAGAATTTTTTTTTACTCCTTGCCGTCATGTCTGCCAGACAGTGGCATTTTCATCTGGAAGCAAAGGGAAACCTGGTATCCTCTATTCTTTATACCCCCACAAAAGGGGGCATCTAGGGTCACCGTATCTTTCAATCCTTATGTATGTAACAAAAAATTCTAAACAAATCCCTATCTATCAACAGATCCTCGACAACAACTGAACACAATTCAACCAAATCTCGCCAGTGCTTTTTGGGATACCTAATGGTGTGCATCTCATGGTTTTCTTCAATTGCTTATTTTTTTTAAATTGTTAAGCGTAACTTAGGTGATATTCACCTGGGTTGGCTCACATTCACCTATGATGGGCCTTATAGTTTGTCCACATCAGCATAACTTGAGTGAAACAGCGCCCTCTTACTGTGGTGAATATGTGCGCACTGTACTGTACACTGTCTACTGCCCATTAGTCGATGTCGGCTTCTCTTTAAAAAGAGAAAAAAAAATCAACTTATTAACCAGATGAGGTTACATAGTCGTCGTCTAACAATCTCTGGCATAGTGTGAATGCAATGTTCCCAAGTGCAGGTACGAAGAGTGGATGTTTGGAGTTTTTAGAAAAACATTGGTTTCCTAAAGTCACCTGTTTAACAACCATATGTTTTACATGTAAAGCGTTCTGATTGGGCTTTATTGCTTGTCCTTTTTTAGGATGTCGCTACTTATTTCAGTTGAGTGGGGAAAGTATCCGTCTATTTAAAGCACATAAACAACGGTGTCGCTGTTTACGATGTAGTTTGTAATTGAGCACTTAGGTTATAATTGATTCCATAGCCTACTTTGTGTTGAACGGCTAGTCATACCTTTGGGTTCTTTTGGGTTTTACATAATTAAGAAAACGCATTAATTCATCAGATGTTTAGTTGGACGGTGTTTGTATCGGAGGCAATAATGTCAAGTTCAGAAGTCTGTTATATTAGGCAAAGTGTAAGTTCTGCCTCTGACACAATGTTGTAATAGTGGGTGCACTAGTAGCACGTTATATTTGGGCGACCACCCGGTGCCCAACTTGGCCTCCTTTAATGCTACACCTACGAGATTCTAAAAAGTCACATTCAGATTGGAAAGCACATTCACTAGCTTCCTCTTCTGTTGGTTTTTTTAAACTACCGCTGTTTGACACAGATTGAATAACCTAAGAATTCTCTCACCTCATTCTTCCATGAAACCCCTGAGACCATAAACACTAATGTTGATCCAGCTGGAATGATTCAACCCCGATTAATAATTCATATAAATAAAGTAATAGTTTAATGCGTAAGATTTAATATTGTACCACAACACAAAAAGCCACTCTAAATGACCACGACTATCGCTAAATTATTAAATCCACTGATTAGCATGTGTAACATCTGTTATATTGAGCCGTTTAAATAATTTTTGTTTGATTTGGTCGTTGTGGACTGTGGCTAAAGCTCAGGAAGTAGAGCAATCGTCCACCAATCAGTAGGTCAGTGGTTCGAGCCCCTTCGGTCTATAAACAATGCATTACAATATCACAATTGCTAATATCTTTATATTACGGCGTGTTTTATGATAACCATCTGAAAATTTCAGCACCGCTTGAGTATCTTTTGACTTCCTTCTGTGCATTTGTTGAATGTAGTCTTCATGATAGCACGCCATTTTGGTTCTTGTGAAGTCTGGAGAATTTACTGATGCTGCCTAAAAGATGCAGCTTGTCATGGTTGTGATCATTCTACGCAATTTCAACTCACTCCACTTACTTTCAGTTAATTTTGATCAGACGGGATGAACTTTACTTCACAAAGATAACAACATGCCAGCAAATGATTTAAAACAACTGAGATGTGCCCTTTGCTTCCCACAGCACTTGTAATGGCTTTTTTTTATACACACTACTACTATTGTCCACACCTCCATGCTGTAAGTATTATGTGAGGAAAATGTAAGTGTTCAGGACTGTTCCTATAGGTTCAGGGTTTAAATCACCATGTTAGTGTTGATCTTCAAGTATGGTCAGGTCTTGTGGCAAAGAGTTTACTTAATTTGCAGGTATATTAAAGACAAATAGAAGCAGCTTCTCACTTTACTGATAGCTGCTTATTTCAAGTGAATCAGTAAATATATATATTTACTTTGGCATGTTTTTAACATGTTTGAGCAATAGCATAGTTCCAGTGTACAAGCTTGTTAAGTCCTTTATAGCACTACACTGAGCATCGCTAAGGACTTGTGGCACTACATGTTGTCATATGTAACATTCTTGCATGCCACAAGTAATTTCCTCCTCGTTCCACACTACAGGACGAACATCGACATCTCTTTCACAGTATCGTGTCAGAGACTCGTCTGTCCACCATAGTGATTTAGAAGAAATCACAAAGGCAGCTCATTACAATGTATACTTTTGTAAATACCTGTTAGCATATTTGAGGATTTTACGATACACATAGAAATGATTTAAGTTATTCTTAATCTTTTGTTAAAATCAAATTTTTGTACGAGCTACTGTAGGACTGCATGCTGATAACTCTGAGACGTCGGTCGTAGGTACTGAGGCATCGCTGATTTGAAAAGTGTTAGTGTTCCATGTTGAGTTTGAAAAATTGCTTTTAATGTAGACATTGATTTATACATTTAATGAAAGGATCAAAGTTTCTTGAAATAAGAAAATGCAAAGAAGATGTTTAGTAGTCGGTTTTTACCTCTCCGGACCACTAATTTGGTTCTTGGAGTTAAACAGGCTCAGTTAAAGCACAAGCAGTGATTAGTCTGGCTCTCATGCAGTTTAGCTGAAAATATGACAAGGCAAGGAACACTAACAAAATTCTGATTCATTATGCAATGAAATTTGCAAAAACATTCAGTTGTAATCAATCGGTAACACGTTAGATTTTCGTCCAGTGATAGAAATGCTTGACATCCAGTTCATAGACTTATTTCTTATAGTTTATTGAATTGGCACCTTTAGATGGTAAGAAACAAGATATACTGCACTTTATCAATTTGACATTTTGGAGAAAATGCTTTTACTTTCACTGACATTACTCCAATAGGCTGTAGCATCTCCTCTGGTGATTCATACGCTTTGCATTATATTGAAGTAAGAACCAGAAACTGCAACAAAACCTCCAGGGCAGCAATAACAGCAATGCATCAGACCAACATGTACTGTATTGAGCTGCATGTGGTCTTCTGAACATGTTGACACAGCAGTGACTTTTTTTCCTTCAAATGAAGATCTTCGATCACCCTCCTCTCCGACTTCACAACCCATTACATGCCTAACCTTATACCTCCATCTCTTTGTACTTCTACACAATGCATGGAATGTCAGTAGGCCTCACCCTCCGGGATTCTTGAAGTGCAAAGTTGCCAAACCTGTGTGGGGAGAAAAATGTTTCCATGAAAGTAAAGTAATGAACACTGAAGTGATGGAATTGAGTCTCGGCCCTGTCTGATTGCTGTGAGCCCAGAGACACCTCTTTCAGAAAATGTGTTTATTTTGTATTTATTTATTTTTGTTTACTGTGAGGTGAAGATGGATGGATCATCTGTAAATGTAGCAAAAAGGAAAACCACCACAAACCGGTGCCAGTGAACTACTGTAAAAATAAACGGTGAACAGAAATTATTGGTTGCCATCTGTGTTTTTATTTATTCTGTCAATTGAACTTTATCTGCATTGTACGTTTTCACAATCTTGCCCCAGGGAGCTTTACAATGTACAACATCTGATCATACCTGTTGCTCTACGTCAGGTGGAAGTTAATGTTTCTGTTTCTGTTTCTAAGCTCAAAATATTTATATATGCATCGCACATATTCTGGGAAAGAGACTTTTTGGGGGGAATTTTAAGCTAAAAGTTTGAAAATAAGAATGTTTCCTAGATATGCAATTAACAAGAATTGCAAATAACAAGGACAACATAAATGCAATTTGTGTCTTCTCAAGTTCAATTCTTTCCTGATTATTTTCTCTTCGACCAAGTTGATGTCTCTAAAGCAAGGTGGGACAATAGTCCCTATGATTGTGTTGCAGGTTTAGGCCAGTCCATGTCCATCTGTGTGCAATCCGTGTCTCAACCTGGTGAGAAGAGACCATCGGTGGTGTAGATCGAGGTGGCCAGGCAGAGTGACACTTGACACTTGAAAACTGCATAAATCCAGTTACAGTTCTGCAGACTCCCATCACTGCATTAGGTAAAGCTGTCAGTTAAACCGTGATGACACTTTAAACTGTCACATTGTCACTTCATCAATGTGTATCTAGTGAATACATTTAACCAGTGTCAGGACCTTTTTTCCTCTTTTTACCACTGATATGGAAAAAAAAAAAAATTCTACTCCACATTGTCACTGCTGCAGTTTCAGCAAAATGCAAGCTCTGAACTCGATACCTTATGGACCAGATCTGAGAGCCACAATTCATAACTCCATTCACTGCTATGTTCATGCCACAGCGGCACTGCCGATCCACCCAACGCAGGGAAAACGCTGGGAATATGCTGGGCCAACCAGTGCTGGTCCTCTGGCTTTACATCAGAATGACATGAATGTTAGCTCTATTTGTTACAAGCAATATTAAATGAATGGTGTCTATGCTGGATAAAAAAAAGGTTTAAAGTAGATACAAAGTTTTATTTGTATCTAATGTGAATATTTACGTTAAGATTATCTATATATATATGTGAAATTTATATACATATATATAAAAAATATATATATATACAAACTAGTTAGCCATAACTTGAATGACGTTATAGCAAATTGGGAGATTTCCTTCTTTTGGCACCAAAACTTTGTTCTCACCCATGGAGCCATGGCCCCACCGGACCTCTGAAACTGTTCTGTGGTCTCTGACACCAAGACATTAGCAGCAGCTCCTTTAAGTTATCTAAGCTGCAAGATGGGGACTACATGGAATGGACTTGTTTGTGCATCCCATCCCACAGATGCTTTGATTGGATTGAGATCTGAGGAATTTAGAGGCATATCAACGATTTGATGTTTGTGTTCCTCAAACCATTCCTGAACCGTTTTATGGTGTTGCAGGGGGCATTATCCTGCTGAAAGAGACCACTACCCATAGAGAATAATGTTCCTGTGAAGGGTCGTGCCTGGTCTTCAAGGATGTTTAAGAAGGTAGGAGATCAATTCTTGACTCAAGTCTAGAAATAAAATATTTTGCTTGAAATGTTCTTTTCTCTGAAATTGCCATTGTGATTGAATGCAGAGATTTATGACAGAGGCAGGAATGAGTAATCTATGTATGTAGTAATGTAGTGGACTGTAAGGCACATTTCATGCTCAGGAGAAAACTATGATTTGAGTTATGAGGAGCATGAATGAGTGATAAGAATGGATGTGCAAGAGGCTTAGGACTGACAAACGTAGACATAGATCTCACGTTATGATTTTGTTTTTAACATTTAATGAAAAACTCCATTTATTACATAAATACAAGTGACTGACCTGACCTAAATTAAAAGTTTTATATGGAGTGCAAAATAAACAGTCAAGGCAAGACAATTGTAGACATCAAAAAGTCAAAGACCAACAACTTGATTAGACAAAGATCATATATTCAATAAACTCACAAATGTAAATCTAATATACTGAAGAATGAAGGTAATAAATGCTGGGGGTATATTCGGCGAATAAATAGTTGTACTCTTCAGCGCAATCTTTAAAAACATGTCTGACAAACTCACACAATCAGTGTAAAGCAGCACCGCTGGATCACAGAATCTCGCCAAGTGTAAGTGTAACTGTGCAAAAGCAAATACCATTTGTTTTCCTTCTTTTTTACTGTAATTAGTTGAATATATTCAGTAATGTATACAGTAATGTTAAATACATAGTCATCATACTCTCTCAAATTGAGTACATGTCAAAAGGGAGTAATACATTTTATTATAGTTCAGTGTCCCCAAATGTTTGGAACTTGGGGGGGAAACCAGCAAAAGCTGCAAGAGACTGAATTCTGTTTGACAGTAGAGAAAACATTAATCTTTCTATGACCGATGAAATACAAAACATGAAAAGTATGACATCAATTCTATCGTTTCTTTGGTAAATTAGCTGTATCTCGGGTGGGAACCCTTTGAAAAAGAAAAGAAAAAACCATGCACATTGACATTTCTGTGTACATCTAAGTTTTAAACAAACTAACCATGGACTGTTTGTCACTTCAACACATCAAAACTCATCATCTGTAACTTCTGCTTAATTTACAGCAGACTCTACAGAATGACATATAATGAACATTATGACAATATGTCACATATAGCACTTTTCTGTTTAAAATAAAACACTACCTTTAGCATGATTATGTAGGAGAAACCCCGAGGCCAGACTCTGAGGCCCAAGACCTCTACCTCCCTACACCATATCTGTAAACACAGATTCCACTTAAAGCTACTTTTCTTTTTAAAGAAAAAGTCACTGACGAAGTTCAGAACAAGGCATTGATGCTGAGATTTGAGGAAATTTGTTCCATTGAGGGATGAACCTGAAAAATGACTGAAAGCCAAAGTTGATTCTTGCACTTAGACCAGTGTTCTCAATGAATCTCCACGTTCTTCCATAAGGTTGTGGCCTTTCAGTGACAGGGGTCAAACGGGTAACTGGAAACGCCTCCATGAAGTTCCACTTCAGTGTTGGACCAAGCGATAACGTCTCCTCTGAGATGGCTTCCACAGGAGACCAGGCTGTAGATGTCACTGGCTGTCAAGACGTGTGACCACATGTGCAGTTCCGAGATCTCACCCACAAACGACTGAGACGCATCAAAACGGCCTCCCAGCGTGTCCTTCAGAGGAGAAACCAGAGAGGGGTTGTACAATAAAATATACAGTAATTGTTTATCAGGTTAAATTATATCTAAAATGTGTTTTTTTATCATGTTTGAATAATGATGCTGAATGTTCGTATGTATGAAAATAGGCACAGGGGCATATGTGTGTAGATATATGTGTATGTATGTGCATGTGTGCACATTCTTTGTTGTTGTTGTTGTTCTGTTGTTGTTTTTTTAGGTGGGTATAGTTCGGTATGTAACATTAAATTGGAAAAAAGAAAAATGTTGCTAAATCTGTGCATAAATGAAGGCATGTTACATAAAAGACACTAAATTTTTTTTTTGACCCAACCAAATAATTAAACTCCCTCCCGTTTTTGTATTCAGTGACTCCTTTCCATTGAACTTAAAAATATAAAAATCTGTCTGCGTCTGCTCTATGCAACTACAGAGAAAAACTCTGTATGCCTTAAATAATAATGGAAGCCATATTTTTTTACAAATGGGCACTTTTCAAGACACTCAAGGGAACCTTACAACACATGCAGTAAAATCATAGATTCAGAACAGGAAATCAACAATGCATTGAGTGACAACATATCAAAGAGGTATGTCCAGTACCTGTTCTTGTCCCAAGATGAAGACTCCTCCAGGTTTGATTGGGTGCCAGGGGGAAATATTGATCCCAGACCCCCTCTGCACGCCATCCTGGTAGGCCTGCCACTGCCCGTCCCGTGTTGACCAAGTCACACACACATGGTGCCACTTCCCATCACCCAGAGACAAAGGGAGTGTCACGGCCTGGGGATGGGGAAGGGATAGTCAAAATTACGTACCGTTACGTTGTTCAATGATTTGGCCGTCTGTGATAAAACTGCCCCGCTGCTGAACCCTCGTGTGAAGCCATCCTTTTTATAATTTATGATACTTTCTAAAAGCTTAATATGTGTTAAAGCGAGAATGGTATGGACAAAACAACTTTACTTCAAATATTTCTGTCTAACCCAAGTTTAATATTAAAATTTGTAAATTTGTTTTTAAATAAGACTATGTGGTTAAAGAGTTAAACACATAATTCAGATATTTTTGCTGTGGGATTGATTTGATGACAGATTAACAGTAAAAGTCTGCCAATAGATTCAGATTCACTCTGATGCACAGGAATCTAAGTAGTGGTTTATCTTTTTTTCCAACATATTTACTCCAGTGAGAATAAATATTAAAGTATATTAAAAAATGTCTGCCTAGTTATATTTAGTTATATTTATACTTTTATTTAATTTTTAAAGCTATAACGTGAAATACTCCCCAAAAATGAGTAAATATTGGATTATGCATCAATCACTCGACTCAAAAAGCTGATTGAGGAAATCTTTTTAAGTTTGTAAATGAGGCTTAGATGTTGTAATCATGCACTGAGCTTCACTCCCCTCACCTTGTCATCTATCAGGAGTTCCATCGGGTTGTTCCCCCACTCAATCAGCACCAGTTCATTGGCCTGTCCAGGGGCGGAATAAGAAAAGGGCGTCCCCATGCCGGGTCCAACACCTGCCTTGATCCAAAGACACAAAGTCAGAGCGAAGATCTCCTGTAGCAGGGTCCTCTTCACCCGCCCGTACATGTAGTTGGTTCTCATTGGGAAGCTGATTTGGAAGGCGTCAGGACTTTTGGATTTCCTCCTGGAACCTGTTTAATAAGACGGGGGTGGTAAATGTATTAACTGCTCTTGTCTGCAGCTTTTATTGTATCATACAGTACATTTGTCTAGTTGTCACATAATCGTGTTGTGGATGCTTAAATTGTTCTGAGCAATTCAAGTACTCAATGTTCACTGGCTTCCAAAATGTATTTCTACGTTTAAATAGATTATTGAGCAAGGTCTGAAATGTCCAGTAAGGAGCAGTTGTGCTTCTGATCTTCAGATTTTTTGGCGCATGTTATCAGGGTCAAGAATAAAGTCTTAGCTCAACCCAAATATTTATCGTCCAAAATAAAGAACTGCTTATAAAACAGCGAGAAAAATATGTGACAGTTATGTCCCCCATACAACATGTCCTTCATTTCTGTTTGGGAAATCATGCAGCTACAAAAACCTTATGTGATTAAATCTAAATTTCATAAAGCTACTGCGGTGATTTGTACCTGCCAGGTTCAGCTGGTTGAGCAATGTATCCAGTTTATTTGAGTGGGAGTCAGCATGTGGCCCCGCTGCTCTGTATCCTGTGAGTGGAAAGTAACTGTGGCTGTCAGCCTCATTACTGTGGTGGCCATCGATGTCCTCATGATGGCCGTTACCGTGGTCATCATGCCTGTCATCTGGGTCATGGTGGTCATCCTTGTGGCTGTCTTCGTGATGGTCTGTTTCACTGTGACCGCTGTGGCTGTGGTCATCGTTGTGGTCACTTGGGTGTCCGTCATCGGCCTTGTGGTGTTCTCCGTCGTCCCTGTGGCTGGTGTCCTCATCATGATGGTCATGGCCGCTATCGTCATCATGATGGTCATGGCTGCTGTCGTCATCATGATGGTCATGGCCGCTATCGTCATCATGATGGTCATGGCCGCTATCGTCATCATGATGGTCATGGCTGCTGTCGTCATCATGATGGTCATGGCCGCTGTCGTCATCATGACGGTCATGGCCGTTGAGGGCGGCAGTGCTGTGGTGCAGCTGCTGCTCCAGAGTGCTGATCTTCCTCTGAAGTAGGTCCTTAAGTGAGGTGGAGTAAGCGATAGATGTGTTCCTCTTCTGCTTGGAGGGAAGGCGATGAAAAACCAGAGTGTTAAGTGTTAAGTACTACATAACAATAAGTATGTTCTGTCACTAGATGAATGCGCTCTTTAGACGTGAAAGCATGTGGCATTTTAGCATATTGTCACAAACAGGCCTCATGGAGTCAGGTCTTGATCTGTCACCTATGATCCGCAGAGATTGCTAATGTGTCTTTTTTCCACTTCTGACATTCACAAATAATCTAATTTAATAGTCTGGTATTGCTGATCTGTATGTCCTGTTCCTGTCTCTGCTTTCCTTCCTCTCAGGTAATCCAGCGTTTGTCCTGATGGGTGCCCTGCTTACCAGCTTGTCAAGGCAGATCATGATAATTACTGCTGACGTTAGAGTCGTGACACACCCCTCACCTCATTTACACACTGACCCACTCTTACTTCCTGACAGGGAAGGGATCCAGAAAAATAAGAACAAACTCACCAACCTAAAACCTTTTTTAAAACCTGCTTTTCCCCCCATCTGTATCTCTCCTCACCCGTGTCTCTCTCCTACTCTCTCTCTGTCTCTGATTTTCAAACCGACCGGTCATGGCAGTAGGCCGTCCACCCTGAGTCTGCTCGAGGTTTCAGTTTTTTCTCGCCATTGTCCTCAAGTGCTCGCTCAAGGAGGAATTTGTTGGGTCCTGTATATAATTATGTAAAACGTTTGGTCTAGACCTGCTCTTTCTGGAAAGCACCTGGAGGCAACTGTTGTTGTGAATTGCTATTTAAAATAAGATTGATTGATTGATTGAAGAGTATAAAAACTTTGATTAAATAAGGAGAAAAAAAAGGATTTAAGCCGACATTTCTACCAAAGCTTTAATTTTACGACCAGAAGAGTGTCTTACATTACTAATGTCCATCAGACTGTTTCTTCTGGTAATGGACTGATGCAATTATATAATAGTAATAACAATAACAATGGATCAATAGTAACAACTTCAATAGTAATTGAAGTTGTTAGTAGTCAAAGATTGATTTGTGATTGGATTGCTCAGCAGACATGTAGTGTGACTACAAACAAGCCGGCCATTTATATGGTCCGGTCTTATTTTGAATCCCTAAACTATGAAAAATATTTAGCTTTAACACCGTTCTTTTTATTTCTGCTCTCTTTTTCTCGTCATCTTCTCTATACCTTTGTCCTCTCTTCATTCCCAAACATATAGTTTAAAGCCCTCCCCCTGCTCACCTGCAGGTTGTCCAGTCTTTCTTTCAGCACCTGCAGCAACCGCTCCATCTGCTCTGGTGATGACGACGTGTCCCCGGGTGTCACATGTTTATCCTTCCCCTGGTTGTTGCTGCTGTGGCCTCCATCAGAATGCTGTCCCCAGGCAGACAGGGAATGAGGCGAGTCTGGTTTTAGGTTTTGGTTTTCATGGTGACTTTGCTGGTTGCCATGGTGCCACTTGTCTGTGTCAGTGTGATGACTGCCCAGCGCTGGATGATGGAGGGGGGAAACTGTGCCATGGTGTTGATCATGAGGTGCTGCACCCTGTCCAGGGCCCTCACAAAGGGTGAGCTTGGCTGTCAGCTCTCTAATGGTCTCCCTCTGGTCCAGGATGGTCTCTCTCTGCTGGACAAGGCTCTCCCTGAGGTGGAGGATGGTGGCTTTGGCTTCCTCGCTTGCCCCCCACCAACCAGCAGGAGGGGCATTATGTTTGCCCGGTCCTCTGGGCTCTGGTACCCCAACACCTGGAGATACTGCAGGGAGGCAGGCAGGATCTGCATCCACGGGAATGGGGGTGCAAACAAAGCGTGGGTGGGCTGGGTAGTCATTGTCAGTCCCTGAGGCAGCCAAAGTAGGGCAGAGGAGGGTTGAAAATGCAGAAAATACAACCGGAAAAAACAACAGGTGTAGAGACTGGGAGTCTGTCATGATTTCATCCACGGTTCAGCCAGTAAAACAAAGGAGGTTGGCTTCAATTAAGAGTTTTTGATGAGCCTGGAGATAAAGGTTGTATTGGCTTTTTTATTGTTGTAAAGAAGACATCAGGTCACATAATAAAAATGATCTCCATCCACTAATCCAAAGTTGGGTTTCCTTTGTATCCTTGCTTCTTTGTCACTTGTCAAACAATTTTTTTCTCTCTATCCCTCTATCCTTGAAGAGTGAAGTCAACCTGCAAGACAAAATATCTCATTTTAGATAAAGGCCTACTAGCATTGAGAGAGGGTGGGTGGGAATGTAGCCACCCACCCTCCATAAGGAAAGCGGTGGATCAGATGTTCTCTCATTTTATATTCAGGTTTATTTAACAATTTCTCACCATATCCTATGTTTTCATGGCCAGGTGACCTCACATGAATTGGAAATATATTTTAGTTTATTGCCATTTTAGATAATCTTCATTCCCTGGAAAGAATAGTAGAGTGAGAAGAGACATATTCAGTCCAGGTTGATAAATGTCTTCAGTTCTCAGCAGGAGGTGATTGATTCAATGACGTCTATGGCCTCGTCTGGCTGCAGGCCGCTGAACGGTAGCCTTAGGTGTGGAAAAAAAACAGACAAGGATAAAACCCAATCAGACGTGTGACATCCTGATCAGGACCGCCAATCAGGATTTTCAGCGAGTGTTACCTTGAGGATGTTGACCAAATGTTGCTTTTTTAAGGATATATATTATAAAAACCTGGAATTATAACCATTTTGTCGATATGAGAAGGGCCTGATGACCTCTCTGAGCTCTTTAACATGCACTTCATTATTCAGGGGCCGCATTTTGAAATGGCACACACGCGATGTGGCCGCTAAACCTCACTTACCACCTGTTGCTCTCAGTGGTCAGCCTCTGTATTGTGTGTTTTTGTTTAGTTCATTTATTTGATCATTAATGCAACAGATTGTAAATATAAACAATTAAATCCTCTTGAATGGCAAGAATTATGTCTGATCTCCTTGAGAAAAGTTCAAAAGCTAATAGAAAAAAAATATTATTGTGGTCCAGGAACTGAATAAGAATAATAATTGAATTCAATCATTTATAATAATTGAATTAAATTGCATTTTTAAAATAATGTTAACATAATCATTTAGGGAGGCAGCCCATGAACTCTAGCAGCTTCTGTGTCTCCAGGTCCTGTTGTGGTTTACAGGGCTTAGGGGAGAGACAGATGGTGGAGGGACAGAACCGTGGCCAGTTTAGTCTATTACCACCCACAGGTCACTCTATTAACCTAATTGCAAGTGGATGTTGTGCTATCTTATCCAGAGATAAAGAGGGCCATGAGGCTTGCGTGAGCCTATGTGTGCATGATAATCTAAAGTGAACCCTGAAGTCGTGCATCATCCCTACACCATATGGTCAAGGTGGATATTTAAGTAGTGTGATAAGTCCCAAATTAAAAACTGACAATTATAGTTGGTGACTGGATTAAAGAGCAGTCAACTCTAAAAGAACGGGGCAAACTTTGTTTTGATTAAAGTAGATTCTCACCAATGGATGATAAGAATCAACCCCATATATCGCATTATCAATGTCAATGTCATTTTCCTGTGGCCGGTTATCACAGTCTTTGCTTATTTACAAAGTTTAAGAAAGTGTTCATTGTAAATTACATGCGGTAATATTTTGACATTTTATACGCTTTGTAAAATTTCACACACATCCTAGTCTTTCCTGTGTCTTGTGTTTATTTGTTTGAACTCATTTTTACTTGAAGCTATGTGATGTAAAGAAAACAGACATTTTGACAAACAATCCACAGAGATTTTCTTACAACTATATTATTTTAGATTTTATAGGTCATATATTTACATCAAATTGGTGCCTAGGCCACAATGTATCCAAAAGCTTTACTTATCAGGAAAAAATAACTTCAAAGTATTTTTATCTCTAACAACATGACTTGCCACTTTGCTCATTTTGGGTAAAATGAGCATTATTTATTGTCTGCTCTTCTCTTGTGAAACCCTGAATGAGTGCTACCCCGTCCACCAACAGTGTAGTACATTTAGTTTAACATTTAACAGTCATTTTTTAAAGTTCAGAAACCAAAGCCAGTTAGATTGATAGTTCCTTGAGTACACGGTGAGACAACAGCTATCACCAGATAGTAAATCCCCCCTCAGCCCCTCAAACCGAGTGTATTTTCATTCATCAGTTTAGCTGTCATTCTGAAATAAATCTAAAATTGATATATTTTGTATTACTCCAGGTATACTTGTGAAATGTGTCAAACAAAGACTGCACAGTTTTAAATATGTGCTTCTAAGACAAATCTCACTGTTTTTCTCAAGAATAGCTATAAGTTGTTGCCATGGAATCATAAATGTAAGCATTTGTAAATAGTAAAAGTCACCACGTATGTATGTATCATTTGTTGAAGATATATAAAATATGCGTTACATTTCACAGTTAAAATTGCGCACATGGACTATTTTTACCTTAAACAACAAAACCAAAAAAAGAGCGAAATGCTATTTAGCGTGGACTAATCATCTAGGCACAAACAAACTTAACAGTATATCTCTTTAATATCTATTAAACAAAATATGTTGTAACTAGATGTTGCAACCCCAGAGCCACTTAACGATTCACTTGTAACTTTTCAAACAAAAGGTACAATTTGATAAAATCAAAAATATATGTTAATATAATTAGTAGAGGTTGAATAAACCTAAAATAGTTTCAGCCCTTTAATGCAAACAAGGCGCTGGTGTACACGTCCCTACAGGCAGGAATTATTGTAAAGTTAACATGCAGATTAATATTGGGAAAAAAATGCATGTTGCAAAAAATACATAGGTTACGCTGTGAAGAAGTAATATTACACAACATTAACACCATGCTCCAGTTCAAACATCCTTACCTTGGACCGACTGCAGCTCGAGTATTGGACCCATGAACTTACTCAGTTTGCTTCACTGATGGGATTGAGAGAGATTTACTGCAGAGGAGGAGATTTCAACCCTTTGTATCCCTCCGTCATTGTCTCTACCTCTTTTCTCCCCCTTTCTCTCCCCTTCTTCCAGCTTTCAGGAGATTTTCCTGGGAGACCCCGCCTCTATTTTTTCTTTTCCTGTCACTTTTTTTTAAAACTTTCTGGCATCATATTCACAGCTTCAAAGATCTTTATTTTGATTCTGTAAAATTGATTTAAGTTCCTGCTCATAACACCCTTAACCTGACAACCCACATTAACGCTTTAAGAAAATGAGCAGTGATTTTTTATTATCCTAGGTCAAAATAATTAACTCAGCTCCTGCAGCTCTGCTTCACTGCTCACCTAGATCTAGGCATGGGATTAACACGCATGATTAATTCCACGTCTATTCCAGCCTGACTGATATGAAGATGCGGAGGTGGGACAGGGACAGCAGGCAGCTCCTTCAGGTCACACAAACAATGGAGCCAGCTTGACAATTTCAAGATCACACTTATACTCCCATTTTGTCAAGCTGCTAGGTCTCTGATAAAAACATGATCAATATGTCATTAATTCATTATTATTAATTCACCATTCATTCATTTATTCTGACATTTGCAATAAAAAGACATTACAAAGTATTGACATTTGTCAAAGAAAATTTCCAGGAATATTCAGGAATAATTTTGCTATTTTAATATATTTTCTTCCACTTTTTTAAAATCTTTTTTTTTTAAATTTCTCTGCTAAAGAAGAACAGCTAATTAGGAGATGGGGAGGTAAGAATTATTCTTGCCAATCCCCCTTCAAAGTTTGAGAGGGTTTTCAGTATGAAAACATTAAATGACAAAAAAAAAAAAAGGCGCTATCAAATCATCTTAAAGAAAGTAAAAGAAAAAAGAAATAGCGTTTTATTCCAAACTACTCCTAAAAGTCATGGGACCTTCCCTGCCTTGTGCCTAACCCTCCAATTATTTTCCATGCAACTCTGTCTGGTAGTTTTTGTGTAATCCTGAAAACAGACGAGTTAGGCTCTGACCTGTGCAGACAGACACTGGGACAACAGGAAGGTAGACAGACACACGAGTGTCAGACGTGTATAACTCTTTGTAGGTCAGTGGGAGCCCGCTGCCCTGTCTGTGTGAGAATTAGGGCCTGAAGAAGCCAAAAGGTTTTAGGCTCACCACCAAGACCTCAAAACCATAAGTGTTCCAGAGTTCCCTCGCAACAACGAACCCAGTAGGACAGAACCCAGTAGAGTCCTCACCTGCTACAGCTGTCAAACCTCGAGGCTAATCAGATGACAGAAAAAGATTATGTTTCATCTTTTGGGAAGAGAGTGACGGTCCAGCTCAACCTGCCGCTGAGTAAAGACACTTTTGTCTTCTTGTTGTTGTCGGTTTGATCTCTTCTGAGAGTGTCCTGAAATGCAAACGGGAACAATGAGGACTATCACACTTGAGGAGAAGATGCAGTACATGATGGCTATGCTAAATTATTTTATTCTAAAATCTTCATATTTATACATAAATGTCCAAGTGTTTATAAAAATGAGTCTTTGTGAGTGTGAAATTCCTGCCTGTTTGGTACACAGGTTTGGTATGTACATTATGATGCAACCTGCACCTGTTGCACCTCAATGGATGTTCAGTCTGAAGGCGCAACAGGAAGTGATGTCACACCAGCGCCTCCATCTGGCCCAAACCTGCAACCGTTAAACCAAACCTACTGCAAAACGTGCGATGTAGAAACACATTTAACTGTTGCTATTTTAATGCTTCGGTTAAATTTGTATTAATAGACCTCCAGAGTCACATAGATCTTTGCTGTGAAAATTAAACATCAACTCTATGAACACATCATCAGCTGAAAAGCACCAACATTTTACACACACATATCTTCAATGGGTGTGAAAAGCTAGAAGAATGGTCTTGCATCGTTCCTGCTGACCTGTAAGATTATTTTTGTAGGCACTAACCATTGCAGACTATGAACACATCATCTAACCATCACCATTTGGCCCTTCAATGTCGCTCAGACCATCACACTTATCCATTTGTCCTGCTCCCAACACGTCAGCGGTGAAGACAACATGTTTACTTGCTGCCTGATATTACTATTATTACTATTAGTATTACTATTATTGTTAATATGGCCAAGGGTCATAGTAAGGACATTACCAATGATGTGCTGACTTCACTAGTCAGTGGTTACAATGTTTTGGCTGATTAGTGTAACGTGGGCCTAGTCATCGTGATAGCTGAGGCTAAACTCTTTAGGGACCTTCGCCCACCATTTAAACATCATCTGCAGGGCCTGTTTACTTCTTATGAAGAATAAACCAACACATCATTCCAGTCGATGAAGGATCCATGTGGGCCCCCTGGTCCCCCTCCGCCCCCTCCGACCCCCTTTGGGAGCAGGACTATGATGGTCCTGGTTTATGTAGGCCAGTGATGGGCCTGCCTTAAAAGTTCAAGTCATTATTCTCCCTCTCCTATTCAGACGGAGTCCCGTGGGCTCATTGTTATTCTGTCCGAGTGACAGAAAGAGACACAGAGGAGGAGGCTGAGGTTTTCTAACGGCAGGGATCCGGTTCTGTGGGATCTGGACGGGAGTCTGTCGGTGGTGGCCGGTATTAAGCGGGCGTGAAGGCATGTCGGTAATCTGCTCAGTATTGAGGAGAGGTACTGAACGGCACCAAACGTCCGACCCCGATTCCTGCGAGTAGAGAGAATCTGGGGGAGAGGAGAGGAGAGGGGAGGAAAAGGAGAAAGAGGAGCATGAGAAAAAGGGGAGGGGGAGTCGAGATTTAGAGCTCTGCTGGATGAAACAACCCCCACGACTAACAGAGAGGGAAAGTAGCCTAATGGGAAGAAAAGAGGAGGTGTTGTCCGCTCATTTAACGCTCAAAGAGGCGCAGGAAGCATTTATCGAAACCCACAATGACATCTGAGGAGGTATGTAACTGTTTTTTTAAATTCTTCCATCAAGTATCTGATTTATTTGTTACTGTTTTACAAACCGAAGTGGGGCTGAGCGTTTGGCATCAACAGGTTGATCTGAGGGTTTTCTTTTGTTTTTTTTACTTATGGGGAAACCTCATACCTGACTTATCTACATGCTTACAGGCTGAGTCACTATGTTTGGTTTATTTTGCATGTGGATTCAGTTGTGGAGATGAGATGAGATGAGATGTGTGTGAGATGTGAGCGTGTTTGAGAAAGCTGCTTTCATTTATTTTTAGAATAAAAAACATAGAAATACAAGAATATATGGAAGCCTTGAAATCTTCAAACCCATCAAAATTGACTTCAGTTGAATAACTACAAACCTTTTGTAGGATCACTTTCTCCACTTTCATGGGGAATTGAACAATAGTAGTGATGTTAGGCTGTTATATGTAAGGATATAGTGAAAAAAAATATCTACAGTTGTGTGTTATCTCTGAACATCAATAAAAAACACAGCAATGGAGTCCAGATTGATTTCCTACTAGAATAGCAAACCTAATAACATAAAAAGAATTTCAACTAGTTGTTTTTTTTTTTTTGCATTTTTTCTTAAGTGACTGCTGATTATTTGTCTGCAGGCGACATTCAAAACATTTTTAAATGTTTGCTTCAAAACCATTTGAAGAAATGTAATGAAACCAGACCACATGAATGCACCTTCTGCGTCTGTCTCCCAACCACCTGCACCCTGAAACAAACAACACCTTATTTCTCAGATGTAGACTGCTCTTAAAGCAGAGAATGTAAAATTATAAAAGTAGGCATTGTTCCACTTCATAAATTCAAAGAGGTTTAAAAGATCTTAAAGTTGTACATGAAAGTCTTTGGAGTTGCTGCAGAGGACTGGACCCTTGCAGCTCCTCTGACAAATTACA
Organism: Lophius americanus; assembly: GCA_037951165.1. NCBI lineage: Eukaryota > Metazoa > Chordata > Actinopteri > Lophiiformes > Lophiidae > Lophius > Lophius americanus. The sequence goes on along the minus strand of JBBDHG010000003.1, from coordinate 1,999,334 downwards.
GACTCCACCAGGGTGGCCCTAATGAGCAGCAGTCTGGAAATGTTTCCTTTCTGTCATATACCATTAGTTGATCTGGGTCAATGTTTTGTCTTTAATCTTGCTGCGATAACAAAGGGTGGCTTCACATGGAAAACCGAAATCCTTATAACCCCAAGCCTCAAACTGATGGTCCTCTCTGCTTGGGAAACCGTGTAGTCCTGTGTTCATCCAACGCTCTGACACCTGTGACTCAGACGGGAGGAGTCTATTGTTCTTATCTGAAAGAGTGTAACTCGTCTGGCATTCAAGTCCAGGAGAAATATTTGGGTTGCCTTAATGTTGTAAGGCAGTAATTTAGAAGCTGCCAGATGAGACACGGAGGAGAGGCACGTAAAAATAATACTGCTGCCCAACACAACTCCAGATGGTCGGACTTCTTCAATCCATGGTCTCAGTGTATATTCATGTTTATAAAGTATGACAATATACAATAAAAGGATGTGTGCAGAAAAGTTAAATTGCTCCTTAAAAACAAAGCAGGCTACTTTCTATATGAATGGACTAATATGGACTGAATCGAATAGAATAGAACAAACTCTTTTCATTCCCAACAGGAAAAGTGAGCATGACAGCATCTCCAACATTTATAATGTGACGGTAGCATTAGCTCGAAAAGAAGAGGATAAAATAGAAAGATATGTAAGATACACTGATACCTCACATTCATCATCGTTTTACTTTCACGATTAATTGATGTAAATAATTAATCAGATTTTTTCATTTGTAAAATAATGAAAAGCATAATATAATTTCCCTGGGCCAGCGACGATACATCATTATTCTTTGTTTCATCCAGAATTCTGTCAATTAAATATATTGTAATGGAAGGAAAGCAGGGGGTTCTCATGCAAGAGGAGGGGAAATCAGTGCATGTTTGGGAATTTCTGATTAATGTCTAATTGAGTGACTAATCAAATGATCAACTGTAGTGCAAGAAAGATAAGATAAGATAAGATAAGATAAGATAAGATAAGTGCTATGATGTGGTTCCTCTCTAGAGCTGATGGTAAAAAGTGGTTTGGCTTTGGTTTTATGAGGTGCCGAGACAGATAACGGTTCATGGTTGTTTTTTTCCCTCATCTTTTCTTTTTAAAGTAAGCTGTAAAGCTTAAGAACAACAAGAGGAACAGATCATAAAACATACTTCGTGGCAGAACATCACAGTGGGAACAAAATGTCTCGTACAGAAGAGGTCAATAAGATGACAGAAAATGTCTACAAGGTAAGGCTGTACTTTCTGATTGTATATTTGTTCTGCAGCAGCAGCAGACCTCATAAACATCTTGTCTAACATTGTCTTTCTGTGTGGCCTATATGAAATATTTGTAGTTATTTATGGGATTAAGATTTGGTTATCATTCGTTATACAGTTTGTATTGGATTTGGTATAGTTTCTTGTTAGATGTATTAATGTCCATCATTACCACTAGGGGATTCTGGACCAGTTCAACCCCAGTCTGAAGAACTTTGTGACAATGGGGAAACACTATGAGAAAGCCCTGACAGGTAATTGTCCTCCTATATGGATAATGTGATGTTATGGAATCCCTGAACAGGATGACTTTCCCTCTCATGTAATCCCCCCAGGAGTAACTGTGGCAGCTAAAGGGTACTTTGACGCTCTGGTAAAACTTGGTGAACTGGCGAGTGACAGCCAAGGATCCAAAGAGCTCGGTGAGTGGAGATGAAGCAGATTGTGGGAAAAAAAAGTTACAGCTAATAAAGTGAAGAGAGTTGATGTAGCAGCTGGAGAGAAGACACAGCTGGTCTGCTGCATGTGTTGGTGAGGGAGGAGATGAATACAAGATGGAATGAGGAAATGTAGAGAGAGAGAGGGAGAGGGAACAGAGGAAAAGGGAGAGAGTGGGGTCATTGTTGGGAGATTAACAACACCACATGACCTCATTGTAATGCTGCAAACATCGGGGGAGGCCGGCAGGAGAGTTGGAGGGCGAGATGCCAGCCACCACCCCGGCTACGGCGCTGTTTGACAGAGGGAGGAACTCACAGCTGACAAACACTTTGTGTACGAGAAACTATGTTAAAACTGCAAGTTTTCAAACTGTTACAATTGTATGTTGATGTTAATACTTTTGTAAGCAACCATTATCGGAGTACAAACATTAACTACGTTTCTGTAACAGCTTATCCTGTTCAGGGTGGCGGGGTAGTTCATATTAGCAGATGCAGTTATTTTGATATGATGTAATTGACCCGTTGCCTTCACTGTTAACCTGTGCTTCGCGGCTCCTCACAGGAGACACACTGTTTCAGATGGCCGAGGTGCACAGACAGATTCAGGTGCAGCTGGAAGATGTGGTAAGGCTGTGCTGTCATTGTCCGCCAATTATATGACCAATAATCACATCGTGATCATTTGGCTAAATATCAAGTTGGGTTGTGAATAACAGTTCATCATAATTGGATACTTTTTTACTTTTCAATATCTAAATGAAAAATGTATTCCAAGTGAATGTACCTGTTTATAATATGACTCCGTGGCTGCATGTATATGCTAAAAATGAAGGGACCAAGGCTGGAGCCCCACGGGACACCTCAGGTCAAAGGGGCCATCGGTGGGGCATTGCCAATGGCTAATGTGAAAGTCCTATTCTACGATAAGTAGGATTTTTTTGCCCAATCAAAGTTTTGTTAGGACTTAATAAACAGAATTATGTAACTGTATAAAACCCAAAAAGTTTAATGAGAGTAAAATAGTTTTTTAAATACATTCTTTACCAAAAAGTGGAGCTAATCTAATTAAAATTGGCTATAAATGAAAAGAAAATTTCATCATGAAATTTTTCTTTTATAAAAATTATTTATAAAGTCAGATTTTGTTGTTAGTGTTTAAAACATGCTTTACCAAACAATTTGTAATTTTATGATAAATTTAGAGGTTCTAAAGCATTAAATGAATAAATGAGGACAATAAAAAGTTACACTTATATTCAGCTACCATTCATTTAAACAAACATTTAAATAATAAAGAATAGAATTCTATGGACATACAACAAACTGGGCTTAATGAGCTTCCTGCTTGAGAACCCATTACTAGAGGCTATTTATGAAATGTTTTTACTGCCACCATTGAGAGTTGGAGGAGGTCATGTTATGTTTAAGATAATCCATGTTTGTTTTTCCTAAAGATAACTTGACAAGTTAACAGATTATAATGAAACTTTGTTTCGGGTTGGATCTTGAACCATGAAATTGTTTAAATTTTGAGGAGGATCTGGAAATGGATGCAGATTCCATTTCACTTTTTCACTTTTTTGCGGGATTGGGCCTGTTAATAACACTTTCACCACATCAATAGGCCAATCATAATAAAAAAATTACTTCTGATGTTCCACCTCTACACTGAAAAAAAGGGTTTGTTTAATTTACATAATTTCTTATGCCGGTTGTCACACTATATCTTTTTACCTAGATCCAGATATACTTTTTCAGATATACTTTTTTTACGTCTCAACTTTGGCAGCTCAAATTGAAAATGTATCTGGATTAAGAATAAATGAATGAATGAATTAATACTGTTAATTAGATACAACAAACCCCTTTTCAATGTCGATGTAAATTGTAATAAGTTGGATTTACATAAATGGATACATATTGCCTCTACAATGCCCAGTAAAATACATAAATCCATTTTTTCCGCTTTAACATTTTTGAAATGAATGAGTATTATGATTATAGGTATAGTTCATTTATTACAATTTATATAGTGTGTAACTGAATTCCGATCTGGATCATAATCTGGTTGATCGTGACCCGACATTATGACGAGTCAGAGTCACTGAAATTAATTTTATTTATCTGTGAGAGGTAAGAAGTTGAATTGACATGTAAAATAGATCCAGGTCAACCATTATGTTAAGAATCTTTTTTTTTTTTTCATTAACTACTGATGATAAACACATCATTCCAAATGACAGGAGTAGGTTTCCAGGATCAGAGAGCAAGTTGGTATTGCTGAGATTGACATGAAGCAGATCGAAGTACAGAGGTGTCTTCCCATAATGTATATGTGTCTAAAATTTTGAACATGGCTGCTTCCATCAACAGTTGAAGCTGTTTCATTCTGAGCTGCTCACCCAGCTGGAGCAGAAGCTGGAACTGGATATTAAATACCTCACAGTAAGTCATCAAGTTGACTGAAACTTCCCACTGTCAATACATTGATAAAAATCCTATTTCCTATGTGATCAATTCTGAGAAAAGCAGTTAGTTTAGCTTGAAATGCAAGTTGTGAGAATGTGAGGCAAATATAATTGTGTAATAATGGATTAAATCATTTTAATTATACAAATAATTGAATACATTATTGGAAAATAATAATTGTGTAAATCACCACGTTTAATAAAAACAGTATATTTTTGGCATAATACCAATTATGAATATATCTTTATAAAACCTTGTGTCATCCAACATTCATTGAATATAACCTCTGACTATAATCTTCCCTACCCTTGTTCCTCTCAGGCCACCTTAAAGAAATATCAGAGTGAACGCAGGTCTAAGTCTGAATCTATTGAGCGCTACCAGTCCCAGCTGAAGAAACTCCGCAGGAAGAGCCAGGGCAGTCGTCACCCCAACAAATATGGAGACAGAGAGATGCAGGTTAGTGGAGCCCCAAGGCAAATAGCACAGAAATGAAATCAGTGTCAGTCAGTGAAGTGTATACAACACTGGAACTTCTTTCAATTTAGTAATGAAAAATGCTCAAAGTACATGCAAACTAAATATCTCACTCGGTATTACAGCGTAATCTGAAGCAGAGTTATGTGAGCGTTTGTGTGAGAAATAGGCCAGTTTTAATAGGATTAAAGAGAAAAGCTGGTTTTTCAGGAAACAAGCACCTTATTGCATGAACCAGTACTGAGAGAAATATGAATAAGAGGGTGAGAAGCTTTAGCAACTCAGAAAGTGGAGATAAAACACATAAAGGTGCTTGGGGGGGGGAGTTTCTGAAATAAGGGTAATCAGTATTTTAAGATATGGATTTTTGCTTTGAATACATCAGGCAGGATATGATGTCAAATTTTCCCTGCAGGGGCCTGCTCCACAATGCTTGCTCTTAAAAGTAAGTATTTAAAACCTACACTTCACATGAATGAACCTAACCCAGGTCATTTCAAGGTTGTGCCACTAATTCAGAAAAAGTTCGGTCAGGTTAGTGAGTCTGCAAGCTCTTCTCAAGCAGGTATTCAAACTATATGTAATGCATCGGTAGTGAATGTATGACATGTATTTTACACCAACACTTAGTCAAATCTCCATGTGCAGACTCAGAAAAGAAGATATCTTCCACACATGAAAGGGACACAAATCTGATCTGAAAGAAATCAGATTTCTGTGTCCCCCCTTCTCTAAAAAAAAATCAGAGTTCTGTCATATAAAGGCAAAATATCTGATTTGACTCTTATCAACCCCGAAAGGTAAACATAATAAACATGTTTCAAGTTTTGAAACATGAACATTTCAAACACGTAGTAATGAAAAAGCTAATGATGTAACCATAAACTACACCAGATTCAAAAATTTGAGAAATTGATTTGTTTAGAGCTCCTAGCTGGCTTTGCAATATAGTCCTCAGCAGTATAACGGTTATGCTATAGTCCTTGCTGACATTCTTCAGGATAGGGGTTCAAATCCTCACAGCGGGATTCAATTCTCTGCATCATGAGTGGAGCACAAAGGAAATTATATATAAAATGTAATTCAGGAGGTTTTACTTGAGTGAGGATACGAGTGTCACAGTTTCACTTCCCAAGTTGCCGTGGTAATTGATCTTGGAATATGTTGAGCTTCCTCAGTGGAAGCCAAAAGTACACTGGTCTCTCTACTCTTATGCTTCTCCTCAGAATGTGCATCCATTGCTCTGTCTATGACTACATCCACGTTGTATGATATATGCGAGTTCAGATGTAGGTCAATGTTTGCATGTGTGAGGATGTTCAGTTTTGCGGTTATCAATCTCTCTGAGCTTTCTCCTCAGTTTGTGGAGTTGATGAGTCGCCGCCAAGGAGAGCTGGATGCATTGGTTGCCACGGGTTACAAGTCAGCCCTCACAGAGGAAAGGAGACGATATTGCTTCCTGGTGGACCGACAGTGTTGTGTAACCAAACTGCTCATCAACTACCACTCAAAGGTGAAACGTTCACTTCTTATCCTACTTTTGGTGTAGTAACTTTCAACATTTTTACAAAAACATATTGAAATTCAGACAAATCAACAATTTTAAGTTGGTCTCACTTTTCAGTTAAAGGATAAGCACGTTCTTTGCCCCAAGTCCCTTTAGACCTTGACTTTCTTCAAGTCCCGTGAAAATTGTAAAATGAAAAATGTATCTAACTAACGAGTTTGAATTATTCCCTAGACTGATAGTCGCTGGTGTCTGAAAACCTTATAGAACCTCATAAATGACCCACTCTGGTGCTCTGGGAAATATGTTCCTTCAGTACAACCAACATCAACACTGTATTTTCTGTTTATCCCACATGTGGCAGTACTGAAAATACTGACTAGATCTTTGTATGTTAATCCATAGCTGCAATAACACCGACCAAAAGAAAAAACTTCAGTTGCCTGCTGTTTAATTGAGAATTTGAAAAAGCTAGTAGGGAATTTGTTCAGATTTGGCACAAACTAGCACATGGATAAACAGATCAGGTTTTGGTGGTCCAAAAGTAAATCAAAGTCATTGTGAAATGACCTCAGAAAGTATGTTCTGGAAAAACTACGTTCTGAACATTATTGAACGCCTTACCCTAGCAACAGGAAGTGGTGTTGTGACCATATTTCATATTTGGTTGGATACTGGACTGCTGACACTTATCTCTGCTGGGTTAAAAAAAATGTATGAAGCATCTATGACTTTTGAGCTTCTTTCTTTTCTATTAGAATCATCTTTATATCTTATGTCATATATAATTTATAGTAAATCACTATGAAAGACTTACTGCAGAATTCAACCTCAGGGGATTTTATTTTCATTGTATTGTTGTTACACTATGTGATGAAACTCTGTCATCTGTTTACTTTTGTATAAATAATCTGTAAGAGAAAATGTGTCTTCTAAAACAATTACGATAATATTTGTGTCTGGACTGTGTGAAAACAGACAAATATTACATCTAGTAATAACATTATTGAGACCAGGGCATTATACATGATCTTTTCAAGGATTCATTGACATCAGCTGAACAAAAACGCCAAATAACTTCTTAAGCGTTCTGGTTTTCTCTGTTTTTTGGAAAATCCCAGGTGAGAGAGCTCCTGTCACAGAAGCTTTCATCCTGGCAGCAATCATGTGCTCAGCCCACCAAACTCCCAGATCGCGCCCTGAATCTGCTGCGTCACACTGCACCTCAAACCTCAGGTGCTGCTGGGATAGCCGAGGTTCTCCGCCACACCAAGCTGGGCTCTGCTCAGCCAGAACAGGTGAGTTCCTTTTTGTTTATGCTGATTCACAGGTGTCCTTTTCACCTTCTTAGAGCAACTGTGGTTGTTTCCACAGTAGAATTCAGTGGAGGATTGACATTCTGAAACCCTCTCAAAGGCCTTAACGGACAAACTCAAACATGCATGGTGGCGGTCAATCAGAATATGAATCTGAATCGGTGTTCCGGGCAGAGATGGAACAAGAATGGCACATGTTAGAAAAAAATCACATCTCAAAAATTTGCTTTGAGGTTTCGTATAAGGTTCAGAATCCTTAACTTTTTTATTTTGATTTGAGGCATGCACTACAGATAATCATTATATATATATATATATATATATATATATATATATAGGCATGTAGTGAAGACATGGTTTATTGTTTACTAATTTTAAAAGACAACATTAGGTATCATAAAATCTTGGATACATAGTTGCGAAATCCTTATGTAATCTCAAATATCATCTGTAGGAGAGGATATCAAGTCTCTCCAGTCCACGTGACATCACAAATAAGTGAAGTTCTGTCCTTTGATTTTCCAGAGACTTTCGGTTCAGGAAGTCCCTCCACTGTTGAACGGAGACTCCAGTCGCACCCAGCAGCAACGTTCCCTCCCATCCTCCTCCCAGAGTGAAACTTCTCCTTCTCAAGGCTCCCCCTTAACATTTCGCTCTGTTGCCGCCGGAGGAGCTGAAGGAGGTTCTTCAAGAGGAGCATATCCTCAGCAAACCAGCACACCTCTCAATGCCTCAGCAAGCCCCCTCCCTGATAGCAGCGCTAGTACCGGCCCTGCTGCATCTACCCCTTCCATGTCCGGAAATTCGGCCCATCAAAGCTCTCCGCCTCTGGCTACCAACACATCCAACCTCTCCCCATGCCTCATCCCCTCAACTGTGATGTCCCTCAGCCAGATCTCACCAGCCAACAGCTCCTTGCAGGGCATGACCCTCTCTATCCCTCACAGTGCTCCCCACAGTCCACCATTGCCCCACAGTGCTCCTCTCTCCAGGGCCATGACTCCAGTGCAGATACAGCACCAACAGGTAGGACCAGGAGGGAGCAACACTTCATCGCTTTCAGTTAATCCCTGGCTTCTGAGGGCCACTGAGATAAATGCAACAGCAACACTTCCTCTGCCAAGGAGGCCTGTCAGCGAAATGAGGCTGAGCGGCTTTCAGGGTAAGACAATACAGCTGTGATACGAATTAGAAGGGTGAATACTTAACAAATAATGTTGGATTACAAGCATGCATCATTTCATATCTCTCATATGAAGGCTGGTATTTTAATGGCAATGCAGGACTGGTGAACGCTTTTGTTTTGGAGAAAAACACAGATCATGAGCAATATTACACATTGAATTGATATTTCTTTGGTTATTGTTTCAGTTTGGGTTTATTAATTGTTCCACTCTCTACTAAGGTTCCAGTCTCCCAAGAATTCTGCCTTTATCTGGACCTACAAGTGTGGAAGCTGTGTTTTCTCACACGCCTGGACCACCGGAGGGTGGTGGCATGGGGGGAGCTTGCTTACTTACTTTCCTGCCTGGTGACAACATCACCCTGCTCATCTCGGAGCCCAGAGATGGATGGCACTATGGTCAAAACGAACGAACCGGACGGTATGTTTCACATTTAAGTCTCTAGATGTTCTTCATTTTAAAGACTTTACCAAATTTCAGCAGATCTCTGACAATGAAAGGCTGGGACTGTGTGCTCTGTCTCTCTGGCTTCAAAGTGGCAACAATCTTATGTAGATAGTGTGTAATGGATATGTTGACTGACATCAATGCTGGAGGCATGAGTTCAAAACCTGATGGTTTGTCCTCATTTGAGAATTTCATAAATTTTTGATACCTTTAAGATTTAATTCAATATATCGTGCAGGTTCTTTACGGATTGTGGGAAAATGCCCTACAGGTGAGCCTGCAATGAAGGTGACATGTATGACTTTACATGATGATATAGGAGTTTCTGAAATGTGCAAAACAAGGAAAAATATCTTAGCTTGACAGGAACTTTTAATGTTTAGCATTGTTATAATACACAAATTGAAGACAGTCTGAAATGTATCAGTGCCATAAATCATGGCTAAATGAAGCTGCTTCAGACTGAATGTCAAGATTATATAGAGCAAAACAAGCCAAGGGAGATTACTCCCCCTTAACCTTTATATCTTAACATCAAGTAAAAATACTTTCACATATGGCATGTTGTGTGCAAGCTTCTCCTCCAGGGTACAGGTTTACATATTAATATAAGATGATATGAGAGTTTTCTTCCTTACACACACCCCTCTTGATGATTGATGCTCTCATTTGATCCTTCACCTGCATAAATGAGAATTTTTCTTCACAGGAAAGGCTGGTTCCCTTTTTCATACACTCAGCCACACCTTAGCAAGAATGATCACCTGGAGAAGTAAGTCCAAGGAAATAAAACAATGTAAAACTGAACTGTCTGTCGTTTTTAAAATTGCTGATGAACTTTGACAGTGTTGATGTGTTAAAAAAAAATCTCCTTCCCTTCCCTTCTGCTGTTTTACTTCTTGAATATGTCAACCTTCCTTTCCCAATCTGTATGCATGCTGATCTCACAAAAAGGTTTTTATGAAGTGCAAAATTATTATTTTATAGTTTGCCCTGACCCTCTCAGTCTCTTCATTGCCACCACACATTAACTTTACTCTGCGCCATCATTCTGGATGAATTAGCACAAACCCAACGTCTCTCAACTCTCATCAAGTTCCGTTTGTCTTCTTTCCTCCCTGTCTGTGACCCTCCCTTTAGCTCCCTCTTCTTGTCTAAGGCTAACAGTACCAGTACAGGACAGCTTGACAAGCTGGTGTCTCCAGGATTGCCAGCCAAAACCCCTGAATCAGAGGAAGAGCACTCTTTTCCTTCCCAGAGGGTCAGCACCTTCCGTCCGCGCCCGTATAGCATGGCAGACAGCAACAAGGTCAGAGACATGAAACCTCTGGGTGGTCAGGAGTGAATGTGTTCTCCCAACTTCTGGATCTTAACACAGGACATCTGCCCTCTCCATAATAATAGACATTCAGTTCAAATATCCTCGTAATATATGTTCTTCTTAACATTACAGATCACCTCAGACTTCACCTTAACCCCACCCTCCCCAACCAGGTAACAAATGGGTTTTTTTTTGTTTACATGTCACATACTTTAGATCGCTATAGTGACTAATTAGTTGGGCACACTTGGGTTGAATTCGGCACTAGACATTAAGAACACAAAGCCTTACAAACTACTGACGCTACAAACAAACAAGGAGTGCCAAGTTTAGATTATGTGGAAAGGTTTTCTTTTCCAAAATTAGTTTGCCAAATGAAATATCTCACCAACTACTTTTTAAGCTGTCATACAATTTTGTAAAAGCATTTGCGACTTTCGTGATTCTCTGACGTTTCATTTAAGTGAACTATGATCTTTTTGATTATATTATTGTTAATTAAATTAAATACCATACAATTGGGTGCAGATGTTTCCGTTTCAGCTGTACTCTTGTGTCAGATGGGACTTTCATTCACGCTAACATGCTATTTTAAGATGTTAAACGTACTTAAATAAGGATGATAAACAGAATGTATTATTGCTGTTGAACACCTGCTCCTTTACATTGTGAGTTATTAACATGTTTACGTCAGCATTTAGCTAAGAGCCCAGGCTCACAGACCTACTAGATTCCTACCTGGTGCCACTTTGATCACCAGTTTATGTAATTTGTGGTTGTGACAACTTTCATTTTCATTTTCTCTTCCTTTCAGAAATAATCCATTCGCCCATATCCGACTCAGAAAAACTGTCACCAACGATCGCTCTGCCCCCATCATCGAGTGAGCGTTCTATAGCCACAGCAGCAGATATCTTGATCTCTGTGGTTTTACAGCTCATCAAACCTCAGGTTGAGTCTTGGTGTCGTCCCACCATATCCTGTTGATTCATTTTAATTGTATTTTACTTTGGCTGTTCTTTTTTGATCAAATGCAAATGTGCAGGAATAGAACATTTTAGTATGTAAAGGCTGATCAGAATATAAATACGATCACAGTGCATTCAATTTTGAAGTAGTTAATGAAAGAAAAATAGAAACAAGACCACTATAATATATAAAAATTCAGTTTGAATGAAATTGAGCATTTACTTTTTAATGAGATGCTTATGTGGCCATAGGCTGTACATAGCTTAGTGTTTGAGATTGACATACTGAATCATGCTCACCCAAAATAATTCATGTTTTGTTTTTTTGCCTTGAAAAATGCTTATTATTTCTCTAAATGTTTTGCGATGCATTTTTTTTTACTGGCAATAACTAACAATATATATTTTTGTGCCATATTCATTAAAGCTCTGGCTGATGTAGGGACTGGCTCCTAGTAACAGGTTTTGAACATTTATTTTCAATCTAGTGTTGTGGGAACAGGACTGGCTCCTTCTCTTGAATGCTATGTCTGTACTGTATTTTTTAGAAAAACCACCAGATTTTTCATTTTCTAGTTTCCAATGAAGGTGCACTTTTACGTTAATTAAATTTGTATTTTCCATTTTAAAATGTGTTTCTTAGATTTAAAGAGACTTTATATTTTAATCATGAAAATAGAGGATTTTCTTGTTATCTTCACCTAGAATTTACTGACCATGAGCAATGCTCTTTAAATCCTGGTTAATTATAAACAATGTTTATGTTCATGAGGCACATTTTGCTGCTGTAAAATTACATATTAGGATATTGTGAATTTAGATTTTTTTTTTAATCACTGTAACTTTTTACTTTATTTCAAAATTCAGTACAAAAATGTGTGACAACTATAATTTGGTTATTCAAGGGATTGATCAGTGGAATGCTTATTTAGAATTGAGTGAGTCTGACAAAAAACGAAAAAGAAGAACATACGAGCTTTACAGACATAACTGTGAAGTTATTATCAGAATGTTTTGATGGTGGTATTATTGAAAGAAATGTTTCTAAAGGAAGTAGCAAGTTGTGGAGGGTGTGAAGTTTTAAAAGATCGTTCAGTTCTCACGTCTCCGGGTTTGACGTCTTCTTGATTTGTTTTCAGTCACAAATATACAGCTCGACAACATCTAGACTAGTTGATTGTTGCCTTTATGTTTACTGATCAAAAAGCAGAGTATTCAAGATAGATGTGAAAGCCAAGACAGATGATATGATGAGATTATAATGGGGAAATGTATCCATGAAAGTGATGATGAGTTGCATACGGGAAGCTGGCCAATGTTTGAGCAAGTGTAAACTAGAAATATCTAAAATAATATTTTAATAGAAAAATGGTGTGATAATGAAGCTATTTGTGCAAAGTGAAATGAAATGCGCCTCTTCTAATTGCCTTCAGTTTCTGTGATCATACAGCACCTTGAAGATTCAAGCTATTGCCCACACAGGTTGTATTGAGTAATTTCTCAGTATATTTTATTACACTCAGCACATGACATCAAAAATAAATGGTGACAGCAAAATGATAGTGCTAATGCTTATTCATGCATGTAAATAGTGCTGAAAACAGGTGTGATTGTTATTGACTGCTTTCTTATGATATTTCACTTTGGTAGAAATTCTGAGAGTTCAGTATTCAAATGGAACAGGAAATCAGACCTGTAGTACAGTGGCACAGGGGAACAGCTGAAGGGCGTATGTTTCACCTTCATGGGTTGAAGTGTATTTTTAGCTGCAAGCATAGTTGCTCATATAAACTAAAACAAAACATCAACCAAGTAATGGATGGGGGAAACTGACAGTGAAACATCTAAAACACATAATAAATCGAAGAGAATTAGGGTATACGTATTGTTTGATGCTAAAAATAATATATAGAAATATTATAAATAGGTAACAATATTTTTACAAACATTCTAAATTCTGAGTCTTTTAGAAACAGGAACTTTAAAGTCCTTAAAACTCTTCTTCCAAAGTGAAATATTGTTTTAACCAGTTATATGACTGTACACAAAATATAAATCAGTGAAATGAAATCTCAGTGACAGCAGAGGATACTATGACAAATACTGCTGAAGAAGACATTCTTTCTCTGGAACACTGAATTATAGCATGTTGTGAAATAAAATCTATATGACGGACCTCCTGCCTCGATTATTCTGCACTTAGAGCTTTCTTCATACTAATAAAGTATTTTTATTTTAAATGCGTGAATTTAAAAAGGAATTCACAGTATCACTGCAAAACATTACCTACAACCAAAGATAGTGTCCGTGGTAATGCAGTTCACATGAACAGAGCCGAACACAGATGATAAAATGCTATTTGAAGTAGCGCCAACATATTCTTCTTCTACTCCTTAATCATTCAAGCAGAATAATGCTGGTATGAAACAAGGAATTTATTTTAATATGGTGTTAGCTTTGTCGAGTTAAACCTCTTCTGAAAGATCATGGTTGTGTTGAAATATAGTTACAAAACTCTCAGGAGCCACCGTGGAAAAATCACAAAACCCTGCCAGGCAATAGGTGACATCTCTTATCTTGTTGTATTCGTGTAGTTAAAATACTGTTATAATTTAGTAAAACATATATTCTATTGAACACATTTGATATACCCAAACAGAACAAAATTAGAATTAAATAGACAGTCTTTATTTTGGACAGGTGGACATGTGCAGACACACATGAACAAGGGGAACAGCATGAGCAGTGATTGTGGAAATGTGAAGCTATAGGTTTTTCAGCCAATCTAAGTTGTTCCCTTGTGGATCACTCAGATGGGCAGGGACATCAGGCATGTTTCCATCATCCCGCAAAGGGACTGCATTGAGTAAGGTAAAGAAAAGAAGGATTAATACGTGATGAAATTGTGGTTGAAGAAAACGTTTAAAATACAATATAATCAGCAACACTGTTTACCAGGGTAGTTGTATGGCACAGCTGAATTAATCATTCCGGAATACTTTGTGAGAGGACTGATGAATGGAAGAGCGATACCTGAGGAAATGAACGTTTTATTTTAGATGCAGTATCAATTACACCCGTGTCCATATGACAGAAAAGCATGCCGAGAAGAAGTCACTAGAATATGTGTATCCAATGACACAAATGCATCCGCTACTGTAAAAGCTCATCTTGTGCGGATAGACCCTAACCTATAACTTTGAAGAATGTGAGTAAGCCGACATGAAAATTACTTGAGATTAGATATGTGTAAAAAAGTTAAAATAATAAGCAAATTGATTAACACACCTTTAAGGCCTCTGCAAAGCCCATGTGATATTTGATTCAATTCTGGTCAGTCCTTTTTGAGGACTTATGAATAGACAATAACCTATATGTACAGATGTAATGAATGTACAGACAACATTCCATTCTCCCTTTGGCAAGAGCTTAAAAAAAAGATTTATACTCCAATTAGTAGTTTTACTTTATAGAAAACTGAATACCACGGTGTCCTAGGCACGCCAAACTTCCTCTTTCACTATCTGGAAAATAAAGTACATAGCATCGATAAATGGTTTCATTCAACCCACCAATATCACTCATGGAGGACTTGGAACAGTTTTATGCAAAAACATCTTGCGCTAAGCCTTACCTTTCCAAACACATCCATAAGCAACTTCCTTGCCTTAAAAATACTGCAATCTCTACAAATTACACTTACAGCCTGGTGGAGTAATGATTTGAACACCTTAAACATAAGTAAAGAGTGAGTACACACCAGTTTTTCTAAATACTTGCAACTCAAATCCAAGATCAAAACAAACAAAAAAAACATAACTCTTAACACTCTCCAGCCCTCAAAAATAATTAATGATAGTTAAATTCACAAACTTAAAAAATAGTTGCCATAACAATTTAATCACCTCTCACTTGACCGACTTCTGGATAGATAATAAATGATAACTTTTTTTGTCTGACTGCCATCAGTACAAACCAACGACTTATCCAAAGCATATTCATCCGGAGAATGAAGAATCTCAATATAAAGTGTACAAAATTGGGCAGGCAAACACAAACACCTGCTCACATTGCACAATAAGAACAACCAACTGCCTTATTGGCGCACCTTGGACCTGCAAACCAGTTCACTCTTTCAGGAACACATTAACACAAAAAGTCTTCACCATCTTGATTTGCAGAATCCCTCCATCTCCATAACTCTGTCTGCTTGAGACACTTTGAAATTAACGTACCAGACATATTCAAAGGTGGCTTGTACATATCTCTCTAACTGTAGCCAAAAAAACTATTTATCTAAACTGTAAGTCAAAAAGCTCAATTATTATTAACCATTGGCCCGACCTCCTTTCAGAATACATATCCAAAGAAAAATTTCCTCCACTGGTGGAGCGACTGGGGCTCTGGTGAGTGAGGATTGGGTTCTGGGTTGGTGGGACTGCTATCCGTCCCCTTTATAATGGAAGAAAATGGTAGGAGATTGACAGTCACCAATGGACTGTAGGAGATTGACAGTCGTCAGTGGACTACGACTACTACTACTACTACTACAGGGTAGTGCACTCCTTGGAATCTGGACACAGCTCAAAGCAATAAAGCAAAAGACTGTGTGTGGAATGGGATGAAGGTTGTTGTCCTCTGGCTTGTCTGTTTCAAGGTTTGGTTTATGATTGTGCAATTGTACTGAATTAGGGTTATATACTGGCCTCAATCCACATTAATTTAAAATGATCCATGAAATGAGATTACATTCAGATATTTCTATTCTATTGTCAATATTATTGATATTTATGCAAAATGTATTTTTTCTCTAGCAAATAAAAGTGCTCATTAAATGAAGTTAATTATTAATATTATTATTTTATCTGTCTCTTTCTTTTTATGTTGGGTATATATGCGTTTACTTTAATTAAACTGATCTTGGCACTCTTGGTGTAGCGTAAATTCATGTCAGCGTAATCTTAATGTGAATACCTAATTATGCTGTTGTACACTGATGCTATCACTTATACAGTTACATGCATGCGGCTGTTTACTTACCTAGCAGTCCGATACCACAGGACACCAGGATAACAGGCTCCTTATTCCATGCATTTTTCAGGAACGCTCCGACCCCTGTAGACAAAAAAAATATGATGATGATGATGATCCAGTGATCTTCCTAGGCTAACAGTCAACTTGTTAAGCTAGCGTTAACCACAGTTAGCCATACATCCAAGGTCAAGATTTTCCTTTTATTTCACATGGAATTCAATATCTTCAAGCAAAACCAAGATTACGTTGACAGAATGTTGAACTTTTGAAAGAGTTGCAGTTGAAAATGGAAGCATCATTCAAGCGTAAAAGACCAAAATATGTCCAAGAGAGGAGAAAGTATTCACATACGCGCCATGTTGTTTTGCGTAGTTTTATCCAAGTGAGGGATTCTGGGAAATGAAGTAGGCCTATGCTTGCGTATAATTATTGCGACGGTCGCATAGAAACACCAACTTGTGGAGAATACGAAAGGGGAATCGTCGTAGCACCGTTTTTCATTTCACTTCAACTTAATTATAGAACTATGTAGGATAACTTATAATATATGTGAACGCGCTTAACTAACCGGGTCATACCGTGTATACTAAACAGTCGAATAAGTGATCTTATCAAGCAGTTTTTAAAACCACTGGAAACTGCTGCGGTGATCAACCGCGCCAGTGTTTTTGGACTTGCCATTAATAAAAGTAAGTACTGTTTAGAATGATAAAGTATGTCGACTTATGGTAATCATATGCATACAGTGTATATAGACTGTACCAGCTTTCATATACTTATTTTAGTAGTCGAATCCCAAGGTGTTTTCTATTCAGGTGTACATTTATATAGAAGCTCCATTTTCACACTCCAAGACGTATAACATTGGTGTATATATGTCGGTTAGAGAAATCTGAATAACATCAAGATAAGCCACAGTTCTGGGATGATGCAGCATTGACAGCCGCAGTCAAATTCCATGTATTTGTATATAGACATGATCATTCAGATGTTTATGATTCCATATTCGAGCGTAGGTCTCACAATTGACCGATATGTGTATAGAGGAGACCAAACAACCACTCCACAAGCGCAAGGCCCCACACAGGAGTGCTAGCTCATCAGAACAGGACTCGGCAGTCTTTTTGCATCTGAGGGAGAAGGGACACTCCTTTGAAGACAGCATTGCCCGGATTCTTGATAGAGGGAACAGAAGATTTGAGTAGCTGTGAAGCAAGCCATCAATGCCAAATTGGAGTGTTCACCCAACCTTGCCACTACAGACCACCCATCTAAGATTTTTAAATACTTCCTCAGACCGTTTCATCCGCATTCGCACTGTGAATCTTGTTATGCCAACGATTCATATGATAGTCTACCTAGTAGTTTAGACACTATGTAACAATTGAACCTACAATAGTGAGGAGTGGTCATCTATTTATGTGACCTAACAACTCAGATAAAACATATTCAGCTTCGAAAGAAGTCTTGTTGGTTCATATTCAATCTCTAAGGATAAGTTAGCTGACCAGGTGGTTTTTAGTATTCTTACGTGAGAATACCTTAAAATGGGCACCAAAACTATTATGCTTGTTGGATTGAATGAGAGAGGCATTGCATATATATCCCAACACATATATGTGTATAAACTGTTAATTTGAAAGAAGCACTGAATCTTTTATCTCTTCCAGATGATGGAAGATTTCTCTGGCTTGGCTCTGCCCCCTCTCTTTGGAGGACACATCTTGGAAGCAGAGCTTGAACCTGGGGATGTGGAGCTTGGGCCAGGAGAGGTAATATTCATGATCATGGTAAAGGTAATGATGATATGATGAAGTAGGAATACCCAACTAGCGTTACCTCAAAGTGTCACAGAAGATATTGAACATATCTATCTATGTAGCCATTTACCAAGAAACTTACATTATCAGTTTTAATGCCACCTCTTAGTCTAAAATTTAAACACCCACAATATGGATCCAGGGTCTTTTAAATCTGCCATAAATTTGACATACGCATAGCAGAATTTGGTAAAAATCTTCCCTTGAATCTGTGATTGGCTTTTGTAGTTCTGTCCAAAATATTGTGTGTATAGCTTTGTCAGTGGAACAAGGATGTCTTTGGGTTGAAGATTATTTATAACAGATACATCTACATTAGTGACTATGAATGATATTTCTCATCTAAGTTACCGCATTACAGATGATGTATCTGCAATAACTATTAACACGACTGTTATATTAAATATTTTCAGCTTTTTCCTTTAAATACACCTCTAAAAAATACACACTGCCAAACCCAAGACATACAAGTTTCTTTCATCAGGTGGAGTTGGGCTCGGGAGGTAATGAGCTACTGGAGGGCACAACTCAAGAGGATGAAGAGAGAAGAGCTCTTGATAAGAGGAAATATCTGGCTCTGAGCAGGAGATGTAAAGAAATTGAACAGGTATGCGCAAGTTTTCATACTTTTTACATGCAGACGTGGGTTATTTTGCAAATACCTCCTGCCTGTGTGTTAAGTTTTGGGTTTGTTCTGACTTTGTTGTGCCACAGCCAAAAAGGTTACCCTTTGTCCCTAAATGACAGAAAATGATCTATCCACATCTCCTCAAAAACTGCTGCAAAGAAAATAATTTATTCTCACATATACCTGATGGAGCCCTAAAAGTATGCTTCACTTATTTTCATACATTTAGTTGATTTAAATGTCAAGAATTTTCAGATCAGTTTGCTGACATCCACTTAATTTAAGTCTTATGATCTATCTGCATCAGCTCACACTATTGCGACATCTATTCTTTTAAATTATGAAGACTACAATGCTTCTTGATTATTTTGTTTCTTTTCTTCACCATGTTATTTATTCAAGAATGCAATCCCTGCAAACAGATTAATCATCAAATATTGTTTTATATAATATATATGACATATTTTTAATTAGTTCCTCCTTCCAACCCTAAAACAATTTCCAAATCCGTCTTTTTCAGGTGAATCAGAAGATTCTTGGTCGCCTTCACGAAGTACAAAGAATTACACGGCGCTTGAAGAAAGAGAGACGGTACTGTAACTTAATTTACATTTCCTGAGATGTGTCCCACTTGATGGCCCATCTAAAGATTATGATAATCCTACAGGTTTCTCATGAAGACTTTAGATGCTCATGGGGATGACTACAGAAATGCCCATCTTACTATACATCTTGAGGTGAGAATAAGAACAAAAAAGTGACCTACGGGATCCATTTCAAAGGGAATATTACCATTATTATTAACACCTATCAATATTGTTTTTGAGGATGATTGTAAACTAGCCTTTTTTGTCTTTCTTGTTATCATATTAATGTTATAGTGAAGGAAAAGGTGTCTGCACTTGGATAAAAACATTTGACAAGTTATATTTATTGTATTGTTGCCTCTAGTGAATGGACCCAATTGATTGAAAAACCATAGGCTTTGTATATCAGACCAAAATTAAGTGCAAGTAACAAATTTACATTTAGTTTTTTCTTTTTCAAACATATAAATATTTTATATGTTAAAATATAACAAAAATTTTGTGAAAAGTTTTTCCGTTGAACCTTTGTAGTTGTCTAGTCTGCCCCAAACGTTATTCTAATATTTCTACTCCAAATGGATGCCTTAAGTATTTATACAATGAAAGCTCTATGTTCATACGATGAAACAGTCCAGGTTCCGAAAGTCAACCAGACCAGGTTCCGACAGTCAACCAGTCATTTTTAAACGTTTATTCTAAAAAACATTATAACACTTAAACACTGTATAAAGGTTGGTAGCGGAGAAGAACTACATGGAACAAAGGTTTCCTGTATGATATATACTTATTGAAAACAGTATGAAGACAATAAAAAAAAATTTCCTCATCATTTTTCATTTATTTTTGTAAATATATATTTATTCTTAACAATGGGCAGCCTCCCATTATGTTAAAGGACAATTGAGGCTTTGGAGAAAAATCAGTCCACATTTCAAATACAATCTAGCTACATATCTATGTTATTGCCTCTTTATGTTTGTGTTTGGATTTGGATCAACAGGATTTTTAGTATCTCTTCAAAATGAAAAGCAGAAGTGTGGTTTTGTTTAAACTATCTGCTGCCTCTTCCTGATTGTAAGAAGCATGTTTAACGTTTTGAACCTCAGTACATAGCATTAACTGTATTCACTTTGGTAAAGTTGGACATATATTCTGGGATCAATATCTCATTTGAAAAATGTTTTTGAGACACAAAAAAACACCTTTTTTACTATGGTATGGTAGCCAGTAGTCAGATGAGTAATCCTGGTAGAAAGAGCAAAGCCGAAAATAGGTGGTGATACAAATTTGATAACGTAACTCGTATGTGGTTAAGTGTCGCCAAAACCATTCCAACTGCCAGTGGGTTCTACTACAGCAAATTTAACTGGAAAGTTGATTTTGCACAATTTTTAATAAATTTTCTGGGGAAAAATTCAATGACCTCATTCTTAATTCAGTATCTCCAAATTCATATGAGATTTTATTATTACTAATAATAGTAATAGTATACTATTGAACAGGTTTTAAGTATTTACCGGAATAGTGATTTGTTGAACTAACAAAATTTTCTAGGTGCTACACCAGAATTTATTGATAAGTTGATAACCAAAGACGAGGCGAGGTTCACCAATTTCTGAAACACGATTGTTTAAAGGGTATCACTACCTGGGTTTAGAAACAAACAATTGGCCATGAACAGTAAACATGTAAAAGATTGCATTCTGTTTTCTTTTTACATTTAGAAAACGTCCTTTTCAAAATGGGGTTGTATTATTCTAGTTAATCATTTGTGGATTAACCTGCTACGGATCCCTGCAACAAACAGTTGGCACAATATAAAATAGTATAATAAAGTCCATTGATGAATATTTTGACACATGTTAGGTTGATACACAAGTTAATATATTTGTTTCCAGACAACCAATACCAAATACAAATGCTATCTGTTGCTTCAGGTCCTTTTAAAGATGCTAAAGCAGTGACCCAGCCCTAATTTGTTTGATGATAATTAAATATCGTAATATGTCTTACCATTTAAATATTTGCGTTGGTTCTTGTTTCAGGATGAGCCTGGGGCCCATTTAGATCCTGATGCAGGAGTGGAGAATGACCAGATCAATGGCGTGCCTGGTTTGACTTCTTCTCCAGCATTGCATCACACTGCTGGACCAAAGAAGAAGAGGCACCGAATTCCACGGCAAGAAAAAGAAGAAAATCAACAGGTAAGGAAATAATTGTGGAGTGCAGTGGGCCATTGAAGTATATTATTAGATACATTGATCGGTTTCATAAAATCTGTGTCTTGTCATGTGTGTAGCTTTGGATGCAGATAGACCTCCTTAATGTAAGCATTCAGACAACTGGCAATGCAGAATAATTGTTTTTCTGTTTCTTTTCCCAGACTGAATCAGACATTTCAGTGTTAGCAGATTCGCAGTTTGGAGAAATGCCCAGTCCAACATCTCTGTCCCACTGATACTTGCACTGCTCTGGATATGATATTATGAAGGAGCGCCCACTAGATCGTCATCTCCTTTCAGTGTGATTCATCACTATTTACTTGAACATTGTGAATAAACTGATTTTGTGTAAGGTGAAATGAAACTGCTATTCTACTGGTACATAGTGCATTTGTTTTCCAGGCAGTGTGGGTGTAATATTTTTTCTTGATGGCATTTTGTACCAGAATTTGATTGTGATACATAATTGTGGTTAACTGTACACAATGTTATGGACACCATTATTTGCTAAATACTTGGCAACCCAGATACAATCATCATAGGGCACTAAACACATCTAACTGATGTATTTCACACTACATTCCTGGATAATATCAACGTTTTCATAGGTCATGATTGTATTTCATAGTTGGCAGGCTCCTCATCAATATTTATGTATAACAGATAACAATTGATGATTTGATTTTCCTGAAGTTTTTAACTTATGCTTTCAAATATCCACAACTAAAGTAAGCACAACTGCATTAACAATCTACATTTTGGCAACTGATATATATGCATTTTACTGTGTTTATACGCACACATTCCAATATATGTTACATGTCTCTGCGTCAGTGTTAAAATAAAGTCACAACTCATGTCACGCTCTTACTGAAGAAGTCTCATCAAATTTCATGGAGCTAATTTTCCCACTTCATTGTAATTATGCAAAAATATTTAAGTTGAGTAAAAATGTGACATACATACAACGAGATCAGGAATCAATGAATATCAATTATACAGAAATGTTTCCGAAAAGAATTATTGTGAATATCTCATTTCAGATGTAGTTTTGGATTTTTAGATTTCAAGCGGAAGTCTCTTGGTGACGGATTTGTGGTCTGTCCAATCAAATGAGGTAAATCAGTATTAAGGCGGGGCCTAAAAACGGAGGTGGGATATTAGCAACCGTCCATCTTCAGCTACATTACAGTGAGCGAGCTTTTCGAAAAGAAATCACAATTTGGAATTAAAGAAGACTTTCTGGAATTAGTCTTGGCTGTATTTGAAAAAAAGACAAACGAAAGCCCATGTTATAGGTAAATGTCGTAAACATGTATAAATCTAGATGGTCGTGTGACCCAGTTTCCCTTTTTTCCTAAATTTGGCTAGCTAAGCTGCTAGCTAGCATTGATGCAGAGCTAGCCAGGCAGTTAGCTATATTAGCTTGCAGGTTAACGATTAGAACGTTTCTGAAATATCGTGTCGTTCCCAATGCAAATCCAACATATCAAAGTTTAACAGGACCATGAAAGAATGATGCATTACTTTGACAAATATAAAGCAACATGCTAATTGCTGTTAGTTTAAAAGCGTGGCAGTTTGTAACCTAACGATGTGGACGAGCTAAGGGACTTGCTAGTATTAACATTAGCAGGCTAGGTGGCTAATTTTAGCTGACAGCCATGTCAATGAAATTTTAGCAATTGACAACAGGGTATTGAAAAGTTCGGGCTTTTTAGTTCCCTTACTTAGATGAAGAGATAACATTATTTTTTGCAGCGAACATTGGCTACCCTGCTAGTTAGTTTACGCCAAATTCACTGTAAGAAAACTGATGTGCAGTTGGCTTTATTATCAGATACTGTGTCTTGCTCCAACGCGATATTAATGCTCGTTTGGCTTTTTGTTCAAGGCTGACTTTGTGACAGACGGAATGTGGACATTGTCGTAGTCAGAGCCATGGCTGACAAAAGAAAACTTCAAGGTAAGACTGCAAGTGTAAACATTGTTTCAGAAGATCCATCAAATTTTACAGCCGGGCACCTTGCACACATACACATTACTTATATAGCGAAGTGAGACCACATATTTTATCCCTACAGGTGAGATCGATAGATGTTTGAAAAAAGTAGCTGAAGGTGTTGAACAGTTTGAAGACATATGGCAAAAGGTACTGTTTTTGTATCTTGCTCCGATTTTGCACTTAATTTGAAATTAATATGATCAAACTAAAATCGTCTAATTCTTCTACATTTTAGCTCCACAATGCAGCTAATGCAAATCAGAAAGAAAAATATGAGGCTGACCTCAAGAAAGAGATTAAAAAACTACAAGTAAGTAAAGTTATCAAACACATTTTCTTTTACCTTGTCTTTTTATTTGTGCTACTTCTGAACAGCATGTGTTTGAAGTTGATATTAGATTTCTGTCTTCTCAGCGATTAAGAGATCAGATAAAAACATGGGTGGCCTCAAATGAGATCAAAGACAAAAAGCAGCTAATCGAGAATCGCAAACTTATAGAGACGGTATGTTACTTCAGTATTTATCAGTTAGGATTGTTGTTGTCTTTTTGTTACATAGTCAACTGATCACAGGCTTTTATTATTGGTCTTTCATTAGCAAATGGAGCGGTTCAAGGTTGTAGAACGAGAAACAAAAACAAAAGCCTACTCCAAAGAAGGCTTGGGGCTTGCCCAAAAAGTGGATCCAGCTCAGAAAGAAAAGGAGGAAACAGGCCAGTGGCTGACGGTAATAATAAGAAGAAGAATGTAGAAATCCTTTATTGATCGCATATAGCCATACACAGTACAACATAGTGAAATTATTTGTCTGTATTTGACCCATCCCTGGGGGATCAATTCCTGTTTTAAGTCTTGTCTCCCAGAATTTTTGTTGAAAACTTGAGACAAAAGAATCCAGAGACAAAAGAAACAAATTTTGAAAGAATGAAAGCAGAACACCTTCAGTTTTGAAGGAAATCATTGAAAGAACATTAAGAAAGTTCATTCAGAGACAGTGATGTACTTTTTGTCCCACTTCTACACCCTACAGAACACAATAGACACCCTAAATATGCAGGTGGATCAGTTTGAAAGTGAGGTGGAATCTCTCTCAGTTCAAACAAGGAAAAAGAAGGGTGATAAAGAGGTAGGTCCTCCCCTCTCATACTTTACTAATAAAATATTTATATTTCATTTAATTTACTAAGAAATGTAATGTAAAGTTTATATTCAGTTTAATATAGTATGCAAAGAGATTAGCCCAAATATTTAATCCCATTTGTTTTTCATTTGTCATGAAGAAGCAAGATCGTATTGAAGAGCTCAAGCGATTGATTGAAAGGCATAGATTCCACATTCGCATGTTGGAGACTATTTTACGAATGCTGGACAATGACTCAATACCAGTGGATTCAATACAGAAGATCAAAGATGATGTGGAATACTACATTGATTCCTCCCAAGACCCAGACTTTGAGGAAAATGAGTTCCTCTATGATGATTTAGATCTGGAAGACATCCGTGAGTTGTGGAGTGTTAGGTGGATGCATTAAATAATTTCACTTGGACACACCATTTTATAATAAAAACTCACTGTTCTCTGTCTTTTCTTCCTCTTGTAGCTGCAGCAATAGTTGCAACTTCTCCGTCAGGTCAGGGTAATATCGAAGATGAGATGTATCTCCACTCCAGCAGCACTCCTACTTCCACCACCTCCTCTTCACCCATTCCTCCATCCCCGGCCACTTGCACTGCTGTAAGCTCTTGTCTTTTTATCACTAGGATTAGTTTTTTTTATATTGATTGTTACCTGTTAAATTAAAGTTTGACACAATTTTTCACATATTACTCTAACTACATTTGCATTGAGTTAATCCTTCAAAAAGACCAATTGTGTTATAATCCATTGACTCATTTGCTGAATCAACATTTCCAAAGTGGATTGTCATATCAAGGTTTCTCCTCCTACAGGAGAACTCAGAGGACGATAAGAAAAGGGGACGCTCGACAGACAGTGAAGTTAGTCAGGTGAGAGCCTCTTCTCTGTACTGTGCCCTTAAATGAAAAGTGTAGTGCAGCCCTCTTCATCCTTGGTCAGGAGAATCAAGGTGGCTGAAAAGGCTTTGGACCTTCAGGCTATGAAAGGAACCTGCTCTTTGTCTGTGGGACCATGGTTGGAGACTTCTGATTGAGTCTATGCCATCTCCTGTATATAAAGGCCTCGATAGGTCACAATAAACTTTGATCCTCATACACTTTGTGCAGCTGTAGTTGCCTTTTGGACAATTTACGCAAAAAAATGTTTTTGATCCTTTGTCATTTTCAGTCACCTGTGAAGAATGGCACCCCATCCTTGCTATCTTCGTTTTCTTCGTCCACCACATCTGGGTCCTCCTCATCGTCCTCCCTTGTGTCCATGGCAAGTGTAGTCGGAGGCATGTCTGCAGTTCCCACCACTAGCAGTCTTATTGGGAGCTTCAGCAGTGCAGTGCAGCAACATCAGCATCAAACTGCACTACAGCAGCCTCCGAACCACCACCACCAACAACAACAACAACAACAACAACAACAGCAGCAGCAGCCAACTCCGACAAAACCCCCTGCCCCCTCAAACAACACATCCAGCCCACCTAGCAACCCTCTTCTCCCAGCCTCAATTGCAACCTCCATTCCTACGCCCCCTACACTCATTTCATCACCTCCAAACTCTCAGTCTCAACCCACATCTGGGCCCACCTCAGGGTCCAGTTTGGGACTTGGGCTGGGATTGAGCAAAGTTGGTATGACTGGGACCAGCAGTGCCAACCAAATGGTTGGATTAGGTTTGGGTGGCCATCCCACTCAACTAAACACAATGGCCGGGCTCATTTCAGGCTCCACACCTGCTCCTTATGCTCAGGCAGCAGCATCAGGAGGTTTGGGTCTGAGTAGCATCACCCAGCCCAGTATTTTAGCGGAGAGCAGCATTTCCATTCCCACCTCTGGCTCCAGTGGAGTCACTACAAACGGAGCTGGGACTGGGCTCAGTTTGCTAGGATCTAGCCCGGCCCACAGCTCTTTGAGTGGGAGTATTCTGGGTCTGGTTCCTGGACAAAATGTAGCCCCCAGTGCCTCTCAGGTACCCCCGAGTTCTGTGAGCTCTACCGCTGGAGTAGTTGGCATGATGGGCGGCAACGGAGGAAGTGTTGGAGGAGTAGGGGTCAGTGCTGCTCCTGTTAGACCACCCAGTGGACTGAAGCAAAATGGAAGCACAAGTACGTTAACAGTCAAGTTTGGATTTATGCAAAACTTATTTGTTCATGTTGACACTGTCTTCTTTTTATAGCGTTTGTAAATTTGTCTTCATGCACAGGTTACAGTGCTGTAGTGGCAGAAAGCTCCGCAGAATCAGCTCTAAGCACGCCGAGCCAGTCACAAAGCAGCCAACCCTCATCTCTCAGTTCTTCAACCAGTCAGCCGTGAGTTATTTGTCATCAGATAACCTGAGTCTGCCGCCTCTCAATATTCTAAACCTTATAGTTAATAACATGTTTCTCTCTTCTCCACCCTCTCTTTTTGGTGAAGGATGGACAATGGTCCAAGTCTAATCAGCTCCATCACCCTCCCTCCAAGCTCTCCGTCCCCCTCGTTCTCTGACGGCACACCTGGAGGAGGAAGTCTTCTCAATGGGCCCCACTCTTACACACAGACCACTGAGAGCCTCAAGGTAAGGCATCATAGTGATGTTTTAAAAAGTGCATTTAAATTGAGACGTAAACTTTTTTTAAGAGCAACATAAAGGCCTAATTGAGTATTCAGAATTTGCATCATTTCCAAATAAATGACTATGCTGGCATTGTTGGTTGTCTTTGGCAAAAGTGAAAGACAAAAATTGAAGTGCTCAACTGTTTTAACTAGGGATGTTATCATTAATCCTTTTTGTGATCAACCCCAATTGCTAACGTCACAAGGTTATAATCGGAAGATTTCTATTAATTATGGTATATTGCAAAACAATTACGGTATTTTGCAAAAGATTTCCTTGCACCTGTGTGAGTTGCAAGGAAATCTCTCCCTTGTCTTGACTAGCGTACAGTGCCATGCAAAAGTATTTGCCCCCTTCCGCCTTTTTGTTTGCATATTTGTCACACTTAAATGCTTCAGATCATGAAACCAATTTTAATATGAGAAAAAAAATAACGTGAGTAAAGACAAAATGCAGTTTTTGAATGATTTTATTTATTAAATTAAAAAAAATCCAAACCTATCTTATCCTATGTGAAATAGTAATATCCCCCTGAACCTAATAACTGGTTGTGACACCTCCGGCGGCAATAACTACAATCAAGCATTTGCGATATCTGGCAATGAGTCTTCCACATCGCTGTGGAGGAATTATGGCCCACTCAACTTTTGTCTCGTCCGTCCACAGAATGTTTTTCCAAACGTCTTTGGGATCATCAAATTGTTTCTTAGCAAATGTCCGAAGAGCATTTGTGTTCTTTTTAGTCCGCAGTGGTTTTCGCCTTGGAACTCTCCCATGGATCCCTGTTTGCCCAAGTCGAGGGAAAAAATGTAACTAGCTAGTACTCCTCTGTTGGTTACTCTCCTGACGAATTTAAAAATTGTTGGTGAGTTTTTACATTCAGATGTGTAGCAAGTACATCAATCGCCTGTCACTCGATTGGTCAAAAATGCTAATGCTAATTATGCAGCCTTCGCTCAATGAGAGACTCACGCCAGACTTGGAAAAGAAAAGAAACTGTTCCATCATGTCACATCGCCTACACGGGAAATAATGGTGTTCTAGTAATGCGCCAGATAACCTGACACACTTAAACACTCATTCTCGTTCACACGCTCATCAAAACTCACACACGCGTACTGACATATGTGCGCGGGCACATTGAGCACAGGCGCCGTACCGGCTCTGTTATCTTAGTACTGAAATTCAATGTTTAACGCAAGGGTGATATTTAGGTCTCAGGACCCACAACTCTCAGCCACAATGGCTTCCAAAAGTGCCTCTTGGCTTCTTTGATGAGTGATCTCCTATCCCGGCCTTGCAGTTTAGGTGGACAGACATTGTTGGTACGTTTGCAGTTGTGCCATACTCTTTCCATTTTCGGATGATGGATTGAAAAGTGCTCCGTGAGATGTACAAAGCGTGGGATATTTTATTTATAACCTAATCCTATTTAAAAATTCTCCACAACATTATCCCTGACCTGTCTGGTGTGTTCCTTTGTCTTCATGATGCTATTTGTTCACTAATGTACTCCAACAAAACTCTGAGGCCTTCACAGAACAGCTGTATTTATACTGAGATTAGATTTTTCCTAATTAGGTGTCTTCTGAGTTTATTTAGGGGTATCAGAGTAAATGGGACTGGATTCTTTTGCAGGCAACACTTTTCAGTTTTTTATTTTGGAAAACAATCCATGCATGTCCTGATTGAAAGGTATCAGAATACCTGGGACATCACAGAGCTGTTTTGGTGCCTTCACAAAATTTTGCAGTTGGAATTAATCTTATAACAGATTGGTGTGGACGTACACAAGCCTGCATACCTAATCACACCTCTGGAAGTTAACAAAGACATTAGGCCAGGGGCATTTACTCACACACAAGCATCAAACAGACACAGCTTATTTAACTCTTCGCTCAGTATTGCTACCATATTGTCTACATCTGTGAAAACTGTGAAACCATGATTACTTCCCTGACAATAGTTGTGACATCAAAATCTAAAATCATGACATCCCTAGTTTTAACATTATTGAGCTATCCCTGGTTGCCTGCAAACCCTTTTCTTTAGCGTAGAAGCACACACACCCCATATCATACGTCTAGATGTAGTTTACGACTTTATAAGATCATGCACTCTTTATATGTCTAAGACTCGGTCATGTTAAATTTATGGTCTTAAAAACTTATATATATGTATATAACTTATATATATATATTATATTTATATTTATATTATATTATTTATATTTATTATATATATATTATGTATATATTTATATTATATGTATATGTATATATATATGTATATATATATATATATATATATATATATATATATATATATGTGTATATATATATATATATATATGTGTATATATATATATATATATATAACATAAACATATGGTTTCACATATATATGTATATATGTATTCACAAACCTCTGTGTGCTCTTGGACTATTATAAACCCATAGTTCTGGGAATTAAATGATATTCTTCATATCAAGCAACGGATTTCAAATTGGTTGGGTCCATCAGCCCAGCAAATACACATGCCCACATCAACAATATCCCCCATGCTCCATTTTCCCTTTCGAACTGTTCCACTAAAGAAGATGGAAAGTGGACTGTTTTTCACTGTTCACTATTTGGATCTTTTCAGCTAAGGGAAAAATTAGGTGCTCCAGGCCAGGTGCCATATGTCTCTCTGCTCAGCAGATCCAAGACATCAAAGTATAGGTTCTTTTAATGATGTGCAGGGCTCTCCAGCTTCCAGTTTTGCAGAGCGATTCTGTCAATATAGGAGCGTCTGTGAGCTATTCATCCATTACTTTTTTGTAGAAGTAATCATCAGCATAGTCCAACTTCTTTTGTTGAATAAAATGTCCTTACATACTCTAATGATATCTATAAAGTCTGTAAAGAATCTTTGCAAATTTAACTCATCAACATGAGGGGCAAGCCAAAAAAAGTACCAAATTTTCCAAGGACAGCATGTACCATCCCTTCCAACAAATGCAATGCATCTTTGATGAGTTAGCTTTTTTCTAATGTTTTGCAAACATATTGGGACAAAGCAGAAATCAAACGAAATAAATTGTTGAAGAATTTGTCCCTTTAAAGATGCAACTTCCTTCAAATAACCTGATGTGCGTGAGGCCCATCTGTCAAAAATGTAGTTGACAAAATTGTGCATGGGATGCAAAAGTCGTGTAACTGGATATCATGTTACTTTTCACTGGATATGTCTTTTTATCCTGATGTGTCTAGAGGTTGTGAAATTTCAGCCATTATACTTAATAGTTTGTTACTTGCTTGCTTTCTTGACAGGGGAAACAGGGATGAAATGTATAATACATGTTACTGCCAAATATAATTATTTTATACATATATCCTTGATATTGCATAAACATTTTCGCCTGGATTTAAAATTAAGTAGTTGTTAAATTCAATTGAGCAAAATTAGGGTGAAATATGTTATTTTTTCTGTCCCTAATGGGTTTCATAATTTTGGTAACAGGGTTTTCATTCCTATTGCTCTGGAGTCTTGCCGTACCCACATAAAATGTCCAGGCCTTCAGTCATTCTTCTTTTCACAACTTGATTTGATTAGATTTATTCACCGATCTGCTCTCACATTGTCTCCCATGTTGTTTCCACCTCAGGCTCCTGAGCCTCTGAGTTCTCTGAAGGCGATGGCTGAGAGAGCAGCGCTGGGTTCAGGCCTGGATGGAGAGATTCCGAACCTCCACCTAACAGAAAGAGGTCGGAATGGTCAGACCTTTTATCTACACTAACTTACTGAGGAATAATTGCCACATAGTTTGGCACTGTAAAACTTCTGTCACTTGTGCAATGACTAATTACTAAAGTGGAGGTGCTGTAAAAAGAGTATTGTTCCACCTCTGATTTTTTGTCCGTATGTGTGTCTCATACCAAACTGTGTCAGATATTCAGAAAAAAAACATTTAGCATAGGCAACCAAAGTTAAGACTTTGCAAGGGTTGAGGATAGTTTTATTTTATACGGTTAAAGGTTTTCCAATACCGAAATTACAACACAAAAAAGTATTTCCCACCTGATCATATTTGCTAGTTGTGTCACCTTAAGCTGCAACAACTGCAACAAAACACTTTCAATAACTGGAGTTCAGTCTCTGACGTCACTGTGGTTGACCCGATCTTTTTTATGCTTTTGTTTAGCCACATTGGGGGGTTTGGGAGAACGATCTAGTCTTTTCAGATTCCATAATAGCATCTCAATGGGGTTCAGGTTCTGGACTTTGACAAGGCCACTGAAAATTTTTAATTTGTTTGAGCCATTGTGTGGACTCAAACAAGTCTTTGTAGAATGTTGTGTTTGGTCAGATTTAACAGGATTCCTGTCTTCCAAGCAATTGAACATACAACTCATCAGTCAATAGGATATTCTCCCAAACTCTCTATGGTCCAAAATTTAGAAACGTCTCCACGTTCTGGGTTAGAAGTAGCTGTCGACCTGCGATTTACTATGGATGTTTTAATTTTTCTTATGTATCTTTAGACCAATGGAGCCATGACTCCTTGTTGAGGTGATAGAGGCCTTCTATTATTTTGCTGATTTGTTTTGATCTTTTTTGACTTCCTGAATGAGGAAATTTATAGGGTTGGCCATTTCCAGGACAGTTCGTCATCGTTGAAAGTCACCTCAATGTCGTCTTGTCTCAGTGTGGATTTGTTGAGTCAAAGAGCCATGAAAATACTTTGTAACCAAAATACCAAACTTTGTAATACTTTGTAATCATTCTCTAGATGATGTATCCCAACCACTTTCACAAACCTTCTGGAATTACTTTTGTTTTTTAGCATAATGTGGTGAATCCTACAAGCTAAATTAATGCTTCTGAAAAAGTTTTTTGAAGGAATGATGTGCTGGTAGAAAAGAAACCTGGGTGTGTTGAGTCAAGTTGCTTCCAGGAATTAATTCAGTTTGGTAGTTTCTTTGGATTACATTTCTATTGGTGCAAATACTTTCTACCACAGAACCAATCAACAAATGTGTTTTGTAATTTATTAAGCTACCTTTTTTCCATGTTAAGTTTTCCTTGAAGAGTATGAGATGCACACACAGGTAAAGATCATCGGGAGGGGGTCCAATGCTATTTTCGTATCACTATATATTTTTCTATGAATGGAGCACCTATACACATGGATTTGTTGCACACATTTTGTGGTGCTGTCAGTGGATATGTCACCTCCAGATTACATTAATGCTTAAAAGGTGTTAAGCATTGTCTTAATACCATTTAATTGGGATTATTTGTGATATTAGCCACAATAAGTGAGAATATCTAATCTCCTTTTATTCTGCTGATTTATGGTAAATACTTATTACTATTACTAAAACTATTTTCTTTACATTATGTTGTGAATGATTATTCAGTCAACCTAACCAAATGTTGAAAGATTTGTCTATAAAAACGAGAGCCAGCTGTAACTTAATACAGCTGAATATTTGTGACTTTAGTGTCATATATATTAAAACATTTTTAATATTAAGGTAAAGAACTTAAAGCTTCTAAAAGATTAACTTAGAAAAACAGAAAAGTGACAGACAGTATTTGTGTGACCGACTTAGTCCTTTACTTCTGTTTCTCCTGAAGATATCTTCTCTGGTTCATCTGCGGCGCCTGGCACACCTGCCGTCCCTCAGCCATCCGTGTCGGAAGTCAGCATCCCCCCCTCGCTCGGGGTCTGTCCACTCGGGCCCACCCCTCTCCCCAAAGACCAGATCTACCAGCAGGCCATGCAGGAGTCTGCGTGGACACACATGCCACACCCCTCCGACTCAGAGAGAATCAGGTTAGGGTTGCATTCTTTTATTTCCATTCATTATCTATCTTGCACGTCTTTCGGGGCTGTGCCACTACTCACATTTTAATCTAAGTTTTGAATAATATGGAGTTATGCTGATGTTTGAAATGTATGCTGTTTCCATAGAACACTGCTGCAAAGCAAATAAAGTGCTCCCTAAACCAATGCCTGACCAATAACCGCTGTTCCCTGTACAAAAAAGTCCTAGTTGCAGTTTTTTTACATTAGAAAAATGTCTACACATCATGGATGTGAAAGTAGTGTTCCTTTTTATTTGGAAGTTCGATAAAAATGTTTTTTTCCCATAGTTATGATCTCAATATTGGTAAAAAATAATCATGATTATTATTTTGGCTATAATCATGCAACCCTAATATTTTTTATGAGATAACGATTGCTAAATAATCTACTTCGTACTAATTTCACTCATTTAGGAACTCATTCAGTGTTGGTTGCATTATGCAGCAAGTGAACATTTTGTCCTTGAAGTTGATGTGTTGGAAGAAGGAAGACTTGGCATGCATAAGGATCTAAGCGAGCTTGATTCGGGTCAAATTTTGATGGCTATATGACTGGGTCAGAGCATCTCCAGAATTGCTGGTCTTGTTGGGTGTTCCCAGTGTGGTTATTACCTCCAAACGGGTCTAAAGAAGGACAACTGGTCAACTTGCAACAATGTATTTTGTGGCCAAAGCTTATTCATTCATGTGAGGCACAAAGGCTACACACGTCTGACCCTACGGAGGAGCTACTGTGGCACAAATGGCCGAAAAAGTTCATGCTAGTTTGGATAGTAAGGTTTTGGAAGACACACAGCATCGCTGAGCTGTTTTGGCTGCGAAAAGGAGATTTACACAATATGAGTCAGGTTGTTTTAATGTAACAAAGACAAATGATTTACTGATCTTAAGTATAATCTGCTTAGTCTAAGGTGAGACAGCTTATCATGAGTGACCATAGAGCTCCAGGATTTTCTCCAACGAAAAAAGCCTGAAAAACCATCCAAACAATAGCGCAACTGTTCTTTGAACAATTTCCTAGATGCATGCTTGAATTGAGTCAGTCACGATCAAGTTAGCAGGGCATGTGGTTTATTTATCTTTAAGAACCCTCATGTTTGATGCTATGGTTTTCTTACTTCATCTGTTCTCAAGGCAATACCTGATGAGGAATCCATGTCCCACCTTGCCCTTCCATCATCAGATACCGCCACATCACTCTGACTCCATAGAGTTTTATCAGAGACTGTCCACGGAAACACTATTTTTCATCTTTTACTACCTGGAGGTAAAAATATTCTTAAAAATCAAGTGCTCGCTCGGCCCATCCACCCAGTCAACCATATATTTAGTTTTCTGGTGGTGTGCTCAGGTTTTCTTGTAAGATTGATGGGTATGTCTGTTCTCCCTCTCTCAGGGCACTAAGGCTCAGTATCTGTCAGCCAAGGCTCTGAAGAAGCAGTCATGGAGGTTTCACACAAAGTACATGATGTGGTTCCAGAGGCACGAGGAGCCCAAGACTATCACCGATGAGTTTGAACAGGTGCAGACTAACATTTCACCTTTCTCTTAGTTTGAGAGTAATTAGTGGATTTTACGCTATGAGCAACTTAGATATTAAATGTTCTTTCCTCTCTGCTCCTCCTCCAGGGCACTTATATTTACTTTGACTATGAGAAATGGGGCCAGAGGAAAAAGGAGGGGTTCACGTTCGAGTACAGGTACCTCGAAGACCGTGATCTGCAGTGATGGACAGAGGAACGCGAAAAGACAGAGAG
Organism: Lophius americanus; assembly: GCA_037951165.1. NCBI lineage: Eukaryota > Metazoa > Chordata > Actinopteri > Lophiiformes > Lophiidae > Lophius > Lophius americanus. The sequence continues at coordinate 1,964,277 of JBBDHG010000003.1, read as the reverse complement.
ACAAAACGTGCTGCTGTTGACATTCCGAGACTGAACTTCAAACTGTGGATAGAGATTGTGATGTGTAGTAGAAACTCTCTCCTAGAATGGAGACTGGTGTCTGTATAGGTTCCATCTCAGCATGAAGTCCTCGCCCCTCATGCAGGGCATTGCCTTTGACAAAAAATGCCCCGTGGGCCTGATCAAATGCACGACGCTGCATGAGGCCGGAGGGCTCTGGTTAGAGATCTGCGTTTGTGCCTGTCTGTATGCACACTCAGTATGTGGCATTAGGAAAGCCTACCCCATGCATGTTTCTCATGTTTTGTTTCTTTTCCGTTTCAACGAGATCCTCTGTACCACCTGCCCAACATGAGCCTGGAAGCCTTTGACTTGACACAAAAACGACTTGGATTTGATTTTTACATTAACTGCCCTTCTTGTATTTACTGTAATTTGGTGGTTTAGAACGGGGAGGTACAGGTGACGTATAGTCATGGTGTGTAGGACTGGCTTCTTTTAAGACCCTACGATGCCTGTTGAATATGGTCACTATTAGAGCTAGTGAGCGTTTATCAATAGTTTTATTGATATTGTCTTGGTCGAGTAAAACGCTGATTAACAGTGACCACAGGGCCTCTCCCTGTGACAGGGAAAGAGTCCTTATTGGACATGGATTAAATTGCTATGCAATTGAACTGGTCTCTGACTCCCTCTCTTTACAAATGAAATGTTTTTAAGTTACATGTCAAAGAAAATGCATTATTATGGCACATTCACGTTTGTGACAAATGAATAAACTTGTAATATAAATCTTTAAACTAGGGTTTGAGACATTAATCTACTTGATGTTTGATTCTTGTGCTGTTGAGGCATTATCTTCAGTGCAAGGGGTCACACTAAGCGTAGTGAATGTATCTGAACCCAGATCACCTCTTAATTACTCCAAACACACTTAGTACCAGATCATGAACCTAAGATTGGTTTGAGTTGACCTCCCACTCCATTTTATATAATTTCCTTGATGTTACTCCATTTTAAAATCCACTGAGTTGAATTTACCACCAGATACTTGGAGTGGAAACTCTACAGTGAATGTGCACTGATGAACTGTTTACATGTAGAGTGAAAACAAATCCTACAATTCTGGTGATAGATTAAATTCATAGGATGAAAAAGAAATGTCTCATTTGTTGTGGTTGTCCATGTTCTATACTGAAGAATAATATTTGATGTGGGACCATTCACAGCTTTTCATGGCAGCTTGTATGGGGAGAGAAACACTGAATCAAGATTTTTATCCACTTAAGCAACAATGAAAATGGCAGATTTGTATTTCAGTTCATATTTTCTGTGATAAGTTTTTAAGCTTTCTGGGGGGAGGGGAAGGTGGGGCTTCGGGATGTTAAAGGAAAACAGCAAAGTGATCAGATTTGCCTTTTATAGATTCTATTTTTGGGGCTTATAAGAAAGTAAAGGTCAGTTAAGTTGCTAAAATGTGAATTTCAAAAACGTATTTACACTTCTCATCACAGTTCTGCATGGGAGACGTCCTAAAATGGGGTTATAACAGGATTGTACAATTTCAATAAATACTTTTAAGAAATAAGTCTGCGTGTGGTGTAAAGTCCTGTCATTCAATACATGGGAATAACAATGTATTGATTATACACTAGTTTAAGACAATAGTGTTTAAGGGTTCAAACACAAATCGTGTTGATCAGTGTCATGGGATAAATGGCCAACCCCAACATGAAGCAAATGGTGTTAGACTTGATCTATACATTCACTTTCAGAGAGATTCGATCCAAATTAAGATGCTGTTTGGAAGAAGAGACAGTAACATTTCTACTTCAGGAAGAGAAATGTTTAATTTAGATTTAAATATGATTTTACTATATGCTGTTTATAGAACGTGGCCTTTTTTGTTTTTCAATGATTGGTATGGAAGCCTGAACCCAAGGCTAAGTTTATTCATATAGTGTCAACACAGTTATTTAAAGGAACTTTACAAAAAGAACCGTTTTAGACAATACTTAATTCTAAAGTGACCCAACAATTCACACAGATGTAAGAACTTGTTGATAATCACACAGAGCTACTTTAAAAAGGCCGATACTTCGACCAGAATGAGAGATGGGACAAAACAAACCACCTGAGCCATATTTTTGAGGCTGCTGTTCAGGCGAATGGTCTCCACCATGGCAACTATTTTGTCAAGAGTTTCTTCTGCAAGACCGGTGCTGTACTTGAACGCACAGACCATCTGCTGCAGTTCAAGTTAGTAAGATTCAGAGTTCTTAATTCAAGAGAAATACCAGTAAAAACTTTGTTTCATGTGAAACCAAAATAATCAGGCTCAATTGTTGCAAATATTTAACACTAAGATTACACATCTAATTTTGGCAGTTTACAGATTGTAGTTTATATGTACTCCTTGAATGTTGTACGTTCAGAAAACATTTTATATCATATTGTTCTTAATTAGAGGTGCATTTTTAGTTGTGATCTTTTATCTGGTGCTCCAGGGCCAAAAAAGTGTCATATATGGGATTATTAAATTGCTCAGCTGAACTACATCACTGAGAACATATAATATAAAAACAAACTGATTTTGTAGGAAGATAGCATTTTTTTCCTGCTCTAAAAGGATGACAAGAGATTTTGAGAAGTTGTCACATTTTATTAAAGGGGCAAAATCAAAAACCATGAAAATAAAACCAGATATGAGAAAAAGCACAAAGTTAAAAAAAAAGAAAGAACACGTATCACTGCAAGTTGCAGGCAGCAGTGTATGCGTGGGATGATGTGTGCAGAGTTCATGCCTTGGCTTCCTTCTTGACTTTGAGGAACTCTGCCATGTTAGAGAAGTATTTCTGGTTGGCCTCAGCCACCTTCTTCTCTGCAGCCTGTGGGTTCACAATCTCCAGCCCCTGCAGATGAAAACGGTTGTAAGCGATAGATAAATAGATCTTTATAATGCTCAGGATATTCTCAATAAAGGAGAAAGTTTACTGCCATGTACCTGCAGAGGGGTGAACGCTACACTGGAGCTGGTTCCTGAGGAGCGGTCTCTGACGGTGGACTTTCCGCCATAGGTCATGCTTTGCTTCTGCAACGTCCTCTGCAGTGGACAAAAAACATTACAGGAGGATTGAGAGGCTGGAAAGAGTCATTTGGTCAATGGTGGGGTGAAAATGATCCATTAATGAGTTTACCTGGAGGGATTTTGAGATTCTGGCCTTGGTAGCCTCGTTGACCTGAGCCTGCCTGACTCGCCCGCTGCCGCTCTTCCCCAGCTGACCAAGACTGAAACCCAGATCCTCTTGATAGGCATCGTCTTCTATCTGCAACGCAATAATCAGAAACTGAGCTTCCCTAAGTGTCACAGGTCATTTTACATCATTCATAGAATTTCTGTTTTAAAACATCTAAAAGTAAAAGCATCGGATTAGGGACCCAGGAGTAAATTCTTATCCATCTATCTATAGATGTATCTATCTATCTATAGATCTATCTATCTATTTATAGATATATAGATATATATATTTAAGGAGGATAGAACCATCTAAACAGTGCTGCAAGGATCATGATGAGAGTTCGTAAACACGAACACATGACCCCCGTTCTTCATTCCCTTCATATCTCCACCAGGATTGATTATAAGATCCCTCGGTTCTAGCCACTCATACCGCCTCCTCCTTCCCCGGACTACGCTCAGCACAATGGGCGATCGGGCCATTGTTGCTTTTATCTGCTTTTACTTTGTAGCACTTTGAGATTTGATCCAAATGTAAAGTGCATTATAAATTAAATGTATTATTATTAATATTACTAGCCTCTGCAAAGGTCATCCTGTTGGCATGTTTCCTGATCTCAGTCAGACCCAGACGCTCCTTCATCTTTCGATACCTTCAGACAAAAAAGAGCAGTGTTGATTATTCTTCCAACTTATCTATATATAGTTGATGTTGACATTCTATAGTTGTCTATGTGAATTATGTAAGCTCCGTTCTTTGATCCAACATGCAGCCTCTTCCTGTTATTTGGTTTAATTTAAACTACTTTAGCAGAAAGGCGCTATAAAACAATTGTTATGCGTTTCAAGCATCTCCATATTGCACTAAATGTTCCTGTGGCCTGTTTAGTGGGAGTCTGCATGTGAAGAATAAAATAGACTCTGGACCTTCTTCCTCCTCTCTTCTTCCTCTGTCCATCCAGTGGAGCTGGCAATGGTTTGACTTGCTTCACTGGTGGAGGCTCCTGCCATTTATCAAACTTTCTTTCTATTTCCTCTTTCAGATCATAGCCGACCTGCATGAAATGACAGTTGGTGACAGGAGTTGGTATGAGTAAAGCAGTTTTTTTTTATTTGGCTGCATGAAAAAAAAAACAGAGCTGTAATTACAACTATATGCAAATGATTGAGGTATTTATTTCCTTCATTTTTACAACTTCCATATGCCAGTGGGGTAAAAAAAATCAAACAGAAGTTTGTACAATTAATCATTAATGAAATCTCTATGTACTCCACTGATTTAGTCACCTTGCCAACTGAACTCTCATGGAAACTGTCCACTCGGCTAGCCAAAGCACATTTTGCTGCCACCAGCCGAGCCGCCTTCCTCCTGAGGTCCTGTAGACAAGAGTAGAAGACAAGAATTAGCAATAAGGTTTCAGTGTTGAGAAGCGTATGTGTGTTGACATGTATTTACTGACAGGTGGCAGTGACTGCACAACGTCACAGTGGTATATGAAGCCAGTGTGGGGCAACAGTGAGGTGCTGCTGAAGCCAGACAGGGTTTTCCTCTGAGCTCCAAGCAGCATCAGGTTACAGGCAGGCATCTTTGAGAGGTTAGTGAGGCCCCCCGCAATACCTGAAAACCAGAAACGGAAAAATACGAACTATAGAAAGCAAAAGCATTCGGTTGTATTCTCACTGCATTTAAAAAATTATTCTTATGACCTCTCACCCATAATCTTGGCTGCTGTTGATGCTCCAACAATGATGGACAGATTTGGGGCAATGAAGGACATCCTGGACTCTACATATTCATATATCCTGTGTTTGGACTGGTTCAGCTCCAGGGCCATATCACATGCCTCCTCCAGCTGTCTCAGTTCATCCTCACTTAGCAATGAGCTGAAATCACGTAAATGCACCGAGTCAACATATTGATGAGCCTTCAACAAAGAACATTCACCATCAGCAGAGGCAGGGAAGAAGCCAGCATTAAAATTGGAACCAACAGGAATCGGATGACTCACCCCTGTGTGGTTGAGGCTGTGACACTAACAACCATTATTGTGGCATTGGTAAGAATCTGCTGCAAAGTTTCATTGTTTTTGCATTTCTCCAGATTGTTTCCCAATTCCTGAGGAGACACAAATGTAGCTTATATAACAGAAACCTATGCAGAAAATTAACAAAATGAAAAGGTGGCAAAATTAGCATTGGTGATCATGTTTTGGCAATTGAGCAAATGATTTTTCAAAATTTTTAAAACTGCTTTCAATCATAATAATGTACTCGCCTGGTTATGCAGCGAAATTTCGTTACCATGGCGGCTTAACTTATTCAGCTACTCAACCAGTTGCAAAACAATTATTATTCATTATTGATGGTGGCATATGTTCATCAATAATTTAACTATTCTTCCATTTCACTTACCAAAAACTCAGGGATAAAAAGTGTGGGTTCTCTTTCAATACAATAAGAAGCAGATAAATATCTCAGCAGTTTACCTTGACTGTGCGGATATAATCCAGAGAATCTGGTACCAGCGACTCAAGTTCAGGGAACCTCTTTGAGTACTTGTCCCGAGTAAACTTGTGAATGATATCTGAAAACAGGCAGAGGAACATCGGTCACACAGTGAACTAGGTTAAAATCTTCACACCGAGTTTCCTTTTTAAAAATACAAAATCAGGAACGACCGACTCACTGAGCTCATTGTCAATCTCTACTGTGAGGTTATTGGCTGATACAATCAGCCTGTATTCTGGATCAGCCTCAACCGGACCCGACACTAAAAGAAACATTTGCATTTTATTTAGATTCTTGGTTAAAATTTAAAAAAAGAAGCATCTCAAATTGAAAACATACAACCCAATCAAACTTCTAAAAGGGACATGCTCACCTTCTGAAATTTTGCGCTGCTGTCCAACATAGTCTGAAACTTTGTCCATAATGTCTGAAAACTAGGGACAAAAGTTTAAAAAATAAAATGATGGCGAAATAACCATAACAGACACATTTCTATAAATATCAGCTTGTTTATAACCATGTGCTACAACTCACCTGTTTGCTGTTGCGGAGCTTGGCAATGGATGCAACACTCTCTGCTTTACTGTAATCCACCTCCATCTCCTCTGGAATATCTTCCAGTCCTCCACTTGCCCTTCCCTGCATACCTTCTCCATCGCAATAGTCCTCATCTCCCTCAGGATACAACCTGTCTTCCCCCTCATCTGCAGCCTCCTCCAGGTCTGCAAGGAGCTCGTCCGCCAGGGACATCTGTAATCGGCAGTTTACAGATCAGTTTCAGAACATAAGAAGTACTGGCTTGATAGGCCACCACGATCAGGTTCCAAATTGAATCCCAAAGACCATTAAGTGTCCCAAGTCATATTTTCTACTATTACAGTTGTAGCTGAGAGAAATACAAATTCATTGTCCTATCCACGAAAATGATCTGCTGTGACGGACCATGCATAAAGACATGGCTGAAATACCATCTTTTATAGATAGATCAAAACAATAATTCAATAAATGAGGGATCATAATTTGGTTCGATGGACATAAGTATGGTTAGATACTATACGACATGCCAAATATGATGGAGAAAATAGGAAATACATTTTTGTTACACATATAGAGACAGTGTTAGGAGTTCAATTTTGGATAAGAGTTGATAGAATTGAAGGGAACTGTTGGGCCTTGGTGGAGGCATGAAGTCCACGGAGTGCCATTCTATTCATATTTGTTTCTGTCATCACAAACACAAATTCTGCAACTTCTTTAAACTAAATAAACAATTTAAAAACCAAAGTGGATAAACTGGAAAGTACATCGTTACCAAGCAGAACATTACCAGATTTTATAAAAAGTTCCTTTTTCTGAAAGAGTTATCTACTTCTCAAAAGACAGGCTATGAAAGGGGTGTCAAAGTCAATCACAGAGGGGACCAACATTTAAAAACTAAATCCACATCGAGAGCTGAACAGGACTCAAATTGGCCATTGAGTTTCCGGGGATCATTTCCAATGTAAAGTTTTTTAATAAGTTCTTTTAAATAATCATTGTCATCTTTCCTCTGCCATAATAAAACAGTTAAGTATGACTATTGCTCTATCTGACTATTGCTGTATCTGTTACTGCAGTCAGTAGCAGCTGCACTTCAGATAAAAGTAGGGTAAACGAATAGCCTCCAGGTGCATTTCGAATTAAATGTAAGCAACTTAATGTCTTCTTGTTTTTAAACGCAACAGCACTGAGACATGTTGAGCAGCGGGAGGACATGGACGAGCTCGCCAGTTAAATAAAAAGTGCTTTCTATTTACTGTCGCGAGTGTGACTTACCATTTCATTTATTATTTTCAATTTTTTTCTCATCCAGCATCTATTCTATAGATTGGCCTGAATTTTTTTGGGTGAGTGGATGAACTATGATACCTGACAACAGGGTCTCTAGGGCCTGATATAATTGTTCTGCGGGACAGATGTGGCCCTTGGCCCCATGAGTTTGAAATCTCTTGGCTATGACAATCTGTCAGATTTACAGTAAACCGTAGTTAAAATCACATCCACCTTCTAGGTCAGAATGCAAAATTGAATGTGATCTTGTAATGCCTGGTTTACTGACTAGTAGTTTGATACTGTTATGCCCAATTAAAAGTCGAGTTGTTGGGTTTTCTGAGGATTTGTCTTGCACATCATGCAAACGTAATTGCAGACTGAAAGAAAATGGTTAAAAGTGTCCCGAAACTCAAGTTGCTTTCCTACTTAATGATAATACAAACCTATCAGGCACAACATTGAAAGAGGCTACTGTAACTAATGTCGTGGCTGTTTTGCGGTGTACAGTTTTCAAAAAAATACTGTTTTCCGAGAAAAAGACATACTTACAAACAAAGAAAACATCACAGTATTTTTTCTATAAATGATGAAAGATGTTATGAACACCGATTATCCACAACATTAAAAAAATACCATAAAATCTTCGAAATATGGGTTACATTTAGTAAAAATATATTAACAATATGCATTCCTGGATGCCACGACCCTGATCAGACTATCCTATTACAAATGTTAAACGGGATAAAATAAATGCAAAACTAATGAATGTGTTGATACTTAAGTTTTTTTATTTAGTGTGGTTAGCTACGCTAGCTAGCATTAGCAAACGTTGTCTTGACGTAGCCGGTCCGGTTACAGGGCTTTATGTAGTAGCAATAACTTACCGTTAACTTTAAATTCCGCCCGTCTTAAAGAAATAAGATAATTGTGTCCAATGGTCGCTCCACACTTTCTGATAAAAAAACTACTCGTTATCCAGTGTTTTCTTCCTCAACTGCGTTGAATGCTATATGTTCGTCGCAGACTAAATGCGTTTAAGTTTTCGCAAGGCTTTGTGGGAAATTGAGTCAAATGCGATGGCTCCAGCTGCACACTTGGACACCACATGACACATCCAATTTACTACCTGACACACACACAAAATAAAAAGCCAATTGGAGCGATGACGTCAATTTGTGGCGAGAGTGCTGTTTTGAAACGCTGTCAGTTTTGGTTAGGTTTTCATTCATTATCGGTGATCATTTTCAGGAACGCGTCGCCTGTAGCCTGTCCCAGCTGGACACTGAGCTGGACACTTCTACGGGTAATTTAGAGCCATTAATTCACATATACTGCAAAAGGTTTTGAGATTGATCGCAAACGCCCTCTTTGAATGGAAACTGAGAACAGCCATGGCTGATACCGAGGGCCGTCGTTCTTATGAAAACAAACAAAGGTGACTGTTTTATCGAGATAACGAATCAATAATAACTTTCTTATTGTTCCTATTTTTCCAACTTATTCTACTTTTCAGGTATCTATTTTAGTATGTACTCTTCTGGTTCCATTTCATAACCGGCTAGTCAGAGTTGATTATTTTAACTATTTTTAATCAAGACTCTGCATAAATGGACAATGATGACTCATAAAAATAGGTCAGAAGTCTTACAGTAAGTTGAAACTGAAGAAGCCTCATGGATGAGAGGTGAAACGACTTTCTCAACCTAATTATGAAATAGTATTGGGCCTTGACTTGACATAATATAGCCTAACACCATATGTCCCATTTCAATGATCAAGGGTAAACTGTTATTGATTCATCAGGAGTGCTGTGTTAGTGAATGAATGAGATCACAGCATGAACCATATAAAGCAACACTCTATTAAACTCTGTTCCCCTTCTCAAACACATTTGTATTACCTTGTATACAAAAATGATACACTGAGATGTAAACACAGATAATATGTATTCAATAAGTATTCACATATTTGCATCAATATGGTCCCACAGTTTAGACATTGACATTTTTGTAAACTCTTAGACAAAAGACCAAAATTGGCAATGTGATGTGTATAAAGACATTTTTAAAGGTTCTTGGTTCATTTTCAAACACATTAACTAACACGTGTGATTGCGAGTTTTAGGTTGGTTGTATGAGTTTGTTTAGAAATGATGTTACTTCTATGAGCATGATTGCATGATAGGAAACCTATAATGCTGAAAACAGAGTCAGATTTTAGGCTATTCTTTGTGCAGTGGCTGGATTGTGAGTAACTTCAACCTTTGTTGGTGTTGCCTCTCTATTATTTACTAAAGTAATTCGCACCTCTCAGACAAAACATAGGGACGTGAAAATGCAGTCATCAAACCAAGCCCTTCAGAAGTAGAATAGGGTGGATCATGGCGAGTCCCTGTAAAAGGATTTGCAAATCTTCTCGCCGAATTGCAAATCAAGCCAATCAATGTGGTTTTGGTCAGGGCATCATTGGTCATTACAGATCTCCAGAACCGCTACCAGAATGGCAATGGCCTGATCAAGGCCATGTTTGCCAAGCTGGACATTCATGCAAATGATACCCTCCTTGTTCTCAACATGGACCAAAAATGAGAGCTGTATTTTCAAATTACAAAGGACTATTAAGGTCTTCTTGATTATACATAATGCCATACGATTGTAAAACCCATAAAATAAATTGTCAAGGAACAGTTCAGTAAGATGTTCACATTTTGAAGTTTTTATTTCCCCTTGTTTATACATAATCCCTTGAAAACAATTCTTTAAACAATACAGGTTTTAAACAAACATTTAAACAAAGGGACTAGTTGTATTTCGACTGCATGATGTAATGTTATTAGTAGAAAATGGGTTAAATTAACGGAAACCCAAATAAATGGAGTTATTTACTGATGAAAGGACTTGATTTTTCATGCTAAGCTATATCAAAGGTTATTAAACAAGGTAAAAGAGTGAAACAGCTAAAAATTCAAAGACATTGGAAAATAATGACACATTACAGGACATAGTTACATACAGATTAATACATATTAACAAGTAAAATTATACAAAATACTTTTTGTTTTAGCACTTAACACATGTGGGAAAATATTTTAATTTATTTGATATGAAGATCTTAGCTGGGTTATAACATGAATGCATTCTGTCCCAAACAAATTATAGCCAAATTCATAAATATTAATTGCAGAAAAGCAAATATCTGAATAGTTCAATAAATAATTAAATAAACGAAATAAATTGTGTTTAAATAAATAAATAATTAAGATAATAAATATGTAAATCAATTTGAATAATGTAAGAAAAAATATTTAAAGTGTAAATAAGCATAGCTTGTTTCATTTTTCGTGCAGCCTAAGAATACATCTAAAAGTAAAAAGCTCTAAAATGATATTGTATATTCTTGTATCATGATGTTTATACAAATGCAAATGAGTATTTGAAAATACACGAGTCACGTGATTTCAGTTCCAAACTGCTGCCTACAAGAACAACTGACTAACTGCAATGAAAAACTTGTTGAATAAAGAGAACACTGGAATTCTAGCCTTTACATACAGATTATTGATGAAGGAAAGTGCATTCCCAGCACATCTGGGGAAAAATACAACAAAATTAAGCAGAAAAAGGAGAAGGTAAGCTGGTAAACAGCAATACTCCCACTGCATAGCTGTCGAATCTGTTTCAGATTTTACAAAGCTCCAGGCTCCTCTTCTCCTCGCATATGCTGCCTTTTCAAAAGACCTCAGTAGTCGAATTCTATGAATAAACTCTGCAAATATCGGCAGGCAGGAGAACAATAGCCCCTGTCATATAAAATCCTGTTGCTGGTAAAACCTGGAATGTGTCCAGCTTTAAGAATGGGAGTCTTATTCTTTCAGTTGCCTTTTCGATAAAAAAATAGCCTCTGGGTGAATGGCTGCTTGTCGGGAATGATTCAATAGCCAGTCCAAGAGATTTTGCTCTAAAGGTTCCCACGATGACATATACCATCACACCAAGTGGGGGTCATTGGCAGGGCTGACAGTGAAGCGTGATGATGTCACTTGATTAGCCCCCACAGATGATCGGGATTTGATCGATGAATCTTCCTTCCGTTTTGAGTCTTTGCTCTTGACCTTTGGCCCTGGAAGTAAAAAGTGAACTCAATGGGATTTCATGTCTCTTAGGCTGAGTCTTGCTCCATTTCTCAGGATGTTCATAGTATGTCAGAACTAAGTTAAAATCTAAGGACATAAGTCATTTTTGTTCAAAATACCATCTAATAATGTAGAACTATTGAAGTCATACTATGTTAGTCTTTTTTAATGTATAATGAAAGTCATAGCCATGGTTTTTTGCGTAATGCTGATGACAGATTAAAGTGATCTGTTTGAACATGGAACATTTGGATAAATAAAGCCTTCAAAGTCCACTGACTCTCTTGAATGGTCCATCACACTATCATCCGTGTCTTAATGTTAAAAGCATCAAAGCGGGGACAACGGATTGATTACTGAACAGACTGGGAGTAGGGACAGAACTAGACTTCCGAGGAGTAGGGGCCTGGTTAATTGTTAATAATTCTAGCTATAGTCTGCAAGTTTGGTTCCATATGAATGCTCTGTCTTTTTTTTATTTGTTCAAATCCTCACCAGATCCTCTGGAGTATCTGCCAAACAAACCCAGTCCAACAACTATTTCTGTTTATCTTTATCATATCTTTATCATTTGCAGCTGCACAACATATAAAGGCTACACTACCTAATTTTAAAATAAATAAAATTCAAAGCAAACTAAGACTTTTAACCTAAAAATTTCTATTTATTTTGCAGAAAATCTAGTTCTGGTTTACCTGTATGGGAAGGGTGGGGGGAAAACTTGCTTTTTGTCATATAATCATGACTGTAACAAAATGTGCCTTCAATTGTATTGACATATACAATAAAAATAATGAACTTATATTCTACATCTATTAATATAATCAATTGGAAGAAACACAAGACTTTTTTGCATGTTAAAAATAACTCAAAGGATGTACTGTCTCTTCTTTCAAAGCTTTGAAGTTTCAACTAGGGAAAATCATGAAAGCATCTAATTTTGGAGTTCTACGGTTCTGTGTATGAACACAGCCCAAAGAAAATATTAAACTTTCATTATTTCATGAAATGAGGTGATCACTGCATGAAGAAGGAAAGAGGGATTTAAGAGAGCAAGGGGACAAATTGTTGGGAATCACAGCTTAGGTTTGCCTTGTTGAAATACAGACTTTATGTTTTTGCTTGTTCAACACATAACGTTGTCAAAGGGAATGATTAAAAAAGATTAACCAGGACCCCTTATTGGGAGAGAAGATGGGAGAACTGAAGGTTTTCCATTCAGATGGGTTGGAATAAGTTAGAAGCGTTCAAATCTTTTTAACATCACTCTTTGGCTCGACATTTGGAGTGAGTGATAACATACGTATAGAAAGAAAAATTTCCAGACTTATGCTCATTGCTCATGAAACACAGAAAGAAAAAAATGCATCTATATAGTCTACAGCAGGTTAGTGGCTCTGTGACGCTGTACGTAAGCAGAGCTGTGCTTTGAATAACTACTAATGTGTGCATGTAGTCATTGTTACCCACCAAAGTAAGACAGCTGATAAACCGATGAGAGGGTTAGGGGTGCCCGAGGTTCATTAATGCGCATGGGAAACGAAGGCTAGTCGGTGCTGTCGATAAAATTAATACAGTTCTGATAGAAAGGTGTGAAAGCCCACAGTGCATAGAAGAGTGATGCACATGTGTTTTTTGTGTTCTATAACTTAATGGAATCAGTATTTGTGATTATATTCCACCACTGTAAGTGTGTCGTGTTATCTATTATTTTTTTCATTTTCTCTTTTCTCTCATCTATTATTGTTGTCATTTAGTTTGTAAATATTAGGAACTGAACTCCAGGGGGGGTCGTTGGTGTGAACACCAGCCCTGTGGAGGCTAAATGCAGAGTGTCTTAGAGTAAGATACCAAACTCCAATTTTCTCCAGGTGGTTGTTCCATCGGTGTCTGAGTGTTTGTTGGAATGTTTACCAACCCCAACAATGCTGGCTTATACTCTAAAGAGCTGGTCAAGCAGACTAGAAGTATGCTATATAAGTACAGTGCATTTACCACGTTTACCATTTAGAACCTTTTTAATCTCCTTTAATTTGTTGATCTCATGTAAAATAAACAGAAAAAAAAAAGTGTTATATATCATAAACTCTTTGATTTGATGATCGCAAGGTAACATTGACGATAGGCAGTGTCAATGTTTCCATTTGAATGACCAAGATATCACTTAATTATACGCTAAATATAAATATTCTCAACACTGATTTAGTCCTTAAAATATTTTTATCTTACCACGCAAATCCAACTTGTTGCTTTTGACAGACACTGGGGCTGGGCCAGTAGATGCTGGAGCGCTCAACTCATTGGTTGGAGTTTCCTGTTGGGATGAAACAGAGGAATATTTTATTGCATCTACCATGGTTTCTTTTAGATAAATGATTGAACATGAGTAAATACCTGATCAAAAAGATAGATTGTGACATCATCAAAAAAGGACACGTTTCTTCCTCGGTCCCTCTCTCTGTCCAATGGTTCCTTGGGCGATTTCAGCAGACTCCTTAGCCCGATACGCTTGTCTATGTCTGTTTCTGTGACCACAATCAACCTCCGGGAGCTTTCATCATCCTGCTCATCCTCCTCCTCATCATCAGGGTCACTTCCAAAGGACAGCCCTCTTCGCCTTCCAATCCGATTTCCAATGACACCATCCCCAAATCCACCTTTACCAGTGGGTGTGAGGGGGATATTCAGAGCCAGAGGAGGGAGGGCAAGAGACAGACGAGCTAGTTTTGCTGTGAAAATAGAATAGATATAAAGACTGCCTCAAAAGAGTCCAAACTCTTCTTTAAGTGGAAGTAAGCAAATTTCTGTACTGAAAAAGAGTATTCAATTAAATATTTGCTTAAAAACCCCTACCATAGCTACAAACCTGACAGCATGATGGGCATTTCTGCAAATTAAAAAAACACAATCTAGCCCTCCAAACACAACGCCATCTGGAAGAACACTGACTTTCTTTAAGATCAAGGGGAGCACTAACTTGTACATCATGCATCACACACCTAAGACATACCTAAAGAACATTACTCCGCTCTCTTTCCTTTATTTGGTCCAAAATATTGCATTATTCAATCCATTATTGACATGAAATAATCTATTGTAGATCGTGTCATTGATTTCAGAACTGCTCAACAACACCACAAAAAATAGAGACTCAGAAAATGCCTCTGCCAACTCCGTTATGAACAAACTGAACATAGTTTCCAGGCTTTGCTGAAACAAAAACCTTTAACAATGCCAATCTCTGTTAAATTTTGTGTGTCCGGCATTTAGCAATATGTTGAACATGGAGGTACCTTTCATTTCCTGGTTTGCAGTAGGCTGAGGGTTTGTGGCCTCATGCCGTTCGACCTCAGAAAGCGACTCAGCTTTAGTTTCATCAGGTTCCGTGTGGGGATGTATGCTGGGGGAACTCTCCTGCTCCTCCGGGCTAAAATATTAAAAAACAAAATAAAACAAATCAAAATAAGCGCATTAAATGTTGGTCAGATGACCAACATAACAAACTCAAGTATAATTTGGCTTGTGATATCTAATCATGCAAACATTTTTTGTGGTATGTTGGAATGTAATGGAATCACATTCAGCTTTAAAATGACTTTTAAAAAATCAATCTCTATCCGGAGACAGCATCACTGTTACTAGAGATAATACATATATGAAGAAGATTTAAAATATTTTGTTTAAACAATTGCACCCTCCTAAGGTGTGTCATTTGTGTGTTATCATAATACAGTCTAAATGGTCTGTTTGGCTAAATACTTGCACTTAAAGTCACTACTGGGGAAATGTGAATCTTTCAGGGCTTTGCGATCTAGGTCAGTAAGACTTATTCAATTTTGTAAATTGATTAAACGGACCCTTTAAAACCCACTCTTAGACAGATCTCAAAGTCATCTTCTCCATACCTTTCCTCTTTTTCTAGTTCTTTCACGGTGACCCGTTCAGCGCTGTCCTCTGTGATTTGTTCCCTCCAGGGCCGGAGCATCACTCCGTCCTTAATAGTCGACCCCCAAAGCACATTTGTTTTCACATTTTCACAGAGGGAGAATTGCAGTCTCTCCTCACACACCTGAAGCCACATCACAAACAATAAAGAGAGGTGAATAAAGAGGTACAGTTGTACTCTTGGCACTCTTACGGACACTTAAACATGCTCACCTGCATCTTGAGGCCATTCTTTGTTGTCATTTTCAAGAGAGATCCCTGCTCTTTCCCATCAGATGTGTGGCCTGGGTATCTCTGTTCTTCAGTCCTCTCCCCCCGAGTTGAAACATCGTCATGAGGATCCAGGATCACATATGGTGCAGATTCAACCATCTTATCAGAATCATCAGAGATTCCATCCTCTTTCAAATCCTTCCTGATCCCCTTGGGAGTTGAGTCACATATCTCCTCACCTATGTCACAGTGACCAAGACTGGAGTCTTTCTGACTGGGGGATTTCTTCAAAGACTCCAGCAGTTCAAGGTTCCCCAGAAAAAGGTCACCCAGAGAGTCCTCCTCATCTTCAGATATGCAGCACAGTTTTTCCAGTTTTTCAAAATCCTCCAGGGGCTCCTCATCCAAATCTTTCCACTCAGAAATTAGTAATTCTGGTAGATTGTTGAGGGGTCCCTGGTTTGAAGGGGTGGCAGATGATTTCAGAATCAGATTATTATGTTCATCTTCAATTTCTATTCTGGGTGTGAGGTTGCTATCATCAGCAAGTTTTACATTGACCGAGGGGGGATTCTGATTGGTTGAGGTACCGATGCTCTGAGTGGTTGAAGGTGGTCCAGAGACTTCTCTGTTGTGAGTTGGGGAAACACAAGGCTCTGTCTCGGTGCTAGCAATAAAATCTTCCAGATTAATGTGGCTAATAAGATCCTCTGTCTCTATAACAGACGGTGGTGGACTAGGAAAAGGGTCATCCAAACTCTCCAATTTATCATCTTGCAGATCAAAGTCTTCTATGCTTGGTGGAGGGCTAGGAAAATCTACGGAGCTGAAGTTGTCTACTTGTGGATAGGACTGATCAATCTTCTGCAAATCACAGTCACTGGGATGTGAGCTGGAATTGGATTGAGGCGGCATGTCTCTGTAATCCGTCTCTGCATTAATTGTGCTCACGCTCTCTTCAAGCCACGATCCCATTTCCGCCTCTGAATTGAAGCCTGATTCAACAATTTCTGGGTCTGAAAGGTTCCCACAAGAAGCTTCTGTGATGGAAATAGATATATTTGAACTTTCAGTCTGTGCAGCATGACTAAAACCATTCTCTAAATTAGAAACAGTTTCTTTGTCCCCATGTTCCTCTCTTTGGATTTCGCAGTGGTGATTCTGAGGCCATATATTAAAATTTTGATTCTCCTCCATCTTGGTCGAGTCTACCACACCTACGCCCTCTCTGAAAGTTTCCATGCATGATGAAATCTTTACCTTCTCCAAGGTCTCCTTCTCTGGGATTTCTCTATTTTCTTCTTCAATATCTGATACTTGTCTTCTTGGGTATTTTTTAAAACTGCCAGTTTCTTCGAGGTTCTCAATATTTTCCTCCTGTTGTATGTCCAGCATTTGGACATTCATTTGGCAATCCCACTTTTCCTTTATAGCTAGTATAACAGGAAGTTCTTGTGTTTCCCTGTTCTGGCTTTCTTCACAGGCCTCCAAGACAGCCGGATGAGGTTCACTTCCAGCATGTTCATCGTTTGTTTCCCAAAAATTCTGACCAGCAATGAGCGTCTCCCCCATCTCCCAGGTCTTGTTACTGAACCCAGAGAAAAATTCCGATTTCAGTTCAGCGTCTTGACATTTCCTCTGCGGAGAGGCCCACTGGTCATTTTCATCAGGCCACAAGCATAAGCCCCTTAAATGTGAAAAACGGTGGCAGTCAAACTCTCCCCCAACCACACCCGTTCCTGTATATTTTTCATCCTCCTCCAATGTAATACGCAACTCTTCAGTTTTCGCATCCAAGCCCTCACAAGAGTCGTTATCCTCTTTGCCTACAGACTCAATTCTTGCTGCTCCTCTGAAAGGTGACCTTTCCTTCATGGCGTTACTCAGCTCTGCGGCTGCCAGCTGTATCTCAGTCTCTGTTGTGCCCTTGGACTCGATATCTTCTGGGCAGCATAAGTTTCTCAGGCCCAGCTCATTGTGGTCCAAAGCAGGCCTCTCGTCACATATCCCAGAATCCTCCTCACCTCCTTCTGTCCAAGGGGGAAACGTCAGACCATTTATTTTACCAGAGACAGACCTCCCATCTTCACTTGACTTAACTACTGACAGACTTCCATTGCTAACTGTGGCATCAGTCGTTTGAATGCTGTACAGTTTGGACAATCTTGACTCTCTATTATCAACCTGCGTTGGTGATACAAATTCCACAGTGTCATTTCCACATGTGAGGGAGTCGAGCACACAGAGATCAGCATTCATCTCTGTAGCACTTGTGTAATCATTGTTGCTGAGTAAGCAATCCTTTGACTGGCTGCCAGATACTGAATTGATCAAAATATTTGTCTCAGCAGAGCTCCTTGAATATAGATTTATTCCATTCTCTGAAGAGTGCTGGTATTTGCAATCTATTATCTGAGATATCCGACCATCTATTAAGTGGTTGTCTATTGGATACCCACCGCTTTGTGTAAGTACTCTCAGTGGCTCATTGTGTAATTCTAAGAACAACTTGTCAATTAAGTTACCGCAGTCCTTTGCTGGAGGATCATTATACACTGGTGAGGAATTCTTGCTCTCTTTTGGGAACACGCCAGTATCGTCTCTCTGCGCTGACTCCAGTCCTTCATATGAAATATCCTTGTCTTCAACTACATGAGAGAGATCATCTTCTGGAACATTTTGATATTGGGTCCTTTCCACATACGCCTCAATATACATCGTTTCTGTACATTCGACAACATTATCTGACATCTTTATGCTATTTCTTAGAGGGCTCTTTTCTCGAAGCTCGCCCTCTTCCTCGGTTTTTTCTTCAATACCAGACAGTGTCCCCCTATCTCCTCCTCTATTGCTCGTTGGCCTGGAGACGATAAGTCCATCACTGCTCCTCCTGTTCACCCCGTCCGCCTCCCAGTCACTATCTGAAAAATAGGCAGAGTCTCGATGTGGTGTTTCATTTCCCAGGGCTCGCAAGCCCCAGTTTCCCCCTCCTCCCCCACCACTCATCCAGGAGTCACTAGGTGTGAGACAATCAGCTGAGTTAGAAGTCATAGGTGACAGGACTGAGTCAGTAGGGGTGGGGATTGAGAGATCAGAAGACATATCCCAGTCTGGAGTAGTTGGAGTGTCAGTGAGGACATTTTTGACAACGTGACAGCTCTTTTCTTCGCCAGTATCCTTGTGTTGGGGTAAATTCTCTCCGCCCAAATTTTTAAAATTGTCCAAATCATCATCGGCTGGGATGTGTTCAGCATCCACTGCAGAACCTTTATTGTTGTGGTGTTTGTCTGTGTCCGTATCAAATGATGTTGTGGCACTTTTCGCACATATGTGATCGTCTCTTTCAGATCTGCTGGCCTGTGAATCGTCCTCAGTAACATATCTGTTTCTTATAACCGAATTCTTTTGATGACCTGTTTCATTTGTAATTTGCAATTTATGCTCAGTTAGGTGAGTGTTGTTAGATTTGTTATCTGTTTTGGGGGACTCAGAAGGAGGTTGCTCAGAGGCATCATTTTCTTCTCCTCTTGCAGGTAGGGCGGGGCCATCTGAACAGTTCTCTGCTTCTTTCTGGTTGTGTAGGAGACCATTTTTGGGCATAATTTCTGAAAACATAAACTCATCAGACTTGCACTGATCAGAACTGCTTCCTTCGTCATCCGGTTTAAGTGATTGTCTACTTGACCCTATATGAAGGATTGGGATCTCAGGTCGAATAGAAACCTTTATCTCACTCTTTTTAGCACGCTTGGTCACTTGGGCATAGATGGCTTCCGTTTGAGTATCCTCTTTGCCTTTTGCTCGCATGGAGCTCTCTGACTGAAAGCTGATGGTCTGAGTGGAGTTTGGGTCAATGCATATGGACTCATATTC
Organism: Lophius americanus; assembly: GCA_037951165.1. Lineage (NCBI taxonomy): Eukaryota > Metazoa > Chordata > Actinopteri > Lophiiformes > Lophiidae > Lophius > Lophius americanus. The sequence goes on along the minus strand of JBBDHG010000003.1, from coordinate 1,944,556 downwards.
AGGAGACAAAGTAGTAGGAGAGTAAGATGTGTCTGATTCCTTTTTGTTTGCAGCAGTGTTTTGTCTTGATATGATTTCAGTCAGGAAGGTTTCTGCTGATTGGATCTCCTTCAAGAACTCCTCCCTAGTCATCTCTATTTTTCGCGGCCCCTTTTCAGTCTGCTGCACATCAGAACCTTGCTTCCCAATGGTGATCTCAGAGAGGAGAGAGCGGGATCTCCGTATACCCTTTGAATAGGCTTCTTCAGCTTCAGTATAAGAAGGAAGTCCCGGAGCACAGACATAAGGCCGCAATCTGGATCCTACAGGATAGAGGTATTTTACTGGATCACTTTCCGATCCTCCATCTTTATCTATGACCACCCTTCCTGTGTCGATTTCTGTGAGGAAAAGATCCCTCTGGAAAGATTCTTTAGTGACTACATTGTCCTCTTGAGTTTTAGTCCTGTTGTTGTGACTCTCTGGGCCCCATGACTGTCCTGCTGACCCCAGCTCTGTGATCAGTGACTGGGACCGGCGCATACCTTTGTTTGGCAGCACAAAGTTCCCCCAAGTCCCTCCATCTCTTTTCTCATCCTTCTCTACCTCCCATAAGGCCTCTGGCTTGGTGTCACCACAATCAGCTACACTGGATATCTCTGTAAGAAACAGGTGCATGGGGGATTTCTTTACAGCAGCCACACGTTCTGCCTGAAGTTCAGCATCTTCTTTCCAAATGGTCGGCAAGATGGTGTCAAGGCGTGACTGAGTCCTTTTCATTCCCCTGGATAAGAGCTCTGCACATCCAGGGTCTGCATCTTCAGATAGACTAGAGTGGGTTATAGTAGTACCACTGCTGGATCTCTCGGGGGACATGAAGGGAGAGTCGTCTTCATCTGAGTAGGTGGGACTAGATGATGACTGTCTGTCCATACGTGGTGCTGTGGGTTGGGGTCGGGGTAAATTACGATAAATTGGGCGTAACGGATTTTCTCGACGAACAGGGGACTCAAAGTCTTTTGCACGAGAATGGTCCTTGGAGCTGTACAAGGATTCTGAATGTCTGAAACCATTCTCTCTGTCGGAAATGTCACAGGAACGTGGGTCTCTATGAGATCTTTGCATTTGGGGCCTACTGTACCTCGTATAGGTTTCTGTTGTGTTGTAGCTGGGGTAGGCTCTATTTGGTTTGGAGTGTGGAGGGAGAGGTGGAGGGCACATATAAGGAGATTGGGGGTAAATTGGATGGCTTGATGGTGGAAGCGAGGGGGAAAGGGACGGGGATGGTGGGAGAGTCTGTCGAGCCCGATGAAGCCCCAAGTGTTCAAAGGTAGAGGGTGGACAACTGCTCATATGATGAGGATCCGTTTCAATTTTTCCAGTGACAGTATAGTGAGGAAATCCTCTGTATCCAAGCGGAGGGGCGGGGAGGGGGCGCAGGTGAAGGTGGTTGGCTGATGACAAGGACATAGAGCGAGGCTTAGGTGGTAGGACTGGAGCTTGAGAACTGGTGAATGTTTTTTTGTCTGTGTCGCTACTATTTTTGTTCCCCTCTTCATCATCTTCATCCCCTAAATCAACTACTGAGAAGTCAGTCACTCTGCTTGAAGTGTCTCTGAATTCAGTCAAGCCGATGTTTGGAACCTGAAGCTGAACCTCGCTTGATTTGATCGTCTGCAGACCCTTCCCACACTTCTCAGAGGAACAATAAGGGACTCTTTCTTTTCCCAGCAATCCGCTGCGAATCTCCACCAGCTCCATGTCTCCCGGGCAAATTGAGTCGGAGCAGAAAGAGGAATAGGTCTTCCCTTTAAGAGTTGGCGATCGGTCCTGGGGAGTATGTTCCTCCAATCTGATGTAGTACTCGTTGGCAAGGGACGGGCTCCGAGCACTTATCACTGGAACCACAGTGGGAGTGTCTAAAGACTGTCTGTGGTTATTGTTTACAGTTGGAATTGGCTGAGGAGGAGGAAGAGGTTTGTAGCCTCGTCTGGCATGTGCCTTTTCCCAGAAATACTCAAAGTTCAAGCCCTTGCTCGTTTCAGTAACTGTCAGGATGTCATCCAGTTCAGACGTGGATGGGGTGATACAGTTCCCAACAGGGTCCAGTAGGGGGTACGTGTTGTCTCTGTCCTCCCTACAGTAGTCTCTTTCCCTTTGCCTCTCGTTTGCTGCAGTCTGGAATGCAGGTGGACGGAGTAAGTCCCAGCGTCTTTCAAATGATTCCTCGCTCTCCCCCCTCCTTCCTCTGCCCTCCTGGTATTCCTCATCCTCTTCATCTTCTTCACCAACACTCCCCCTTGCCATTCCACGCTCAGCGGCCAGGAGGGAGGAGAGGAGGAGGAATATCTCTGCTACAGAAGGGCGTTTAGATGGAGGTAGCCAGCAGGACTGCATTATCTCATACCTGTAGATGAAGGGGAAAAAAGGTAAGTATGGAGGCATTCCACATCATCATCGTCTCTGCACAGTGCAGTTGTTGGATGAGTACTGACCAGTAGTCTGCATGGGAAAGTTTCAGTCTAGGCTGGGCAAGGGTGATCTGTCTTTCCCTAATGACAAAGGTCAGCACCTCTTCGTCACTCAGGTGTCGATGGGGCTGAGAGCCAAACTCAAATAACTCCCATATAACCACCCCCAAGGACCTGGAACAAACAAAAAATGTAACAATGGTGAGGAGCCAATCCTTATAGATGTTTTAGTGTTCTTACATAATGCTTTTACAGCACAAAAAGTGTTTTTGCACAAATAAGAAACAAATTGCACAGAATTCTAACCAGACATGGGTGAGAGGTGAATATGTTCAAGCACACGTTGCTGGTTATGGGAGTTGTGTTTTCATATCATTATTAAATCACAAGCCATATTTACCTCAGTTGAAGCATATAGTATTTTTCCTCTACTTATGTGCTCTTTTCCCATAACGTTTTCCTGTTTGTTCATTCAGACAGTGGTTAAAATATTGGGGCTGATTGGTGTGTAGAATAACTGTTTTAATATATTACCTGTCTGAGCTGCAGTATAACCAGGTTCAACAGCCCATCTGTAAAACTTAAATCCAAACTTATACAATCAAATCCAAATTTGCACAAAGTATATAAGTCAGTCTGTAACAAAATTAATTCAAGAAACGTAAAGCAGGAGTTGTTGAACAGACTATCAAAGACTACTGACTGTGTAAAATGTGACTCCACACACCTTTTAAACAGATAATATCAACGAAAATGAATTTCAGTGTAAATTGATAATTCATTTGTATTATCTTGTATCAAATCACCTGGAAGTGATTTTTTTGTCCTGGCATTTAAACAACAGTGTAAAAAAACAGCTCTGAAAGCTCAAAAGCATACCACACGTTGCTGGTCTTAGTCTGGTCGGTAAGGATGAGAGATCCTCTGTACTCTTCCAGCAGCTCAGGAGCAATCCAGCGCAGTGGGATCCACAGCTTGTCTGGAGTTAAGTAATAATCCTCCTTCAAGAGACCACAACAAAAATTCATTTTCATTAATACATAGTAACAAAACAAGGGCATAACTGTATCATAAAATTGAAAATCTAGATTTAAAAGCTTCTGGTACCACTTCTGTTAAGCACAACACATTACCTTGTAATGGTTGTGCGAAAGGCCGTAGTCCCCTATCCTAACAGTGAGGTCTGATGTCAGCAGGCAGTTTCTTAAAGCCAGATCACTGCAGAGGAGAAGACATGAAATCAGTCCCACTGAGCAGAAAGACTTACCTATTCCATATGAGAAATTCAGCCTTTTTATAAGGACGGGTTCTGATAGTAGATTGAGTCACGACTAACCTGTGAATGTAGTTGTTCTCATGAAGATGCAGCAGACCAGAAGTTATTTCAAAAGCCATTCTCTGAAGCGTCAAGAGGTCGCGAGTTGGCAGGTCAGGGGTCATCCCATCTGACTTCCGCTGGGCTCTCAGATATCTCTTCAGGTCTCCCTAGTTTTACATCAGAATAATAACGCAAGCAGTGGATGACATGCAAACATAAGCAGAGGAAGTCTTATGGCCCGTTTCGCCACAAGTGTCCCAAACATTTATTCCCTTTTACTGAGAAGAGATTAAAACTTGCAGGCTACAATATATATAAGTATGATATATAAGTATGAGTGATAATTGTGCCTTCTGCTGTAAATATAACCTGTTTTAAGTGTTTTCCATCAGAGAACCTCAAAAGCAGCAGGGGAATTAGTAATGAAATGTATTTATTGCTTATGATGACTTTGTATTGTTCATTTATTTAAAATATTCATTTCAATGAAATAAAATAAAGAATGGCAATCCTCTGTGAGGAAAGAAAAAATATGAGACTTATAACCATTGATCTTCTCATGTCTTTCTTTTTGCCAAGTATACGGATATTTTAATCAGTCAGTGATTAAGCCAGTTGAGAAAAGGTAAAGCAGGCCAATTGTAACGATGAAAAATAGATCTCGCTGTCGATCTAACATTCACTGTTCTATTAATTTATATTTAAGGCAACAAGACTTATACAGTGGTACTCCCAGAAAGCGCCATTAAAATCAAAGAGTAAACGAAATAAAACTCACATGAAAATAAGAGGAACTATCTGAAAAAGTCCTCGCACAACATGTTCGAAAACAAGAACGACAACAAACAAGATTCGAAAGAGGCTGAATCATTTGGTCACTAATTTAAAGTCAAACAATAAAATAGATGTCCAATGACACAAATACCCACGTCTAATATAATAATAAATAATAATAATAAAATAATTTATGCTGATGTGGATGGACCATAATCTCTCTCATAAAATGTATAAATAATCAAATTGAAGAAAGCGGTTATGAAATTTATACAGGGATGGTCCCTATAAAGTATTTGCTAAGTTTCACTCACCAGGTTTTGTGGAGATAGGGATAAATAGTACCATGGGAATGTGAGCCAACTTACATGGAAATCGCCTGAGATGAGATGTCGTAGAATAAACAAATTACCGAAACCAGTTATGGAAGTCATGCCTTTAGGGCTCCTACAAATCCCTGTGTGAATGGGAGCTATGGATAGAGTGTATCCAGTTACATCTGAATGGCAGCATGGATGGACGGACTGATTAGTGTACCCCTGCATGACTCCTTTAGCTGGAGCATTGAAGACAAAACCATCTAAAAGGACCGACTGTTGTTTCTGCAATAATGATGTAATTAGTTTGAATCAAATATTTTTCATTGAAGCATTCATTTTGTTATACCTCAGCTACACCCCAGTTTGGTCAATTTCTGTTTTGTACCATAGTGAAATGGTAATTGTGTACTCACCAACTGACAGAACTCCATAACTAAAAGGAAGGGGATGCTCTCACTGCATTGCCCAAGACACTGAAGGATGTTGGGATGTTTGAGGCTCCTGAAGGGAGAAAGACGGACCAATGATTGAAGACAGACAAGATAGATAGGCAACACACAGACGGCAAGCGGACGGTCATTATCAATAAAAAACTTCAAGGAACAGTTATTGGTATCACTCTACATTACACTAAGCAACAATGGCCCAAAAACGTGTAATGAGGTAACAAATTTTCAGAAGGAAATGAGTTTAGACTATTCGGTTAAGGTACAGTAATACTTTGGTAAGATGCTAACAATAAAACGATCAGTGCATTATTTGGATTCAAAAATGGTAATATGTGGGTTATTAATATTGTAATAACATGATAATAGTGTGGTAATCTAGGTTGATGTTTTATAGGCTAATATCAACCTAATACCTTCCAAATTAGATAAAAATTGGTAATTGCCATTTTATAATGCTGAAATTAATCAGCCCTTATGTTGCAAACATTCCCTTTTGTTTGAAGGTAATACTGTACAATTTGTATGTTTAATCTTGTGACTTCTTGCCTAGAAACACTTAGTAGTTGTGGTAGTGGTAATGGTAGTAGTAGTGGTAGTTCCTGTGTAATAAGCATGAATCTGTGCTGCAAAAATGCAAAACTACCTGTTTCTGTTTAATTTCATGGTAGTATTAGATTAGACCAAACATCCAGAGGGTCTAATATTATCTGGAAACACGTTTGGTAGATTTTATGTCATAACTATTTCACTACTTTAAATTACCATATATTTCAGTGAAATATTACCCACATATACTTATTGTTATTACCAAGTTTATTCCATGGTATTACATATGTATTATATCTTTATTACCACACTGTTAATCTACCATGCTGTAATTACCAATTTGTATTAATTAGTTCATCATGTAGTAATTACATGTTATTACATAAGTATTACCTCTTCATTACCACACCATTACCCACTATTATCATCTTATTACCGTGCTGTATTTTAAAGTGCTACCCATTTGTTGACGTGAACATCATAGACCATTTAGTGGCTAAGACAAAAAACACACTGCAGTGGATACATTTTGGTTTTAAGCAGAATAGCGAAGAAGAGCCTTATATCTTGGAGGAGGTTATATGTTAGATTTACAGCAAAAGGGTACTGAACAAAACTGCTAATTACAAAAATCTAACAAACTCGCTATAAACCCACTAATATCAGATCCATTAAATTCACTGAGCCACAGCCGCTCGTCCGTCATGTTGGTTGAATACTACTGATGGTGGTTTTCAGATTGAAAAATGACAGTGACAGTAAATGGGTCCTCCTCTTCATGAAGGTGAATTCTTTATTATTAAATTTGACCTCTAAAATAATGGTGGGATAATATGAATTGAAGAAGGGTGCAATAAAATAATGAATCACAATTATTTGTTTGATAATTACTCTAACAACACCACTAGTATTAAATATATTACATACTTTTTGTGCTGTGAGTGAAATGTTCACCTTTCCAGCCCATCCCCTTTAGTCAACACATTACAAAGGGCTATTGCTTGTCCATCTCAAAACATACCACATTGGGGCATTTTTGTTTTGCACCTGTGGCCTGATTGCTAATGAGCAAAATATACAAGGTCCTGCATTGTGTCGCCAAAATGAATAGAATTTCAGCAGTTTTCCCACCTGTATGGCTCAGACTCAGCCAAAAACTTCCTCTGCTCTAGAGGGCTAGCACTGACACGCAGTTCCTTCACCACAGCCTGATAGGAGCTGCAGTCACACAGTACTTCAGCCAGAATCACCTAGGAGACATCAATGGAGAAAGATAAGGAGGAGTGCCCATGAGAGGGAGACAGTAAATAAATTATTTTAAGTTCAGATCAGTATTAGATATTGCCGAACTGAGCATGCTGGAAGACAGGAAATATATGATATATATAATGCCTTACAGCGAACACAATGACAATGTTAATGAGAGAAACGATGAGTTTACCTTTCCGAACCAGCCATTCCCAATCTCCTGCAGGTAGTTTAACGCATGCCTTTTGAAGCACTGAGACTTGGAGTCTGTAAAACAGATAATAAATAAAACATTTAAAAAATCAAGGTCACACAGACATGTTCACACATTCTGTATGATACACAAAAGATAACAAACAAACCTCTTTATTTTGCCATCTGAAGAATTTAACTACTAGGCAGGAGATTTCCTGCTTGACTGGAAAGTCTATTTCAGTGCAGGAAATAAAATGTTTCCAAGTCACGCTTGTCTAAGTTACATAGTGGGGGATTTGATGCTCCAGACAGAGAACAAGATGGTTGTTCAGAAGTGAGTGTTTTACCTGCTCCATCTTGCAGGGAGGGGCGGTTGGGCCTGTCCCTGACTGGCAATGTGTAGACCTCAGGAAGGGAGGTACAGGACGACAAGCTGTCCTCCTGGATGGGACTGGAGCCTCCAGAGCACTCCTCCCCATCTGCATTGTCAAACTCCTGGTTGAGCCAGAAATGGACGTAACAATCACAAAACTGGTATAAATGAAAATATAAAAGTAGCTACACTGTCTCACTTAAAAACACAGTTTGTTTTTGCAGGAAGAGAACGTAACCCATTCTGAACTAATGATCAACTGTCCTCTGCTCAACAACAGTAACACTGTGGGGAAAAGGGAGGCTTAGTCAAGATTAGACAGAGTTAATTACTGACTATACTCCTTCAACAAATTGGGTTTATTGATACATCTTACCATTTCTATAAAGTCTATCAAGTCAAAACTAAATCAGGTCACTCTTGTAAACTAAATGAATTTTACATATGGTTAAATAAAGGACATAATAAAAAAAATTTAAAAAAGAAGACAAGGTTAAGCAAAAATCATAAGGACATGCACAAAAAGTGTGAAAAAACAATGAAAGCAGAGAGAGGTGAATAAATTTCTTACATGTTGAGGACTTACATTGAATCCCACTCCTCCTCTCTTACAGCACAGGCAGGTCAGGAGCAGCAGAACAAAAGAGACAAGCCCCGAACAAGAGATGAGGATTACGACGTAGGGTGGTGGTGAGAGCGATGCTGTCCTGGATTGAGAGACTGTGAGAGAGACAGGGAAAGAACAAAAAGGAGGAAGGATTGAATACATTAATGCAGAGAACCTGAGATTCTATAAGGGGTGCACACCTTTAGGTTTGAGTTAGTGAGAAGGAAAAGAGAAACTTCACTGAATCAGAAAAGCGTAAAATCTTGTTACATAGGTATCTTGTTCAGAGGGAAACCATTGGAGCATTTTCTCTAGTGGAAGGTTTTGGACACAGTTGAGAACCTCAATGGACAGCTTGCATCAGGGATTTGAGGGGCAAAGAGCAGGAAAAAGAAACCAAGTTGAATATAAAAAAACGGTTGTCTGAGTCAATAAAAGGAAAAAGATTTGATAGTGGGATAATATACCATTCCAGTAAGGAAGATAGCACGGGGAAAGGGGAAATATCAGAAATGACATTCCACTCAGGAAACACAGTTAAGAAGCAGGGAAGGGGTGCTTGGAGTTGTCATTTGGGTTAAAAGGAGCGCTAATTGGGAAAGGTTGGAAACTGGAAAAGAATTGCTCAAATCAGGAAGGTTTACGACTCAGGTGAGAGAGGGAGGGATTGGGACATTTTATATTTGTACCTCAGTGTAGTCGATTGTGGAAAGTGAACCATCTGTAGAAAAGAAAAGGGGCAGGGCAGGGTGGTTAAATACCCTTCAGGTATTATTGATAGTTTCCATTAAAATACTTGAGTCAAATTAGGTCAGACATTACATCATTTTAATAATTATTTTTAGACCAATTCAAATACTTGATTACTGAATGAAAATATCAATATTTAAACCAGGACTGACATTTATGATATTTATCTTCTTTCCCCCTGTGTAGACAAAGCAGCGGTTTAGGCTGCAGGGTAACTAATGGGAAGCATCTAAACCCATGAACTCTCCAAACAAACTCTCCAAACCATTAATACTTTGGTTCGCCTACTACTGCAACACATTTAAAGACGTGATTTAGTCGGTGCTGTCCTAGGCTTAAAATGTGTCTGTGTCACTCTTTCAAATCTTAAAAATACAATCATTCAAAAGGTCATGATATTATAAACACGGATAATTAACAAACTCAATAAGAAATGTGAAAAGAAGAACACTAAATCTTAAACAATACATGATACTTCATTTCTGAGGTATAATCTTAATTTCAATGGACATTTTTAGCACCTGCTCTCCTTTTTTGTTGTCTTTGTCTTGTTGTCATGATTTCAAAATGTTGCACCGCAGAATAACCTTGATTGCTTGTTTCACACATCCTGAGCACATAAGGATGCATTCAGCACATAATACCAGCTTCTTATGACAGAGTGGGCTAGTGAACGGTCCTGTGGCTGCTAATTAAATATAATTGGTATGATAGATGATAATGAATGATAGATAATCCATCCTTCACAAAGTCTGTACCTCTCAATCATAAAGGAGTACAGCTAATTGTTAAAGATACAGTATGTGTTATCTTTATCGTCACCCTGCAAAACTGGGGCTTAATATGAAAACTAAATGAACATTTGGGAAGGGGGAGTGGCAAACTAAACATGCAACACAAATATTGAAGTGGTGGGTCTGGTCCTGTTGCACAATCCTGTGCGTTGCTATTCTTTCATCTTTCCCTAGACAGATGTCCAGACAAACACTGCATATAAATAAACCTAGCACAGGGCCTTCTCCAGCAGCCTTGGTGCCAACAGCTCCTATCAAAACACAATACAATGACTGCACACATTACACAAACACAACAATCTGCCATATCATGGGGGGGAAAGGAGCATTCAGATTGAGTGAAATAAAAATGCCAGCACTACTCGATAGGCCAAATAACCTCCAGTTCCAGCGGGACTATTTATAGACGAAATATCCTGCACTGAGCGACGATCTCAGCCTTCTGTCCAGACAGTATATGCTGTTTTTAAATGTCATCGATGTGGGGCCTGAGATGGAAACAGACTCCTAATCTTTTCATTCCTGTATGCAGACATGTTCCTCCCATCCCATCATCACACCGGCCTCTTGTTTTGATCCGGTCTGCCACGTACAGCAGCGATCATTCGCTTTATGTCTGAGCCGTACATGCCCAAAACACAGAACCCCCTCCGCTCAGCTCCGCTGCTCAATGTACAGGCCTTTTCATCACTACACCCCCTGCCCTCCTCCTCCTCCTCCTCCTCCCCCCTTCCTCCTTTCTCCAGCATCACTTACAGGTTTTCAAACACCCCCATCCTCCTCTTCCACCTCCACCTCCGCTGCTTACCTTCCCTCTGCGGGACTCCGAGGGCTCTCTCCGGGCTGAAGTACGACATGATCGCCGCCAGCACTACCATCACCCAGCAGTGTGGCCGCATCGTCGCCGCGACAACAGCATTCGAGCGACGCTGCTGAGTGTCGGTGTCCTCCTCTCCGCCGTCCCCCCGCCACGGTCTGCGCTGTCTCCGGGCTCACGCTGTCTCCGTCTTCCCCCCCTCCTCCGCTTCTCTCCCAATAATAAAGCGCGTCTCCTCACCTTCCTTGTTGTGCTCCCCCCTCACCCCTCTGCTCTAATCCGCAATTAAACACGGTGTGTGAGATGTTCCATTGTGCATCCTCCGTCATCCGCGCGTGGAGAGCTGCTCAAAACCACCACCCGCTATTTCTTCCCTCACAGAAATATATATATATGGATCTCTCCTCCCTATTGCTGTGCTGGACGGTTATCTGTGTTTTCTCTTCTGCCTGGCTACGTCACACTCACGGCGCGCATTGTCATGGTCCAGCTCGATCGTCATAATGCCCCAGTATGAAAACGAGTCTGTGGTCGCTATTATTCCCACTGGAACAGCACTGGGTTTACTGATCTCATATAGGATTTTTAATCCATCAGGGTATCACTTTAGTATTCATAGACTTTAGTATTAGGCTATATGTATATATACACGATTATATATGCTTATATGTGTGTGTGTGTGTGTGTGTGTGTGTGTGTGTGTGTGTGTGCGTGTGTTTGAGAGAGAGAGAGAGTACGAGACCAAAGCATATTAAAAGGGAAAAAAAATTGATTTTGATTGATTTCTATTTTTTTTTAAAGTAGTGCTCCTCTCACATTTATTTAAAACTATATGTTATTTTGTTGTACAATATGGTTTAGGAGTAAATTCCATTCTCTCAATTCTCTTTGTTAATAGTGAACTGCTTTGGTTTTTTTATTTTGGTAAATAAAAGCAGCTTTCAGCTGTGCGCTTTATTCGGTGTGTAGCTTATGAAGAGTCCAAAAGTTTACATTTGATTTTGCTTGCTAATATGCAATTGATTGCTGTTATAACAGCAAACAATGCAGGACATGAACACCCCCATCACTATTTCACTCAATGAACTGGCTTACCATTGGTTACGTTCACGCCACAGTTCCAAGTGACACAAGTCTGATCTTTTTTCTTTCATATCTTATATTAGTGTGAACAGATCCGAACCAATGTCTCACATTTACAACAAGAATGCTGATGAACAGCATCGGCTTCGGTTTGCCAGTTCTTCATCAAATTAAGTACAATAGTGATACAGAAATGTATTTCTTGCCTCATTTGCTTCGGGGACAGTAGTGTGATGACGATCAGTCCTCTTTCCAGACTTTGGACAAGAAGGCACAAACAGGATTTGATGGAAGCATTTATTTATTAAATTTGCAACTTCCTGTTTCTCAGCTGTTGTTGCTGAAATCCTCCATGTTTGACTTGTACACCACTGCTGACATAACTTTGATGTGAGCATGTTCAGTGGGAGAAAAGACACATGAATTATGATCTTATATTTCAAGCCTCCATTACATCAGTCGAAATCAGATTGGCATCTGATTTAGGAGCACATATGAAAGTGGCCAGAATCAAATTTGAAACGATTAGACTCCATTTGGTTTGTGGTGTTCACACTGACATGGAAAAAATCGTATCAGTCACGTACGATTACAAATGTGATTTTGGGCACATATCCTGCTCTGATATGGTAGCCATTGACATTTTCTGTTGTCCCTTAGCATGCTTGTGATGAGAGTGGGGTAACGTACAGATCTGTCAAACACAAAGATTGGAAACATTGAGGCAAAAAGATCAAATTTCAAGAAACAAAGACTTTCGTCCACAATGTGAACATTTGTGATTTTATGTGAGATGACTTTTGCACGTGAGAAAGAATAGATTGACTAGTGCAGATGAGAGTGTAATGTTTACAGGGAGAAGATATAACATAAATCACAGTGTATCGATTAGAGCAGCGTATGGAAGTATAATTGTACGAGATGTAAGAGAATGTTGCGCTGTAAATTAAATTATTATTCTGCCTGTGGCAAGATTTAAAATGTGTCCTTTATCGTCTCATAAAAAAAAAAATCAAGATCAATCTGTTGATCATTAAGTCTTAGGCAACTCAATTTTCCTGTTTTTCTTTTTTAATACAACTGTCCTGGTACTAAATCCTATCTTCATTTAAGGGTGTCGGGGTCAGTTTTTGTCGAAAGCAATCCCACTATATGTCTAATTTGTAGAAAATATATCAGTTTGGAGTTTGAGGAGGAAAAAATTAAATTGGCATCCAGCAGGACTCATCGCCGGTGCTTAACCCCTTTAATTCTACAACTGAACATTGAATCCTACATTAAAATAGCAGGGGGGTTTTATTGAGCAAATACCTCCAAGAACAATCCCAAATGTTGAGATTGCTTGAGCCGAGCCGAACATCCCTCCATGAAAATCAGTTCCTTTTGACATAATTAGGGAAATTTTGAAAAATTACAGATTTATCAATGTTAAAGAAAGAGAAAAAAAGTCCAGGTTAACTTCGGTCATTCAAATTGTTTGCAATCCAGACCCAAAATAATAATTTTTTTTTTTTCTCTGAGTCGTGCACCGTCCTTCCACCAACATTGGTTCAAATCCATCCAGTATATTTTGTGTAATCCAAATCTTTCAGTTGGACACAGGGGGGACAAAACCTCACTCAAGCTATTTCAATAAGAAAATTACAAAATGAAAACATATACAATTTACATACAACAATTAGTTCTTGTGAAACAACAATGCAGGGAAATATGTAAAAGCGAATTGTAATATCCTTGAATCTAATGTGACATCCTCAACATTCTTTTAAGCAAATAGTCCAAAAAAAACCAGAATATATTCCTCTTTCAGTGATAAAGTACAGCAACATTAAATCTACACACGAGATGTTTGAAGAATAGGTCAGTAATTTTGCATAAAAATAAATTAAACCAATGTTAATTCTAATCATTTCAGCTCTACTCTCTTCAGTGTAATTTATTTACCAAAAGTCTGTTGTTTATTTAATGCTTTTGTTTTCAGTCACCTCTACATCACCTCCATGGACTTTTACAACAATATAAATAATTTGAACAGTTTTTTTGCAATAAATCTGGTATTTATGTCCCCTGTGAGGAAACCATCTGCACTGCTGAATTGATCCAGAGCAAAATGCTGCAGGGGAGGAAGCAACTGCAGCTTAACCTGACCTCTGACCTTGGTGAGAATAATTCCCCATTTTGGGAAAGCAGTAATAAATGTGAACAGGTTACAAGCATGTTCTGTCTTTTACCTATACCCCTCCATAGCTACTTTGAAAGACCTTCTATGTAACCTTCTTTCCTCTGGGTTGTTTTTTTATTTTAACATGTATTTCATTTACTAGAATGCTGTTTATGATATTTTTCCACTGAACCATCCTTCATTGATCAAACTCCTCAAACGTCCACTGAAGATCATGAATTTAAGATCTCGTCTCTCCAGCTGTCTCGATCCCGCCTTTGACGCTTTCGGGCAAGTTCTGGGAAGTATGCATTGTTGTATGGCCTCTCCCTCTCAGTGATCTCTCTCCCTAGCTCCTTCCCTTTGCCGTTCCTCTGGTCGAGCAGTGCCTGGGCCCTCCTCCTTTCCTCAGCCTCCCTCTGCAAGCGCTCAGCGCGTAAACTTTCTATGGAACTGTAAAAAGACAGAAAAGATTTCTTTATATCTCTCCGTTAAAAAATATTGACAGCATCGTAACATTAAATTAGTATTGCCATTGTCACAACCCCAATAGCTAATTAATCCGCAACTATGAACTTGGACTGTGGACATTGGTAAACGTTTAGGAAATGTAATTAATCGCTTTCTTGCAGAGAGCTTGATCGCCTTATTTTTTGAAAATACGAAGTTACACCATGAAACTGGTTAGATTAGTTAAGCACAAAGACTGGACAAAGCCTGTATTTGAACTTAAAACAAATATGACATGTTAAGTAGTGCACTTTAGATATTCCAGGTTTTATTATCATACAGGGCTAGGTTAGCCGTTGTCCCTTGTTTCCCCATCTTAAAGCTGGGCTACCCTGTCCAGGCGCTTATTCAACTACATATTTAACTTGTAGATGTGAAAGCGTTCTAATCTTAATCTCATTAAGAAAGTAAATGCGTGCATATCTGTTAATGCTGAACTATTCCCTAAAAGACAAAACATAGCAGTTAAACCAGAATAAATATGTAACTCATTTTAATATTGTGAGTAAATTGCCTGAAACTGATCTGCAATTAATTCTACTGAAGCTACTTGAAGGAAGAGGCTTTCTTACCTCTCTTCACTGCTCCCCTTCTTCCTTTTGTCTCTTCGCTCCGATTTTTTGCTCCTGTGGTCCCTCATCTCCTTCACAGTTAGTGCTTTCTTCATTTCTTTCAGTGGATCTAAACTGTCTTTCAATCTACGATCTCTCTTCTCTTTCTCCTCTTCACTTATCCCCTTACTTTTCTCTTTTTCTTTCTTCTCATCTATTTCGTTGCCGATTTTCAGGTACCAGGGTGTGACCTCTGACCCTGGTTGGGGTCCTAGAGACACCAGCAAGCCAATGGCTCGTTCCTCCTTCTCCTGCGAAAAACGAAGGAAAGCCAAAAATAAATTAAAGTTGTGTGCCGACAGCAGAGCCAAACAACCGTGAAAGCCAGACAGGGGAGAGATTGGTGAAGTGACTCTTTTATGCTTTGGCAAATCTTGCACTGATATTAAGCCTTTTCTGAGATTTAATTTTTAACCCCGATCAATTCTGTATCACACTGTACTGCCTAGTGTAGTAGCATTTATCTAACTCTGCGTTAGTTTCCATACACAGTAACAATCTGGTTAGACTGTTACCAGCATTGTGATGTCACTTGATGAATACAAGAATAAATTCAGCAAAAAATCCATCTCAAAAACACCATTGACCTGACATTAGATCGCAACTTCACCCTTTTTAAGACAGCGATACCCAGCTACTCATGGATGGGTCAAATGCAGAGAACTTATTTCACAGTGTTGTACGGTGTATAATGATAAAAAAAGAATTAACTTTACTATTATATAAACCCAGATTATAACACAATTTAACTAGAGTCCAATACGAGCACTTACTTCAGCCAGCATCACATCTGTTACTACATCAGAGTATACGTTCCACGTCATGTCAAGCAAAATGCCTGTAACCATTATCAGTCAGATGTGTATCACCACCATGATGACATTGCTCAACTCTGACCAGCCTTGTGCCAAATAAATCATTCCCTGTTAATTTGACTGGAAACCCAACTCCTGCATTTGCATTTATCATCAGTAGTTCATGTAGTATCAACAAAATTAGGATTTTCCATATTGTGGATTTGGTCCTACATTCCATCTAGGTAAGCCCTTATCTGTATCAGATTTATGAAATTAGTTAACCTGAATCTGCATTCATTCAGCTACTGATTAGTGGCAGTGTCATGTCAATATGACCGAGTACATATCAGCCCACTAAAAATATTCATTTTAATTTTACAACTGGTTGAAAATGTAATCTTGTCAAAAATTTAAAATTGTCCATCCCTTTGTATCAATATATATATATATATATATATATATATATATATATATATATATATATATATATATATATATATATATATTAGCATTTTTCATGATATTGACAAATTTAAAAAAAAGGAACTTATCTTTTAATCCTCCAACTCTTGTTGGCTGAGGTCATTAACATAAATCAGGTTGCGGTTGGCCATTCAGAGTAAATTTTTTTTAGTACAGGTAAATATACTATTGCTGTTACTTCATTTTAGGACTTTGTGGAAAAAAAGCTAATTCTTCAGCAAAAGTAGGTGGTTTTTCATGTGATCAACAAAATCAGTGATCACAACAACACAGATGATCAGACCAGAATAAAATATAGAAAGGTTTTTACTCGAAAATATCAATTTGACAATAAACTGTTCTCGGGATGTAACCTTGTTCTTTTTTTTTTTTTTAGCAGATTTAAGCACTTCTCATGCCTAAGAAGGAGCTGACCCGTCAGGTCAGTGGTTTTGTTGTAATCAAAAACATTCACTGCTCGCTCCACGCTTAGCTGAAGTGGTAACAACTAACCATAACCACTTATAAGCCAGTTTTAAAGAACGAGGTCATTGATGAATGCGTATTCATCACGAATATTGACGAATGCCTCAAGCTCAAGAAAAGTCATGAAGATGGACATTCTACGGTCATTTTCTTAAACAATCAATTTTAAAAAATATTTTATACAGAAATTACAAATACCTTTTACTTTGTAAGCTTCAAGTTACCCTGACATTATTTCTGAGGTAATCATAAAATGTTATCAATATTCTATAAAGAAAAACTTTTAATGCAAATTCCTCAGTGTCCTTTGTAAGTAGACAATATTAATGGATAACCAATCACTGAAGGCACAGTTTGGCTACAGTAAACAGGTTTCCTCTGCTTATTGAAATGTAAAGACAGATATAATTCCAAATCAACATGGTCTATGAAAGGAAACATGAATGACAGGAAACAATTGTTGATGAATTACGAACGTTACGTACGGACAATTGTCAGGTGATTACGAACTTTAAGTTTGCACATGAACACAACCAAGTGACAGAAGAAGTAACACCATCACCTTTTCCTCCTTCTTCTCTTTGAGATACTCCTCATTCCCTTTCCTCTCAGAGGAGTCTTCCAGGGGGAAAAGATTAAGATGCTCCAGAGCCCCACTTCCTCCGCTTTGTTCCTCGTCATCGTCCCTGCTCCCTCCTGACTTGAGGGCAGCTCGGGCTTTATTTCTCAGATACTCTGTACGTGCCTGTGGAGAGGAGATGATAAGATGACTTAAAGATTAGTTCACCAGACCCCTGCACAGAGGTCTGCGCCTCTAACCATTCATTATCTACCACGTATCCTGTTCAGGGTCACGGGGGGCGGGAGCCTATCCCAGCTAATATCGGGCGAGAGGCCGGGTACACCTGGTTATTACAAGTCGCTAATTCATCGCAGGGCAGACACACGGGCAATTACTTACTCGCCCGCAATTTTGTGTCACCAATTCACCTATATCACATGTTTTTGGACTGTGGGAGGAAGCCGGAGTTCCCTGAGAGAACCCAAACAGACACAGGGAGAACATGCAAACTCCGCAATGGCCGGCAGATGTGGATTCGAACGCGGTACCTTCTTGCTGTGAGGCAGCAGGGCTAACCACTGCGCCCTGTGCCTACAACCAAAACTATAAATTATTATCACTTCAAGAAGCAGAACTGTATATCCAATTCAGAGGGGCTATTCAAAACTCATAGACATCGACCCCAAATTCAAATAAATAGATTTGAACATTTTTATTTTTATAGACAAGAACGTTTTTTTTTAATTCTTTGATGGACTTGTGTTGAAGCTCAACCTCTCAGCATTGTGTCTAACAGCCCTCAACTTTTACAACCATTCATACATTGCTGCTGAGTGTGGATTATTGCAATTATTACTGAAGTTGAACAGCACCAATTGACAGTTGAGTAATTATTTAGAGCAATATGTTTCAGGTGTGTTGTATTCAGCTTCTCAATGACAGAATTTGCCGATGCTCTTTGTTATGTATGATATTACGTTGGACATCTTTGAATTTATGACTATTTGATGGAAAAAACAAGCCATTTCCAAAATATCAGCTTGGGTTACGAGAAATATTCTTTTGACATTGAATTGTAAGAAAGTATCTAAAATTACTAAAATGTATTATTACCTGCCAGCAAAATATTTTAGTTACAATATATGTATATTTGAATTTAATCTGATTTAAAATCACACTTTTTCTGAACAATTTTAGTAAACCAACTTTTCTTAATCTTTATGTAGGGCAGCTTTTATGATAATTGTCAATGTATCATGTTTGGTTCTGTTTGACTGTTTTTTTTTTTTGCACTGTCAATTTTTTTGAGTCTGAAAACTCAGTTTTAGAGAAACAGCTGTTGGGGCTTTATCCAAATGATACGGAATGAGTACTACAACTCATCAACCCCTAAAAAAAAGCATGGAGACTGAGGAAAAAACTGCAAGAATGTCTGCACTAAATCTGCAAGAATGTCTCTGATGGGGCAGCATGACAGGGATCATGCTACTGTCAAGCTGTTGGAATGGTAGTCCACCTGAGAAGTTACAATCACTATTACTTAGTACTGCATATACATCAAGGTTATGTAGCAAGGGGGAAAACTACAGACCATCTGCACCCTGGTTGACAAGTAAAACACAGAATAAGGCTCCTCCTGTTGCACCTCAGAAACATATTCTGAGTGAGCACAGCTACAGCAATAAGGACAATCGGTACTCATAATTAGACTAAAGATGTGAAAACAATAAACTGTGTAAGACATGATGGAGGTCAAAACCTATGATATGCTGACAGGTCACCTTGTAGATAATGGAAAACAATGATGTTACGGTGCGATATTGACAAGAGATGAGCCACAACTGAAAGCCTGCAGGTTTAATTGAGTCAGGGAGTGTGACAGTGTGAATATCCTGCAGCAGCTTCCTCAGCAGCAGCTTATCTAAAGAAAGGTCTGCCTTTCATCAGAATGACATCAGACGATTGTACCAAGACATGAGACGGCAGATTACTATTGGGATCAATACTGATGGGGACATACTAATTATTGATTGTATTAAAAGTTCTTTACTCCAGTTTTTCCACCTGGAAAATGAATTGTGCTTCAATTTATGGTGGGTTTTTTAAGAAGGGTTTCATCGTCATTACAATTGACAAGAACTAACCAAATATCTATTCATTTTTATGACTACACAAGTATTTGCAGATAAACAAAAGTGTGCATTTTTTAAATCCCTTGAATGTAATTTTGCATTTTATCAAGTGTGCTGTATGGTTGACTCAAACCTTTGGATTGCTCACCAGGAGACAAAACAGATCAAGACAATTTAAAGATGCTACCTCAGACTCACAGGGAGCACTATATAATCATCAATGACAGAATCACCTCTTGCTCAGCACGCTCCACCCGACGATTGGCATCGCGCTGCTCTTCAGCTGCCTGGGCCTCGTCCTTCCGCACGCGCGCGACATTATCTTTGTTGCGTACGTGCCAGCTCTTCTTCGGGAGGATGTTCATTGCTCTCTTGCCGAATGTTTACCAGGCCAGCTAGCGTTGGCCGAGGTAGTGTATACCACGGAAAATAATTGGTACCGAAACGCCCAATGGAAAATGGAAGCAGGGAATTCAGAAGATATCAAAATCAGTGGAATACGAACACACTGAAAGGAGAGATTCGAACGATTTGGTTGATGTATCTTTTAAGTATCTAAACAAATTGTAAGCTTTCATTCGCTTCCATTTTAAACGCATTAGTTTTATGTAAGGAACACTCACAATCACTTAACAAGTTAATTTAAATTACTCCATCAAACAGGCTGATAATTCCAACAATGTATCACTCGGAACAGGACGTAAATAAACCAGTTGAAGTGGAATCTTTGTTGCTTTCTGCTTCCGGAGCACGGAGGAAGTAATTTACTCGAACCGGAAGTTAATCTCACACCGTTCCAGTAATACCTCAACTTTGCCACTAGTAGGAGCTATAACCCCTCTTATTACCCCGGCGATGAAGAGTTAGAAGACCGATGTGTCTTTGTTTCCGTGTTTGTTTCCCATGAAATCTCAAAAAGTTGTCATCAGATTCTGATGACATGTTTTTTAAGGGTGGAACTTGGACCAATAAAGAGTTGATACAATTTAGGGATGTATTTGGTTACGGACCAAAACTCTATTCAATTGAAATATAAAACTAATGGATGGGTAAACATTAAAATACCCAAGCATGGGCAGTGGTCGATGTTCTGCCACAATGCTCAATTCTGGGAGGTACATTTTAGCTTCACTAAAAGCACTAATACCACAATGTGAATATACTGCTCCATTTCAACTAAAAGTCCCGCATGAAACACTTTACTTATATGAAAGTAAATAAAGTGTACGGAAGCAAAGCGTACTAGTGTGATCAGTAAAATGTCCTAAAAGTATCAACAAGTTCTTATAGCATAATAAAATGGTCACTCTCTATGTTTTAGTATAATATAGGATCTTTTAGAATGAGGATATTAATACTGCATTAACATTTGGACTATGTTTCATTTTGATGCTGTGGATTAAGGCTGAGATTATTTCAACAAAATGCTGAGTAGTTGAATTTACAGGATCATCCTAGATAGTATCATGTATTGTGAGAACCTCTTATCTCTAAAGAACTTTCTAGAAAGTCAGCCTATTTTCAGCTTTGTGGAGACGCGTTTTCCAGATAATCCAAGACTGTTTTAAAACTTTATTAATTCCCAACTTTAATTAAATTGTTGAATTCATCATACACATTTATCATCATTTTGAGATACATGGTTTTCACTGGATAGGAAAGGTATGGAGGTTTCTAATCTGAAAATACATTATACTCTAACCCCATGATGTGCAGTACAGAAGAACCTCAAATATGTACTTAAGTACAGTGTCTACAGTGTCTGTGGCTGTAATTCATAGCTGAGATTATGCAGGGTCATTGTATGGATTGCATGTCATCTGTGAAATGTAGAAGGTAATCTCTTTGGGAAAACTACATCGAGATCTTGATTATGGAAAATCCTATCTTGTTTGATAACTAACAAACTGCAGATAACTCATGATTCCGTATGCTTTGAGTATGATTTCCAGAGTCAAGTTAGAAGGCAATATTACTTTATATGGCATGAGGCAGATAAAGTTACTAGAAATCAATGTGGCAACATCACCATGTTGCCATGTATACATGCCTTTATGTTATTTACCCTTACACTATGTTGCAGATTAATAATAATCATGTTGTAATTTGCCTTCATACATTTCCCCTAGAAACCGTGTCTCTGCCTCACCTCGCGTTTTTAATAGAATATTTTTCCTGCAAGCATTATACAGCACTGATATGAAACACCTATACTGGCTGCCATGAGTCCTTCCAGATGTCCCATAAAGTTGTTAAATGTTAAAGCTAGTAACGAATGAAGGTTGTAAAAACAAAACATGGTCCATGCTGGGTTCAGTCGTGCTCTGCTGTAGCGTGTTTTGGTATTTGAAATTGCTGACGCAGCATCTCAATCTGCTTGACCAAGAACTGCTTGTCACGGCCCTCCTGTAAAATAAAAAACCATGACCAAGTTCATAAAACTAAATGGCTGACATAGGGCAGCCCTGTAAGACTTTGCTTTACAATACAACATATATTTCAAGGTCCAGAACTTACCAGTTTAAGCTGAGCTCTTAGCAGGGCAACAGTTTTTCCATAGGCTGCAGCTACGGCAACAACATAACAAAGAAGCACGCTGCAAGGGAGAAAGGAGCCATGATGATGTACCATTTAACAGACATAAATTGACTGCATAATATGCAGACGGAATGTAAGCTGAATTTTTAAAATAGAGAACTTTATACTACAAAATAAAGATTCTACTGAGAGTACAAGTCTTCTCACCAGAATAACACAGACAAGGGGATGGAGAACGCCTGGGAACTAATGAAGAAGAGAAACTCTTTTGTAATTTTAGAGAATTTGTTGAAAGTGGTTGGAATGATCATCCACATGATGGGGAAGAAACGGAAAGGACCACAACCCATAGATGGATGAATCCTGGGTAGAAAAAGGGAAACAACGTATCTTCAATAATATAATATAGTATGTGCCAAGACGTGAACCCAATCTTAAAATGTTTTATCTTCTGGCCTGCAGGCTAAAAAACACCACATTTTTGCATATTTTACAACAGGTATTTGTCAGGGCTTATGCTGAAGTAATGAAAAAAAAAAAAACCCAACATCTAAAATGACGGTTAAAGAGGAGAAGTGCTTACTCAGCAACACTGTAAACCATTACAGCTGTGGCCAGGCCCCAGCCTAACAGGAGTACCACCAGGAAAAAGAAGGTGGAGGTGGTGGAGCGAAATGTCTTCAGAGCTGGTCGACAATTATAGTAGAGGGTTATCTGAGGAGGAAAGAGATAGTGGAGACATGAGATGGTGTGAGGGTACAAAATCAAAGCAGAGTTATGGTGAATACATTTGAGATTTTGATGGAGTTTTGGGTTAAAAGTGACTCTTCACCTTCTTGCAGTAGAATAGGATGACAAACTTGACTGCGTTAATGAGTGGCAGTACAGGGCAAAAAATAGCTCCCGTCCAAACCACCGTCTGACCATAAACCAGCCCAAGTACGTTGGAGGAAACTTCAAACTCCTGCCGACCCACCCACTGGGCCAGCTTGCTGGACGAGCAGTCCACCACCATCCTGACATGTGTAGATCAAAACAACCACACAGCTAAAAATCTCAATCTCAACATGATCTGACGAGTTGTAAACACAGTGATTTGTACCTGCGTGGAGTCTCCACCAGGATGAGTACAGCGATGTTGACGAGGAGGTCAAACAGTGTCAGCCTGTACATCTCCTGTCCCACAAGGGTCTCCCAGCACTGCATCATGAGGCAAACGACAATCATTGAAACACTGACGATATTTCACAGCTGAATACTTTTTGGCTTAACTGTGTCAAGACAATATTTTACTTAAATGCACTAAAGAATTGTTAAAAAAATGAATTTAATGGAACACATTTCATGTATTTAGTCAACAGGTTCCACAAAATTGTATTTGATTAGTTACAAACAAAAATATTACATCAAATGATGAACTCTATAAGAAAAAGTATGTCAACAAATCATGTGTTTTGAGAAAAACCTGACGTAAAAAGTATAAATAATACAAGGTGCACAATCCCCTTGGTTCATTTCTAGAATGTCTTTCAGGCAAAATAATTTTATTAAATTTCTTTATTCTAATGACCTATAGGTATTTTGTAAACCAAAACTACCTTCACACTACCTCTCTGTCATTCCTGAAGATTATTTACTGACATTCTCCATTGATATAACCTACTCTGGAATGTGTAGAGGCAAATATAAACTCAGATCAGGACTCATCCCTTACGTAACCACAACCAAAACAAGGCTGCTAGATTAGGAGTACAAATATATTATCCTATCCTAACATCAGAAATGTGTTAGCCTTCTCAATCCTTCTTTATTATTTCTCAGGCTGATGGTACTTGTCTTACATCACAATGAATCCTTCAAAACTGTTTCTGAAGAAAAAGCATCTAACAAATAATTCACAAATAGTGAATGGTGTGTATTTACGGGGTAGACTCGATAGTTGTACTGGCACAGGTTGCACCCGTCACTGCTTGTGTCGCCCATGCAGGTGATTTGACTCCACAGGGTGAAAAGAAGAACTCCCAGACTGATTAGACGGAGGAACACAGCCCTATACATAGAGGAGAAATAATTTATCAAAAAAAACGTACATTTAGCATTTTATTGATTTAACACAAATTAGAGATCATTTATCATAAAACTATTGAAGAGAATAGTTTAATCCTGGATAGAAAAGTAAAGTAGTGTTTGCAGCGTTCTTGAAACTTCCCAGCAGCTTTGATCTCAGACTGGGAGGCTGTTGTGGTCATTTTATTGGAAAAGTTTGGAGCTCTTCTTCCAACAATTAGTTTGAATGATACAAATTTTTCCATTTGTGGCAAGTTTTATAAAATTATTACTTTTGCACATTTTTTCCCACATTTTAAACAACCTCATAACAAATTAATTAAAAGCACATCCTACAAACCTTAACAGTGCTATTATGACCGTGGTGCTGGGGGCATATCCCTCTATCAAGGCAATCTTGTCACACAGCAGCGGCACAATGAAGTTTGACACGGTGATGACAAAGGAAGGTAGATACTCAAAAATCAATCCCTCTGCACTCCTTTCCTATTTGCAGAGAGAGGAGCCAAAAGATCAGCCAAGACCTTAAGACCACATCGGCGTCATCCAAATCCTCTTCTATCGTTTACCTGGCTCAAGTCGGTGGCCAAGAAAATGCCATAGAAGGCTGCTATAATGAGTCCAAGTGCAAGCAAGCTCATGAAAAAACGTAGCGAGTATAAAATAAGTTTTTTGCTTAAAGTTAGAGTTGCTGTTTTCCTCTTAATGCGCTCTTCTTCCAGATCCACCTGACAGAGAAAGAGAGAAGTGATGAGAGGTTGTCTGTAAATGTGTCGAAATAATGAAGCAAAACGGTCACCATATTCCTCTCCTCCCTCACTGTCCTCAAACACAGATGCTGCCTCTGACCTGTAGCCGGTAGTAAATGTTTTTCTGCTTCAATTTGGTTGCTCGCTCTCCCAGGCAGCCATAGTCCCACATGGTGAAAACTATCATACTGTAGTTTCCCACAGCACTCCCTCCTGTTGCTACAGCCACTCGAGCTGCAGTCCCTAAGCTGTGTGCACAGAGGAAGAGGACCCAAATTGAGATAAAGGTGACTGACCTGTCACTTCAGGCATTCATTAAGACATTACATAAACATAACGGGATACGTACCGCACTATGATACAAATGAAACAGAAGGCTATGTAGAAGACAGCAGTGAGAAGGTATGCCAGGGGGATGTTGTATGAGAAGTTCCTGTCCTCCACCACTGTGTTATTGTAGTAGCCATAAAACATGTATGAATACTCCATAAAGCCCTGAATAAAGGGCAGAGGACAGTCACCAAGCATATCCATTATAATGCACATTCATGGGATGTATGTGAAATGTGTGTTCACTTTGTTCAGCAAGTAATATAGAGGGACCATGTTAAAGCAAAAATCTTGAAAATTGAGGATACTGTTTGTTTCCATTACCCAATTCTGTCACTTTCATTAACTTTCTTTAACTTTACAACTGCATTTTTGTCATAAGAAAATAGTCACATATGTGACATTGTATTATATAGAATAAAACCAATAGTGAAGTATATGAAACATCATCATTGTATACATTTGTTTAGAGCAGTTGCTGGCTGCCTCATGTACATTCTACAGGCAAGAGAGCAGTGTCAATAATTTCATCTTATACTCAGCAATAGGGACATAGAGACCTTATGTCACCATGTCACATAAGGGTCTATGAGTCCAGAAATGATCAAATAATTGTGAGTATTTAGTCATGTGAGGGTTTGGCACATGTGAAAAAGAAAAGGATCAGGGTTATGTTCTGATGTGAAAAACATATTATAAAAGGGGGCAGAGTTGCTGCCTCATACAAAGGAGTTCAGGTATCATGGTGTCTTGTTCTTGAGTGATGGAAAAATGGACAGGGAGATGGACACCTGGTTCGGTGCAGCATGAGCAGTATTACAGGCGTTGTATCGGTCGGTTGTGGTTTAGAAAGAGCTGAGTCACAGGTGAGTCAAAATTTACCGGCCCATCTACGTTCCAGCCCTCACTTAAGGTCATGAGATTCGGGTAGTGACAGAAAGAATGAGGTCAAGGAGACAAGTGGCTGAAATGACCTTTCTTTGTAGGGTGGCTGGGCTCAGCCTTAAAGATAGGGTACGGATCTCAGTCATCCGGAGAGAGCCGCTGCTCCTTCAGAAGGAGCCAGTGTAGGTGGTTCGGGCATCGAACTAGGATGCCTCTCCTGTTCCTCCCTTTGGAGGATTTTCAGGCTCGTACAACTGGGGAGATACCCCGAGGTAGACCCCGAACTCGCTGGAGGGACGATATTTCTCATCCGGCCTGGGAATGCCTCGGGATCCCCCAGGATGAGTTGGCCATTGTTGCTGTGGAGAGGGATATCGAGAAATCCCTTCCTTAGCCAGCTGCCGCCGCGACCCAACCCCGGATACTTGTAAGAAAATGGATGGATGTATAGATGTATGGCAATGCAAGATATTTTCTCATTATTACAACAAACAAACTTATCATGTTATAACGACGGACACCATTCCTTCTATAATTTGAAAACGTATTGTTTTTTTCTTGATCAAATGTTTTCCATGATAACTTTATTGGTTTCATTGTTATAACATGAAATATTTCCCTTGATTACGTTTGTCTCTGATATAAGTGGGCTCCTCAGGATATTTAGCCACTGCAGTTGCGACCTGTTTATCACCCACTGTGCACACTAACAGTATAATCTCATCACGCAAGAACTTAATCAAATCATGTAAATGAGCTAAATTCCCCAATTTATTTTTTCTCTTCAGGTTACTCTTATTCTAACATGGGTTTAAACTCAGAGCAATAAGCTATCAAATTATAACATTAAATCATAGATGAGATAACAACGGAGTTCATCAGGCTATTATGTGAAAACATTTCATGCTAAAATGTGAAAGCTTTTAATGCATAAACAAATATATCGACTGATAAAATCTGTCCAGTTGAAGCATGATCAGTTTGTATGTCATGAAAACAAGAAAGAAAACCCTTTTTTGTGATTATATTATTTTCATGTAACATCACACTGATTAATAATTCTTTTTTGGATGTGGCATACATACACTCCTGTGAGGAGGAATCATGAACTCAATATCTTAAATCCTGAACAATGCTGGTGAAAAGAATGAAAATGTCCAGTAAGTAAAATCCTTATTATCGGTTCACTTTATGTTCCACGAGTCTCTTGTCTTCACGGGTCATTGTGCCGCAGCACTTACTCACCGTTCCTGAAAGTAAGTCAAGGAAGTACTCATAGAACGCCTCCAAACCTCGAGGATTAGGATCATAATCCAAGCATTCTTCTGGACCTGGAAATCACCAGAGGGAAAAATGTATGACATCTGGAAGCATTCCAGAACTTCTTTCACA
Organism: Lophius americanus; assembly: GCA_037951165.1. Classification (NCBI taxonomy): domain Eukaryota; kingdom Metazoa; phylum Chordata; class Actinopteri; order Lophiiformes; family Lophiidae; genus Lophius; species Lophius americanus. The sequence continues at coordinate 1,917,150 of JBBDHG010000003.1, read as the reverse complement.
TAAAAAAATCAAAGAGTTCTCTTAATGTTTTGAAAGAATCGGAAAGTAATAACTGCCGGGGTGATGAAATTCAGTCCTAGGAAAGTATGTTTGCTACCATCCTGAAAATAGTGATGCGCTTATTTGTTGAAATGGTGAAAATATTTATGGTTATAGCATAGGAAGGATAATAGTTCCTGGTTGCCACGGCTGGCACTGCCGTCTCTGGCAGTGCCAGCCGTGGTTTGAACACGCTGATCCCTAGAAACCGTTGCAAAAAAACTGTTGGAAGGCGTTATGTATCTATTAGAGTGAAGCAATGTCAGAAAAATACAATTGTCATGTTTTAGTTTTAAATGAATGCACACAAAAAACAAAACAACAAACAAATATTAATAATTAACCAAGTATTACCTGTGCTGTTAACAAGGTCAGTTTCAACAGATTTGAAGACAATACTGGGTATGAGGACAAATCCAGCAATTAGTAAAAAGGAAACAAAATTGAGCAAAACCAAGAATCGCAGGAATATGAAGTACGATTGGACGCCACCTCCGAAGTTCCCTGTCGAGGAACAGAAATTGATTGGCTTCAAAGTCCGAACCAAGCATTAAGTATATCTGCATGGATGGAATATGAGTTTTGTATTGGCTGGGAAATCTGACAGTTACAAGTTTACCTCCAATCTTTTGCAATGTTTTTCTCCACAGTGCAAAAAAAAAAAGAAATTCTCTGGTGGATTCTTTGACTGAATGCAGAGATTTGGCCTTTTTCCGTTTCCTGGATTCCCTACTGGAAACCACAGGTACCTGCATTTGGTGCTCCTGCCTTGAACGAGAAGTCACACCTTCATGACTCTGAATAACAACTTTGTGATACAATTATTGGTAACTATTTATTGTATGGGCTTGCAATTTTAAAGATATTTCCCCCTAAGAATGGAAGTCAGTTGTATTTATATACATTATTCTAATTAATCTAACAAATACCTAGACAATAAACTAATGAAACATGTCAGCATGCAAAATGCATTAAGAAGAAAACAGTGCAAAATCCAACATGGCTAATAGAGTTTCCAATAATTCAAATAATAATAATAAAAGTTCTGACCATATGATTCAAACTTTCCCAAACAATTCTTTTGGTGAAATATCTTTGAAATAGTTGGGAAATTTTGGAAAAATTCACAAAAAATCCATACGGTAAAGTGTTACATAAGTACTTCAATATAATTGATCAATGGAAATTTCTAATATTATACTTGTTGAACGTTATTCATCAGAACAAAATATTCTCCATCGTATATATATTTTATATATATATTAATAATGACGATAATAGGCCCTTAGAAACCATAGCATTAAGAAATCTTCTGGGGCATGTTGGACTTTCTAAAAATGTGCTGTGATGATGCAACAACACTACTGGGAGTGTGTGTGTGTGTATTTGCTGGGAAATAATGATGTCACATTTCTGGAAATGTCCATCAAAGAGTACCAAGTAAACCACGTTGAAAGCCTGAGGGGATGGATGAGTGAGACAGAGCAACTGTGTGAACAACCTCCCCAGACTCAGCTATGACTGAAGAGTGGGTCACCGTCCCACAGGATGACATCACGGTATGACATCTGGAGGTTGTGCCAATACATAAGGAGGCTTGATCTGTCACTAATTAGATTCAAATAGTCTTTGTTTTTGTTGTTATGTTGAGAAGTACGTCTACAGTGTACTTTTTGCCTTAGAATATAAAAATATATATGGTGGCTTTCTTACCGCACAGCTCTTTTAAGTGCCATAGGCAGAGGACTGATTCTGAGGTCCCGGGGCAATCCACCGTCAACCTCTTCCTCCATGCCTTCAGGTGTGGCGCTCCTGTTGAACTGAGGATAATTCTGACTGGATATCTGAGGTGAAGCCCACCGTGACCTCAGTGGCTGCTGATAGCCAGAGTAGTTACCCCCTGGAAATTGTGGGGAGTGACAATTAATAATAATAACAATACATTTAATTTATAATGCATTTTACATTTGGATAGAATCTCAAAGTGCTACAAAGTAAAAGCAGATAAAAGCATCAATAAAAAATAAAATAATAACTATATAAAAACATGACCAAAAAGCAGCAATGTTAAGTAATTAAAGTTATGAAGACCAATTCAATGAAGACCAATTTAATTGAAGCAATTATGAAGACCGTTCAGATTTCAGACTCAAGATTCAAGAATAACTTTAATGTCATTCAGACTTTACACATTACAGGTACACAGCTGAACAAAATCAGGTTGCATTTGGCTCCATACACAAAATTGAGAAAACATAATAGATAACAACCAGATGGGACATTATTCAGACATTCTTTTGATTCTATGTTCTAGGTGTTTAAAATGAACAAATATGAGTTAAGAGACGCACCTTCAGCATAGTCAGACTCCATACTTGATCCTTGTCTCTGTGGTTCACCGGCTATTTCTCAGATGCACTTTAACATAACCAGCTTTAAAAACTCTCCTCTGTCAGCACAGCACCTGTAACAAGTCCAGAATAAAACAAAGGTTCCCCCAGGCAGTCGTAAGGAAGTGCTGCCTATCCAGGCAACCAGTCCCTGTTGTCTTCTCTGATGGACTTTGTTCCCTTTGTTTATGACCACACAAGTACTTCCTTGTATGTCTTAACCCATTATGTCCAAGGTGATATAGCTCCAGTCAATAACAATTGGCTCAGTCTAATAGCAGCATACTATCACCAACAGGCTTCACATTTCGTCCAGTGGGGAAATTCTTTTACCTAGTTTTACTTAATTTTACTCAAGTCCAAGTGTTGCCAGTGATGGGGACAAACTTGGCGGAAGAGTAAAACATGTGCCAAAGAAAGAACAAATGATGTCTGGGGTTGACTCAAGAAATGCGATGCACAAACTCCCGTGTTTGCCTGAGGTGAATATTGGATACTTACAGGCAACCATGAGCTACAAAATTAACAAATAATTTTCAGACATTTATATCATAATGGCTTTAATAAAGAAACGTGAGAGACACTGATTAGGAAAAGCTGACCTGTATTCCACATTATCACTGTTTCAAAGTAGGGAGTATTACCGTTGGCGCACAATGAAATGCCAACACAGACAACAGACAGCCAAAGTGAGAATTAAATAACCTTGAGAGGAGCAGATAAATAATAAAAACATGGTAACAGACGGCTGAGCTCTTGCACAGAGAGGGTAGGGTTGTGGAAGCATAAACACAAAATCAATTATCTTACGTTCGATTAACATTTAGAGAACAAAACTCCACTGGGTGATGAGACCTTATGATTCTGCGGTCGGTCAGGTCAGACAAAACAGAGAAAGAGTTGAGGTATCACAGAGTATGAGACAGGAACAAGCAAGTTAAACCTATTCAGATCAGGTTGATTCAGTATCAAGTCATTCATCAACTTTTAGAGAAAAAAAAAAGTTTTGATCATGTCATGGGATCATATTTCATATTTTGTATTTCCTGAACGACAAAATAATTTGTTGCTTTTAATATGATTCGATTATTTATAATTTGTCATTATTTGTAATTCTGATATTATTGTAACATATCAGTCGCCAGTTGACTCTCCCTCAATGTCAGCTGGGATGGGCTCCAGCCCCCCGCGACCCTGAACAGGATAAGTGGTTGGATACGGATCATATCGGCATTGGAAAACACCTTAAGTCACATTATGATAATTATTTCAGCCATATCACCCAGCCAGAGCTGTCATTTATGACTTCACACTGGCAGCTTATGGTTTTTTCTTTTCTATCAAACATTTGGTACTAATTCTGATTGGTCCTCGGTGACAGTACAGAGATTTTGGCAGTGAGATCTTTGACATGGCATGCTCCTCAACCACATACACTACTGTGATGGACATCAATGGTAAATGATGCTCAAATGATCCTCTTATGATTTTTACAATTACAGGCAGAGAAAAATAACGATGAAAGACAGATTTGAACATTCTGGCTTCTCTGGCTAGAGGAATAAAAACAACAATCTTAACACAATTGAATCAAGAATATCATAATCCTAAAAGGTCTTGCTGTTTTCCAATAATACTTCCACGAAGGTTGAAAATTGTGATTATTGAGCATTTCAAACATAATCCAGTCCTTGTTTTGCTGCTTTAAATCTAAACCAGTTTGAACTTCCTCATGAAATATTCCTGCATAAAATGATACAGTATAACATTTGCAAATTATAAGAGCGGCAGTGGAAGTTTTGAAGGATAATTTTATGCATCTAAGTATCAGAAACTATTATTCAATTTGGAATATTAATTGCCATCAATACAGCGTAGGTGCAGAGTTCCTTGTTGAGATTATTATGACACAGGCCATTACATCTGAGCCCTGAAGATGACAGCAACATAAGGTTTCTTTCCTTATTTTGTTCTGTACTATAGTACAAAAGGGTTCTTGTTCATGGGAATTTAATCACATTCATTTGTCATGTGGTTTAATCCCCAAAGTTCTATTTAAAGCATCACTGTGACATTTCAAAGTAAAACTGTGCATGGTTGAAATAAAAGCCGGTACACTGTAAAGGTAGCCACACAGATGAGGAGCAGAAGTTAAATATTTACAACCCAGTTACTATTCAAATAATAAATGCAGCTTCCATTGTGCTCAAACATTCCGTTCCGGATGTTAATACAACACAAACACACACACACATTCGCACACTTTAGCTGACTTACAGTGTTTATGATAAGAACGGGTTCAACCTTAACATTTCCCACAAGGACCCTTATTGGACCTCGACAGATGACAGTTGCCATGATCAGTTTTGGACACTGTCCTTGAATTAAAAAGTTATCTGAAAAGTTATTTTTTTGTATCTCCATTCAATCAGTTTTTTCACCGGTTTTCTCTTTAACAGTTTCTATCTTATCTCCCTCTCTCTTTTCCTTCTTGTACCTTTTCCCATCTTTCAGGGCGCTGCCGACTATTATGCAGCAAACAGCAATGATTTGCATGATAAAGTAGATGGACATCCAGTAGTTGATGGTATCAGTGGCCCTCAGCAGCACAAAGCCCATGCTCATGTAATCATAGGCTCTCATCTTCAAGAACCAGTGGACCCAATCGAAGATGTTCTGTCCTTGTGGTCCCAGTTTAGCTCGAACAGAGGTCTCCATTGCGGACTCGGCTGCGATGCATAGGGGTATGGTGAGGAAGGAGAGGTAGTATCCTACGTGTAGACCGTGCCAGTAGGCGCTGATGAACATGGTCCAGCCAGCCCTATAGGTTACAGACAAACGAGAGACATAACGAGAGTCATAGGGAGTCATAAAGAAATACAGCTGAGAGCAGTTATGTCTTCTGACAGCCGATTTATTCCAATTAAAGCATAAGATGTTGGTCCAGAATTAGGATGGTTGACTGTAAAGTTTTTGAGTGTATCCAATAATATAAAATGTATCAACATTTGGAAAGGAGAATTCTCCGCTTGTGTTTTCATGTGATGTTATTGTTGACGCTGCTGCTGCAAAGATGAAGTTGCTCTCTGTAAACTACCAACAGCAGCACTAGCCTAGCTATGTATCCAGGAGATTTCCCGCCTCATGGCAGAGGGTTAGGGAAGAGGAGGTTAGGGTTAGGGCTAGCCCTAACAAAACCTTCAGTCAAATAATCCTACGAACTGCTGTCTGTGAGAATCATATAGCATAGACTGTATCATTGTGCCGTTTTACATAAACGATAGACACAACTAAATGAGTCGAACTGTTAGACCAGGTGTCACTTTTTACTATTACCATGAAAACAAGTGCTGTGGTTTATTTTTTAGATCTTCCACTTACACCATCCTGTTTCAGTAAACATTCAGTAGAGAACCAAACCCATGACTGAAAGAGTTCCAGGTGCATCAACATATACTGCTTTCTGAATGTTTTGATACATTTGCATCTGGTGTAAGCATTAAATAAAGGAAATATAATTTTAACCATTTAATTTAAATTATGCATTTTCACTGAGATATAGATATACGTCTGGTCTTCACATGAGATTTATTGACCATAAACTAAAATAGCAAATCATCAGCTGTAGTCATTAACATTTAAATGATGGAATTAGGAATCAGCTAAGAAAGTCAAAAGATATTTTTTTAATTCAACATGACTTAAAATACATAACACGGAAATATAAATTAGCAACAAGTAAAAATTAGAAGAAAACATACTCTGAAATCTAGAGTGGCTTGTAATTATCTCACAGTCCTCATGAGGGCAAACTTATGCCTGAGCACATCACACGGGGACTTTGAGTGCAATGGTTCACTGTATTGAAAATAAGCAGAAACGCCTAGACACACTAAGCCTTACCTGAGAACATAGGATTTGAAGGGGGAATTGCGGTAGATGTAGTTATGCAGCCACCACTGCACAGTCATGTTCCAGTAACGCATGCCATGTCGGACCTTCACGCAAAAGTCAGTGTTGTAACAGTCAATGTTCTGGATGGTTTTGAAGTCATAATTCTCCTTAGTGGTGGGATCGGGGCTGGGTACAAGGGGCAAAAGTGGAAAAAGATTGGCGTTTTTTTGAACAGAAAATATTTGATAAGAATTAATATCTTTCAACACCTCGGACCAAGATAATGAGTAACCCATCACTAATGCATCCGCTCAATCTAAAATATTTATAGTATAGAGTATATTTGTTAGTTCTGTGCTAATATACCTGTAGTTGACAGTGGGGCCTCCTCCAGGTTTAGACAGAGCCTTTTCTGGATAGCAGCCCAGACCTGCACTGATACATCCAGCCTCAGCGCCACACCAGGCTGCATAGAAACGCATCCGAAACACGAAGAATATTGCTGTCATGTAGAAAAGCCTGGTGAAATAAAGAGGAGGAATGTACTTTATTCCACTTTATCTAACAAATACTTGTAAGAATATTACTAGGACCTAACTCTGTGATCTAAGACTTGATAGGAATCATTTATTCATTTCCTTGATGAGAGCATTGTTATTATTTCACCTTACGCAATTGTATTTCATATGTCTTACTCCTGAGCCAGCATATGGAATTTTCACTCTTGGTTTTTTCACTGTTATTGAATGTAATCAAAAGTTCTCCATTAGAGAGGAAATAAATATTTTCCTTTAAATGAGGATTCTCAAATGTATATATTTTTTTATAATTTTTGTTTTAGTAAAGACTATCTAAGTCTAGGCAAAAAAATACGATGGTCTTCTTCTTTTAACATTCAAGTTATTATATGTTCTACCTCGTTTTAACTTATATGTTAATTTATTTTTTTATCTATTTTAATGTAATACAAATCACCTGAATTGTGCAATAAGTGCACTTCTTACACTTTTAAAAGAAATTATTTGGTATTAATGGTCTTTCTTTAGGTATTAACATTACCTGAAGAAGAAGTTTCTATCCAGGAAATCCTCTGTGCGGACATAGGCCAGTGGAAAGACAGAGTTAACAGCAATGAACAAAGCACCGTAGATGGGAACCAGCTTCAAACGCTGGAGAACCGGCATCCAGCTTGGAAGTTCTTGCGGGCTTGGCTGCCTCAGCCAATCATAGTACGTTTGGAAGCGAAAGAATGGACCTGTAGGGAGATGGAATGGTGAAAGCAAGGAGTAGTGACAAGAGAGTTATTCATAAAAGAGATATCAAAAGACGATATAGTGGAGCATTCACAAAGGACCAATGGAGGACGGCGAGGGTGTTGGATAGAAGATGAAAATCAAAAAGAGAGTCGAGATGAAAACTAGAGGAAAACTAGTTGTAATTTTAAATACTTAAAATGATGTGGACTCACACAATATTGGAAAAGTGGCAGAGAGTGAGACAAAGAGACAAACAGTTAGAATTTGTGCAAAAGCAAATGAACATCACAACAGCACAAATGAATACATAAAATAACTCATACACAAACATACAGTAAGATTAGGTGAGGACATTTCCACAGACTTACCGGTCATTATACCGATATAACAGTAACTATAGGACAGAATATCGTAGAGAGAGGGCTCCTGACACAGGCCTCCAATGACAGGAGACTTGGCAAAGGAGCTTACTTCCTTCTTCTTCTCCATGTGGAAACTTTGCACCTCATTTGCTAGACTCACCATCTGGGTTAAAAAAAAAAAGGAAACATCACAAGTCCGAAAATGGAAAACATTGTGCTACCGTGATAATATCAAAGACACTGGGAGTTTCTTGATTTTTTTTTTACACACTGACAAGTCTTTTGTACCTTGAGAGTGAGAAGCAGCTGGACGGCGTTGGCAAAAGGTGTCGGTTCTGGCAAACCAAACCAGGTGACCAGACGGAAGAAAAGCAGGTAGAGAAAGGTCCAGCTGAAACTCAATATGGGGGCATGCCTTGTAGAAAAAGAGACAAGCAGAAAGTGAGTTTTTTGCTGTGTCTGCAGTCTAGTTTTGGGAACCGTTTTGTCCACTTTTCATTAATGGAGTCCTGCTGTGTGATTTGTCAATCAGCATCATTGATCAATTTAATCAGCTGTTAGAAAATGTAATTTATTTTTTACATGTTTTACATGTAATTACATGTCAGATAATTATTTCACTTTCAAATAAAAACCTCACACTTTTGATGAAAGAAAACCACAGTGTCAAGGCACCTTCTTGGGAATTATAATAATTATATATATATATATATATATATATATATATATATATATATATATATATATATATATATATATATATATATAGATATAGATATAGATATATAATCATTTCTGTACTTGACAAAATAAATGACAAATTCATCAATACAAAAACGTCACCAGTTGGAGGTGTACGGTCTCATATTTGTACAGAGTGCATGTCGTACAATGCAATAAGTGGAAACATGGAGATTAATCACTCACCTCCAGCTGCTCTTTATGATAATCCATATTCCAATCACTGTCACCAGAGAGTGTAGTGTGTGGATGTGACAGGTGGCGATGGTGATAGTCAAGCCAAGAAGGAGAGCTGCCCCCTGCTTAACAGGTGGACCTGAAATGACAACAAAATAATACAATTAACCACCATCTACTTCACGCAAACTGCATTGACGTCTTCAACAAGACGAGGTACGAATTTATAAACACATCACTTTAACTGCCTTGAATTCATCTCCTCTGTTACAGATGCAACTCCCGTAAAACATTTTTGTATACATTTCTCAAAAGAGTATAAACCTCAGTACGGGCAGTAATTTTTTGCGATTCAGTTGACTATATAAGGGGTGTGTGGGTAATGTTATGCATTATGTTTTCTGACACCTTTCAGTCAGAGCCAGCATTAGATTATACAGAAATTTATGCAACACAAGCTCTTGCCTACAGGCTTGCCTTCATTCCCCACTCACATCAGTGAGCTTTGGTTGCCCATGATCCGGCTGCTGGTTCACAGGGAACCCCAAACAAACCCGCAGATTTGGCGTTGCTCTGATCTAGTAGCCTACCCATTGCAATTTGACCGACGTCAAGGTAGCTCATATCATTAAGCTTGCACCTTTTTTCTGCTTCGAACACATTGTTTTCAAAGAGAGATAGGTTTCCGTACTGTGAATATACCCCAATATATTATATACATATATTCCAACGTGGTAATGAATGTTATACTGACTTCATCTGGATATAAATGAGTTGGACGATTGGTATATGTTTGAAAAGTTGTTATAGAGGCCCAAAAAGTGGCAGACAGAGCCACTGATCGTAAATCTAATGTAACAATGTCTCTGTCTTTTAGAGGGTAAATAAAAGGATTAGATATATGTAGAGACCACGAGGTCAAAAGAAAAGCACTAAACTTTGGTAATTATCTTAGAATTCCGTAATTTATCTAGTCCGACCAATATACTCACTGATGTAACGGAAGAGGAATCCGACAGGGATGGAAGCAGCAAGAATTCCTAAGTAGACAAGCTCATCAGGAGACATCTCTCTGCTGGAACACAAACACAAACTTGCACAAACAGATACTAACACACACACACAGTTCTTACTAATATAAGTGAGCAACATACTGCTAAGAAACTATAGCAACCCATAAAGATTATGCAGCCCAAACAATTCAAAATCCCTGCAATATATACTTTCTTGTTGGAGACTATCAAATATTTTTTATTGAGGATGTTTTACAGATATTCGATCACATAAGTTGAGTTTTTACTGGTTCAATATATGATATTCTTAAATTAGTTTTAATAACGAATGTGATTTCTATTTTGATCCTAATTTAAAACGCTCAGAAGGCAGTGTTGTCACTTATGTTGGTTGGCTGGTTTGTCAGCAGGATTACCCTAAAAATAAGTCAAATATAATTAAAATAACAACCTGACAAACATATTCCTGTAAAACCCAGTGGAAGATGGGTATTAGACCAGAATATAACTTAGTGCATTCTGATGAGGATGCAGATAAAGGGGTCGATCTACTGGACCTTGGTGGAGGTATACCCTCTACTTATTGTATAAGTACACAATATGACCATGTCTAATAATGCACAATAAAATGAAAAACTGGTTGGTCAAAAATCAGATTTACATAATTCTGTTTGGCAGATCCTTTAACAATATGCCAAAAAACACTTAGATATATACCTGTATATATATATAGGACTTTCTCAATAGCCATGATTAATACCTCCTCTGAGGTGGCCCCTATGACTTATGGTGTCTCACAAGGCACCATCCTCGGCCCCTTACTCTACATACATGCTACCCTTTGGTTTTATTATAAATAGCCCATCCCATAGTCAAGTGGGAAATATGTTTCAATGAGAAACAGGGACTTAATGTGTGCTCGACTTCACAGTTGAGCAGACTAATAAAGGTTTAATTTGGATTTACAAAACTTCAGCAGCTGCAACAGATCAAACCTTCAGGGTGAGATACGAATTCCGTAAGAGTCTTCCGCATTGAGGTAAATTGTTTGCAACATGTCGAAACACTGCTGCAGTATGATGTAAGTTTGAACGATTCAAACGTAATATATTTAGAGACTAACCTTAAAGGAATAACGTGAAACCTTGGAGCTTTAGAATGACTTTGGAAATAATGCTAGCTGTGGTATAGTAGTATGTCCCGATCGATACGTGTCAAGCGCAAACATTCTGCGCCGTTCACCGCCTTCATTAGGGTGTGAACGTAGTTGTAAGGATTAACATTACTTAAACTGCATACGTGATCACTGCTTCCAAATAACCGACAGTTAAACGATAACAGACAGTCTAAATTATAAACTACTCGTTAATCAAGCGTGATTGAAAAAGCTAAGTCTAGGTAAGGATCGCGTGTTCACTTCAACCACTGTAGTCATGACGGTTTTTACATGTCGGTTAAAGCTGTGCAAACGTTTCCAAGCAAATTGAATTTTAATTTAGTACCAAAAAATGTGAATGGTTAGTAATAAATTGAACCGTTCGTATTACTTACGTTTAAAGTTATAATCCGGTAATACAACCACTTTGAATGATTGCGGTCCCCGGCAGTGAAAGCACATACAAACACAGGAATCATGTAGGCAGCAAGGGTTTTACTTCCTAGTTCGGGGGAATTACGTCACTAAGTGGGCGTTAAAAGGACGCCCCATTTCTATCCATTGCAAAAAAGCGCTGGAAAACCTCTGGTTACAAGTTTTAAGTCAGTTAGCATCCACGCCATAACCATATTTTGAGGCTTGAGACTCTGAATAAAAACCTAAATTACATTATGGCTTAGACAATAATTCAGAGAAAAAAAATGGGCAACTTTGCTGTCTGGTCAGACCAAAAATTTTTATTGAAGTTTTTACAGAACAGAAGTATCATAACACTCCTTGGAGAACATTTTTCTTAATCCTCCTCCTCATCATCAGCTCCTCCTGCTCCAGCCTGGCCCTTCTTGGCATTCTTTCTCTTGACACGGCCTGGGCGTCCACCACCATATGGAGACCTCAGGGAGAAGTCAATGTGCTTCTGGCTGTCCAGGCGAACCACAAAGGAGGGGATGTTAACCACCTGCTTGCGCACACTGTTAAGACAAAATAGGAGGACTTAGTACATTTATATTTTTTTAATGATTTTACATCTTTAAATTAAATGTATTCACAATGGGCTTGTCATTTAACTGCAGGCTTCATTGACGAGGAATTCTTGACACCACAGAAAATCTGAATAATGATTTAAATCATCAGCCTGAGTATTTTGTAAATGACAACACAAAGTGTAGTGTATACTATTGCCTGAGGTGCAATCCTCCATGACTTACCTGACAACGGGTGCCAGCCCAAACGCTCAGTGGCAAGATTGGCTCAAGGCAATGTTTATACCCAAGGTATACGGTTTTGATACCGAATTGACCTTTTTGAAATGTTAATTGATCTCAGCTTACAGCATTACATGGCCATCAACCTCTGATGGAAGAGGAAGCATTAAGAGATTGTCATAAGTTCCTCAGAAAACCTATAGCAATTTACATTTGTTCCAAAAGTCATCCAACTTACCGGATGTGCCTCTGACGGATAAGGACACGGGCATGGTGGATGCTCTTGGCAAGTCCAAGCTTGAAGACCTGTGTCTGCAGCCTCCTCTCCAAGAAATCTTCAACCTTCAGACCCAGGATGTAATCCAGCTTCATCTTACCCTCATCAAGTACACCAATCCTCACCAGACGTCTGAGCAAAGCATTACCTGGACAACCAAAGGAACTTTTACAATTTGATTGCAATGTCTACATGGTTTCACAATTTCACAAAATTGGCCTCATTGACGAGGAATTCTTGACACCATGAATTAATCTGACAGTTGATAGTTAAATCATTGGCCAGTAAAGTAATCAAACCAGTGTTTTATTCCATTTTGCCCACCTTCGAACAGACGCTTGGGGTCCTTTTCATCGAGTGTGAGCAGCTCCCTGGCAGCTTTGCGAATCTTGGCCAGTGTGAACTTAACCCTCCACACTTCACGCTTGTTCCTCAGTCCATACTCGCCTTAGAAGATATAGCAGTAAACCATCAACATTTAAGTATAGTGCGATCTATGCCAACCTAGAACAAGGCCCATTAATAGTTAACAGGGAAAAAATATATACATCACAACATACCAATAAGTTTTAACTCCTGGTCAAGACGGGACTTCTCGAAGGGACGACGGGGGGTGACATAAGTCTTGCGACAAACCCAACTCCTGGCAACAGGCATGGTGTCTCAGAAGTGCCTGCAACATCAGACATCATGTAAGTTAGTGAGAGTAATCTAAAAAGCTAATTATTTAACAGAACAGAAAATAATTGCAGAATGAGGCACTGCTCAATAACCATGTTGGTACCAATGAGAAGGAATCAATACTGCTTAAATTCAGGATTTAATTATTTTTTCCTTTAGCAATTTAATATTTGATCCAAATGATAAGTGCGTTATAAATAAAATGTATTATGAACTTGCAGTCAAGGTTAAGACTAACTGGCACTGATCAAAGTTTAAGTTTGACAGTCGCGGTTTGAGGAAACTGTTAACTGGGACAGAGCCTCATTAACAGAGGCTATGTTTAAGTAAAGTAATTTAGTACCAACACATAATATTCTTCAAGTACGCATTAAACTTGTTTGAAACAAGAATAAATTATCAACACATGCAGTAGAAAAACGATGATTAGTCAGCTCTACGACTAGGCCGCATTTACACCGCCCCACGTTGTTCGGTTAGCTTAGCCGAATTAGCTTTTTACATAAATCCATTAAAAAAAATGGCTCTATATTTTAAATGTATTTCCGCTCATCCGACATCTTCTCATTCCATTGCCTATGGACGTTTATCCATTCAAAACGATAAAAACACGTTGAACTGGAGTTGTATTTAGCGAGTGGCAACTGTCTGTACCTGCTTCGATCAGGCTTGCGCAGCAAAGAGACTGAAGAAGGAAATTCCAGATGCCTTATACAGCCCTGACGGACCACATATCCCGTCATGCATCTTCAATCCTGAACGGAAATCGGTGTTAGCGTGGTCGCCCTCTGCTGGTTAAACCGAAACAACCGGCAACACCTGGGACTACAAAAACCTAAATATAATAAATGCATACACATTTTGTCTTATTTGCGTGCTTTTTTTTATCAAGAACATGATTCATTTTTTCATAAATTCATAATATACTTTGCACCCTTAGTTTTAATAGTGGAGCATAAGGTGCAAAAAACTTTCTAACTCTACTGCAGTCCAATACAGTCTCTTCAGCAGAACCGTTTGTAAATAGCTTGTTATTGTGCGCATGGTTAAAAAGTCTCGTATGCAAGAGTGAAGGTGGTAAACTCAGAGAGAAGGACATGGTGACTATTTATATAACTATGAAATGAGACCCTGAGCATGTGTTTCTGTCTGTCAGACTGCATGATCAACTGATGGACACACAGAAGCTCACTTGCTTTCTCTTTCACTGCCACATACCCTGGTTTTCCAGGACAAGATATCTGTTGTTTTGTTATATGTATTTCATTTTTTCCCCTTTGACCAATCTTCAAGGTTAAATTGTGTCTTATTTTTTTTTATTCCTTCACTCCCTTGGATGTCCCATTTTCCTGTTAGGACTTTTTAAATCTTTTTTTCCCTGCCAGATCTCTTGTCTACATATCAACCCTTCTTTTCTCCCTGCTCTCCTTTTCCTCCCATCTTCCACCGTTCCCTGCCTCCTTGTGCGTGGTTTTTGGGCCATGCTCTCTTCACCCACTGTGATTCTCCAGCCGTATGGACTCCCGGTCTACCCACAGACAACCTCATGCTACCCCGGCATAGTTCAGGTAAACCTCCTTGATTTACTTCATCCGGAAACTTCCAAAATATATCAAATTATTGTCTCCGTGTGCCAGCATCATAGAAAGTGTAATAAGTCTTGCTGCTGGAAAAATTTCAGTAATTGTCTAATATGTGTCAGGTTAGCAAACAAGATTAGACTACTGTTGATTCAGTAGTTGGTTAATGAGATGCAAAAAAACGTAAAAAAAACAAAGCAAACAAACAAAAAAACACATCAGCTAGTTGACATGTTGAAATACATTTTTTTTATAACAAAACGTCAAGAATCCAATGATAATTTTAGTTTTTTACCCTGGTTAAATAAAGGTTATAAATCAATTTAAAAAAATCAATTTTATAGAATTTTAAGGAATTGAAACGAAAATGGCCAATTACAAAGTACAAGCATAATCATTATTTGAATTTTTTGCTAGAGAATGTATTGTAAACGTAATGGTTTGTTTTCCTTTGAGCTGAAAAGACTTATACATTCTGCTAGAAAAGAACTTCCATTGTAAATTAGTTATTAAAATCAATGTCATAAAAAGAATGCTAAGAAAACCTTTTTTCAGTGAGAAGAGAACGTTTAATGAAGTTTTAACCTGAAGAAACCAGTGTTCCTGTATTTCGGTTAGTTGAAGGAATCTCATCTTACATCGAAATTCCTTTGGTTTTATATTCCTTAAATCAGTGGTGAATAACTTTCTATATGACCAACAAGCTAAGAGGTCTGAATTTAGGGAATGTGAATGATATTATTTATTTTGTTGTACGGACACATTGGGGGTTATCTTTAGCCCCGTGATCTCAATGATGCCACCGAGCTGTTCCAGTGTGTGTGAGTGTGTGTGCGTGTCTTTTTTCAAGTGTCCCTGTCATACCATTAATACCTCAATGCATCTGGTATTTCTCTACCTTGTCTCTGCTTCACACCAGCAGTATTTTTAGACCTCCTCTCTTGAGCAGTTAATCACAGGAGGAGATTGTGTCACCTGTCTTCTTATCTGTAGTCAACAGTCCTTATAATATGTGTGAAAACTGCTCATCTGTGTGAATATTAAGTATATTAGCTGTTTATTATTCAGATCAAAATTTTATTCATGAAGGGCTTTGCTTGGAGGTGACTAGAGTAAAAACAAGTTGCTCTATTGAGATATTTCTCATGAACATGTCTGCACTCAAATTTCTTAACTATTGACGAGTTTATGTTTGATATCTGGTCATGATGCAGACGTTAATAATAATAGTATAATAATACATTTCATTTATAATGCACTTAACACTTTACTTTACTTTACCTTCTTGCTCTACACTGTGCTGTTATTTATCTTCATTAGTAACTACCCACAATAAGCCTAAAATGGAATCTAAATAGGAGAATGTAGAAATGGAAACAGAATGGATGAATGAGTGGTTATTGGATTATTTAGTTTCATTTCGTATACAAAATAATCACTACAACTTTTAAATTGGCCACCACTTGAAGGCCACATCTGCAGTTACTGCCGTCTGTGTGTATATCCTGTGGCAGCTGTCCCAGCAGGGACTTGGCTCAGAGCCGTTGACCTTTGACCAAAAACTGACAGCTGAGGTGGGAGACGAGAAAAAGAGAGAACAAATGGAAATCAAAAAAAGCCAGCCAGGAGGAGAGGGGGACGCAGAGTCTGAGCTCTTGCTGACGATGTGATACTGAACACAAGAACACACATTGACTGATAGTTGAATTCATGGGAAAACAAGGCAAGACAGGAGAACTGGCATTGGTGGGTAACAGATTGTACTATCTTGACTAATCGGCCTGATAAATGGAAACATGTTTTAGCTCAAAACTATAGCTGACCCTATAAGGGAGGCTGGAGCCTATCTCCCAGCTGAGGTGTAACGGAGATTCTTAACAGAATCCCATTGAGCAATGTCCTTTTTCTCAGGAAATGGTAGCATGTGAAGAACATTTCCAGTATATTTTGTCCGAGATTTCGAGGAACGTGAATCAGTGAGTAATACGAGTGCTGAGGATTGCGTTTTCTTTGGTACAGTTTCAGAAAGCCCTTTGCAAGGATTTAAGCTCTTTGTTTGTTTACATTTGACCACAACGCTCAACAAAAAAAAAAAAGGACAATCATTCAATTAGACAACAAAATCTGAGTTACGGTCTTGTACTGCACATATAATCAAAGTCCTTTGCCGCCATGTTCAGTCTTTTCTACACAAGTACGCAGGTCTTAAAACACATTAGATGTGTGCATACATGACATTGCACTGACATTGCATGACAGTGGGTTTTCTTTCTTTTACCTCTGATCTACTAGGAACCCACACTCGGATTTAGAAAGGACCTAAACAGTTTAAGCAGTTCAGTAACCTGTTTCACTCTAAATGTTCTGTTTGACAGCAAAAACTGTTATTCACATGAGAAAGCATAGGAGGAGTACGATGGACTTAAATGCTGCCGATTAAGTTAATAAATTAAAAGATTTTATATAGCTGTGATGAGTGTTCCTTGTACCGAATGTCCAGCGGTTGATTCGCAATTATATTCTCTGTGTTCAAATAGCTCAAACTATTTGCAGCTCTTGAGTGAAACAGCTGATCTGAGGGATCAATGACATGTTATGAAATGATAGTGGAGAGAAAATGTAATTATACAAGGTCCATCTAAATCTTAAAGATGGCTGACAAACTTATGGCATTCTTCGTATAAGGTAATAATAATAATAATAATACATTTAATTTATAATGCACTTTACAAGGTGACACAGATATGTTTCACACTCTGTTTTTACACAAAGATGGACCATCTTCTATAATAGTTTGATTAAATGAACCTATTAATACTGCTATGGAAGAAAAAAAGGAACTAATTTGAATGCTCTAAGGGTTACAAACTCTGACCAACTGCACATTTTAAGTACAACAATTAGCATGTTTCATTTTTGGAGGAATGGTCCCACTTAGATAATGGATGTATTTTTTATGACTGTTCCAGATGGATCCAATTATTTTTATTTCTCTGGTGAATGTAAAGTTTCTGCTTGTAAAAATGTGGGGATGATCCATCATTGGATTTCCATGGAGTGCAGATTTCTCTACCTGCTTTTTCTTTTTTTTACAACTTGAAAACAGTTGTATTAGCAGTATTTTATGAGTTTACTTTATGATGTATGTCGAAGCAGCAAATCTTATTGCTCCATTTTATTTTGCATATAAAATACACAAAATAAAGTGCGTATAATTTTAAAAGTAAGTCATTTATAAAGTGCTTATGATTGAAAAACTTAAGGGGATAATGCTGCAGTAGAGTACGTACAGTTCATTTATTTCCCATGTCTTGATTATGACGTAATTGTCATCTACAATTAGAACATTTTTTAGAATGAAGTCAGAAATATTTGTGTAAAAAAACTCAAAGGATATTTTCTGTCAGATATGATGTGAAGTATTAGGCCACATTTGACTCGGAACCGTTCAAAAACCAATAACACACTCACACAGCGAACACTTCTACCCACACCCTTGTCACTAAAACCTGAAGAACTGAAAAATAGTTCTGTCTCTGTTTGCTTTAACATGGTTCAACATGTTTCGCCTCCCTCCAAGTCAGTTCCGGATTATGATCTGTGTTTGGATCAATTTGTACATCATGATTGAACATGAGTTCATGCCTGAGTACATATTTTTTTATAGTATTGGCAAAAGCTAACGACAACATCAAAAACACGCTGCCTTGTAATGATTGAAAAGATGAAATCACCACCCAGAGTCTCCATCTGTACGTGTTCTGCCTCAAAATTTAAACAAGTCTTCCTCGGATCAGGATCAATCCTCACACACAATGTCATTAAAATGCATTGCCAAATGTTCTGATATTGTATGGACAAAATAAGGAAGCAAAAAAAAAAGTTGGGACATCACATTCATCTCAAGCTAGCCTTAAACATGTAAATATGAATAAGAAGATTTAAAGTGTAAAACTCTGACTTATCTTTAAAGGTAACCAAGCATATTTGAAAATGTACTAAGGGTAAGCATTGTAACGGGAAATATTGTTCCAAAAAAAGATTCATGAGTATTGCAGCTTAGAGACATCTACGGTGTGTACAACGGGAAGAGTATTTGTGAGTGCAGTACGAAGTGAAGGCAGTGTGTGTGGTTTGGGTGTGATTGACAGTTGCAGATGACTACAGCTGGTATGGGCCCCTGGTCCCTTTTGCTCTGGCGATCGTTTGTTGTAATTGGTGGATGAGGAGAGCTTTTGGTGCAGGAGGCGGGTGGTCAGCTGGCATTAAAACATGCTGCAGTTGTTAGACAATGTATCACAGATCAAGGAATGCAGTAGAGGGGTAAGACAATGTTTATGGCTCATAACTACCTGTTTAACTTGTATTAGGGCTCCGCTTCTGTGTAGGTTTAGAACTGTTCTCTTTCCGGATAAATGGTACAATTTTCAATGCAATTATCCTTAATTCTTACTTGAATTCATTTCATTTTGATGTATTTTCAATGTGCTATTATTAGAATTACGAGGCTGTACTGACTAGTACTTTTCCTGTGTCTAGGTCATGGTTTCATTGACTCAAAACTAAGCCCCCCCGCCCCCCTTCTATCATCAGACTGTTTCTGTCTTAAAAGTAATTTTATAAGATACAAAAGAGAATTATTGGACATGTTCAGCATGACAGACATTATGATCTGATGCCAATTTGTTTCTTACTGCTTCAATAATTTGTTAAGATAACAATCATTTCAGTTCTAGCTGCCAGCAGAAAAGGAAAGATATTCATATCTGTTCATTTAAAGGTAGCATTATTTTAGAAACGCACCCAACAGAATACAAAACATATCTAAAACCCCAATTAGGAAAGCACTCATCATGTATAATGGTCAATTTAAGAACAATGTATTAAAATCCCTGCTTAATATATTGTTGCTTTACGCTTTCCCTTTGTACTTAAAGTACAACTATGAAATGAATAATAAATGCAGTGGAGTGAATAGTACAGCTTGTCTCTCTGAATTGTAGTTGAATGTAAGTTGAAAACACTAAGAAAAACAAAAGTATGTAATTACTTCTTAATTACTCCCATCGCTGGCAGTGCATTGCTTTTGAAATGTACAAATATTTAGATTTAAACAAGCTTGTGGCCATGTAGACCAGATGTGTCTCATCTTTCTTTCTTGCATTCTCTTACATTGGGAAATTTTTGTTTACTTTAGGTTTTTGTTTATGCGTGTGTTTAAGCTAGCAATTCAAATCGCATAATTCAATTTATTGTGAAAGCAGAGGAGCTGGAACAGAAACAACATGGTGGTCAGTATGTTTCCACCTCCGTCTTCTAATAGCTTGCCTGGTTTTGAAGGCTGATTTCTCCCTCCCTCTCTCGTCCTTAGGGAGGCCCGACACAGGAGGCCGGCTCTGGTACCGGTGAGGCCGCCCTGCCACAGGTCTATGCCCCACCTCCCCCCTACCCCCCTGCAGGTCAAGGCCCCCCAACCTCTGCAGGAAGACTTCCACCTCTTGATTTTAGCTCAGCACATGCCAGTTCAGAGTACGCAGAACATCCCCAACTCAGAGTCTACCAGGGCCCTCAGCTGGACGGGGCGGAGGTTCTGACATCAAGTAACACGGTAAGAACAGTTGAGTTAACCAGAGGAATTCAAGTCATGTCCCCAAGTTACTGCCCCATGAAATCTGACTTTGAGTCAGTAGATGTGAGAAGAAGCCCTGCTGCTGCAGATAGAACTTCTATAGGTCCTATCAGAGGAACATGGCCAGATAGAGTTTCTTTCTATATTTAGGGACCCACTTCCACTCTTTTGTCCATGTATGGGAATACCGCTCACTCTCCGTGCATCAAAGTGAGCGAGGGGGCAGCAGAGAGGTGGTTTGTTTTTGAAGATAAATCCCCTTTACTTCCTCCTCCACTGTTTCTTGTTTAGCCATCAATAAAACAGACCATCTTACCAGAGAATGTTGATGTGTCGATTTAACAGTGAGATACAATTTGCGTCCTATGTTTCTGTCGTTGTTTCAATGGAGATACCAATATCTGATCGAGGTTCTGGAATGTTTCAGTAGTGCAGTCACTTTTTTTTTAAGTAAACAATGTCCATAAAAAAAAGTTTATGGACATTTAATACTGATGTTCCTGCAATCAAATTTAGTCATTTTAAAACAAACCAAAAAATCCTGAAATGTGTGTGTAGTTGCTACCTGTCCTTCAAGTCTGCACTTGATTAGATGAAAACTTCTTCCAGTCATTCTTCAACCTGGTTTCAATAGAAATCCACTTTCTCAAGTATTTTATGAAATCAAATTAATTCAACACATACATGCATTTTGTCTCACAATATATCCACAGTTGCCTTGAAACTAGCTACCGATAATCCCTTTAGGATGATCTTGAATGCCAGACTTTTCCTATAGTGCCTTCATCAGGTCGGACTCCAGCGGATTCATCACAATGTCATGATGACCATCAAACGCAATAACATTCCCATGAAACCCTTTATGTTCAGTGCTAATTCCAAAAAAGCTGGCACTTTATAAGACCCTGAACTGTGTTGGGACGGTAAACATTAAACCTGCTAGTCGTCAACATCTTAACACTGTTACTGTGAGCGTTTCCGTTTTGTGATCTGTTTCGCTTACAGAGCTGCCCTTGTATCGAGATGCAGATACTCTTGAGAATTCTTTGAAAATGTGATTGAATTCTGTGACGGGTTGATGTAAAAGTGAATGCCTTGTGATACATTGAGATGCAAATGACTGTTGTCACTATCAGCAGCACACTTAAGATTAAGGATGCTCTACTTAAAGCTCCTTCAGGTGTGGAAACCTCCACTAAGGTTTCAGAGTCTGATCTGTGTGGCGGCGCAGCGCTGTGTCCTGCTGCAGCGCATCTCTCTTCCTGCTCTCATATGTGGTGTTTTGTGGCCCCATCTATATATTTTATTACTAGAGCCCCTGACATACTTGGGCCGTGCTGATTTTCGGAGAAAGTTGAGACGTCGCCGCGGAAGGAGGGGGGTCAAAGGGGGAGGCTGGCCAGATGACCGCCTTTGCCCTCTCTGAAATATCGCTCAGGTCCAGAAAAACATTTCTGCATCGTGACATGACACCACCACCCAACTCCCCCCTCCACTGTAGCCTGTCTGTGGTGTGTGTGTGGGTGGGTGTGATGCTGTCTCCAGTAGTAAGCCATGGCAAGCGATGAAGCATAATCCAGTGGCCTGTGTACGTTTATGTATGTAAAACGCTTCCTGTATGAATGTGTGTTTGTACCTTTTCACATCCTATTAATTACGCCCCTTTTTCAAATTACCTTTAACCCTTGGCAGAAAAGCAGCACCGTGACCCCACACTGACCCCTGTCGGAACGTTCACTTTTGATATCAGCCCCCTTTTCCCTACCCCCATCACCTTCTTCTCTTCAAGCTTCTTGCACACCTTCTTTGCCTTGTTTAGTCTGGTTTAATTGTATTCATCATGGCTGCACTGAGGCCTTCCCCACTATCTGCCTCTTGGTACTAGAATGCTAATAAACTGTATCTTCACTTCTGCATCAAGGACTGCAACTTGTTTCACACGTCAGACATTTTCTGATAATTTATTCTTTGCTTTTTTTCTTTCAATGCACTCCGCTCATTCTCTCTCTCTCACTGCTGAAGCCCACTGTGTTTTCTTTTCAAGCAGATCTTTTCATCCTCATTTCTTTTGATTTGATCTTCTTGCTTCATTTATTTGCCTTATAGACATCTGTTTAACATTTCCTTCTTTGTGCTGGTTGACCACGTGTACTCGTACATACACGTGCACACATTAGCATCGTGGTGCATTGTGGTATAGTGAATGTTCCGGTTTTGGCGCACTGGGCCTTGACTTCTTTCTGCATGGGGCAATTTCATTTACTTAAATATTACCATAGTTCTAGATACATATTTTACAGATTATTATAACTGCTTTGGTAATATTATCATATGATTTTCAGGGATGCCTTAACTTTATTTAACTCTACTACAACTTAGGTTAGCATTAGTGGATTTTAATTGTAACTGTTGGGTGCATTAGCCTTTTTATTCTCTGACAGGCATGTATTCATAGACGCCGCACTAAAATGGAGCCCCCTTTTCATGCCTCCTCACATTTGCCTGAGACGGATCACTGGTTGCTGAATGCTCTGTGAACTTTGGTTTGAATCACTTGACCTCATGAAAATGATCTGTGCCTAATGCCATGTGATGCTTATGCGACCTGATTTTCACACAAACAGAAATCTCTGACAGACGCTGCTGAACTTTGTTTCTGAATTGACTTTATAATCTTTTCCTCTTTCTTTCTGTGCTTTTTTACTGATGCCCTGTCCCTGTTTTATCTTCACACCTACTCTCATCTCATCGCACTCATACTCATTCCTTCTCCATTTTTGTTTGTTTTCTGTTTTTGTTTGTTTCTTTCACATCATCTCCCTTCACATCCATTCTTCTATCCACGTGCTTGCCTCCTCTCCTCTTCCTCGTTTTTTTCATGCCTTCTTGATGTCAGGATGATGCTTTGGTCCCCCTGTCGTCTGATGTCCAGCCTCTGAGTGTTTCGGTGTCATCAGGAGCCGGAGCAGGAAGTGGAAGTGATGATGAAGGAGGAAGTAAGGCCCAACCAAAACGCCTCCACGTCTCAAACATCCCATTCCGTTTCAGGGACCCAGACCTCCGCCAAATGTTTGGGGTAAATTTATCAATACCACACAGCATGATTATACATTTAAACCGTTTTCTCAATTTGTATAATACATGAAAATATCCCGTATGTATTAATTAAAATTTTATATTAATTTAAAATTGTAATTCTGAAATTTTCAGCAATTTGGCAAGATTCTTGATGTAGAAATTATCTTCAATGAAAGGGGTTCAAAGGTGAGCATCCTTAAAATGTTTCCAGACATACAAAACCATTCATAATGTAATGAGAACAAATATAAACGAAATAAATATTACCTTGTGACCTTGTAGGGTTTTGGGTTTGTCACCTTCGAGAGCGCAGCTGAGGCTGATCGGGCGAGAGAAAAACTGAATGGGACAATCGTGGAAGGGAGAAAGATTGAGGTGGGGATGAGTTTCATTCTATTTGTAGGTTCTGTTTGATTATCCTTTATCATTTTCCCTTCTCATGTTTACGTCTCCTTAGGTTAACAATGCCACTGCCAGAGTTGTGACCAAGAAGCCCCAGACGCCTCTTGTGAATGCTGAAATTTCAAGTAAAATCTTTTTCTGGATTCTGGGAGGCTTTTGGTAATATTTTGTTGAAGGAAAACACTTTATTCTGTTTCTGCGTAGCTTCTGGATGGAAGATCAACCCTGTCATGGGGGCCATGTATGCACCTGAACTCTACACAGGTAAGTTGTTAATGGTGAAGAGATCACCAGGATTTTACTGCTCTGTTTCTCTAACATTTGTTTCTCCTCTTTCTCAATTTCCAATAAGTTGCCAGTTTCCCGTACCCTGTAGCAGCTCACACCTTGGCCTACCGTGGCTCTGCATTGCGAGGTCGAGGTCGAGCTGTCTACAACACAATACGCTCGGCTGCAGCCACACCTACTGCTGTTCCCACCTACCCCGGGTGAGAATGTGCGCCCGATACCAAGTCCAGGTTAACAATCTCTGCTTCACCTTCTAACACTGTGTTCACTCATTTCTGATCAGGATTGTATATCAGGATGGACTGTATGGAGCAGAGGTCTATGTAGGTTGCTACACAAATCCTTTTGAAGTCATTTTAAAGAGCCAAACCCGCATTCATGTTGTTTCTTATTTTTCCTGTGCAGGGTGGCTATCCTGCAGCTTATAGAGTGGCTCAGTCCGCCTCTGCTGCCACAGCTACATACAGTGATGGGTAAGCAGACAAAGACAAGCAAAAGTCTCCCAGTGTGGTTTTTTTTAAATCATTCTGACCATCAATCAGCTTTTACTTCTTGTGTGACAGACACAAATGATGCAAAGATATTTCTGTGTGTTGGGATCTACTCTCAGGAACTAGAGTGAAAGATCAGCCAGGCTGATATTAGCTCATCAGCAACGTCAGTGATAAATAACAAGTAACGGAAAGATATTCCTGCCGTATACACACTGTCACTCTCATTACATGGCAAACAGCCGTTAGGTCAATCGAAATAAAAAAAAACAACCATGAGGTTCTACCACAATTGGAGTCGGATCCAGATCACCATCAGGATCCTGGAGAAGGAAATACCCAGTAAATCTGGAGAGGGTAATATGTACGCTAACCGGCAGGGGTTAGGGGTTATTTTCACTTCAATGCTAGGAGTATGTTTCAGTCGTGAAGACATTAGGTGGTAATAACAGTGTCATTATGGTGAAAAGGCATATGTGTTCACTTCCCACTTTGTGTGATGATGCAACGGATTAGTGACAGCTATTTGGCAGAATTACAGAATATGCCCCGTGAGTGACTCCAAATTCCTCAACTGCATCGGATTTTTTCCTTACCTTTCAAATATATGTATTCCTGTAAAACAATCTGTTTTGGATGTTTTCAAACTTTCATCGAATACTGTGATGTATTTGTGGCATGTAGTGACATAGACACTTCACAAGTTTGGTGCACCTATTTGTGTCGGGGCATTGCACTTCCCAAACAAGAACATTTTTGTCTCTCATCATTTACAAATACATCTCTGAAAAGGCAGTATAACAATAGAATAATAATTTAGTTAATTAAATAATTAAAATTGAGTATGATGACACAAACAAAACCTGAAATGTTATATTTTGTCCATATTATCGACAAAATTGTCCATATCGTTGTCCATTTTAATCCGTAAATGTGCCATACATGGCAATGAAGTCTGAGGTCGGGAATCTTTTTATTTCAGGGCTTCTTAAGTTGAACTCATTCTACAATGATACACAAATTACAAATGCAGAGTTTTTTTTAAGGCTAATTGAGAGGTTCTGCAGACTCATCATCTTTACATCTTTAGTCAAATCAAAAATGGATGAATAAATATGGTAATCTTGGAAGAGGGTGTTGTGCAGGGCTTCATTATATCCCTCAGCCCCTTTTAAATCCTGGCTACGGCAAATGACATTCACATCCACCTCTGATGTTTCTGACCAGATACGGACGGGTTTATGCCACGGCTGCAGATCCCTATCACCACTCTGTTGGACCAACAACAGCGTATGGAGTTGGAACTGTGGTGAGTCTCGACACATGCAGCCTCTGGTGAAAGCTATACTGTGACATGTGTGATGAACAAGAGTTCTGGCTCACACCTGGCATGGTGTTTCCGTCAACAGGCCAGTTTGTACAGAGGAGGATATAACCGCTTCACTCCGTACTGAGCCGCTGGTTGGGCAGGGATTGGAGGAAGTCATCTCTCTTGTACTGTGGGACTGGCTGACCCGTGGATGCTGCAGGACAGATAATGAGAACCTTAAACTTTGGAAACCTGGCTTCACCTAGAGTCTCTGTCGCAGGCTGTCTTGAGGGACTGAACAGACTGAAGTTGAAAATACTGTAGGACCCATACAATGCCGCTTTGACTGACTGATACGCCTGGAAAACGCTGTCATGTAATTTATAGAGAACTGCTAAGCTGTCTACTTAAATTAAAGAGTATGGATGTTGGTAGATGGCTCACACTCCACAGATTGTAGTAATAATACTGTGTGGATGATGTTTGTGAGTAATATCTCAATATTTCTTTCTTCTTGTCTCAAACTGTGCAAAAACATTTTGTACAATGTTAAATGACTTATTTTTGATGATAATTATTTACTAAATCTTTGAGTGTGTGTGTGTTCGTGCGTGCGTGTGTGAATGTATGAGTTACGTATTTGTTAAGTCACTTGCGTGAGAGACGGCTCCGACACTGGTATCACTATCACAAATGCGAAACTAATGTTATTCTGGATGTCTTTGAATTTTTTTTTCTTTTGTTTTTTTGCCGTTCTAACAATCTACCTCTCCTACACGTTTAGCTTTTAATACAGTCATGTCATCATTAATCCTCAACAGCTTTCTGAATCTGTGGGCTTCTCTTTGCTTCACCTCTCTGTACGTACATCACTCCATTTCTGTTTCTATGGATCCGTACTTCAACACCTGATACTTAACAGGCACTTTATGTAATATCCCAACAAAGCTGCTTTAAGCCCTGTTTTACACCCACACTGTTCCACACATTCACAGCTGGGGCTGCAGCAAGGATCAATCTCTTGCTGTTGGCTTTACTACATCAACTATGGATTAGAGGCCTTGCTCAGTAAATTGCTTGTCTCATTTCTAACATCGCTTCACATAGTCTTCTGTTCCATTTGAGCTCTACATGGTTGCCTTTGTTGAGTATTTTGTTGAGTCATCTTTTCCTATCTTTGCCGACCGTTTCTGCTGTGTTTGCTATTTACCTTTGAATAAAACCTGTTTTCTCTTTTCTTTGGCCTTTTGAATTCCTCTAGTGTTCTGGTCTGTTCCTTGTTATATTGCTCACACTGTTTTGGCCTTTCTTTCTGTTTCCACATGCCCTGGCAGGAGATCTTTTGCCGTCAAATTCAGTTTGAATGTGGTCATAAAGAAAGCAGAATCCACCTCTTAATCTTTATTTCTTACACGTTTGTTTCCTATTTCTTACTTGACCTACCCTCTGCTTTAATGGCATTTTCTTATTTCAGTCTATACTTCCTTGTCAACTAACTTACTTTTCTCAGTTTTTAAACTGAACCTCTATAGAGAACACCTTTAGCCTATTATCCTGTCTTAGTTAGCCTGCCTGCCTAATAACCTTTTATCTCTCTGTTGCTACTACATTTAGTAGTTTCATTTCCTTCTTTAGTTGTTGTAGTTGCCTTTAGTCCTCTCTCCCTTTAAGATTTTCTCTCGAAGTGATTATAATCTTTCCATATGATTTTCTTTCTCATTTCATCTCCAGTTCTTGTATACTACGAAGCTCTAGCCTTGTTCTTAAACTACATCCCTCCTTTTTGTTTCGTTTTAATTATCAATTTAATAATTCTGATCTATGTCTTTGTTCCGTTCTTTACCGTTTTCACTTCCATTCATAACCCTGCAAAACATTACACCTGCAGACATGACTCAGATGGCTTTTTCACCTTTACACTGACTCTTCTAATTGTGCTGGTCTATTACTACATAAGTTAAAGTAGAATACTCTCTTCAGAATGTTATGGTCCTTCAGTCACATCATTTAAAGCTTGTTTTCTTAAGCCCCTATTGGCTTAAGCAGAAATGTCTCAATTTGATTCATTTATACTCACAAATTGCAGCCTTCCACTTTTCATTTGCTATTTTCAAAATTTTTCAGTAGCTAGCTTAACAGCATAAACTGAAACCTTTTTTTTAATAGATTGCTTGTTGGGTAACATCAGTTCTACAAGACTGTTTGATTACCGCCTTTCATCCTGTTTCAAGTCATTTCCATGTTCTTTTTCTTCCCATTATGAAAATAACATCTTCCAACTTCAAACTACATTTAACTCCCACCTTACATCTCAAATATGGAAAATTAAGTATATTAAGGAGGTTGAGATTAATCTAATCTTTAATAAACCTTGGTTTTAAAGGGGCCTTACTCAATTTATTTCACAATAAAGGCTATTCAAAACTTTACTTCCGTTTGGGTTTTGCACTTTTCCGTTTCATCTTTAGTAATTTGTATTTCCTAATAAACCACCACCTTGGATGACCTTTATACTTAACTTTTATTAGATTGTTTTCAAAATATGTACAAAATATACAAAATGGCAGTTCATCATGTAGATATGTTAGGGTAAAGGGATAGAGGAGGCATTGCAGATAACCAGCAGTTAGTGAGCTGCAACACAAACTATTAAAGCATTGCAGGTGCAATACAATACTTACTAGTGAGTGACTGGCTGCACACAGCAAACAGTCACATATTCTACATAAAAGAGAAAAGGTGAGAATGAGAGAACAAATATTGCTAAGAGGTTTGGGTTTGTATGTATGAAGGAATAAGGACAGCATGCAAGGAGAGGAAATGAAGGGAGAACACACAATGGGAGAACACACACTTTCAAAAGAAGAATTTGCAGAAGAATAATGCAGCGAAGGTGTTGGGATGTGGGAGCAGATTCAAATTATCAAGGAAGGAATTACAAGGACTGATGGATATACAAAAACGGGTTAAAGAAATTTTAAAAAATGACCTATGCATCATAGAGGAAAAGAAACATCCAAAAATAAAGTGTATTGTTAGTTGCTGGGAGGAAATTCTCTACAACGAACAAAGAAAAACATCCTGAGCCGAGACGTACACACTTCAACCATGTGTAGAAATACTACATTTACAGAAACCAAATGCAACAACCAACCAGTCGAACTAATCAAGTTAGAATATGAAGAGACACTTCAGCATGGGAACACATGCATCAGCTGCCTCAAATAAAATGGTTGTAGGAGATTTTCGAAGTTAGGATCATGAGCTGTATCCGTAGAAACATTTTACAACAGAAATCCTGCTGACTCAAGCAAGTCTTGTCTGGATAATAAAACAAAATAACAAGTATTGGAAAAGAAATAAGAATTAATGTATCCGGACAAACAGAAAGCAGATGTATATGGTAAACTTGAACTCATTCATCAAACATTTGTAAACACGAAACGTGTATCATGTTACCCAGAAACATATAAAATATTTGGTAAAAAGCAAATTTCATTTACAGCAGAGCAACAGTATCCACATTTCCCTTTTTTAAGGCTCCCGTTTGTCATCTGCTGAATGGCTTCGACTTTAGTTGGTCAAACCACAAACGATTGCTCACATTTCACCCTCTCGGCTGGTTTCTGGAGCTGGTTCGCCCAAATGTCACGAGCTGAAGGATTGAAGGTCTAGTTGTGTGTGAGAGAAAGGTTTGGGAGGTGTAGGGAGAGAATAGCAAAGAGGACAGGGGGGCCAAGTAAATGAGTGAGGAAGGAAGAACACATGATGAGATCGTTACAAGACATGTTGGAAGACACACCTGGGTCTAACACAATATTTTGTCAACTCGCTGAAAACGTGCTATGGTGGCAAGTATGAACGTGCATTTAGCAGCAGCAGTTACATTCATCAAAGACTGTCTATTTTCAGCTATTTGAGAAACTGACGGCATCAAACTGTCATAAAACTATTACGGGACATGTCTTTAAAGCCTGAAGGGACTATTTTAACAACCAAATTCTTCACATTCCCTGGATATTGAGCACATCTCGCAAAATTTCTTTTATCAGTCCCAATGTCTTCAGGTTGTGCCGAGCAGAACTAACACTGGCAATTACCAACCCCACCACTACATTCACCATCTGCTTTTAAGTGTACATATTCAGATACAGTCTGAGAGGAGTTTGCAAAACCCATGAAAATGGGAGAAAGAAAAAGATCACACTTACCCAATGTGTGAACAAAAACTACAATACCCTAACTGAAAATGAATCACAGCAATATCATACAATATTTACAGAAATATACCGAGACGACATGTAAACAAATCATTTGTATCGCATGCCTTAAAAACACATGTGGCAAGTAATTGTGACTTTCAATAACTTGGCTCAACAGTTCTCTCATAATTTTAAATTATGAACATCAATGTTTTCAATCTCAGCACAGTCAGCTATTAAATAACTATAGGATAGTGGAAACCTCCAATCACAAAATTTTAATTATTGCAATAAATATTTCTTCTAATTGTAATGAAATGGCATATACCAACACCAATTCTATTCTATTTCCAGACCTGAAAGGCATACTCATGAAGATTAGTGGACTTATCAGAGAAATCCAGCACAACTCCTGTGCCACTGTAGAAAACCGGTTTTCTATTGAGGGTTGATAGTTTCTTTAGAATTTAATCAGGCTACAATTAGAGCTTTTATTTTAAAAAGTTGTTAAACCTACTGGAAAAAAACAGATGTAAAAGCACTAGTCTTCACTTAACTTCAACCTTCTTCTTTATTTACCAGGTTAAATTTTTTTTTAATTTATTTAAATACTTGATCATAGACATCAGACAGCAAAGCATATGAAGTAAAAATTTGGGAGGGCTCTGCTATCCAATCTGTTATATTTCAATTGCTCAACATAAACCCTAAATGTTTTCATAAAAACCTGATCTGTAGCTTCTTACACCTGTTTAGATCAAGGTTAATACTACTAACCCAAAAACACTAGACAAAAATAATTGAAACAAAGGAAACGTAAGGAGAGACAGCTGTGACATCATCCACCTCCTTCTAAAGTCCCTTTTCGCTTACCAGCCATGTAAACACCAGAGCCAGATGGAGCATACAAACCACTTGTTGTTATTCCTCCTTGATGAAGCTGATGTGATACCACGCCAAGTGAATCACCAGCTGTATTTGAAGACGGCAGCTTCGCCGGCCTAATTCCTTAGGAAGACAGCTGATGAAGAGCAGACGTGAATGAGCGATGGGCTTTATCACAGCATGCTGCCTCGCTGACTGGGATGTGTTGAATTCCAGGAGGTGCTGAGCATCGACTTAAAAATGGCCACAGCAAATTCCCTCTTTGCATCTGGCTACTTTGATCCTGGAGATGGGGATCCGGTTCAAGGTTATGGAGCTGTGCGGAGATCACCGTGATGAATACTTGTATCTTCGAGATAAAGTCAATGCTCATAGGATTGAGACCCGTTTCCTCAGCGCTGGTGAACCATTACATGACTGTCCAGAAATTGAATACCTACACACATACATATATATATATAACATATATAATATATATATTATATATACACATATATATATACTTATAACAAGGCTTTAAAACTTAAGTCCATTGTTTCCACAGGTCGTATGACTGGTGAAAAGGAACAGGATGTAAAACCACCTGTAGATATCTTGAGGGAACCACGCTCAGGGCAGGACATACAAACCACCACCTCTTCTTTTGGAGAAACTTGACAGCCCCTCGTTGACTCAGTCTTTCAGAGGGAAAACCATCCAAGTTTTCCAGAATCTTTAGGCTTGATTTCAAAGCGGACACAGCTGGATGAATGACTTGTATAACAGATGTTTGCTTTTTCTCATTTTGGTTGGTAAGGCTTGAAACTTCAGGTCTTGGAACTGCTGACTTAAGGGAGGAAAAAACATGACAGAACACTGTTAGCTTTGACATCTGATGGTGGTTAAGGAACGAGAACCATGACTGGAGCAACTTCCTGATCTCTACCCCTTAGTTTGTATATGCCAAGATTACAATCTACCCATAAACTAAGAAGTTCACTCAGACATCTATCATTATTCTTGTTCTGATGTATAGCGCTTGTCAAAAGGTTTGGACTGGTTCTTTTCATAAGGTCATTAGACTAACCTTTGAAATCCTCAGTAGTCGACTATATGTGTAGTTGTGTCATGTTTTAGCATATCCAAGTGCCAGTGTAATGTAAATGTAAAGATCCATACTGGTCCCCTGTTAACTACCTTCATTGTGCTACCACCAGCCCTATTCCCTCAGGAGGCAGCTAAAGAGGCTGTACTAGCTTTGCAGTCTATCTTTTGTGGGTCTGAGGGTGTAAAGCTGACACCTAGCCCAGCTAGAAAGGTCATACAGGAGTCTAAACAAGAGAAGCCCAGATTGGACTGC
Organism: Lophius americanus; assembly: GCA_037951165.1. Lineage (NCBI taxonomy): Eukaryota > Metazoa > Chordata > Actinopteri > Lophiiformes > Lophiidae > Lophius > Lophius americanus. Next base: position 1,884,756 of record JBBDHG010000003.1, on the reverse strand, counting down.
ACATACTGCACCGGCAAGTCAGGCCTGAACCTGTAGAGGGAGCAGAGAGAGAAATTGAGATCAGCAAATAAGTTATGAGGCCCCAAACATTTGTAAACTGACCTTCCTGGAATTGGACTTACGTTTTGACCATGGCCCGGAGTGCAATCTTTCTTTCCCTCTCTACAAACTTGTCAATGAGGTAAGAAGCCATGCGCGGGGCTGCCTTGTACAGCTTAAAGAAATGATGATAGTTTCCTAATGCCCAGGCAGCACGGAGAGCAAGTGCATGAGCCACACACACATCTGCCCGCAGTGCAGGTGTCAAGTATACCAACTCAGTGGTCAGATCTAAACAGGAGGATGAATGGTCAATATCAAATTCTGTTATAAGGAAATATATGTACCGGTGACAATAACTTTGCAAAATAGAAAATGAGCACACCTCCAGTGTTTCTAGTAAAGATGTAATACAGAAATCTATATGCTGTGAATTCGCCAATGTTTTCGGAGGGATGATCCTTATACAAGGCCTTCAGTTGGGTCTGGCACTGATTGAACTCTTCATGGTCTCCCTGAAACAATTTCAGTTCATTCAGTTAGCTTTGAAATACTGTACTGTTTTTGTCAACGGACAACAATTACAAAGAATTACAGACTCACCTTTTCCAGGGCAATGCGTGCGTGACACTCATATACTTCCACTGTGAAATCAGTACGAACTCCTTGTACCTGCATAATAATAATTGGTAAAAAATAAATACATCTAAAAACTTGGAATATACAAATCCAGACTGAAGGCAACACTGGAAAAAGCCAAAGATTGAAGAACAAAGTAGTCCCACGAAAATTAGATGGGTCTCAGAGAACACAGACCTGACCCCCACTCATAAATGAGATCTGCAAGTATAACTGTACTGCAACTTTGAGTCTGAATTACTGATGAACATGATTAGTAAGCCATATCAATACACTCTGCCACTAGGGATAGGCATTTCATTCAAAATACTATTCCATGGCCAGTTCTGACTATTCAAAAATAAAATCCATCCTTCCGTTCCTTTTGGTGACCGTTGTGCAAATATGTTATCATCCTCATTATTTAATCATATTAGGCATTTGTAGAAATATTTCATAATTGGCATATTAAACCTTGAGTCATGGCCAAAAACAGATGTGACTAGAGTGAAAATACCAAACCGAAGCCTGGCCATTTTCGTCAGTTACTTTTCTGGCGGTAAATTCTCACGTGGTAGCCATGCTTAAACCACGAAGGACCTTAAGAAAAACTTTTTGGTAAAGTTTAAAACTACTGAGACCACACACGGAAACCGAATGGATTTTGCTTCAGTTCTGGATGGAGAGTCTAACGAAGCTGATGACAGCATGTAATGCTGGATGGGTTTAAACACCAATTATGAGGGCATTGAGCCTAAAACGGACCCTTTTACATTTTCTCTGCCGACTTGAGTTATCAGGGTAAATAGACGAGCTGTAATCACGGCAACAATCTGTGTGACAGCATTAAAACTCAGTGCTTTAGCTAATGTTAACTTTGATGGACACGGGTGAGTTCGGACATGAAAATAGAAAGTCTTCTGCGGAACTGGCTCAGTCGGACCGAGTGCGGGGACAACTGACTATTCTTAATTTAGAGAATTTTGGGCGATTCTCATTTTAGCAGACGCCCCAGCGGTGAATCAAAGTGACAGATCATTTATGTATCTGCATTGTGATTCAGATCTATTAAGATATATTTGATTATCCAACTGAAAAACGGAAAATTGGTGGAGGGAATAACTAACCGTGAGGTCCTGTCGTATAGACTTCATCTGTTCACAGGCATACACGTAGTCCTGGTGGGATTTCCAGTGGAGTTTTACAGCCTGCAAAGATTTTCTCAAGACCTTGGTAAGGACAAGTTCAGAAAAGAAATTTAAAATTAGATCTGTGATGGAGGAGCCAAATAGTCAAAGGTTTTATTGCCTTCAATTGTTTTCTGAGATAAACATGGTATACAATATGCTGCAAGATTGGTTTAATAATAAAAATAAAGACATTCAGTATTTTTTAGGCATAACTATTGATAGATGTCCAAATAGAATTATCATCTCAGGGCTCAATATCCACGAGAATAAATAAGAACGGCTGATAAAAGAAAACTACTTGCATTTATAGGGCGTACAGTGGAGGCATCTGGGGCACAAGTGAGCCTCAGGTAGGGCTTGGTGATATCCTGGCATGTACCGACAATAGGGCAGTCCTCCCAGCTGAGACCCTCATGTGATCCATCAGGTGAGTCCATGGAATTGATGGAGAGAACCAGGGGCTCTGAGCGAAGCTGCTTGTGAAAACGAGCTGCTCTTTTCTGCTTCTTGGCCTCTCTATTTGGGTCATGGAAATCAAGGCCGGCACTGCCACCTTTCCTCCTCTTTCCCACACCTGAATGTGAATCTTCAATGCTTTAGAGAGAATGGAGTGAAAGGGTTCTTATAAAATCAAAGATCAATGCCAAAAGTAAGCAACCTGAACTGACAGTTCAATGTAAAGAAATTTGACACCAATTTACCGTCCTCTGTTGGCTTTTCCTCCTCTTCCACGTCCCCTGTCCCTGTCATTACCACGACCTCGTGCTCCTCTCTGACTTCTTCGTGACAAATGTGGTCTGAGATCACTTGAAATGCTACTGTCTGACTGTGAGCCAGAATCACTAAGAGCAGAGTGACACAAGACATTCAACGACAGAAATACAATGGACATCCACAATGACCAACGAGGGTAGTAGTAATATCTTACCTGCATCTATGTCTTTGGTTGCTGCGGTCTCTGTGTCGGCCATGGGAAGGGGATGGGGAGCGGGATGAGGAACGGGAGGAACTAGAAGTTGGACTCCTTTGAGAGAATATATTTCTGTAATGGCCCAATCTGTGTCCACCCCTGCCTCTTGAAGCTGCAGCCGCATTGCTTCCACTACGACTCATTGAGCCATCTGATGCTCTCTGGGATGGAACAACTTCCCAACGAGATTGCTTGGTCTTTAGACTTATAAAAAAAATAAAAAAAATCTTAATGTGTATTGAATCTGCAGTCTGCAACATCACCAAGTGCACAACTATTCTGAGCAGAAAAATGCATCAACTAAACTTTCTGAAAACAAATGCAGAATACACCTCTGTACATCACTGAAACCATGTCAACATATTGGAAATTGGGGCTTGCTTATTCTAGAAAGCTAAGGTTCAGTTAACTGGAGTTTTAAGTCTTAGCTAGCAATGTACACAGAACACATGAATCCGCAATTAAACTCACTCAGGCAATGGCTCCCGAGTCCAATCAATAGTGTACGCAGAACCATCTTTTAACCGGTCCTGAAGAACTTCTTTGAGCACCTTCTCTGTACGATCTTTGTCCTCCTCCGTCTCACAAGCTGTGAAACAGCGCTGCACATATTCCTTCATGGACGGAGGCCAGTCCTGGGGTCTAGAGAGTACATATTTTTAGTCAACATTTGCAGATTTAAATAACAACACCAAAGATAACCCTGCCACTGGGGGAATTTGAGCTGATGTAGAAAGACCACACTCGCAGTCATGGATGAATGTGAGCAAACTGAAAAGAAAATTAAGCATATTTAAGATTTCAATGACGAAATGCACACATAAAAAGCATGTGTGGATAGACTGATCGCCATTATATGAGGGCGGACAGACACGATTTAATCTATATGAGCACTTCTTCTGGGGTATAAAAAAAAAGCAAAATCAGCATTGAAAGACAAATTCTCACCGTGTTTGAGCACCGCTGATTGCAAGACTGGCATCCACTGGAGAAGAAGGAGTTGGATTCAGTCCAGGTTGCTCACCCGGAGGAAAAGTCTGATTGCAAATTGGAGAACACTGAACCTGATAGGGCCTCTTGGAAATATTGAACTTCACAGCAGCTGTCCCAGGTGCTTCTGTGAGGCATAAATACAGAGAGGAAAGGATTTGCATTGAATTTTTAATTCAATGCAGAACAAATACATTTCCTTGAAATCGTTTTACTCACAATCATCCCACAATTATTTTGACTTGATGTATGTTGCAGGTCAGTAGAAGTGGTGCTCTCTTACTGTTATTAGTTAGATAGTTATGAGTTAGATAGATTGATTATGAGCCATCTCAACTGCTGGTAAGTTGAGCAAATAAAAAATTGTTTCTTTACTTCTCCATAACTGTGGAAAGTCCAACTGGAAGACATTATAAATTAAATGTATTATTATTATTATTATGACAACAATCCTAACTGTTCTTGATAAGAGATATGTTCTTATTCTTGAGCATGAATATTCTTATTTTTTTTAATCATTAGTAATGTTGTCTTTGTTTGTTATTTAAAAATTCAAACAGCGAAACTGTGAAATAATTAATGTGTATGCTGAATCAGTACAGCTAGATAAAATGTTACCTCACAAATGAGTAATCTTACGTTTCATACGGTGCCACAGTTGCTGTCCCTGCTTTTGGTTTTTGGCTTTGTTGGCTTCTCCTCTTCCAAGGCCTGGTAGATACTGGCCTGGTTGGTGTTGCTGCTGACAGGCATTCTGAGATGGCTGATAGGTGTTCTGGCCCTGGAAGCCAGTTCCATAGTTAGACCTTCCTTGGGAATGACTGTAAACCTGCATTTGGTTTGGATCGCCCGGTTGGTATGGCATGGAGTTATTGGCACTGTAAGCATTTTGTGATGGGGGAGGGGGATACTGTGTGTTGGGTGGGGGAGGGATAGGGGGTGGGGGAGGAGGGGGTGGGTTCTCAGATGTTGTTGGGCTCTGGGGTGGCTGGGGAGTAGCAGGGGGAGGAGGTTGAGTTTGAGAAGAGTAGCTGGAGGACTGGTCTTCAATTCCAGGCACCGGAGGTGGCTATGAAAAAGAACAAAACAAGACAGCTATGTTAGCAGTACAAAAGCAAAATTTAGAAATAGGAAAAAAAAAAACACCAGAAACTTAACAGCTAACATTCATAAACATCATCAACAGTATCAGTATGCACTTATCAAAAAAAGTTTGAAAGTGACAACGTTTCATGAATAACATTAAAAGCTGTAAGCTATTAATCGATCATGTTCATGCACCTGTCCATTAGAGGTTGGATTTCCAGGGTATGTTGCTGGTGGTACACCATACTGATTTGGTGGGTATGAAGCTCCATACTGGAAATTCAGGGAAAAGTGCTGTTACTGTACAACTTTCGACCCGTTACTGCATTATTAATTACTTTTCATGTTAGGGATGTGAAAACTGTGCAGCTTAAAGACCAAAACAAGTATGCAATTGTATTAAATATTATTTATATAGATGTAAATTATTTTCAGGACTTACTGGACCCACTGGATAGTAGTAGTTATAGGGGTATGTGTATCCAGGATAATGTTGCTGAGTTTGCTGATACCATGGGTAGAATTGCTGCTGCTGGTGAATGGCAGCAGAGTCAGTTCCTGCTGACTGAAACTGACCGGCCTGAAATTACATTAATGCACAAAAGACTTAGTCTTCTAATGCAGAATAAGAAAATTATTTACCAGACAATGCACTTGCTACAAGATACAGCAATCACACTTCTAATACACCAAACCTTTGAATAATCCTAACTGTACATTCATATACATACACTTAATGCAATTTGTAGGCAGCAATTTTCTTGTGGCATTATGCAACAGTTACTAATTTACAAGGCTGCAAAAAAATTAAGATAATGATTATCTCGTTTAAAGGATGTCAAGTCTTAGAAAGAGACTCAAAAAGGTAATAGCACACCTCTGCCATGGACCGGTTTGCTTGTGTATTCTTAGCAGGGCTCTGATTCTTGTTAATTGAGGCTAGTGCTTGTCTTGCCTTCTCCCATTCTGGGTTTTCATGAACCTGGTCGTCTCCAGTACCACTATAGGACCTGCCAACACACATACACATTAAACGAAAAGGGTTAACAAATATTATGAATTAACTCATCTCTTCGGTCTATCGTACGTAGGCTGATAAATCAGTTACTCATCGTCATCTTGTCTAACAAACTTAACAGTATGTTACATTCGACCCCCTATAGTTTTAGTTTAAGCAAGACATGTTGTTTGAATGTTAACCCATTAATACGCAGTCTTTTCCAATCATCTATTAAAAATAAATAAATACAACAATGGTTTGAGGTTTAACGTTTATAACGAAAAACGACCATTCGCTGTTGTGCACAACAGGCCTGTGAGTAGCTAGATGAGGTAACACTTGTTATAGCAGTTTTCGTTACCTCAAAATTGGCGGCTTGTATCATGAACTAATGTCATACTTTCTTATATTAAATCTTCAATTATGTGTTTGGAAACGTATGCGACTTGAATGCATGACCTACCAGTTAGTTGCTGGGGCTGTTTGTGACGTATTGGCCGCCATTTCGCCTAGGACTCCAGCTAGAAAGCTAACGCGAGGACAGCTTTTTGCTAGCTGGATATGGAGACCCTCGACTCAAGTCCTTAGTTTTAGCTCTCCTGCTAAGGCTAAGGATAAACAAGATGAATATAACACGTCGGCTAACACTCTCAAGAGCAGTTAGCCGGCCACGAAGAACGATACCTACTACAAAACAAGTCAAAAATTAATACTGACTGATTAAGGTTGCAGATTTAAAAAAAAAAAAAATAGACGAATGGTGGCATATTTATCCCTTCCGCCTTCGTAAAAGTCTGACCGAGCTAAAGAGATACAAAATGGAAGATAGCTCCTCCCCTCTCCACTTACATACATATTGAGCACTTCAACCGGACGCCAGTGTGTGACGCCACACAAACACCCAACAGATTTTTCTGACAAACAAGTCAAAGATACGTACTTTAAAATGATACACAGGTTTTATCCATGTAATCAATATTTGCAAATCCTGAAGATAGAAGTGGATGTACGCTGGTCCTTTTGTGGATATTCAGAGAAACGGTGCTTTCACAATTTATCAATGTTCATTTCTATCCGGTTTTACATTACGTCGGAAAGATGGACTGTTCGAATTCACTGACGTCAACAGGAGTCTCTAATCTCAATTTTATATGATCAATTTGCTTATTGTTTAAACCATGTTTTATATTCGTTGATAAAAATTATCAAATAAAAAACAAAATTTATTGGATCGGACTGCTTACAGTAAAGAATACACCTCTTCATCTTCAAATGTACAAACAAAAAAGCCGTTAAATATTAAACATTATCTTAAGTTTTACAATATATTTATTGTGATCATTATTATAGCTATTATTATTATTGACATTACTTCTACTACTATTATTGTCATCGCTTAAACCCCCTGGCGTTTTTGATCATAGAATTGTTGTAATGTTGTACATACAGGCATAATACATTTTCGATCACTGTGTTTGTCTGTTATAAATGTTTGTTCTAATTAAGTTTAAAGACAAAATCATACTAGGGAAGATGCAGAGAAAAAGACAGATTATAAATTAAATGTATTATTATTATTATTATTATGAGAGAAAAATCGTCTTCTCGTGACGTCACGTAAAGTGTGAAAGCGAAGCTCTTGTGGAATTGAAAGTATTTCTTTCATTTGAATAACCTTTATTTAGAACAACAACATATACACAACAAATCTGTTCACCAGGGGTACAAAATAACATAAATAAATAAAAACACAGAACGTCCGTTCAGGCGAATCTTAAATCCTAATCCCCAACTATTAAGACACTCTTGATGCTGTAGACTCTGTTTTCGCTTTCTTTATACATTTCATTGTTCACTTTCAGCAGTGTCACTGCTATCACAACTAAATTCTTGTTTTGATATGCTTGTCACTGAATCGCCAAATTTCTCACAAGGAATGTGATCATATTTGTTGTTTGCAATTCATCAGAGTTAAACAATTTATTTAAAAATAGGGATGCTTAAAAGCAATATAAATATTGACTTATTATTATATATATATATTTTTTTATGTATTATGCATTACTGATATTTTTCAAAAAAACACTTGAAGTGCTTTCCCCTGAAGTACCTCCATGTATCCCACTTTGAGCAGCCATTGGCCTAGAACATTCTCATTGACTGGTCATAAAAGTTTTTCAGCATTTGGGATGATGAAAAAGAGGGCTAAACAACTTGCAACATTATGCTGTCAATGCTATTATACTATAAATTTCGAATATGCTTCTAAATACACCCCTGTATATCTTCTAATGTGAAGTCAACAAATTATTGATGTGTGTTTTATTCTAAACCCATAGGTCATTGCTCATGAGGGCATAAATACTTCTCTTAACGTCCTGTGAAGCACACACAGCTGCAGGATGTTAAGTGAAATGACCTCAGAGTGTGAGTGTGTACTATTGAGAGGAAAGCTATTTCCTGTCTGTCTCTTTCACTTGTTTTCTCAATCATTAAAGTCTTCTGGAAGTTTCTGAGGTTCAACAAGGTTTTTAAAAATCTGTATTTTGCTCCTCGGTTAAGAACAGCAGGGTTCAAACTCTAAACAACTTTTAGTCAAACATGATATTAATAGATATTATACTAATGCATGTCATTAATAATAATAATAATAATACATATAGCACTTTCTTGAAACAGAAAGTAGATTTCATCTAAGAGTGACTTACTATACAGTAATAAACATGCTCCATACTGTAAGCTAACCTTTCAGGCTTTAGCTCAATGAAAATAAAACAGCACACGGTCATAGATGGGTACAAATGTCAGAATTTGGCATAAAGGCATTTTACACCTGGCCAATGTGTTCAGCAGACTTCCAAAAATACAGCATATTAAAGGATGTAAATCTTTAAAAAATAAATGTTTACCAATAAGTGTGATTCTGTAATTTAGCTTAATTTCCAGCCCATTTCCCATAATTAGGGATATGATGTTCCTCTGAATAAACAACTTGGTCTCATTGTTGTCTTGCCCACTCACTCATCCCACAACTATGTCGAGCATTCGTGACAAGATCTTTCAAACAATGACCCTCCAGCCAGCACAATTGTTTAAATACCTTGGTTGTGCTGACTCTATTTCTTTATAACCTGGGAGAAGTTGTGCAAGTTGTGCAAGTCTTTAAAAGCCTTTGTACAATATTGCTGCTGTTTGTCATAATTTACCATATTTTTGGACAGAAATTTTTTTGGACGTTTTGGACAGATAGTTTTTTACTCAATGGTTCTGAGTCTGATTGAATGAGAAATTTAATATATTATGGTACAAACAGACACACATATATATTTATATATATATATACATATATATATATACATATATATATATATATATACAATAATAATAATAATACATTTAATTTATAACGCACTTTACATTTGGATCAAATCTCAAAGTCTTTAAAGGAAAAAGCAGATAAAAGTATCAATAACTAATATAATAATAATTATATAAAAATATGACCAAAGAGCAGAAATGTTAATTAAAAGTTATTGTTTCTGCTAAAAAGGAAACTTTTAAGTCCTTTTTAAAATGTCTCAGTCATCTGTGGAGCCCTCAGATGGTCAAGGAGACCCTCTACAGACGAGGGGCAGCAGAACAGAAGTTCCGATCACCCATGGCTGAGGCTGAGCTTAGTCTGGGGAAGAAGGAGGTGGTATGAGTGGGTAGAACGGAGGGATCGTGTTGAGGTCAGTGGGGTGAGTAGTTCTTTTAGGTAGGGGGCTGCATTGCCATGGATGCACTGGTGAGTCGTTAATTTCATCTGAAAGGTCCTGAATACCAATAGTTACTCAGATCATGTTTTTCCTTTGTGTATATACTGCACACTGTTGCACAGACACACACACACACACACACACCGGGTGACTGTAGCTCAGTGGGTAGAACAGCCATCTCCCAATCAGAAGATCAGAAGGTAGCTGTTTGAAATCCCATCAGGGGCTACTTGTCCTACGGTCCTCTGAACAAAGCCCTAGCTCCCTGGGCACTTCAAAGTGGCTGCCCACTGCTCCCTCAGGGATGGGTCAAATGCAGAGAAATAATTTCACTATGTTGTACTGTGTATGGCCAAATGCAATCAATAAAGAATACATTAATATCCAAATTACTTGTACATATTTATACATCTTTGTATATATTATATACATATATAATTAGGTTAAACACAAGTAACCCATAAAGAAGTGTCTACTGACATTCTAAAATATGCAACTACACATCAATAAAGGTGTGAAGCTGGAATTGATAAGATGACCATCGTTAAAAATCAATCACCTTTCCATTGAAACAATAAAAGATAACATCTGCAGAAATGTCAATATGTCTAATGGAACAACTACGTATCATGGCTAGTTTATGTGTAAATTGCGTTTATATGCTAAGCAAAACCAAAAGATATAATTTTTTTTTTATATATACCCCTGTGATATCAGTAGTTGTATGATCATACATACCTTATCCTTTCAATAGAACTCTCAGAAAATAAAATGTAAAGTGAAACTACTACCTAACTCATTATTTGAATTGATTACCATATTTTTTGTTTTCCAAAGTTATTAATTTGTTCCATGAAACCTACACATGTTGTACATGTTTTAGATTAACCAATCTTCATTAAATTATAAATCAAAATATATAAATGAAATTCCAACAAGAATTTTCCTCCAAAAGTCGCGGAGTTGTAGTGTTGTTTACTTTACTTCAGTAAATGTGGGCCTCTTAGGGCTAGTTACATTCTGCCATTGCATTTTCCTTGTGCTTCTATTAATAAACTATAGGTCAATAATGGGTGACCCTAGGCCACTTTACTGGGGCACATCCCCCAGTTTTAGTCTGCCATACCACTGTAAAATCTCACATTATAATTTTAACAACCTCAATTATTTGGTAGTGGATTCATTTGGATATCCCTACCTGGTCTATGTGATAGCACAAAACAAGAATGAGGATTATATAATAAAACAATATAATAAAACAATGAAAATGACAAATGTTTTTAAATATTACTAAAAATCTCCTTTTGGGGAACAAACAAGCTAGCAAGTACAGCGAACATATTTAACAAAAGTAAATAGGTGAACAGATTGTGTAAAATCGAACACACCAGCTCCAGTCACCACACAGAGCTCATATCCAGAGGGGTGGCTGAACCGTAGATGGGTGTAGCACTTTGAGATTTGATCCAAATGTAAAGTGCATTATAAATTAAATGTATTATTATTAGTAGTAGTAAATTGAGAGTTTTCCTCTTACAGCTCCTTCTTCACCATTATCGGAAGAATACAATACCTGCAATACTACTGATGGTGGATGATACCCCCTACTACACTCCAAAAATGGTTCAGACATCCGAATTAGCGTCAGAGTAAACTTTTTTCAATGGCTTGAGAAACACACCAATGAGTTCAAGGTGTTGACTTGGCCTCCAACTTCGCCTCATAATTAAATTGAGCATCTGTAGTCCTCAATGTGATCCACAGGGCCCCACCTCAAAAGTTGGGGCTTGGACCAGATAACACACAACACCTTCATAGGTCTTGTGCATACCGTGCCTCAAATGATCAGAGCTGTTATGGTGGCCTATTAAACAAGATAAGACAGGTAGGTAATGATATGACTCATCAGTGTGATTTATTATATTATTCTTCCACACATTCCATTCATGGAGTAGACATTGAAGTAAACCTAGTAAACGAGGGCCGTGTCCCCCAGCGGAGCTCTGTGCGCCGCGTGGTCAACTATTACATCAACTTAAATGTTATGGTCAATGGAAAGCTGGCTGCAAGTTTCTACTTTAAATCTAATGACATCTAATGAAGTCTGCAGCTATTCCGATGCAGCTCTCCCTAAAAACCGGCGCGTCACTTCCTCGATCCATGCCCATCCCTTTGGAGAGAAGAAGAAAACTCACACGGACAAACGACGGCGAGAAAAAGAGCGAGGGAAAAGTCAAGAGGGACGTAAAGGCAAGAATCCAGATGAAAGAGTTGGATAGAGAGGAGGGAGCCCAGCAGATACCACACGATACTCTATAAAGTAAGTTTTTCCAGACTTGTTGAATGTTCCGCTGGCGCTCACTCAGCTAAGTCCTCTGTTTCCCGTTGATTCAAACGCTCCTCTCTGCGCCTCTCCAATAACACCAACTGCGTTACAAAGGACATTTTCAATAATGACAAATCTAACACTCCCTTTAATTTCATTATGAGTGGAAAGTGTTTAGGGCCGGGTGGGTAGGCCTGTGAGCCCCCTCCCATCCCATACTCTAACGTACACACGCACGTGCGCGCACTCACACACAAAGAAATATTTCCCGTGTCTGGTTTGAATTGTGTAATGGTAAGCTAAATTAACCTGTTAAGAAGACTGAGCCAAATATATATTTGAAATCTATATCATATCATTAATATTATTTTATTATTAATTTAAATCAATAAACTATAACAATGAGATGTTCTTGTTGCCAGATGTTTCCATGTTGTTTCCCCAACTTAAAGCAGCACAGCTTCATCATTCAGATTTTTTCTTTGGGTTAAGATTCAGTATTTTCATTTCCCACACATGCGCCTGGGGGTGAAGAAAAGTATGTGCTAGCATTGCATGAGTGTGTCTGAGCTACAAGTCTCAGCATGGCCTTCACAGCCTTAAGTTGCACAACATGGTGAACTGTTGACGCTGACCTGTCTTATCAGCACACTGAGTTGGGAATCCAGCTGCTTTTTTTTCAGTTTTTCTCTTCCAATCACATCATGCTGTCACATGTATAAATGCTTTATTTTTTCTTCCCCTCTTCCCCTACCTGTCTACAGTCATGCCACTGCACAAATCATCACGGGCCCCTCGTCTGGACCCTACCATGATCTCGGCCCCATTGGGTGACTTTCGTCACACCATGCACATTGGAAGAGGAGGGGATGCCTTTGGGGACACTTCCTTCCTTTCCACTCTTGGACCAAGCCAAGCCAAGCCTGAACCAGAGAGTTCGGGCATCGTTGCAGCCACTGACCTTCAGCCAGAAATCAACCACAGTGATCTTCATACAAATGCTCTAGGAAGCCAAGAGGACGATGAGCTACAGAACTTTGAGTCAATGTCTTCATTCACCATGGATCTGGACCTGGATCTGGGCCCATCCATGCTGGGGGATGTACTTGGGGTGATGGACAGTTTGGGGTTTGACTCTAATGAGGAGGATGGGTTTGTTCCGAAAAGTGTCACTTCACCGATGGCTGCAAAGCAGGGAAAGGGAGGGATGGAGATGTCTGTAAACATGCATAACGAGCTGAATGAGAAGAACTTGGTTGGGCTGGAAGGAATTGTTGTGGGAGACAGCAGGACACCTGATGGGAATGGGATCAAGCCCAAGGGTTTACGGCCAAAAGTGAGATTCAGTGACAAACGCGAGGAGATCATTCGCCAGAAATCTGAGGAGGAAGAGGGTCATGCTATTGACTTCCAGGATCACAGTCAGCTGCCCAGTTGCAATTCAACAAAGGATGAGAGTCTGACGGTGGAGAGCACAGGGAGTGGAGTTGAAACCGAGTTCACCCACAACAAATTAAATCTGCCACCTAGTCCGGCCTCCTCGTATAGCTCCGACTATGATGGGGAAATCTCATTGGACAGGAGGAGGGTTGACAGCTGTCACTCAGAGACTGATTCAGAGGAGGAAGAGGAGGAAGTAGGACGGGGTTACACGTTTGAAGATGAGTTTGATGATGAAATTGGTCTATAGGGGATAAAGTTTTAACTAAAAAACATATTTTTTTTGTCATGTAAATCAAATATACTGTAAATTCCTGAAGTCATTGTTTCTTTGGGAGGCTTTTACTTTATGAAAACTGGATTTCTCTAGACTCAGTTGCAGGTATACAGTTCAACGATGTTGCTCAACTGGAAAATACATTTAATGTTTTATCTATGAGGGTAACAGATTTGCAAGAAATCATTATTTTTATCGGTAAAATCAATGTGTCATTTAGGTTTTTATTGTGAAAGGTTTGTAGCACTTTGATTCATTTACCTGGAAGATTTGCACACTGCTCAGTGGGAGGTTTGATTCAAGCTAAATCAGTGATACTGCATTGTTTTTATTCTTTCACATACTTACTCTCTAAAGTGCAAACAACAGGTGTCTTTATCGAGCAGGTTATAGTGCCTTACAGAGAACTATATGCTCAGCTTATTATACGCTATACCATATCAATGTCTTTATAATTATTTTATATTGCATGCTTATTATCGTCTCTATGACTTATCTCCATGTTTAAGCATTGCAAATGGATTAGGAGATATTTTAAGTCAATAAAGTTATCCTTGTTATACAATATTACTGTCAATGTCACATTCCCAATTTGTAAATGTGAATTTCTCCAATTTATGACCAATCAGATCATTATTTGAACCTACTTTAGTGTGTTTTAGAATCACCAAAGCTTTCCTTTGCCTGGTCTGATGTTAAAATACACAACTATGGGATTCAAAGGTCTATTACAAATGAGGTCCAAAGATATTATATGTATATATATATAATTTTTATTGCCTTAATAATGTTTGTTTTAAAGAAATATTTCATTATGCTGTAAAAGAGGGACAGTTGTGTTCATCTGTTACAAATGCTGTTGAAACTCGTGTTATCTTGTGGTTAAAAAAGGATCACAGTGAAAACAATAAAACAGTGATGAGATTTCAAGATATTCACCAGATATGGTCAGGACTAATTTTATTGTGAAAGGACTCCAGGGCAAAATTGGAACACGAAAGAAAAGTATTCAATGTGCGTCAGGAAACACTTAGACCTGGACTATATAACCTCTTCCTGAAATAAAGTACTTCTATGCTCCGCCAAAAAACAGCAGACCACACTAATCACACAAATTGAAAAAAAAAGTTATTTTAAGGCAGTCAATCTGCATTGCCTGCCTTAAAATTGCAATATTTCATACATCTGTAAACGATAAAAACGGAATATTGTAGTAAAGATTATAAGACACGCTATGCGGCGCCAATGTTGGCCAATAAATGTCCAACAGAAGAATTACCTTCAGAGCTTGGTTATATACATAATTAAAACTGAGGTATCCGAATTCTTTCACACAATATGTGTACTAAAAATCAACTCTGGCCCACAGAGGCAAAGTGAACTATCGGCATTTCTTTTGACAGGTTTGTTCTTTTACCAAAGAGATATTATTTTTTGTTCACTGCTAAAAATAAAAGTACAAAAAGCCATTTTTCTCAATTTTTTTTTTTTTTTTAAACAGATACTGCTCTTTGTCTGAAACACATGCACACACACACTACACGGATATCGTCCTGAACACATTGAATCCTGAAAGGGCAGTGGAGACCACCACTCCAGGTATCTGTGGATGCCAGTGGATCTCCTTGATCTCAGACTGACCCTGGTGCAGGAACAGTAGTTGTGCTGGCAAGTCCTTCACACCTTCAACCCTGGCACCCACATCACATGACTCCACAGACAGATCCCACTGGCTGATGACATCGTCGGCTCCAGATGCAGCAAACACACTCGAGTCCACTGGGCTCCACTCAACCGACGTGATTGGAGCGCTGTGCTGCTTGAAATTCGCCACAGGCCGGCCAGTCTGCAAGTCAAACAAACAATTAACCCTGACAGTATATAGTGGACAGTAACAGGATTTTGTTTGGTATGATTCAAATGTGCAAGAGGAATGGACATGAGGCAACGTATTTAATGGTCGGGTAGAGTTGCCAAATTGAAGGGGCATATTTAAGTGATGGTGTAATACTGCAAGTGCTTACATTGTTTGTCTTAGTTCTGTGTGATGATAAACACTGTCAAGCAACCGATTTTGCATTAACATGTTGTTAGTCATAGTTTTATATATATATATACGTCAACTGAATTATCTAAGACAAAGTTGATGAATTGAGTTATGTAAAATCCAAACTTCTGCTTTTGGTGTTTTTTTTTTACCTTAAACTGTCTCAGGTCCCATACTTTCAGAACACCATCATCCCCTCCTGACAGGATGAATGGTTCACTCCTGTTCCAGCTGATCACGTTGACGTCTGACGAGTGAGCTTCATTGGCTGAAAGCATTGAGTTGGGCGGAGCACGGATATCCCAGACACGAATAGACTGATCTACTGAACAAGAGGCAAAGACCTGTGGGAGTACAGATTTTTAGATTTTACCATGTGATGAAATATGTACAAAACAAGACTTATTTGGTCTAAATGAACGTATATTGTATTTCCTGTAAATTACTTTGTTTTCTGTAGTGGGAAAGTGGGATTGGTTTACTCTATTTTAATGCTTTTTGCAAAGACGAGAATCCACATCCATTAACTAGTTTGGTCACTTGTTCGCTACAGCACTATTCACATATCTTAGTCTGTAGCTCTGACAGCACGTAGTAACTCTAACAGGTGATGAATTAAAAGTGAAATTGGTTTTGCTGAGCATACAAATGTAGTGCAATAACAATGAAATAGCAATTAGGTGGGATCTTGCATAAAAAAATACAATACACTTAACTTAATAACACAATTAAACAGACACATCTCTGGGACATAGTATGGTTGTTTTCAGGCTAGGCAGGCGATGGATGTGGATGTTTGAAAACCCACATCTAAGCTAACTAAAAAACAACTTCTGGCCCAGCATTACAAACTAGCATAACATAACATAAATGCTCAATGGCAAGTGGATCTGAGAGCAGACCACAGCGATCTACCAGAACAAGATCCATATCCGAGACAGAGTGTCGAGAATGAAGTGCAGGACAGCACCAGCCTCGGACATGATACACGCCTATTGGCTAAAGAAGCTAACTGCTCTACATGAACGCGAAGCCGCACAAATGAACCAGTTGCTAACCGATGGGACCTACCCATAATTGTAAACCCATAGCCGAATTTTCCTGATTATGAAGGAGGAAGCGATTCCATCCAATTACCAACCTTCCTCTACACAACATTGAAACTCCTCTCAGGCGTCATAGTGGCTAAGATGAGTAGGCACATGGATCAATATGTGAGCAGGGCCCAGAAAGGAATTGGCAACAACACTAGTGGGGGTCACTAGAGACTGTAAGACCAATCTGTTGTCCTCACTACAAGAAAGCCCATGATTAAATGCTCTACACATGGATACTGGAGTGTCTGTAACTAAATAAGGATAACAGTGCAATGACAACCTTCATCAGGAACTCCATTTGTCTGTGGAAAACAAACCTAGAAACCAACTCTCCATACTCAACATCAAGTGCAGCTTATACCAAGGTGATGCACTCTCTCCGCTGCTGTTCCGCATAGGCCTGAACCCCTTAAGACAGATCGTTGAAGAAGTAGGACACAGATGGATACAGCTTCAGGAGTGGAGAGAAAAGTGGAGGGCAGCAGTTCAAAAAGAGAGTTTCTGGGTTGGGATCGTTCTCTGAGAATACTCTGTGCTTTCCTGAGACAGCGGGAACTGTACCCATCTTCCAGGGAGGGGAGAGGGCAGCCGATGATATTTTGGGCTTTTGCAAAGACCCTCTGGAGATCTTTCCTGTCTGTGCAGCTGGAAAACCACAAACAGATGATGTTGGTCAGGATGCTCTCAATGGAGCACTAATAAAAAGACACAAGCAATTTCTGTGTGAGGTGGTTGTTCCTGAGTACCCCCAGGAAGTACAGTGTCTGCTGTGTCTTCTTAAGGATGGCAGTGGTGCTGGTGCTCCAGGTCAGGTTTTCCTCTATGGGACCTCCCAGGAACCGGAAGTCTGAGACGTTGTCCACACAGTCCTCTCTGATCAACAGGGGCAGAATATCCAGTTTTTTCCTCCTGTAGTCTATGATCAGCCCCTTGTTCTTGGTCGTGTTCAGGGCCATGTTTTTCTCTATTTACCTCACTGACAGCTGCTTCACTTCGCCCCCAGTAAGCAGACTAGTCCCCCCCAAAGATGTGCCCCACCACAGTAGTTTCATCAGCAAACTTTATGATACTGTTGCTGGAGTGGCCGGCGGCGCAGTCTTGGGTGTAGAGGGTGTAGAGGGAGTAGGGACGGAGCCTAAGCACACAGCCCTGAGGGGAGCCGTTACTCAGGCAAAGGGTTTGAAGAAATGTGGGGGGACTACCTTCACCCTCCGCGAGCGATCAGACAGGAAGTCTTTGATCCATAAGCAGATGGAGTCGGATAATCCCGGGTCTGATAGATTGGTCACAAGTCTGTTGTGGAGGATGGAACTGAACGCTGAGCTGAAGTCCACAAAGAGCAGTAGCGCGTAGCTCCCCTTCGGCTCCAGGTGGGGCAGAGCAAGGGGGAGAGCTGTACCGTCGTCCTTTGACCTGTTAGCTTTGTAGGCAAAGTGGTTGAGGTCAAATCCGGTTGGGAAATTTGAGAGAACGTGGCTCCAGATCAGTTTCTTGAAGCACTTCATAATAACAGGAGTGAGTGCTACTGGACCGGTGGTCATTCAGGCTGCTGAGGTTTTCTTCTTCAGGATTGGGGCAAATTTGGAGGACTTCAAGCAGGATGGGACATCAGCCTGAAATAAGAACTGGTTGAAGATCTTGGTAAAGACCCTAGCCAGCTGATCTGCACAGTCCCTCAGTAATTGTCCCCAGATAGTGTCAGGTCCCCCAGCTTTCCTCGGGTTCACGGCCCTCAGCGTGCGCCTCACCCCATGCTCCTCCACTGTGAGGATGTAGCTGCTGTGGGCTTGTGGAAACAGGCGAACTTGCAGTTCTGCTCCTCCACCAGTAAGGTGTCACTGTCAGCAGCTGAGAGCAAGCTTGGTCAGCATACACCGAGAGCATTAGCAGTCGGTGAATGCTGTTGAGCAGTCTAATGGTTCTCCTTTTGATAGCGCAGTATCATTTGCCTGATGTCAGCAGTTCAAAAACTTTATGGAGGGGTGTAAGGAGTCCCTGAAAGTGTTCAATCCACTTTTCGTACATACTGTAGGCTGTGGTTGAGTACCTATACAGAGGGTAAGGAGACTCCGATGACCCTCTCAGCTCCTCTAACTACCCTCCGCAGGGCCTGCTTGTCTGCAGTATGGCAGCAGCAGTAACAAACTGGGAAGCAATATTTCAGAACACTTTCTACCATAACTCCATAGAACAGGACTAGGGTGCTGGCACGGAGAAATACCTGTTTCAGTTTTACAGAAAGTGCGTCTCTGCTGGTCGGGTTTTCACAATTCCCATGGTGTTTCTCGACCAGGTTAGGTCGCCAGAGGTCTGCACCCCGAGTAAACTAATACTGTTCACCCTCGCCACCGTACCATCACTGACGCTTAGGGGTGTGTGCTCAGGCCATGAGCTTCGCAAGTTGATGATTGTATCCTCAGCATAGCTTTGTGAATTCAAGGCAGTATTATCCCTCACCAGACCCTGTTCTTCAGCCTAACAATTGTACAGCGCATTACTAATCCCTGCGAAGAAACCTAACCACTGTATTTGAGTCATTCATGCTATTTCGAATCTGATGGAAAAACTGTGGGCAGGAGGAAATGAGGACACCTAACAGGCATGTCAAATTCCAATATGCCTGTCTTAACACTTTACATGGAGCGGCAGAGAGTCTGGAAGGAAACCCATCCAAACAGATAAATCCCGGCCCCAAAAGCAACCTTACACCAGTCTGACCTACTATGTCTTTCTAGGAACATACCGTGGCTTCAGTGGGTGACCACTGCAGATCCTCCACAGACTTGGTGTGGGAGCTGAACGGTCGTTGGTCAATCTGCCATGAAGTCCCTCCCTCTCCTGGCTCCCAAACATGTATGTTCTTTTTGCAGTCTCCACTGACCAGACGACCTGTTAAAGCATAAACATCATGTTTTAGGTGACTGACAGAAACTAATAATTTAAAATGAAGCCAGGAAAATTTAATGATATCTCAATTTATTCATGTGTTTTCTTATATTAATATATTACTGTTCCCCTCTGAATTGCTACATCATATTTTTTCTACTTGTGGTTGAGCATATTTTAACATACTGAATTAGAATTATGCTATGCATTACAACATCACAGACAATTTCTGCAAAGCAGAGAGATTAATGCATTACATAGCCTACAGACCTTTCTTCTCATGTTACACATTACTGAGCAGGTACATTCAGCAACATATTTGAACTCGAAGCACATACGCTATAGTCAAAGTTCATCTTAAAGTCATCAAGGCAAGAATGTATCTGAATGAATGGATTTGTAGCTTATATTCTTTCCTACCAGGTACTGTAGGAGACCAATCAATTGCAAAGCCTTCATTCATGTGTCCTGAGAAACTGAAGAGAGCTGAGGCTTCCTTCTGCTTATTTATGAAATTTGCCATTGTAGCAGAATTGTGGACAGCTTCCAGCTGATCTTTTAGGTCAAATATTTCTACTTGTCCCTTTTCTGACCAAACAGCAGCCAATGATTGCGACCCACGACTGGTCACCTGAAAATTGAGGAGTAAAGACAGCAATTAGGAAACAAAGTTTAGAACATAGTTGATTTAGTTCATATGCATCTCTGTGCAGAAAATACTACACAACATACTCTGACTCTGTTAATCCCAGCATAGTGAGGCATCATGGCCAGTTCCATCTGGGGCTTCTTATCTTCATCCTCTTCTTCCTCATCACTTTCTTCATCACTGCTTTCTTCCCCTTCTTTTTCTTTATCTGTTCCGTGAAGGTTATGCATGCGCATTACGAGAAGTCTGCAATACATTAAAATGATTATTCTATTATTTTAAGGGTTTGGGATTCATTTTCTTCTTTCGCCTGTTCCCTTATGGGGTAGCCATCATCTATTCCTATCTTGCCCTGTCCTCTTTATCTTCCACTGTATTAACAACCAACTGCATGTCCTCTTTCACCACCTCCAGAAATCTCCTCGTTGGTCTAGTGCCTGGCAGCTTCAACTCCTGCATCCTTCTACCAATGAATCCAGTATCTCTCCTCTTCACGTCAGACCCCATCTCAATCAACTACTGCACTCAGTCGTACAATATGTCTAAAGAGTTTGGGATAAATGATAAGAAGGTAGATGATATAAATTACTTTTGAAAAGTTTTCAGCTTTAAACTGACCCTTTAGGTTTCATTTAGAAAGAAAAAGAACAACTCTCCCACTGTCATTTGGATGATGTTGCAACGGAACTGAAACTATGCAAAGAAAATGTTTACAATAAAAAAGTTTTTCCTTAAGTACAATGCAAGGTTCTTGTTTTTTACTCATAGTACTCACTTTAATCTTTACTTGAGTTATTATTTAAATACTTTACACACAGATCAGCCACAACATTTGAACTGGTAATTACTTTTAATATTGGGGCTGATGGGTGTAGGGCAAGAATTTATAAACAATACTGATGCTTTCTGTTGAGCTGCGATAAAACACAAATACAAACATGCTCATACGTCACAATATTAAATTGCCATAAATGCTGGTAGATATAACGTATGTCATTACAACCGGTAACAAGTGTTAGTGTTGTGACTAATCCTTGTAATTAAGAGTAATTAGTTTACTATATTTATTTGATGACATGAGTGACCATTTAATTTAGAAGATTTAGTAAAATTAAACATTGAATTTAAAAAAAATGAAATATAACAAACATAAATTATGATATAATGGATAAAGGTAAAACATGATCGATCCAAGGGAAAAGCAGAAGCTACACTGCAGATTAATTATACAAAGTAGTTAAACCACCTTTAATAGCTTCAATATTTAACTTATTAATGTAAACAATAATTAAAATCTAATAGATAACACTAATTACTCTGAAATCATTCATAATAATGAATACCTTAATTTTCAGCATTTTTAGTATAATGGGATATTAATAAATTAGTTTTTTTTCCCACTAAAAGTTGACATGTGTTACTTTTACTTCGTCCACACTCTGTTACTTTTAATCTAGTAAAAAAGACCTGAGTGCGTCTTGCATCTCTGAGTCAAAGGGATTTTGCTGAATATAAGCACTTCATACCACAAGCACCAGTCCTAATTGATTAATTGATGACTTATTATTAGTTATTGGCATCGCTTATGGTTAGGAATGTCAAATATTGCCTGTGGTGGAAGAAGGCTATTTTTTTAAATAAAAAAAAAGCACTTACAAAATAGTTGGGCTGTGTGTCAAACATGAACAAATCCAAATAACAATGTTTTATGAATCGTTTTTGGAATATATCCCATTGAATAAAGACATAACATTAGGGACACTTTGTCCCCAATAAATCTCCAATTTATAACATATGTCGTTCTTCACTCTTAATAAATTACCATGACCTGGATGAATGAGAATTTACAAAATCAACTTTTCATTGCTTCATTGTATTCATTCTCTTTTGTATTTATTCACTGTTGAATTGACTCTCCGGCATCTCCTTCCTCTTGTTTAATCCCATCTGCTGAACATCTGTGTCTTTTTATTACTTGGATAATATTTTCAACTGTCCTATTTGTTTGGCCGTAAGGATTAGTGCATTCTTTTGTTATTACTTTCTGAGTGTCTTACCCTGTCTGTCATAGCATTTTGTAAACAAATAATCTTAAAGAGGCTTTGAAATTAAAGATGACTATTATTATTCTTCTACCAAAGTTATGTGTGTACTTTTGCAACCTTTTGCCTCAGTAGGGCCTGATGTCTACACTACCATCTCTAAAAAACAAAATTTAGACTAATGATGATGATGATGATGATGATTTGAGGCCGGCCAGAAGATTTGATGCGTGCATGAACACATGCCATTTTGCTGTCACCTGTTGCTCAGGGCTGTGTCTGCCTGTGTGCCGGCACAGAGCAGCATGGACAGGGGGAACTGTTCCCTGCTTTCTCCCTCTCCATCTCTCAGGATGTCGAAGCTCAAGCATGGAGCACCTACACAGGGAAAACATAACAAATCTACTGAATCCACACCACAGGACTCCACATTTGTGTTAAAATGCGAAGTCAGCGTGCTTATGTTGAGCTGCATCGCTGCCTCAACTCGCCTGTTTGGCACTCGTGGTACATGCGGTACGCGGACCGGTCCATCTCTAGCTCTTCTCCACGCCGAAGCGGCTCGATCCCAGGGACGTAGACTTTTTTCTCTTCCTCTCCGTCCGGTCCGTCCTCCTCCATCTCAACTCCTTCATCAGCGTCGCTGCCGGCTTCGTCTATCTCCTCCATCTCACCTTCTTCTGCTACTAACAACGTGTCGTCCTCCGGCGCAGACATCTTGGCAGTTTGCTTACTTCCGGTATTATGAGCGACCATGTGATTTAAAATGCCACATCCTTCCCCTGCTGCATCCATCCCCCCTCCCCTCTCTCTCTCTCTTTCTCTTTTTGTCTCTCCCTCCCTCTCTCTCTCTCTCTCTCTCTCTCTCTCTCTCTTTCTGTCTCTCTCTCTCTCTCCCTCACACACCCTCCATTTACGGGAAGTCAGTTGGTTTCTCTGGGTCTTGGCTCCGTGTTCCCAGGAAAACACAGACTAGCAAACTTTTGAAATGGAAATTACCCAAAATGCAACACGATAACATAAACGTTCGTTCGGTTCGATATCAAGGCAGTTTAATGGAGAACATTTCCCCATGTGGCCATGTAGCCCACTAATCCACGTGATCATATAGCCTGTTAAAACAGGATACCCCCCCCCCCCCCCAAAAAGCCTACTCCCAGTCTCATTACTTGATCTCCAAAATAAATTATGAAGAAATAAATTCTGAATGTGAAGTTTTTGATTAAATATATTAATTTACATTCCGTCTCGGGTGACAATCAGAACATTGCATATACGTCCGATGGGACATCCCGTTCTGGTCAAATCACTGCGATTATTTCAAGTAAACGTAATAACATGAGAGACCTTCAGTAACACTGGGGTTCCTGGGTCAGTAGCCCCTGTACCATTGCGGAAAACAAGGGACTTGGCAATTCGACAAAATTGATTAAATTATTTACCACTAATAGGGTTAGGTAGGAGGAGATGTTCAAAATAATGTAGCCAGTTATTCCGAACATTGATTTATGTAGAAACATAAAAAAATACAATACTTCCGTTGAAATCCTAGGATTATAGAAATGTGAAGAAGAATGAACTGTCCGTGGTTCAGAAAAGAAGTATTTTCACCAGTTTGATTATTCGTAATCAATACCAATTCAGCCCCAGCGACCCTGAACAGGATAAGCGGTTCTGAGTGATCAATTAATTAATTAATGATTCATAAATCTTTGACATAAAATGAATGGGGAAAAAGCCACGCCACGTTTGTTCCCACAGTGTCTCAGGCAAAGTTGTTTTGTACTTGAAGGATTATGAAATTCAAAGCAGGCCCCTGGTAGGATAATGAAGCACATTATATGCGTGGGTGTGTACAAGCCGGGGCAAGTGTGAACAAATGGTGTGCTTTCATATCTCCTGTAACTCTTGACATTTGATGAATCTTTTTTTCCGTTGAGATTGCATTCCACCATCATCTGCAACTCGTCTGTGAGTTTATAAGAAAATTGCAAAATAGTTGCACAGACATCCAAACTTTTTTAAAGATTTGGCAGTGATGGCTAAGCTCACATCAACGTGGACTCAAGCACAAACTCAGTGTCCTGCTACAGGAATGCAAAACCATAAACAAAACTTAATCTCTTAAAAAAAAAATGACAAATTTTGTTAAAAATAAACAAATATGAAAGTTGTGTTTCTGACAAACAACCAGCTCATACTACAGGCAATACCGTGTAAAAATTCTCTGTAACAAGTAAAAGTTCTGCCTCCAACGATTGCATGTAAATAAAATTATATAAGGAGTATTTATAAGTGTATTGAAGTAGTCAGTTGAAAGTTAATAATGCATAATTGTTTTGTTACAATCGATGGTGTACTGACATTATCAAATGAATCTAAATGACTTTCCATGATGAGAAACTGCATATTGAATATAGATTCCGGTCTTTGAGATATCACATCAACCAAGCCCCTCTAATGACATTTAAGTGGAAAAAAAAAAACCTTGTTTCCACGACTTATTATCTCGTGGGAACGAGTTATTAAGTCGTGCTCACGAGATCTCTTTTTTAATACAACAATGTCACCACAGGCTACACATCCTACTATTAGGTTCAATTAAAAATGAACTCCCAAAGTATATATCTAAATGACTTTAATTAACAATTATTTACAGAAATTAACGCAAATAGACTTTAATATCTTAACATTTATATAACATAAATTGTAAACAGTAAAGTCCACCTCAATAGACGATGGCTTATGTGCACTAGCTTGCTCAGCAATTTTCTCCTGTTAGCATACAGAGCAAAGCTAGCTGGAGCTTGTGGTTTGCTCAAGGGACGATGGCTACATGTTTATATGTGTGATATCAGTTGTTACAGAGTCGCTGTAGGATCAGAGACCTTAGCTATTTGAACTAACTTTGGACGTTAAATGCAACCTGCGCATGTCACTTCATATTAACAAAGCTTACGGCATAAAAACATATAAGAAAACAAATATAAGAAAACAAACATTCAGTGCCAAGAAATGTCTTGCATTTTTGTGTGCATTTTCAAAATACTTTTTCCATTAACTACGGGAGCAACCACCAGTGGAATCTGAATAGGAAGAGGCTCCAGACAGAAGCATAATAGGATGGGGATGGAGGACCACTATTGGACGGAGGCAGCGTAATGTCTATCATCTTGTCAGGCTGTCTTTCTTCCTCCCCGCTGATAGCTCGGGTGGTTAAGAGTCTGGCCCTCGATGAACCATAATTCTTCCTCTCAGTAGAGGGGGGTAAAGTTGGAAGGGTGCACGTTTCGATGGAAGGTAGGCACCCAACTTCGAGCCATCGAGTGAAAACTTCCGATGTTAGATTGAGGAGTTCTTCAGGAGAGGAAGATAATCTGGAGAATTGGGCCAGGTCCGTCTCCTCCTGGAATCTCTGTAACAGGGAAACAAGAAAGATTTACAATACAAGGTAAGAAACAGTAAAATAAATACAGTCATAGAATCTCTTTTAAAGCAACTAATGGCATCAATGCAGTAAACAATTACAGAGAATACTCTGGCCCTCTTGGATTTAGGTTGTCTTTTAAACTTGAATTTTTCTAAAACGGAGTAACGTAAGAGATAATATAATTCTATGATAGGATGAATTTGAAAAGAAAACTCTACCTCTGTATTTTTGTTTTTTTGAATAATTTTATCCAGTGTTTTCTTTATATCGAGGATTAAGGAGTGATTCAGGTGCTCATCCCAGAGATTTTGGAGAAGTACATGCCAGGAATCCAGAAGAACTACTGCAGCAGGGAACACACAACACTGCAGGGGGAAAGGCAGGAACAGCACAACAACCCATAAGTTTGGTTAGAGCATACAAAAACCTGTGAAAAGTTACCACAAGAATCAGATCAACTACTCAAATAAAATGAGAGAGTCAATGATATATGGCAAGAAATGTCTTCCTAAATTTAACATTCACAAGGTCGTAGTGGTAGCTGCAGATTAGGTAAAAGTTGGAGATAATCCTTTTGCAGAAATTAAATTTCACTTTACTTTTTTCTCTGATAAAAAAAACTCACCGGGCCAGTGTCACAGAGCATGTTCTTTGTGTAGTGGTGCACAACATAGTAATCTTTAGGAAATACTGTCCTCTGGAGAAACAAAATAAAACAACGTGAATAAACCCACAGATAATGACAATAATTAGCATTTTTACTTCACTGAACTAATGTATTGATAGCATTCTCAGCATGTGGTTGATAGTTTAACCAATCACTGAATTGAAGCTGTAAAATGATTGATTCACTTTGTTGAGATAATGAGGAGAGATAATAGGGAGAGATAATAGGTTTGTCATCTGATTACTTACTAGATGACAAAGTAGTGTTGATTCTAACAATTCTATTAGTGAGACCTTCATCTTTGACCACTTCTTTAACTCACAATGATTGATGATTGTTTGTACTCATTTAAGTTTTGTAAATAAGAAAATATCTTTACCAAGAATATTAACAATATATCATAAATGCAGTCATATGAACTTACAAATCCAGTTGGACTGGAGTCGATAGTAGTTTTAATGTTTTTCACACCTTCCCAGTCAAAGTCACATCCACCACATTGGACAGTCCAGAGTGATAGCAACAGAAAAGCTGTTTGAGGCATGAGTAAGGAGTAGAGAGACAGAGAAAATTCAGATAATTGATGGAAACGTTCTGTGGTTTTCAGCTTGTTCAAACAGCATACTTACTAAAAACATGACATCATTTCCAACCACAATTAGTTATTTGTGCAGAAAACATGGTCTGTTGTTGCAACAGTTCCAACCATCTTTAGAAACAGGAAATGCTATTTAACACTACAATGTAACACAACCAATCGAATTCAGCCTGAATACATACCAACCTGTTCTAATAGTCCCTTAGTGTAAAGCAGATTTTAAATATAAAGTTCTACATAAGAAATTACAAGGTTTTAATTCTTGTGACTCACCTGGCAGTGACATCCTTTTTATCTTTCTAAGGATGGACACTTCTCCATTTCTCTTGTGGACAGCAATCTCCGTGCGGACAGGGTTTGTGTCAGTCTGAAAGCAAAACTTTCCCCTTCTGTGGTTTCTTGAGGTCTTTGACACACTGCTGTGTCTTCTCAATCCCAGACTGATAGTGAGTCTTCTAGTCGACGTCCCTTATACATTCCTTCCTTTTGAAGTCCTTTCGTACTTTCCAAAAATGCGCTTCATTTATCCTCTCGCGCCATCCTCCTCCCTCACTTAAGCCTGAGAGGAAGCAGCGTTTTCCTATGAAATTTTTTGTTTGTTTTTCCAATCTCTTTCTCTCTATCACTACTGACCTAAAATCTTCCCGAAAAAGCTAATTTGAATCAGTCCTCTCTCCCTTGCAACTGGTTAATGGATAGAGCTTGGCAGACACAAGCCTCCTCTTTTCTGTCCCTCCCTCTGTCCACTATGTGTATCCTCAGTATACTCAAAGTGAAAGTGCTATGTTGGATTGCTTGTCTGCTCCCTTTAAGTCTCAGCCCCTCCCACTGCCACACGTTTTACCTCACTATTGACTGACCCGGCTCCCTCCCCCCTGTTCTCCACATTCCCTGACACCCACCCTCTTGCCCCCATCCTCCCACTCCACACCAGGCCCAAGGAGGCTTAGTCATGCAGTTGGAGTGTATGTTTTTCATTTGTACTCTCCCCCACACCTCTGAGCCTGTGGATCCCCTGGTCCATATCCTTCCAGAGGCAGTGCAATATCTTCCTGTGTAATCCTCACATGATCTGCTTTTTTTTTTCTTCCAAATAAATGATTGAATCGGATGGCTTGAAAAACTGACAAACAGGATTGCAACACTGCATTGTCAGAACTTGCAAGTCATTCCATGAGTGGCATTACTCTTCAATCATTACTGCAAGAATGACTCCATAGAGGTGTGGATGGACTAAGTCCGACATCTTATAAGGTTAACAGGTGCTTTGATCCTGTCTTTAATGTGCCGATATCACGCGCTCAGAATTTGTGAAGACGCGTGTTGTTTTGATTTTAATGTCGAACTGAGATATTTATAAATTTGATGAAGGAAGTACATTGGAGTATATTTGCGTCTTAGAGCAATTGTTCTCCAATGATCCAAGTCAAAGGAAGTCAGAGGAAGCAAGACAACTTTCCAAAGTCCCACCTCTGTTAAGAGAAAAAGAAACCAGTGTGATACAGCCTCCCTGAGGCATTGTCAATCTGAAACCTTTTCACCTAGGCTCTTTGCTTAAGGACAGCTATAAATATCCAGTTAACATGCACTTATACTGCTTCCTTCATCACTTGCATACTGAGGAAGTAAATGTGTAACTAATATCTGTAGCTGGTCCAAAAAAGAGTTAGTCAGAAAACAGAAAAAATGATGAAACACTATTGGGACACTGAAAGAACGGGGTCCAATTTAAACAAAGCCGTATGTTGCTGAATTTTATTGACTGAACTTCTTGTTTCAGCAGAGCAACAGGCTCTAATACCTGTAGCTCAGCCTTTTAGTGGATCAGTTTGCAACTGCCTCATTAACAAGTCGAGATTCTGCAGATGTGTTTGTTTGTACTGAAGCAAGGTTGTGTAAGGCAACAATTTTAAACAGTTCAGGACACCAGAAAATCTTAACATTGTTGTCTTACAACACAGGTTGGCTGCCAGCCACTCAAACAAGTGAGTAGAAGCTGGCAGAGAAATACTGTCTGCCTCCCGTTCACATATTTAGTCTTCCTGTTTACCACAAGATGGAGCCAGTTGATGAATTAAAAATGTAAAAGGCACTATTCACATTCATTTATTATCAATTTAAAAACATCAGCAAGAGTTAACAAACTGTAAAAGATAGATTTCCGCATAATTGTATGTTGAAACCATGTACAACATTTCCCTTTGATGAATAAAAGCCTTGTACATAATGTATTAATAGGTGCAGCATAACCAGGGTTAGGAACAGTAGATTTCTCACTATTTAAAAATACAATAATGGATGAGCCAATTTCATTTCTTTCTATATCCATTCTCATCACCTATTGCATTCCACTAAAAGTCCCAAACGGTGCACAAAACAGATGATGAAAACAGTCTTGGTTTCACTTTCAATTCATTAGTATTTCCCCTTTTTTACAGGCTCCCTTTTCACCCCTCTACCTCGTCTAACGCCTCCTCCATCTTTCTTTGTCACTGACTGGGGCTCTTCTCCCCTCCTCGCACAGCTGTCATCAAATGACTCTTGTAGGTTTTGCTCAGTCCAGTCATCCAGAACTTGAGGAGCCTGACATTGTCCTCCTCACCCAGTCCTGTAGCACCAAGAAGGGCCAGAACCTTCTGAGTGTCTTCCCTCCCTCGCCCGTCCACTTTGGAAAACTTGAACAGCACTTTGACTTTACTGGAAGAAAGAGAATCTGCTATGAGAAGGCAGACATAGGGGCAACATAGTGAAATATAACTTACTGAAATACAAAGCAAGATCTATTTTACTTAGAGCAGAATTAAAAATTATTCTTAAATATTATAGGCGGCATCCACATTGGGACCAAATTTAATGCCAAAAGTACAATCCATAATTTCTTTTGCATTTTTTTTTAAACGTAAATTTGACATACATATATATATATATATATATATGTCAAATTTACGTTTAAAAAAAAAAAAAAAAAAAAAAAAAAAATATATATATATATATATATATATATATATATATATATATATATATATAAATAAAAAAGCCATATTCTATGAGTGAAATATTTTCTGGTATTTCCTATTATGTCCTTAAGTAGCACTGAACTCCCAGTGATTTGCAGATATTCCTGATGAACAGATGGCTTTAGTTGTTTCTAAATAACCGCTTGATGCTGCTAACTGTTGTGGACCGAGTGAACGGGGTTGGGATGCAGAAACACTAAAGTCTAATGTAATTTTTGTTTGAAACTGTTACACGTTCTTTAATTCCATGTGGCGTCTTGAACAGACAGCCTATGTTTGAAGTGGTAATATGCGATCACTCAACATAATCACATGAAATCTCCCCTTTCAATAATAAATGGGTAGACTGTCATTGATTCACAATTCCAGTTCATCAATGACTAAGAGCACGTATTGAGCCATAATAAACTCTTACATTCAACTCTTTTCCCCTCTATACCACTTTACCCCTCTAAAATGAATGGTTGTCGCTAATAGATCGCAGTCTTGAAACATATTACTGCCTCCGTAGTATGGCTCATTCCAGCTACATCCTTGACATATTGAGATATTCAAGAGACATTTAAAATACTCATATTTGGAAACTGAATAGTTTAATTATTTCAGATAAACACATATTAAATAATTAATAAATAATCTTTAATAATATTAGTAGTAGTAAGAGAAGTGGCGGTAGCAGTAGCAGAACTTTTAGTAGTAGCTGTCGTATTGGCTACTCACTCATTCGGTGAATGGCGATTGCTCAAATTTCTATCTTCATCAAAGAAGCACATCTCAGTCCCGCAAAAGAACTAAAAACTTTTGACTATGTAAGAAGCATCATCATCATACCAAGCTATTCAGAGGTTTAGCATGACAGGTTATGGTGTGACCATAATAGGATCAGTAAATTTGTTCCCCATGTAGCTAGCAGCCAAACCCAGCAGGTACTGAATTTGGTTTTCCGCCATCAAACTGTCCCCCGCTGTATTTATCTAATTTAATCGTCACTGGAAGCTCCCAGTCAGTGACACTCATTGAGTTGGACATCTAGATAGATAAAAGAGATGTGCATCCCTCAGGCTTTCTGCTACCATAAAAACATATCCAAAATTTAAGCAAGTTCCTGCATATGTGACAGTTTTTACAGGAAACCCATGAACATGCAAAATGTTGGCCTTCCATTTCCTGTGTGAGTTAGAGCCAGGTGGTATTCGATCAGAATGAATGGATGTTACTCACTTCATCCACTCTTCCTTCAGACACAAGAGGCAGTAAGACACAACGTCCACAGATAAGTTCTCATTGGACAGGGCCACCTCAAGCTTGTTCAATAATGTCGGACCTTGAAAATGATGACAAAGATAATTACAGCTTATCACATCACATGTCCTTCTCCTGTTTGCTGCAAGGTTAAACACCTAGAACAAGGAAGTTGTGAAAGTGGGTGAAAGATAGGATGTGGGCCAAGAAGATAATCAGATATTTTGATTAGATCCAGATCCAGGGAGTCCTTCAAGGACTTCTTAACATTGCAGGATAGGGTTAGGGTTAGAGTCTGAATATTTTCACATTCACCTACGCTCATAACAAATCACTAAGTGTACTTTGAAGCAGATTCAGATGAAAAATGTCAAAATATTTTATGTGGTTGATTAAAATCAACTAATTAATTCAAGTCAGAGCAGTGTTGACTGAGACATGCACTCTTGAATTTCTGGGGATTAAAACAAGAAGCAAAGGTATGCGGATCTTGGCAGATATCCTAAAGGGGTCATTTAAGTTTGAAAGCTCACCCCTGTCGGTGGGCTGTGTGTAGGCACTGCTGACGGTGAACTGATAAAACAAGGAGATATTGTTTTCATCCATGGCTGACATCTGAGTGCACCTCTCTGAAGTGACATCAACCAGCACCGCAAACTCTAAAATACACACAAAAGGAAGATAACACAATATTACCTCCAACACAATATTACCTCCAAGTAAAAGCGAACAGTTTGAAACATGAATTGTATTTGAAGTTGCATTCAACTCAAATCGATTACATTATAAATCTACAGGTTCTCTTTTACCTGACAAGCTGACATGGTTAGGAATCGGCACATCCGGACTAAGACCCAGGAAGTTGCATTTGTAGGCCTCCTCGTACTGAGCACTGTATGGCACAGACCGCACACAGCCTACTGGGAGTAAAGTCTGATTGGAAACAAGACAGATTGACATAATAAATACGGTTGGCTAAGTAAACATGTTTATGTCCTCAGTATAAAACGGTCATGACTGAATACAAAACTGAATACAACATAAAACCATGAATGTTCTTGGTAGAAAATCTGCCTTTACAACGATTCCAATGCTTTCTTGTTTCACAGAGAGATAAGGGAGACATGTGCAGGCAAGTATAATTTCTTGGTCTGTAATATTACAATCATAACTCTTCAGGCAAGAACTGAAATTGAAATACGAAACCGTAATTGAAGAAAATGAATGAGTAAAAACTTTTCAATATGGATAATAACTGAAACCCAATCCAAACTAATATGTTTATAATCCCATCAAAATGAAAGGTATGAAAAGTGTTGAATTGGTCATATTTCTTCAGAACTATATGAAACGTTGTCATAAATTGCAATCAGCTGATGGCAGATTCTTTATTCTGTGACTCTACTAAAAAGGACTCTCAAATGTGTTCCAATGTATATTTAACCACATAATAATGACACCATCTCTCCTTGTGAAGCAAAAAAAGGATAAAGTAGTAGTACCTTGAGGACTGAAAAAGCAGATTGGATGAGTCCTGGGTCAACGCCTCTCCATATGACCTGATTTCCCATAAGTACATGCCACACCACCTGACGAAACTCAGTTGCCCTGAGAACCTGCAAAAAAATCTAGATTGAGAAACTGCTTACACATTATGAGTTCTAATGTAAAATTTATGATAACTACAAAGTATGAGAGAAAGGACATAACAACATAACCTCCTCAGAGACTGTCTCTGTAAAGCTCTGCTCACTTATAGAAACAATGCATTTCAGCTTTTTAATCTCCTTTCTTTTCAGTTTTATGTTTCCTCACATATTTGATTTTGATTATTTATGCCCCAAAAAAATGACAAACTGAAGAGCAAACAAGTTTACCTGTCTCAAATGCCTTAGTGACATAAATTTGGGACCAGGCAATTCATCTAATTGAGCATCATCATAAAGGAAATCCTGGCCAAGCTTGTTCTTTGATTGGTGCTGCTGTGTCTTTGGGATGTCTCCCTCTGCTCCTTCCCAGCAGCTCATTTCCTCTTCTTGCTCTTTGGGACAAAGAGATGGACATAATGATCAAATATATCAAGCTGTGATTAATAACAACAGCAATGTCAATCTAATCTCTTATCTAGGAATCATCTCAATCCCCATTTCCATTCACGAGAGCCTGCACACATTTCATTTTAAGAGTTGTACTGCTTAAATAGTGTGTGGTAATTCCTGCTTACTTTTCGTCACTTTGTAAGTGTGATTTTTAAAGTGCAACACGTTGCAGCATTCCCCAAATAAATCAATTTTAGTTTCATCCATTTTCATGTTATACCCAGTTACAACTTACAATAACAGTTATAACAGGTGTTTGATGTGCAAATACTAATGTTTCCATGGCAGAATAGCAACAACAACAACAACAACAAAAAATTTAAACCAATACCTGTTTGTCTCTCTATAAGAACCAGTGTGTCCTCAGTGGGGGCTCCCTCCAACAACTTCTCTGTCAAGCGACTCCCACAGGCCTTCAGTAGCCTGGAGACAGTGTGAAAATACAAACAAAATCTAAATGTCAATATCAGTGAGTACAGTCAAAAGACATAAGCTGGTGTGTCACAGTGTAACTAACAAAATATTGACTCGCCAGCTAAAGGAGGAGTGTAGACTGGCCCAGAGATTGGTATGCTGGGTAAGAGAAGTTAGTGATCGGGCTGCGTTGCCACTCCTTTGGTGGGGGAACACTGCAGGTGAGAAGGCACTGTTCATCCTTGCTGCTCGCTGAGGACAAACTCCTTGTTCATTGTCAAATACCTGAAGGATAGTAGAGTACCAATACATTGAACAAAAGATTAATGCTTATTGAATAAGTCTTCATGGTACTATTTGAGTACACTACATAAGGACATGTCGCAGTCATGTGCGATCCCTACCTTGAGGGCTGTGCTTTGTAGACTCTGTATAGTGAGTCTAAGATGGCGTAACAGAAAAGGCCAGGAGTTGATAAGGTAGATCCTGTCCATTGCTACCATAACAATACTATACCAACGCTGAAATCCCCTGGCCAGACTGTCTTTAATGAAGAAGGTGTGTGAAAACACAAACCCATGTTGCTCATCTCCAAAGAAAATTGGACCTTCACGGCCAGGACATACCTAACAGAACCACCAAAGACAAAATAGGTGGCAACAGATTCATTAAAAAAAATTGGTTTATTTGTGTGTGACTCACACACATACATACATTCAGACGTACGTCACCATTTACCTCACAGCTGAGGCTGCGTACACAAGCCTGACGGACCACACTGAACAACTGTTGCTGTCTAGGATGCTGGTGACTCAGGAAGCGTATGCCTGTTTCATCATCAACGCTCACAAAGCCTGGATGAGATGCAGGAAGAGATCGACATCCCTATGACGCCAGGAGAAAAGGAAAATGAGAATGCTCAGATAGATGACAGGAGTTGTAAAGCAACAGATTATGTTATGATTTAGAAAAAAGAGAGAAGAGAGAAGGAGAACTGAGATCAATTTAGGAAAGTTTTTTCTAAGCTCATGATGAGTGGACATTTGGTTACTCTCCACTCACGTCACACATTTCCCCTCTCTGTGTGGCAGAGCTGTTAGCTCTCATTGTGAGTCCTTCACCTTCCCGGTCCCTGTCTCCAGGCACTGGTGCACCGGTCTGGGATGAAGGGGA
This sequence comes from Lophius americanus, assembly GCA_037951165.1. Classification (NCBI taxonomy): domain Eukaryota; kingdom Metazoa; phylum Chordata; class Actinopteri; order Lophiiformes; family Lophiidae; genus Lophius; species Lophius americanus. Next base: position 1,849,701 of record JBBDHG010000003.1, on the reverse strand, counting down.
TGGGGAAGGCGGGTGCAATGCCTCTGTGCAAAATAAGGTGCGAGGGCCATGGAGCTCACAGAAGTGACAGAGGGCAACCAAAGCATTCATCTGTAAGTGAGGAAACTCGTTTTTCAATTGCACATTGGGCTGCATCTAATTGAGATTGATATGAGTATTACTTAATAGAATTGGTTTATGGAAAGACAACGGCATCACCAGGTTACACTATCGTCATTACGGCTTACAATAATAATAATAATAATAATAATAATAATAATAATACATTTAATTTAAAACGCACTTTACATTTGGATCAAATCTCAAAGTGCTAACACAACAAGGAATAGTCTTACCTTCAACTCAGCGTCAATTTCCACAGATGACTTGTGCGCGATGCTAAAAGGACATTCATTGAAGATTACTTGAAAACTCAGTTACAAAAAAAAATCTACATATTAAAACATCGATAAGAGCAAACCCAATTATTAATATCGAACGCTTTGCTAAAATTGATGCGACCGATGTGGTTTTTCTACTCGTTTGTGTATTGTTTCCCCTTTGCAGAGTAGTGAACTGCTAATAACAGACATCATGTGACGCAGTGTCACGCGTTCGACCACAAAACACGCATGTGTGATTCTTCCTCTCAATTTTAAACGCCTAGACGAAATCTTAATAGAATTATTAAATTGATAGGAAACAAAAAAAATAAAGAGGACTGACTGGTATTGTTAGGTTTTATGTAATGGTTCAACAAATGCATTTTTCGACGGCAGACAAATAAAAACTACACTACCCAGAATTCTATAGGAAAGATATAGCGTCAAAAGGCAATGACGTCTTTCAAGAAATAAAAGATATTTTTATGATATTTTTGGGATATTTTCAATTTAAAATGTATGATTTAATCGTACTAACTTAATGTAGCCATTACGATAAATTTTCTTTAGGAATTTAGAAAAGCTTGTAATCGTCAAAACCAAGCCCACTTCCGCATTGCCCATGTTGGTGTGGAGAACGCAGTTTTCTAGTGTTAGTGTTCCTGTATTTAAGGCTAAAGGTGTAACAAAAAACACCACAGCGACAGGTATTTTGAATAAAAATTTTAATTACCGATTCAAACATGTCATCAGATGGGTCTGGAGTGGACTCGGTTCCAGATAAGCAGAGAGTTTATCAGACTCTAAAGACAGTTGTCCCCGCTGATCCAGACGTTGGCAATGGCAACCAAAAGGCTGCAACAGGTAAATCACTATGTTAGGTTTTACACATTTTTATGGATAATAATTTGTTGTTGGTAAAATGGGCCTTAAGAAGCTGTTAACTCATCTGATGTTTTATATATAGGTTAGTCAATATCATATTATATCAAAGTTATTTATAGTATTGTCCTGCCAGTAACCAGTGAAAGTCATCATTTTCTGAATATCTTGGAAAAGATTCATAGACGGTGATACATGTCAGTGTTATTGGGAGCAATTTGAGTTCCGGTAAAAGTGTCTGGGAAATGTTGTCGAAATGATGTCGTCACATAACTTGAATGGGAAGCTTAATGAATAAGTGTATCACTGTTATGGTTGCCAACAGGTTCACTTACTGGATATGAACTATTGGCTCTGGCTTCTAGTGTGAAATTACGATTTCCTGTCTGCATGTACTCCCATTTCACTCTCCATTCCAAAGATTTAACTACTTCATAAAGATAAAGATAAAAGATAAAGATAGCCTTTATTAGTCCCACAATGGGGAAATTGCAATGTTACAGCAGCAGAGCATGTTACAGGGTAAGAATAACAGAATAAGAATAACATGGCATTATGTGCAATTAAAATAAATTAAATTAAATGCACAGAAACAAAGTGCAAGTGAGGTAGGTGTGTGTGTAAGTGTGTGTGTAGTTGTGTAGGTGTGTGTGTGTTGCTAACAGTGCTGGTTGTGGAGTCTGACTGCTGCAGGAAGGAACGATCGGCGATATTGCTCCTTCACACACTTGGGGTGAAGGAGCCTATCGCTGAAGGAGCTCTCCAGTGCAGAGATGGTTTCCTGCATGGGGTTGGAGACGTTGTCCCGGAGAGATGACAGCTTGACCATCATTCTCCTGTCTCCCACATGATTATTATTCATGATTATCATTTTACGAAATGAATTACAGTCACCTTCAGTGAAATATTATGCCTAGAGGCAGCAGACAGACTTGAATGTCCCTGTTCTCCGTCGATCGGGCCCTGGCCTGAGTCTACCAGTAATAAATAATAATAATACATTTAATTTGTAATGTACTTTACATGCTATCTCCACTGTGAAATGAGTCACTTCCAGTCCTTTTAGATAAATAGAAAAATCAGGACGTAGAGCCTTTGCCACGTGCTACATGATTTACTATATTAAATGTAGAGGTGTATTACAGAGGAAATGTAATGTTATACACGCACATTTTTCCATTGCCAGCTCCCTCTTAAGGATTAAACAATATTTATTTATAATTTGAATGATTGATTGTAATTCCACACCTGTTAAAGATAATCTTCAGAAATATTTAATTTATAGTTTGAAATAAGTTATCTGTTGTCCAATATTGAGAGGACAGGGGATTAGGTGTCTGTTATAGACATCTTTGCATTTATATGTCTTTGCCATTTGTCATCTGCCATATCTCTCTTAACTGGACACTCCATAATGGATACAGATCTCTACCATACGTCAAACAACATTACAGATTTTAAAAGCAGAGACCAATACCTCGCCTGCTCAGAGTATGTGCCTCACATACCATTGTATATTAAATTTCAAATTTTTTCAGTTGACTTGATTAATTGAACAATCTAACCATAGAATATCCTACCACAATGCTCAACATATATTCATGTTCTTTGCATGGTACTTCTATCCTCTCCCCTCAGACTTAAACTATTTGGCAGGACCCTCAGTTTAGATTGGTGGGATTGAGGCTGTTGGGTCATGTTACTATAATGTCATTTAAATGCAGACTCAATAACTTCCTCACTTTTATTACAACTAATTCAAATGTCTGTCATGTTCCTCTTATTTCTGTCTGTCTCTATCATTGACAGAGTCAGCAGAATGGGACGAGGATGGTGTCAACTTGTGCCAGTTTTTTCTGTTGGGAAAGTGTCATTTTGGCCAGAGATGTCGTTTATCTCACAGGTATGTTCAAGTTTTTTTGGTCAGCAAACTCACCAGTAGAATTAAAGAGGGCTTTTAATTGCCAAGTAGACAGTTGACACGTTGCAATTTATCTTACCACAATGGTGAGTATTAAGCAAGTGGCTACCTACTGATTCAATTGTAATTTATGCAATATTTGTAGTTATGAGTAAACTTAACTAAGAAAATAAAGGCCTTTGTGTTTATTAAGAAATACTTATTATGCTTTATGAAAAATCAATTCATATGTCCCTTTTATTATTATATTTTTTATTATATTCTATTTTATTTCATAACAGCTAAATAGGCATGTACATTCTTTGGCCTTGCCTGATGTGTACAGAAATATAAACTCTATTGTTGCCATGTTTACCATTTGTGTTCTCTTATTTTTGTCCACTCTTGTTCTCTTTTCTTAGTGACCCATTAATGGATGAGTCAGGGGCTGTATCTTCTGACCAGGATGACAAACGGCATCAAGAAAAGATGGAAAAGCAGAAGAAGAAAGAAAAGAAAGCAAAGCCAGAATATGAGGCAAAAGGTCACTCCATATTTAGCTAGTTTCATATATCAGCTGATAGTGATACTGTTCTCTTATGGGAACAGTGTCCTTGCATAAATATCTTTAACACATTTGTACATTTCACTCTGCTTTAGAAGTTAACAAAAAGCCCCGCATGCGCACAGCAGATGATGTTATCTCTCGGATACTGTGGGACCCATCAGTAGAAGCTTCAGAGTTTGTAGTTGGGTATGTAGATCGTTTCCTTGGTGTGCTGGAGCGTCCCTTCAATGACTTCAACTGGGACACCAACCCCTGTGACTGTGATTACTCTGTGGAGCTGGCTCTGCCCCGACACAGGATCCAGTACTTCACCTACAGAGGGCACCGTGTTTGGGATCGCCACTCCAGGACTGACAAGGTGTTTGGCTCCACTGGTCAATCTCTGGCTCCCCCCTTTGGAGGGAAGGGAGAACTAAAGGGTAAGAGAGAACCTGCTATTGCTACACCGCTTAACTGTTTACAGATACAATTTACAAAAGCCAGTATTCACTATTTCTACTCACAAAATATAACCATCTCTTTTATAATGATTAAATGCAGCAGAACAAGATCAACAACAAGACCATAAAACAACCGAAGACTCCCCTGTTGTGTGGGGCCAGGAAGGGAGTGAAACAGAGAAGTGTACTCAAACTAAGAACACACATCTGGAGGAAGAGAAGCCCTTTGAGATGAATACTCACACCCTGGATGTAACACAACTAGCTCCCAAGTGTGGTGCAAAGGCTATGCTGGAAAAGCAGGAATCACATGGAGCATATGATACACAGGAGGCCACAAACAGGTCTTACATTCATTTTCATCCTTCAGGTTTAACTAAGAGTTCTTGGGCAGGGCGGCTTTAGATCGGGGGATAGAATAGTCGTCCCTCAAGCGGGAGACCAGCGTTGGAGCCCAGCCCCTGATATCGCTTGAGCAAGACCCTGAAACCTCAACTCCCCAGGCGTTTCACAGTGGCCGCCCACTGCTCCATCAGGGATGGGTTGAGTGCAAAGATAAATTTTACGACGTTGTACTGTACGTTTGTACTGTGTAACATCTGATAAATAAAGGAAAGGTTCCTTCTTATCTCATTATAATGACCCCTGTGCAGAGGAAAAGTTGTTTGCATGTTATGGTGTCCACCAGTTTGTTCAACTTAAGTTACAAGTTGATGTACGTTTGAGTGGAACAGAATAAAGTTGCAAATTGTTGGTTGATTAACCATTTTATAGAAAATAAATCAGCATTATAATGACTAATTGGTATAATGTTGAATGTGAGACTTTGATGCAATACTTGGTATTAGGTCACAGTGAACTTAACATCTTTGGGTTTTGGATTGCTGGACAAAACAAGACATGACGACATCGCAGACATTGTAGGCAATTTTCTGACATTAATTAGACGAAGACATTTATAATATTTTTACTAATAAAATAGTCATTAGAGTGATAAACATTGGTTCGGATCCTGAAACAGAATAGGATTTAGGAAAAAATTAGTTAAATCCAATCCTCGATTCGGAAGTGTTTACTATATTCAATTTCAATGCGTCCGGAAGAAATTTTCTATTTTGGAATATATGTGTTATCTAACTGCTGTTACGTTGCGACCTCAGCAATCTTACCGACCTGCTTTGTTTATAGACCAATGGCTTCAACGGACCAAATGTCCTTTTCCAAAAAAGAGGAAGCAAGCATAAAAGAGATGGCTGACGCAGAACCTTTGGAAGAATGGCAAGAAGGCTGGGAGGGCAGTGGAGATGCTTCGGTGCGTACGATTCCTGCTTAAGTACATTCTTGTACTGCCATTACAGTTCTTGTTGTTGTTTTTTAACACTGTCATGCTCTTTCTCTTATATATTCTACACAGAGTTGTCTCGGAGCCCTGAACATCAGCCAGAAATGTTCACCTTTTGAGCAGAGTGAGGAGAAGCCGCATGGTCGCCTCCCCAAGAAACGACCCACACACTTCATCACCTTCAGAGCCAACACTCCTGCTATCCTGTCTTGTTTCAAGCAACTGCAGGAGGAGATCATCTCCCTTCTGCCGTCCTCTGTCCCCCACTGGAATGCCTCCGCTAATCTTCATGTCACTCTTTGCTTGCTGGTGCTTGCCGGCCCTGCTGATGTAGCCGCTGCTGTGGAGATCCTCCAACGCTTTGCTGAGTTGGATCGAAACCCCCCAGTGTCTCTGACTTTCCCTGTGAAGCTGAAACATTTTGGTGGAAGAGTGCTACTCCTGAGCCCCCAACCTCAGCTTCACCTCCAACAGCTTAACAGCGGCATGCAGGAGGCCTACAGGACGAAGGGCTTGCTCCACAGGGATTCTTACAACCCACGCTATCACCTCACATTGGCCAAAGTAAAGGACAGAGAGGTAGACAGGATTTTTGAAGGGGTGGGGGACCTAAAGGTGGGAAAGGGTCTAAATTTTGGCCGTCTGCCTGTAAATACCTTGCATCTTTGTACCATGGAAATTTCCAAATTAGATGGTTTTTATGAAACTGTGTGCACAGTAACTCTCCGATGATAGACCTAGAAGAGTGCCGTTTCACATGCACACAGCACATGCAGCCAATCAGTTGTGGAATGTAGCTAAACACATTTATTTAACTTACTGTACTTCAGTAAAAAAAAATTGAAACCAAGATTTTTATGAGACAAGCACTTTTGTCGACTAAAGTGCTTTCCATTACTTTATATTTCGAACATGCTACCCCTGCATATTTTACTCTATACTCAGATTACCGTTTTTCATACCCTCCCTGACGGTGTAAACCATGTATCCCCAACTGTACTGTTTTTGAATGTTTCTTATGAACTAAATGACTTAGTTCTTCTCTATGTGTTGACTATGTCTCTTTCTTAAGAAATTTAAAAATCACATTTGATTATCTAGATAATGTTGCATAGCTGAAATCTGGCTGTTGTTATGAAAAGTTTTTTTGTTTTTGTTTAACCTGTCCTGTTCAGCTGCCTTCGGCATGCACATCTGGCTGCCTTGCAGTGCCCGACAGATTTTAGTCTGCAAAGGAGGAATCTGTCATACTCCTCCAGTTGCGTGAACTGCATTTTATTTGTGTTTTATGTGCTATTAGTCGTGCTATTAGTCGATGTGGTGACCGGACCGGAAAGGAAGCTCAGGGGGATGGTAGAAAAAAAAGTGAAAAGAAAGGGAGAAATATAAAAGGGGTCGGGGGGAAAAAGAACGAGGTGTGTGTGCGTGTTGTGGGGGGGGGGCCCACAGGAGAAAGAGGACCCCCGGCCCGACCAGAGGGCAGCCGCCCCCAATGCGTGAGCAGAACCCACAGCCCCAAGAATCCGCCCACCCGAGACCCGGACACAGTGACCCCCGCGAACAGACGGCACCCATGTCGGGCGATCAGAGACCCGATCTAAAGGCCCAACAGCAACCAGAAGGTAACCAAGCCCCGACTGGGCCCAGGAACACCCCCCTTAATGTACAAATGACATTAAATGACATTAAAAATATACTCTATGCAATATGAAATGTATTGTACACAAAAACAATGGCAAATAGAATTAATAATAATTGGCATGACAGAAGAATGTAAAGACTAAAAACATATATGGGCAACGTGCACTAATCAGGAACGATTTTTTGAAATATTATAATGTAATGCTTATCTGTTTCATTTGGGGGATTTAGTCCAGAATCAGAATCTCTTCATCTTAAATCCATCAGCTAAATTGTCTATAAATGGAAATAAGAAGATATGGAGTTCCTTTCCCCATGTGTTGCCATCCTTTGGACTTCTCCTATGTGCCCATTGACCAACAAGTACCAAATACTAAGCATGTAGAGTTTTTGCTTTTCTATTCTGATCATGTCCATTATTTAAACTCGGATTACATATTTGTATCTTTCAAAAATAAGTTTATTGTTTTCACATCAGATTGTAAGAAAGCTGTTGTAATTAAAGGTGGATAATATATTACATTACTCTATTTAGATTTCATATGTTAAAACTACATATTTGAAAAACCTCTTCTCTTTATCTTCTGCTCCTGCTTCTTCGTCACCCATGTTTATTATAGGATAGCAAACCAGCATTCAAGTAGCATTTTACAGTAATGGAGTTTGTAAATTCACTGCTTGTTAAAGTTATTTTTAGGAACATTATCATTTAAATGATAATTTAACAATCAGATACATGCGTCCCTCAAAAATTATACTTTAAAGTCCACAATTGCAAATTAATGCTATCTAGAGACTTCTAACAAAACTGATTAGACAATCAGTCAATTGATCAAATAACTGAAAATAAAATATTTGAAGACTACCAAATTTTTCCAAGTTTCGGCTTATCCCTTTAATGGACCTGCAGATGCATAACTAACAGGACACATACTGTAAGAATTTTTTTTTACAGTTTATGGTACAAATAGCAAACCATAACCACAGTCGTGGTTGCAAGAATTAAGCCGTAAAAAATACGGTCACTATTCATGTTCAGGACATGACTGTGAATTACCCTATAAAACAGGTCTAATGTCAACCTACTTAAGGTTACATAGTGTATTACATAAAATGACAGTGAATTCTGACTTTTTAAACCTAGAAATCAACATTTCTTCACAGATATATATCGTGTATTGGTCCTCTTATTTCTGTAGAAATCACAGTATGCACTTGCTAAATGGTTGAAGTTGGATATTTAAGTTTCCATTGTCATTTAGACTGAATAATACTTTGACTGTAATGACTTGCTGTAAGAAGGTATTTTTATGTTCATTTTACCCAAAGTTTGTATTTTCACAGCTAAATTCTGTGTTTTCCATATATTCTGACAATATAAAATGAAATTATTATTTTTCTAATACATACTTTCTACAGAACATTTTTACAGTGTAGCAGACACTAGCAACCGCCATAAAAGACTATACTGTACGTGAGAAATCAAATATTTTTTGAAGAGAAAGATGTTTTCTATACAGCTACAATTTATCCAGAGTAATAATATTTCACTGCTCATGATTGGACACTTGATAAAATCTGTTCTAATATAGAGAGCGGTTTTACCAAAATCTGTTCTAATATAGAACAGATTTTATAAAGTGTGCAATCGTGAGCAGCAAAATATTATTACTCTGGATAAATATTGTATGGAGCGTCTCTGCCAAGGATAATAGTTTTGTAAGCTTTCATAATGAATTATGACTACTAGATTGTCGAGGTCATGAAATATTGAATTGGTTTCAAATCCTGAGTCGTGGTATTTTATCAGTGCGACGATGGATGACCTGGATGCAGTGCTGTTGCTGTTGTTTAACATGCCGACACACGGAGTGTATGCATGTTGTACGGGTAAATGCTACCCGCACAACTCTTGCATACATAACATCATTTCCCGTCCTTCTCATCCTCCTCTGCCTGCCAGATACCCACTCTCACATGTTCTATACATAGTCTTTATTCAGTGGGTATGCTCTGTGGCTCTGTTTGCTCCCTTGCTTTCATTATCTTCCTGCCTCCCTTCCCCCACTCCCTTTTCAGTGACACAGAAAAACTAACGCCGCCCCCTCCCTCTTTGGTCACTTCTTTCTGCCCCCCATTTCAGTAATGGCAGACAAACACCATAATCTTTTACTCTTTGTTGTTTGAGCAAAATATCTCCCACTTCCTCATCAAATAATTCACAGAGCAGCATCTCCATCCCTCCCATCAATTCCATCTTGTCGCTTGTTATCGTCCAGCCTCCTTATTCCTGATTCCGTGTTGATGCTGTGCTGCAGCCTCCACTGACAAGTGGTTTTGCCTAAAATTCTATTACATGCCCTCCTTCTCTGTTCATTGTTCACTCCATCTCTTGCTCCTTCCCTCCCTTTCCCTCAGCATCACTCCCTGAGAACCCACATTTTTTCTCTCCTCAGTATTTTATGTTGCGTTTCTATGCATCTCCCCCTCCCCTCATTCCTCTATGTGTGCTTATATGCTTCTCCTGCTCCAATTCTATGTGCATCTCTATCTCACACAAGCTCTCGACACTTCGCAGCCTAGCAGTGGTTTCATCAGGCAGGAGTTCACTCTTTTGAATCCAACATGTGAGTGTTTTCTTTAAAATCTCTTTTCACCTTTATTTAGTGAGCACAGTCGACTGACACATTTGAAGCCTGTCTCTCTGTAATCCGGTCCGGAATCAGTGTGGTGGTAGGGACAGAGATTGGTCTGGTTGATGGGAGTGTGCATGGATGTTGGTGAGGGTTGGCATTCGTGGTGTGCCTACTGTTTTCAGTATGAGTGAGGAGTTAGACCCCTACAATTCCCCGTTAACACATTAATTATCTTTTGGCAACATCATGCCGCTGCTGTGTTGTGATGTAGCTTGTGCATTAAGCTATGAAGGGCTATAATGCAACGATAAAGGTTCCCTGAGGGGTGTCTCCTCAATCTTAATCCCCCTCACTCACTCTCTGTCACTCACGCTCTCTCTCTCTCGCACTCAATTGCTCTCACTGAGAGCTCCTCTCCCATCCATCAACACAAGCTCCTCTCCACTGACACCAGACAACCATACAATTATTGGCTATTTAATATTTCATTAATGGCACTGCATACTGCTGGATTTGTTTCCCTAGTTTGATACATTCTGGCATGTCTCCCAGCCATTTTTACAGGATGATTTTTTTTCAAGCGCATCAAGCGTTGATGGCTGGCAGCATACCTCTTTGAGTGGGTCAATATTTTACGGACACCGGCAGAGAGAAGACAGAGAAGGAGAGTGAATTCTCCCAAGGCGACAAACAGAGGTAAGACACTGATCTCCCGCTCTTCGATTATGAGTTAATAGATACTGTGTGGGGAGAGATGTGTCGCCATTCTTCATAGCTATGCTACACAAGTGCAATGGATGGTTGCTCAGGAAGCAGTTTCCAATGTAGATTCATTTTTCTATTTTCAAATATCATAGCTAATAAATGAAGCCACTCAGACATTTGTAGAATAAGTACATTATCAGTTTGAATGCATCCAATTATGTTCCACACGGTTTAAGTTTAACCTGACTCATATTTTCTCAATGCTTTTGGACAATCTATTGAATCAGAAATGTAATTTGATGACACATTTATTGTTTTTTTGGCCAGGAGTGGGGGCATTTGGTCACCATTAACTTGTCATGATGACCTCGTGCACACATCAGTGCACTGATTCGCTCCGATTTACTATGAGCTGCTTACCTTGAGCTGCACTCACTATGAAAGTTCTTTATTTGAATGGGGCATCAATTCTGCAGATGAGGGTGAAGTTAATATTGGATATTAATTGAGGATATTTGTCTTTTTTGGTGGCTTCACACACCGGACAAAAGTGGCTGTCAGTTCATGTCTCCCAGGCTGAGGTAGTGTGCCGTCAGGCTGTATTGCTTTCTCATAAATAACAATAATTAAGGTTGTTGTTAAAAGGCTGTTCCTTGTAATGGGAATCAAATTGATTTTAGGAGGCAAATTGTAAATGTGCAACATTTTAGTAACAGCAGGGCTACACTAATTATGCTATATTCTCTGATCAAGAATTGTACTGTTTGTAAAAAAATTGTAATAAAAAGATGGAGGTGAGTCTCCTGTACTAAAACCATCCTAAATCCAACTGATTTCATTTTCAGCAGTTCTTAATCTGAGGCCTGTGTTGACAACACAAGTATTGCCTTGCTTTTCTTTTTTCTTACATAAGAGCTCACAATTAGGTTATTTGAATTTGGTGCCTTTACTCTCCTTATTTCTCCCATTTTCTTCTTTTCTCTCAGCCAACTAAATAAACTAACTAAAAATAAAAAATTGAATTTATACTATTTTTATTGGCTCACTTTTGCAATTTTAAGAGATGTGATAACAAACTGGCAGGATAAATCATGTAAACTTGAGTCCTCCTATCTATGACATCTGCTGAATAACTGCTGCTCCTGGACACTGACCCCCCCTCCCATCAGCCCCTCATTAGGGTTCTCAAAATGTATGATAAATCTACCTCACATACTTGCTAATAAAGCATCTAATCTGATGGATTGACTGAAGACAAATTATCATGAAGAACCATATACATCAGAGAACAGCAGACAGCCTGCTTACACTACTGATGTGCTGTGGCATCACGCGGCGCTCGCAGCGTTTCCACCATCATGTTCAGCACAGCTTTCATAAAGGAAATGGAGTGTTGGCAATGATTCGATTTGTGACAGCTGAGCTGCTGGAACCACTAAGGTGAAGAGGCTTTTTGTAATGGGCTTATAGCAGTTCTGTCTGGACTTTGGGTGAGCTGTTCCTGATCAAGACCATAACCACCACAAATCTCAATGGGACGCTGTCTGGCATTGAATTTGTTATGAGGCTGAATCGAAACTTTTATGGATGGTGAAATCCTTGAGCAGGAGTAGATAACTGTGCCGATTCAAAGTTGCATTGAATAAATAGCAGCTGCCATAATGGATAATAAAACCCAATATAAGCCTTCAATTCAGACTCTTTTGGACATCACTGGATCCTGTTTGATCCAAATGCAGAATTGTTTTCTTCTGTGATATCAGCATTGAGATTAGTTTGTATAACTTGTTGTATTGAAACACCAGTTATGAATTGTTCTCTGTCTCTCACAAGGGTTGTCTTAGAACACTCTCTCAGATCATTCCTTAATCTGGCCCGTCGGGATCAGGAGCCTACAGATCTCCAGTCTTTCCCTTTGTTACCCCTCTGCTCTGTTATTAGCTATGAGGATTCCAGTGTATGTTTTGGCTCATCAGATTTGCCCTTTGTATTTACTGTACATTTTCTCCATTAACCTGGTTTAGGATGATGTAATCTATACCTTATATTATTATATTATTATATTATAATAATATTATTATTATTATTATTAATATATTATTATTATTATATTATTATATTATTATTATATTATTATTTTACCTATATCTTCTTGTGTACGATATGGGTGTGTCCGACCACAAGGCCGTCTCCATGGAATTGTCACTTGTGTCCCCCCTCACTAAGCCCAAACGTCAAATCTACTTCAGGAATTTGAAAAACATCAACCCAGAAACCATGAGAGTCAACCTCCAGCATCTTCTTTCTGCCAACTTTGTATCACTCAAAAACCAGAACAGTCACCTTCTCTCGCTCAGCCCCCAAGTTCACCAGCGAGCTACGGAAAATGAAGGCAGCTGGGCGTGTCCTTGAGCGGCGTTACAAGGCTTCAGGTCTTACTGTCCAAAAGCTAGCCTTTCGGGAACCCCAAAAGGTCTACTCATAGTCCCTTAGAGAGGCTCGGTCACTGTTCTACTCCAACATCATCAAAACCAGTCCTGGAAACTCTAAGCAGCTGTTTTCCACTATCAATCATCTTCGTAAACCACAAACTCCCCCACTTACAGAAATTACAGAAGAGCACTGTAATAATTTCATGGCTTTCTTCAAATTAAAAATTGACTCAATCCGTTCTGTCCTTTCTGGTTCCTCCACTCTACCTATCCAGTCTGCTTACTCACAGTTTGAAATCTCCCAGCCTCTAAAGTGTTTCCCAGAAATCTCACAGCAGGAGGTTGAGGTTATCATCAGGACAATGAAATCCTCCACCTGTGCCCTCGACCCCTTTCCTACAGCCCTAGTGAAAACTAACATCTCTTCCATCAGTCCTCTGATCACCGATGTAATAAACCAATCCCTCCAGGCCGGCTTTGTTCCATCTGCCCTAAAAGCCGCCATAATCAGACCACTCATCAAATAACCTACTCTCGATCCAGAACATTTTGCTAATTACAGGCCCATTTCTAAACTCCCATTCCTCTCCAAAGTTCTGGAAAACGTAGTTGCTGCCCACCTCCAGGACCACCTCAAATACAACAACCTCTTTGAAACCTTTCAGTCTGGTTTCCGCTCCGCCCACAGCACAGAAACAGCTCTGCTTAGAGTAACAAAAGACCTACGGATGGCAGCAGATGCTGGTTCACCTTCCCTCCTGATTCTCCTTGATTTGTCTGCTGCTTTCGACACTGTTGACCATGGAATACTCCTACACCGCCTACATCACACCACTGGACTCACTGCCACCGCCCTAAACTGGTTTCAATCTTACCTCACTGACAGAACAGAATACGTTTCCCCGGGAAGTTCAAGGTGCCGGACACACACCGTCACATGTGGGGTCCCCCAGGGATCAGTCCTTGGCCCCATTCTCTTCATACTATACATGCTCCCCCTTGGCCATGTCATCAGTCGATATGGACTCTCATTCCATTGTTACGCTGATGACACGCAAATCTACATAAAAACTGACACATGTTCCTCCGCAGCCTCTCCATCCTCATCGTCATCATCATCATCTCCCCTGTCAACTCTCCGCTTGTCTGGAGAAGATAAAGGTGTGGATGAAAAACTTTCTCCAGTTGAACAGCTTCAAAACCGAAGCAATTTTAATTGGCACCCCACATCAGATCCAATCTTCCTCCATAACCAGTATTACCTTCTCTGGTCACGACATTCCCCTCTCTTCATCAGTCACCAACCTCGGTGTAAGATTTGACCCTCAATTCACTTTTGAATCCCACATCAAACACATCTGCAAGATGTCCTTTCACCATCTTCGAAATATTTCCAAACTCCGTTCTTCACTCACCTTGAGTGATGCTGAAAAGCTGGTCCACGCGTTTGTCCCCTCCAGACTGGATTACTCTAACGCACTTCTCATCGGGATCCCTGATAAAAGTCTTCAAAGACTTCAGTATGTTCAAAACAGTGCTGCAAGGATCCTGATGACAGTTCGTAAACACGAACACATCACCCCCGTTCTTCACTCCCTTCATTGGCTTCCTATCTCCACCAGGATTGATAAGATCTCTCTCCTCACCCACCAGTGCATCCATGGTAACGCACCTCCCTACCTGAAAGAACTACTCACCCCACTGACCTCAACACGATCCCTCCGTTCTACCCACTCATACCGCCTCCTCCTTCCCCGGACTAAGCTCAGCACCATGGGTGATCGGGCCTTCTGTTCTGCGGCCCCTCGTCTGTGGAATGCCCTCCCTGACCATGTGAGGGCTCCACAGACGACTGACACATTTTAAAAAGGACTTATAACTTTCCTTTAAATGCAGAACATATAACTTTAATTAACATTGCTGCTTTTTGGTCAGGTATAGTTATTATTTTATTTTTTTATTGATGCTTTTATCTGCTTTTACTTTGTAGCACTTTGAGATTTGATCCAAATGTAAAGTGCATTATAAATTAAATGTATTATTATTATTATTATTATTATTATTATTATACCAGTTTATCATTCATTGTGTAATGGTCTTCATCAGGAACAGGAATACCTCTTCAAAGACCCCATATGTTCCTCATATAATCCATTCTGCTGCCTGACCAAGTAGCATTTTTAGGATGTCAAGGGACAGATTTTTGAATACTAAGGAATATAAAAAAAAAAACTGGTAACAAACCTAACCCTGCCTCGTCAATAAAATCCTGCAAATTTAGCTTTAGTTTCCCTTGCTCCACCCATCCACAAAGTGTTGTGGGAACCAGTCCGGTCGTTTCTGTATAACTTGGGACAATATCTAAAATCTCACAATATCAAGGAAATTAGGAAAAAAAAATTAATTCCTGGATCATGCCTGGAAATTAATGGAAAAAAAATAGTCGTATAAATAACTATACATACAAAACATAATAGCCATTAAAGATATCAACTAATATCATCAAAAATATGGCCACAAACAACACTTGCATCTTTCCCTGCTCACAATCATCACAATAAAAAAATATTTTTTGCATTTTTGAGCTAATGAAAGAAGGCTGTTATTCTTAATTATTTCTTAAAAAATACTTATTGGCATAACAACATTAATACTTTGCTTAAAAAAATGTAAAAATTCATTCAAATAGCAGATTAACTTTATTCACTCGGTTTTCTGTATTAATCTTGTTTTTTTGATGCTGTGGGAAACTGACCAGCTAAGAAGCAAAACCCTGTTGTACAGTTATAGTAAAAGACAGAACAACACACTTCAGCTTCCTCTCTGAGCTATGTGTTTGAACCGATTTATCCTCCTGGGAGATTGTGTCAGGTAACTATCGTCGAGATCGTGACCCTGACTTTGCTCAGGTGATCACTGATCATAAATCGTCTCAAGGAGGGACATGGTGATGGCTGTAGGACTTTCAGTGACCTTTCTCCACTCTCAGCTTGGCCATAGGCTCAGCATGTCCTTTACCCCTCCCCAATGTCTTTCCTTTCTCCTGTTCTTACTTCACATCCTGGTTGCTTTGACTTTCTTTCCTCCCTCCTGCAGGGTGGAGGAGGGGAGCAGTGGAAGTAGAAAATGGCTACCATGACAACGGTGCCCAGTTATACCCCTTCGCTATGGGTGAGATTGTGTCACGCCCTCCCTCGGCTGGATCTCACCATGCAGATGAAGGAAAACATCTTTGTCCCCGACAGCTGGGAGTACCAGCAGGTAACAGACACCTACAGCAGCTGCTCATTATACATTGTAACCACATGCTGTACTTTAACTGTCCAATCTCGGAGGCCAGGTTGCATAATGAAGAAAGCCCTGTTGCTCCATTTGCAGTTATAAATGTATTGGCATGTCGGTGTTTGATTGAATAACTGAATTATGAGTAATTTGTCACACTATGCAGTCCTGAATGTAACGGCAATCTTCAGAGCCATGATGATGACATGAACAACCCATTCAATCACACTTTTATGCTAAATTATTGATGGTTAAATTTCAGACCCCTCCATGCGCCCCTTAACTCATATCTTCATTTATATAATTTTTCATCTCATTCTGTTGCTTAAGATTTTAAGATTGAATGTTTGTATGATTTTCACTTTGACCTCTGCTTGTGTGTTAGTAAATTGGAGAGACTTCATGCAAGTAAGCTCAAAGGATTGCATAAAATTCCACATAGTGCGAGTCCTAGAGCAGGTTTCCACAGCTGCTCTTGTCTAAACTCCTCCAACAAATTCCCTATTCAAAAAGGGTTCAGCTAGAAATGTTTCAGTGCATTTTTGTGACTTCTCTGCCGCACAGAGAAAGGGGGTTGGAACAAATTATCCTGCAGAACAGAAAGACAAAAGGGACTGAAAGTGCTCTGAGAGAGAGAGACAGAGAGAGAGAATGAGAGAGGGAAAGAGGGAATGAGTAATGCGAGGAAGAAAAACGTTTTTTTTCTGAACAGAAAACCGGGCATAGAGAGGGAGCGAGAAATGAAAGTGGGAGTGAGAGAGAGTGGCAGTGAATGTATTTAAGTAGGTCACAGATTATTAATAGAGATTCAGTGGTGTGGATAGAAAGAAAGAGATGGGAGAATGGGGGAGAGAAAGAGAGTGGGATCGTGGGGAAAGAGGGATGGATGGAGTGGGCGATGAGGAGGGGCTATAGAGAACAGGAGGTGAGATGGAGAGAAGTTTGAGGAATGATGGAGAGTGACAGACGGACAGATGGATGATGGATAATACTGTAGATATGTGTTGATGGGAAATGCATTTAGGTAATGTTGACTTTCTGACATGGAGTTTGACAGAAATCCGATATGGCTTAGTGACATTATTATTCACATAGATGAAGATTGATTGGTTAGAGATAAGAATCAAATTAAAATTATTCTGTTGAGTTCATTATTTGCTTAAAGTATGTTGGCATGAAGTGTGTTTATATATTTTATTTTTCTAAGCACGCAATTTCTAATCTCATACTTTTGAATCATCTGCTGCTGCAATTTGGCGGGACATTATTACAATGTATGGAATTTTAATAGGATTAGTTTGAATTCAATCCTATCTTGTAAAAAAAGAATTAAACTGTCATTTCTCTCACACTCCCTGATTAATTCTATCATTTTTTTTCTCCCCTTCTGTTCCTTCTTCCAGACACTGCTGGTTTTGTCAAGTTTATCAGCCATCGCTCTCATTATCTCCCTTTTGGTGGTTCTCTCCTTCCTCATACATTATTGCTGCTGTCACCGTGGTGACCGGAGCGAAGGATCAGATGATGAGGAGGAGGATGAAGATGCCAGCACAGGTCATGGATACAGCGGGAAGAAGGGGCGGGGCATCTGCTGTGTCACATGGGTTGCTGTGGCAGCTGTCACGCTATGCTGGTGAGGATAAGGATTCAGACATCATTTTCACCTGCAGAGCTCTTAAATTCGCTGCCGACACACATTACCTTTTAACAGAGGCAAGGAAGTATTCAGACACTTAATGCAGTAAAACCACCACTGCTACGCTGTTAAAAACTGCAGTCACTGAAATAGATGTACCGAGAGATAATCAGCAATACATAAAGCATTTAGAGAGCTAGAGCCTGGGTGGAAAACATTATAAATACAAAACATATGATGACTTTATGAGATGTGATACATTGTCATATTACATAATATAATCAATTGGCTGCACCTCGGATAAACGCATCTGTGATTCTACTACTAATAATAATCATAATAATGATGATGATGAAGATAAAAATGAAAATAGTAATACAATAAGCAGCTTAGTTTTCCCATTATGTCATTGCACTTAACAGCAATACCCCCATCACAGTCTGACGCTCATAATAGGAATCCTTGACCATGAAAACCTAACACATTAGTATCAGTGATACATATTCAAGAACAAATTATATATCACTGACGATGTTTTATTGAGGCGCAGTAACTTTTGAATCAATGAGGCTTCAACAACAATTTATCCTGGTTGAAAACATACTGGATCAACAGATGTGGAGTATCATTAAAATCCTGATCAGACTTTGATATTTGATTTTAACGGGATTTCATTGTAGAAAGTCGTGTCCAAGCATTGTTTGCATTATCTACAAAGTTATCAATTAAAATATTGTAATTGTTCCTGTCCTGGAATGTTGAAGAATTGGAAAAAAATACATTACACATACCAATATTAAAATGAGTACTCTTTATTTGTACTACAAATTACAACTGTCATGGCTTAAAGTCAATAAATAAAATGTATTATTAGTGTCATATTGCAAAGAGAATGAAGCAGAGATATTTAAAATTGTAAATGATAGGACAGACTTTTTAAAAAATTGCATAAAACAAGTTGGCCTCAAGTCCTCAAATTGAATTAACTCAACTGTTATTTCCACAGTATTTTCAGGAAAAAAACAACTCCCTGAAGTGAGTAGAATATGAATTATAAGATTCTTTACGAGCAGATTCATACGCAAACATTTTGCATCAAATGGGACCTGTGAGATATGATGGCCCCAAAACTTTTGGAGTTAAAGCTCCAAAATGATGAGAGTAAAACATTTGTCCGGAAATGGTGTTTTTCATGAATTGAGCTCTTCTAGTGAGTAAAGTATGAACTACTAGAAAGAATTTTTTTTTTTAAAAGATAGATCTTCTCGAGTCGATTCATATGCATCCAATTTGAACTAAATCAGACTAATGGTTGAGAAATGATGGCCGAAAACTTTTGGATATAAAGCTCTCACTAATGTTGAAAATATACAACAACCTTTCCCATAATCTCTCGATATGTGTTGCATATTTTATTGTTTCCAGAAAGCTAGCAAATCCAGCATAATTCATCAGTTATATATCTATTTACATCCCCGAAAAGTTGGGGATCATCATCGTCATCACGTTCGTGTTAATGCGATAACTCAAAAAAATTTCACTAGGGGTTCTTTTTAAAACATTTCTTTTTTACAAAAAACACTTCTGACAAACCTCAAAACTATTTCATGGATTATTTTAAATTTCTATAGCCCCATAGACTTTAGTAGGAGGAACAACTGAATTGATTTTGGGAAAGGTCAGATTTATATTTCTGACAATAGGGGCAGCTTTACCTCAAGAAGTTTTGGGGCCATCATTTCTCAACAATTGATCCCATTCATTCCAGATTTGTTACATATAAATCGACCCTAGGAAATCTATCTTGTTTATATAATATTTTTACACATATTTTAATCTAATAGTCAACATTCTACACACCTCAGTGGGCTTTTTTACTAAAAAAAATACTGTGGAAATAATTTCACATTTAATTTGTGGGGTCCATCAGGGAGATTGCTTGTACAACAAGGGGGATTGGGGACTTTTTGGGGATATATCCTCGCTGTTGGTGACGACAGCCTAGGTATAAGCCTATTTTTGTATTTCTACTTTTAGAAAGAAAGAAAGGGACTAGTTAAGTCCAGTGCCAGCCTGAGGATCAGACCCTGATACAGGATACAAGATTAATACAAGATTAATGTGAGGGTAGAACCATTGTTGTTGTTTTTTGTGAAATATTGTACCAATTTACCTCTTTGAGTCTTATGTAAAGGATTTGTTCAACAGTTGAGAAATATACTAATTTTGCTTTCTTGCTGAAAGTGAAATGAAAAGATCAATACAACTGATGCCCTTTGAGTAGCCAGAGCCGGTAGCAAGTTAGCATAGGACGGCAAAAAGTTAGTCTCATAGGTTTACTTAGTGGTTAGTGTGTTTTATTTGTATTTTGTTACTTTTGAATGGAGTTGGACTTGTTGTTCCCCAGTGTTTACAGTCTTAATGCCAAGCCAAAATAATCTACTGCTGGTCATTGCTTCATTTTCATCATTAGACATGAGACGGTATCATTCTTCCCATCATGCTCTCTGCAAGAAACTAATTCACTTTATGAGCAAAAACAATGGGCTATAGACACAAATGTTTTTTTTACACAAAAACATCTAAAAGATTTATTTTTTTCTGAATTCGCTGACAAAATTCTAATGAACCACCATGTTTTGCAAGGTTTATTTCTGTTGCTTAGAATCTTAAACTAAATATAAAAAATGATAGCTCAAATAACAGTAGCAAAAAAACACAATCATAGGATTGTGATATGTTGAGTGTCTCGGCTCTTATCAATATGAGTGAATTTTCCTTCCCGCACTGACACTGATGATTTGCTGGAAATATTCCCTATCCGGTCACTCCTTTGCATTGTTTTTAACTCGTCTGCGGTTGGAAAGTAATGCTGTTGACAGCAAAGCTAGGAAACTCAGCATCGGTCTAGATAAGGACAGTCTAGCTCCTAAAATCACAGCTCGTGTTTGGAACATGTCAAATGTGGCTCACTCCCTGCCCCTCAAGTCCTAGCTTGTCTTTGAATGCGGAAACTTTATCTGCGAGCTTTAAGACAGTTGTTGTTCTCCCTTGAGGTGACAAATTGAGTTCAGCGGGTCAACACGTGATGCCGACTGATGTCTTCGTGTGAATTTGTGTCCATGACATGAGTTACCGCAGTATTAATGATCCAAAATCTATTAATTTTTCGAGGGTATGTTTTCACAATTTTTCTGAATTATTCTGCAGCCTGGTACTGGGCTTTGGCCCAATAGCAAATACTTTGCAGCCTTGTACTGGTCCACAGATCAGTGGTATGGGGGCAGCTCCTTCATAGCACTGGCTTTTGGGTGGAACAGCAACAAGGCTGTGACTCACCTTCTTCATTGTCATGTGCTTTTTATTCTCTCACACAATCATCTGTATCACTCGAATGAAAATCAAGCTTGGATGGCTTCTGGTGGCCATGTTATTATGGTGTTTGTGGACCACTGGGCTATTACAGCACGGTTTGTTTTATTATATTTGTGTGGATTATCACACCTCGCCCACCTATATTACAGTCATTTGGCTACCGGGGTTCCCCTCAAATCTGGTGACTAGGTAGTCATTAAATCAGTGTATTGTCCAAGCTGTACAATAAACAGAAATGCTGCCAGCCATATGGCCAATCCACTCTTGTTTATTATCAGTCACTTAAGGAAGCTCAGCTGATTCTTAAATCTTAAGCTACGGGCCTGGCTGTGTGCTGTAATCAAATTATAAATCAATTTAATGTGTCTGATTGCAATAGCCATTCCCATTATGGAATCTGTAATGTGTCTGCAGTGCTTGTTCAGACTATGCTGTTATATATGGATATGGATCAGTTATTTCTGTCAGGATGACATCATAGACAGACCGTAGGTTGATGTGGATCATTTCTCCACCTTTGGACTGATACGTTATGTAACTTGGTCATCTTGTTTGCTGGTGTTTGATATAACAGCGGCAGATTTTATTTAAAGAATGCAATGGTTTACCTTTTAAAAAACTTCCATTGGACACATTTTCCTCCAGACGGTGGCTTCTGGTCAAAGAAACACACATTAGAAATGCCGCCACATTAGACAGCGTTCACATTTGGCAACTTGAAATGCAAAGCATACAAAGACGCAGAGACACATCCTTTTCCCAATGCTTTGAAATCTGGGTCACATACTTTGTGGGAGATTGGGTCATACGATTCCTCTTGGGTTTGAGGGGATTTGACGAACATCTGGCTGGCTCCTTAATCTGAATATATGGACAGAACAATGTGTAAACATGTTGCTATGTTTAACATTTGGGATAGTTTCCCGGTTGAAGCTTGACTAATGTGTTCAACCAGTCAGCTTTTTCTATAATCTGTTTATTATTTCGTCTGTGTTCCACTTGTGGTATGCTCATTCAGAGCACACACATCGTCCACGTCTAACTCTCTCTCCTTGTGTAACATTTAAAATAAACATACACATTGAATTAAACATTACAGTTATGCTTCTGCTATCTGTTTCTTCTACCCCCTCCTGACACACACTAGTAAACATATATACAGATATCCTCCCACAAATTTTTGATTTGTGTCCATCTTTCTCCCCTATGCAGTGTTGCCATAGGCATCGGTTTCTATGGCAACAGTGAGGCTAATGATGGGATGTATCAGTTGACCTCGTCTCTTCTCACAGCCAATTATACACTAGCTTCCATCGATCTGCTGGTGAGTGCTGCCTTATGTACATAAGGCCTGCTACATGGTGTGTGTGTGTGTGTCAGTCGGTGTGTTTTTGTGTTTGTTGGTATAGAAGAAATTATATCTAAGGAGAATGCAAGGACTGAAATTAAAAACTAAAGGGTTTGTGCTAACTTTTATATCCAAAAGAAAATCTAATATCCAACTAACTTAAGAGACCTTTGAACATCTAAGAATGGAAATATAATTTACTGTTGGCTGAGGTTGCATGGCAACAGCTTTTTTCCCTAACTGTTAGAGTGATATTAGCACTGAAGTCTGCTATCACAACTGAACTTTCGTCAGTCTGATGGATAAATTGAGGACTTCGTACTTGTCTTAGGAAGACGTGTTATGGTAAATGAACCGTTCTTATATAGTGCCCTACTAGTCTGACTGACCACTCAAAGAGCTTTAAAGACAGCATTCACATTCACATTGGAGACACCTCCTGCCCATCAGTAGCGGTAGCCATTCACACAGCCAATTACAAACCAATGGAAATATTTGGGATTCAATATGCCCAAGGCGCACTGCAGTCATCTAGACTGCAGGGATGAAAAAACTGACTCTTTGTTATGTAGACCACTTTCAATTGCACGAAGTCTGGTACCAAGAATCCGACCATCTTCATCTAACCATCTCTACGACAGCCCCATTTAAAGCCCAACAAAATTTTATGAGCAGCATCTTGCTCACTAAGAGGTTTCTGTTCCACTTAACTCCCCTCACATTCTTCCATCTTCCCTCTCCAGGTTTCAGACACAGTTGCTGGGCTTCAGCTGTCTATCTCCGGCCCTCTTACCTCAATGGAGGAGCTCTTTACTGGCAGTAAACCCTTCCTGGTATCAACGCGGAACTGCCGGCGGTTATCTGAGAACGTGATGAACCTCCTCTCCTCCATCTCCATGTCTCGGTTCAGTGTTGACACAGACCAGGGAAATGACAGCCGTATCAGTGGGGCAGCCATCATACCTTTGACTCCAGTACCTCCCTCTGTGGCTCCTACATTGGTGCCTACCAGCAGCTTAATGCCCAACCCCTTCTCACCTGGATGGGCAGCCAACACGCTGATGGTCAATGAGGACTACAGGTGAGGTTGTGATGTTATTGTGGATCCAATACTATTCAAAATGATGTTTTCTTTAGGATATGAATATACATCCAAATAATAGTAAGTTTTCCCTTGGTGCATTATGGACCAGTAAAACAATATTTGACCCTGATATTATATTAATTCATAATCATAATCCCAGATTTGGTTGGAGTTTCTTTATTATTCATATCCTATTAGAATCAGAAATTTCCCAGAGAGTGAAGTCTACTGCCAGAGCAACAGCAGTAAAATGCAGTGCTGGGCAACTTTCTGGATGAAAAGATTAAGTGTTATTCTGATGCAGCTTCTCAATGGTTATAGAGTTATGGCCACTCTGTACATATTCCCATTGTAATATAAATATGAAAAGGCTGTTTCGCGTAAACAAACCACATGAAGCAAAAACCAGAGGATGCGATCCATCTCTGCCATTAAGCAATCAGAGGTTAAGTTAGGTTAGGAGTTTTGTGTCTGCCTTATCTTAATTAGCTGTTTAACCTAAAGCTATTCAGCTTGTCACGCACTTACTTTGAGAGAATGTCTAATTTTTTATTTAGTTTAATAGCATACCACATCAGCAGTGATTCAAATTCTAATTATCTTGTTCCCCTTCACAGCAATCCTTTAATTTTGGGATGAGTGATATTATAAAAGAGGTTAATTAAAAAGAAATGAAAAAAAATCAGATACCCGAAATGTACTAAACCAAACAGTTGAGCAGGACATTAAAGGGTTAATACCAATAATGCCGTATATCTTTCTACCATTTATTTTATTGTTTAATTTATTCCCAATATTTCTTATGTATTGTGATTATACATCTTATTGTTCTTACTTAGGTTCACAGGTTCCATCCTGCTGTGTTTAATCCAGTGTCCAGAAATTTTAAAAGTCATATAATCATAATGAATATCGCTATTATTTTATGTAAAATAAGCAACAGTAGTGTTGCAGCAATTTCCAATCTTTGTTTTAAAAAGTAAGCCTTGAAATTCAATTTTGAGTTGTTCTAAAACTGCTTTTGATGTAGCTATTGAGAATATTTTTTTGCACTTTTAAGATCTATAGCTGTTTGTAATGCAATGACGACGCTTTCACTATTATAGGTGGCTATCATATGTGCTGTTGCTACTGCTTGACCTCGTAGTGTGTCTGTTCATCCTGCTGGGACTCGCTAAACAAGCCCGTTGGCTCCTTATCCTGTGAGTACATATACACACATTCACACACACACTTATAAAGACTTGTAGTTTGGACACAAAGAAACAATGGTAGATTGATGGTCAGTGTGTCCTCTTCACAGGATGACTGTTCTGGCCTGGCTGGCTCTCTTTCTAAGCTGGGGCTCCCTGGGCTTGGAGACAGCTACTGTGGTGGTGAGTAGACCCAGTGAAACTGCAATGATGAACAGGGCCAGGGCTGCAGAAAGGGAATGAAGGGATGGATGACTGCAAGAATAGAAAGTAAAATTGACTGTCATGGGATGGGATGGATTGGCTGGTTACAACTCAGGAAAGAAAGGCTGCCCCCTTGATAGCACTCCAAAAACATGTTTGTCTGTATTTGCATGTCATTTATTTGCCCGTGGTGCTAAACTCTGAAGACCTGTCTCCAAGAGAACACTGCTGTCATGGCAGGGGACCAAGAAGGCAGAAAAATGGGTCAGAGATTTAAGATGCAATGCGCATGCACACAAATGGATTTGTGAAAAAATGATTTTGTGCATCAAAGTGTGTTTCCAGTGCAAGTGTGTGGGTGTCTGGCTTCAAGAAGTATAAAAGGGAAGCTGAAAAGAAGTGCTTTCAACGGGAGTGAGGAGGGGGAAGGAAGAGTGCACCTAAAATAGTGAGTGAGTTGAGTGATGCGGAGAGAGAGAGATAGATAGTTTGCGATCAGCAATGCAAGGATTGAAGCTTCAGTTCTTGAGGCTTAACTGTACATGCAAGGAAGTTATTGTCTGAATGCCCCCTGTGAAGGTAAAATTAATGCCGTTTGACCAACTAAACATGACAGAACCACCAGTGTGTTGTGTCTTAAAGCAATAAATCCGTCCACATGTATGAAGGACAAATCAAAGAGAAAGTTATGTCTCAAACAGAGTTCAGTTTACCCTATGAAGTTTGTTCCTACTCTCTGAGGGGGACACTGGTTTGTCCTGGGCTCGTAGTGTCAGAGGAGAGTAAATGGTGGCTATTTTGCTGCACTACTGCCCTCTTTCAAAGTCTCTGTGTCTTGTGGAGCTGGCAGGAGAGGTCCCGGGGTCCAAGGGTCCACAGAGCTGCTCTGTTCATGGTCATTGACTGGGAAACAAAAGGCCAGCTGTGGGCCTGCCCACTTTATTCTGTTCCCAATTGGCCCTTTCGTGTGTGGCTCCCGCTCCCTCTTCTGGCAGGGTGATCTCAAGCTGATTGTGTTTGTGGGTGAGCTATCGCTCACTTTAAATAAAAGTGAAAGATATAAAGGGGTGGATATGATTGAAGAGCTGATGAACAGAGAACTATGTGTCAGGTTTATCCTGGCCTGATCAATGTTTGCCACTATCTTATGAGCGGCTGTCAGATAGCTGAGGAGGTAAGTATGTCAGTCGGTCAGTGTGGTGTGTCTTCTAATTTTTCCATTGGGATAGTTTTCGCTCCCTCCCTCTCTTGCCTCATCTCTCCCTTTCTCTTTTTTCCCGTTATCCTTTCTCACTCTCATCATCACGCTTGCTGCTTTGCCAGGCTCTCAGTGACTTCTGCTCAGACCCAAACACATTTGTCCTCAACTCCACCCACTTTAACACCGGGACCAGTTCAGGTAAAGTATGAATCTGTCCCTGTTCCAATAATTCCTTAATATGCTGTTTGTTTTCCACCTCGGCATGTGTTATTTACCTCCCTTCTGAGCATATGTCAGCACAGTCTCACAAAATAACAGTTAAATGATCTTTCCTGCTGCGCGCTGTTGTTCTGTTGGCCAAGCAGATGTATTGGATTATTACCTGACCTGCAGCAGGCGCATGAACAGTCCCTTCCAGCAGGTAATTTGACCTATGTTGATTGAATCTCTTTTAACAATTCAGGCGTTAAACTAACATGCTTACTCTCACTGACTTGGAATATGTGAAGCAGATTGTATGCCAGACCCTTTCCCCGCTGGTTAAACACAAATTATATAAGGAATGATGCACAGCTTTTGTAGTGTGCCTTGCCCTTAAATGATTTTTCTCTTTATTCAAAAAAGCACACTCTCAGCGTTTTAATGGTTTATTTGAGTAATAGCACGGAATGCAAAGCTCTTAAATCTGACTTTCTGGCTTCAGCTGCTGACCCAGTCACAGAGGGCACTATCCAATATTCACACGCATCTCTCCAGTCTGGATAGAAATGCTCTCACACAGTTCCCCAAAGCTGAGGTATGCTATAACGCAATATATAATATAATGTGTAAATATACAGCATAAGAAATTTGCTGTTTTAATTTAATGTCATTTTTCATTGTTGCAGAAATCACTCAGGGAGGTTCAACAGATACTCAACTCCACTGAGGGCAATTTTCACCAGTTGGTGGCATTACTTAACTGCCGAGGTCTGAATAAGGTAACACAAAGAGCCTTACATGAATACAGGATCTACTAATGAGCTGAATAAAAACAAAGCTTCTCCATAGTCTTAAATCTATCGCATTTCTTTTAGGACTACATTGACTCTTTGAAAGGCCTGTGCTATGATGGGATGGAGGGATTGCTCTACCTCTCCCTTTACTCTTTCCTCTCTGCTCTGGCCTTCACGGCCATCCTCTGCTCTCTGCCCGGTGCCTGGAGGAGCTTCCCCAGGTGAGAGAGAGAGGGAATATGTATGTAGTGTGTCGGAATAATTGCTTCTTTTTGTAATTGTTTCTATCAGATTCTTAAATAATGAAGTAAAGTGGGAAATTTTTATGATGAACACTTCCAAAATAACAAGGTGTGCAAAATATGTTCATTTTCCAACTGAAATAAACACCAGATACTTGAATGTTCTTCAAGACTGATTAGACACCAATAATTGAACATTTATTCCTTTAAAAGGGAATTAAAAGAACTGTAATTTACTTACAATAAGGATGCGAAAGGCTACAAATAAGTGAGCAAAGATTGATGATTTAAAATTCAATAGTGTTCATAAGATTTGTTGTACACATTTTCCCTTCTCTCTTCTCTAGCCTCATTCAATTTCATTTTTGAAGTGTGCATCTTGTAATATATCATAAACGGTGAACGAGAGAATACACAGATGAGCCACAAGATCAGATCTGGTAGCTGGTTTTAATATTCTGGCTGATCAGTATATATTTCATAATTTCATCACTTACGGAACTTTTTTTTATCATGATGTTTCTTTGTTTCAAAGTGTCTTTTATATGAGTTCAACAGAAAACATCCGTATTGTTTAGAAACCGTTGAACAACCACAGTAGTAGAACCAATTAAGGGCTCTATGGTTGTGGCTGACCGGTGTACGTATTCTATACAGCTGTCTTGTAAAATGTAGTTTAATTAAAAAATATGTATGTATACTGAATATTGAAGCATATGTACACCAAGCAATCCTAACTTTATTACTTCTGACAGGGCATGACATAAATCATTGAACATCTCACCAAAGAACATGTCCGTGGGTGGGATATAATAGGCAGTAAGCAAACTATTTATCCTTAAAGTTGATGTGTTGGAACCAAAAAGAATGGGCAAGCATAAAGCGACTCGAGCGACCTTGAAAACGGTCAAATTGTGTTAGCAAGACGAATGGGTTAGAGCATCTCTAAAACTGTAGATTTCCAGTGTGTGTTCCCAGTCTACAGTGGTGAGAACCTACCAAAGCGATTCAAACAAGGACAGCTGGTGAACGGGCAACAGGGTCATGGGAACCCAAGCCTCACTGGTGTGCGTAGTTAGCAAAGGCTAGCCCATGTTGTCTGATCCCACACAAGAGCTACTCTTGCACAAATCCCTGAAAAATATATGCTGTTTCTAATGGAACGGTCAGACAACACAGTGCATTGCCGAAGGATGGACCTACAGAATATTAGACGGGTGGTTTTTATGTTATGGTTGATCAGTGTAAAATATAAAACAAAGACTCAGTGATGGTGGTTCTCAACTGCTCACATCATAACCCTCTCTCTCTCTCTTTCATGGGCAACAACAGTGAATCAGAGGAGTACGAAGACTCAGACAGTGAGAGTGAGGACCCCTTCACTTCCCATCAGGCACGTAGACAGACGTCTTCGGGGTCTCAGCGAGGGGCCATGGCCCCCTTCTATAATTACCCGGGGGCCGGGTGGACACCCCCGTTTTCTAGCGCGCCGCCCCTCCCGTGAGTAACACAGACACACAGACAATAAGACAGACAGACAAACAGACAGAATTTCCCAGATGTTGCAAGAGGAGGAGGAAGTTGTTCTTAGATACAGTTTTGGCATTGAGCTTGTTTTTCTGTGCCTATGGGTAACTGTTATAATCATGCTCCCCAGTTCAGGTATTGTCCAGGATGTAGTGTAACCACACAAAGTTCACCAGACACTGACTGATAGAGCACTACTGAGATACGTTGTGCAGACACAGAGTTTCTCACGTGCTGGCTGAGAACTTTAACTTCAAATAATAGATTCAAAAATAGTTACAGTTGTATTCCTGATCTACTTAACAGATGTTATGCTCAATGCACACCTTTAACTTAGTAGACAGCAGTGGAGTTGTAGAATGTCAGTTAGGCTCACACACCAGTGCCTGTAGACATGTAGGATTAGTCCAAAATCACAGAGCTGTCAGAGTAAGCACATGCATCGCAGACAGACACACAGACAGGTCATTATGGACAACAGTGTAGGCAGAGAAACAGACACAACTCCAGAGGTCTGTCTGTCTGTCTGTGTGTCTGTCTGTTCGTCTGCCACGTGTTTCCGGACAGACGATGTAGGCCGCTCGGTCATTTTACAGATCTTGTCTCAAATGGCGTCCTGTCTCCTAAACAGCAGTAGACTACTGCTGTGTTGGAGGGAGGATGTCATTGACGAGGCTGCGCTCATAAAAACTCCGGCGATGTGAGGCTCAGGTTCACTATAGGTAACCCCCCACAAACAGTCTCCTGCATCACTCTCGTCTGTCTCCTCATTGTGGCATCAAACCTCTCCATTTTCTTTTCTCCGGATTTATCCTTGCTGGTTTTTCTCTTTATTATTCTTCCTACATCCATATTTGTTCTTCCTTTTTTATTTTCAATATACTCATACTAATATATTTCCCCCCCTTTCTTCCCCCACTGGTGTTTCAAAGCTTAGTTAATACTCAGAAAAAAACACTTGTTGACTATTCAACTTCCTATTCTAACGGCAGCTGATGATCTCGACTGCTCCCGTAGTTTATATTAACACAGAAGGTTTATTACCTACACTCATCTGTCAAGGCTAAGAATCTCAGGTAGCACTCAACAGACAGTCCACTCCTCTTCAATGGAATCTGCTCAGGATTGCTCTAAAAGCTTTCTGGGGTCTACCAAGCAAATAAACTGATTCATCAGGAACATGCCATCATAGCTGAAATGGGACTGGTGAGTCTCAACCACTTCAAAGTATATGTCAGATTATTGCATCAATCCTGCTGTAAATCATCAGTTGGGACAGGAGTGGTCTGTATGTATGAGGCTCACGGTTTTAGTTCCAGTAGTACCAATACCTCCTAGTGATTCTGAGTGCTGTGTTTTTCCGCACTATATTTCTAACCGCTCTTTCTCCCTCTTTCCTGTTACCTGTGCTTGGGTCCTGTCCTCCTGCGGCCCCCGTCCCCTCCGTCTTTCTCAATGTGTCTGACTCCTGTTTCCCTCTCTTGTTCATCATTCCATACCTTCTCTCTTCTGTCCTTGTCTATTTCTGTTTCTATGCAGGACTCCAAACGTTTCCTCCAATGGCAACCCTGGCTATGAGAGCCTCCCCTTGACTGACAGGCAGTCCCCACCCCCCTCTGTGAGTTCCTCTGTATTTGTGAAGCCATCTCAATGTGTGCCATTTAATTGTTTCTGTAAGTGAACACGCTCGCCTTCATTACCAGTTGCAAACGGACTTGCATGATGGTGAGGCTTTTACCTTACAGCTTCCTGTGGGCTAGTGGCCTTTTGCTTTTTTTTTTTATTCAAAATTTGAAATCGTCCACGAACACGAGGGAGAATTTTTCATATATATTCTCATGTTGTCAGTTAACTGGTACATATCTCTTCGTTACTAACATAAATTAAAGCTGTCTCTGTTTCATTCTCACTATCTGACCATTTTGATGAACATTGAGGTTGATATTGGAAATAATAGTTTAACGTAAAGGAAAAAGCCCAATTCAAGGTTCCCTCACTAGTTTTAACCCATATATTTATTACGTATCTTATGGTCTTCCTGTGTGGATCTAATCAATCCTTTATCTATACAAGGCAAC
The DNA here is from genome assembly GCA_037951165.1 of Lophius americanus. Classification (NCBI taxonomy): domain Eukaryota; kingdom Metazoa; phylum Chordata; class Actinopteri; order Lophiiformes; family Lophiidae; genus Lophius; species Lophius americanus. The sequence goes on along the minus strand of JBBDHG010000003.1, from coordinate 1,818,628 downwards.
AGAACAAACTCCAACCACTGGAGACCATAAGACGCAGCTGAAACCAACAGAAAACACTCTTATGTGTCAATTACATCGATATTCAGATTTTAGCTGAAGAAGCAACTTAAAAAGATATTATAATCCAAGAGAATTTCTTATTCCTCCCCTTTTATTTTTAACTATGGAAACAACAGTTTGACTAAAGGAGAAAAGTTTTGAGTTATTTGTGGTGAAAATTATACTAGTTTCAAAACTCTATCACTTGCTGCAACTGACTTAAACCAGTTGATTGCGAGGTGTGGAAGAAGTAAAACGGTTTTATTTACAGTAAAATACCTTCGATTTTCATTTAATAAAAAAATAAAAAATCTTCTGAAATTGTCAGATAGTGATAAAAAAATGTTGTTGATGAGGTGATGCTCATATCAATTTTCTTCTTTTCTCTCAAAAAACATTTGGACCTCTCAACCAATCTTCTGTTGAATCCCATCACCTGTTCTGGATGTGCAGTACTCTCCCAGCATGCTGACTGGTTACGGGGGAAGTCAATCACACCCTAATCCTGCCCATTCGCGGAACCTGTATTCACGTTGATCATTATTTTGTTAGAAAATGTATAGAAAAAATGTTTAATTTTCATATGAATGGAACACTTTACTGCAATGAAAAAGAAAATATTCTAAATACATTGAATGCTAGGTGTGAATTTAAACGGCGTAACGTCAGCACCATTGATTTATTATGATTATAAACACTTAAGAAAAGAGGTCTAAATTGACTGTTTATATAACCAATGGTGATACTGTTGGTGAAATGGTTGTGCAAAGCAATGAACAAAGTCCCCCTCGGTCTAAATCCCTCCCCCTAGTCTGTCCAACCTGTGTAAACTGTGAACAATGGTAAGGCAAGTCAGAATGGTATTAACGTTACTACATTGTAGTTTTATATTCTTAAATGTATCGGTACCACCAATTTATTTTGAGGTTTTTATATAAATATTGTTGTAGAAAAGCACTGGCACGTAGCAACAAGACACATTTTTCTGTGAATGGATATGCAGTTTCCTCACTTTGTATATTTTTTTTTATTATCACATTTTTTAGGTGTCAATTCTGTAATTTCATTGTTATGCCATCTGGTATTCTGTATATCTCACTGTCTATAATATCTGAATTATCATGAAACTTTGCTCTTAAAAGATATTTGAGTGCTACAAAGACCCTGTTTTAATGATTGAATAGAGAAAGGCAACTGATACTCATGTTGGGAGTGGAGAACCATAGATCCCATAGCAGGTCCATAGCAATATGATTCTTGCTACTGGTGCTACAGTGGCCCTACCGTAACTAGCAATAATAACGACTATGTATAGCATTGGGTTTCTGAGAGCTCAACGTGATTTTTGTGTATATATGGTATGTTGGAGATTTCATTGAATGCTCCGTCCTTGCCACCTGACCATGTAAACCCTTGAATTGAGTTTGTATGGTTATCAATGCTCCTTTTGAATGGCATCCTTTTACACTTAAGAGTCTAATATAAATAAAAAATAACTCCAATAACCTTCATCATGTCTACAACTCCTTTCAAAACAAATGAGACATCCTGCATGATTTACAATAGATGCATACTTGACAGCAACGGGTCAAACTTTAATATAAATAAGCTTCAATATTACATACCTCTGAGCTTATTTTTATGTGAAAATGAGTTGCACATGTGTACCAGAGGCTGTCTTTTGGATATGCATAGATCAAAAGCCAAGGCAAAGGACAAGTATCAAGATTACAAACAGTCACAGAACCAGTGTTTTCCATGTTTGACCCATTTACAATTATTTGATAAACAGTGGATTATATATTCTGGATATCTTTCCTTTTCGATAAAAAATAAAGTGATCCAAGTTCCTGCCTTTAATTCTGTAGAGATTTGGCACAGGCAATCCACCCTACCCGAAGTCTGCTTTTCTTTTGTCAAAGCTTATTGTATGGATTCACACATCGTTAACAGCTTTGACAAAAACAATAGACACGCACAAGATCCTTAATCAACCTCAACCACATTCTCTATCCATGCAAGAAAACAAAGGCTACTTCCAGTAAAAATCGAAAACTTAAAAAATATCTAAAAATGTGGCATACAATGGAAAGTCTCGGTAGTAAACAGATAAACACAGAAAGACACTGGTGGTGTTTCAATATCTCAAAAGGTTATATATACTTACATGACCTGTGCTTGTATGAACAAACACAAACAGTGTTAAAAAATCTAACTCTGCAGTGCATAGAAGAGGAGAGATGATACACTCAGTTGCTGCTAAGTAACGGATAGATTTCACAAAATTATCTTGTATGCATAAAAAACACTGATATCATTTTGGTTAATGATTGAGGGACAAAGATGCTATCTAATGTGGCAAATTCAGTCAAACATCTTAATGCATGTAATCAAAAAAACCCACGAAACAGTCAATTTCAGTCATGTCATAAACTCAAGTACCATTAAATTAGCCCACATTTACCTCAAACCACTTTAGCTTAGAACAAAGCAGATGCAGTTGTAATATCAAAGCAACACTGCCTGCAATCAAAGCAGTTCATGATAGGAAGAGAACATTTGTATCTGCTTCTCTTTGGAACATCGTCTGTGTGACTGTGTGTAGGCATTAAATGTATTTTGATGCATTACCTGAAGAGATTTCTGAAATGAGGTGTTTTTAAGCCTTTTTTGTCATTTTCCTAAAGTTCTTTTTTCTCTTCTGCCATACTACTTGAGGGAAAGTCCTCTCCAAAGGCATCACTACTTAGGGTTGTCCGAGTTCAGCCAAGAACTGTCCTCTTCCACCTCCCGCCGGACAACGAGGAGCATTTCTGCCACGTCCTGAGACAGCTGTTCGCTGAGAAAAGTGCTAAAAGATGAAAAAGAAAGACGGAGGAGAAAAGGTTTGAATAACTCTGGACAAAGAGGGCGGATTGCACTAGGGCCGAATTATGGGGTAACCCACATGGGACCACTCATGTTGGATTACTCACTTGCTGACATAAACTTCAAGCAGCTGACTAAAGTCAAGTATTGATGTGACCCGAAGCAGAAGCACAGATTACACATCAGAAAACATCTGTAAGATTTAAATGCAATCACTTACCATAGTTCTGCTTCTCCTCCTAAACAAACAGGACCCTTCAGTTTGGAATCGAGGTTGTAATACTGTCCATTAACTTGCCGTACCGCGAGCCAGTGCCGCCGTCGGAGTGGGAGGTACATGATGCCTAGAGATACTCGTGAAGGGACATTGAGAATGAAACCCTGGACATTTGACATGCAGAGGCTCTGTACCGTCCTGTAAGGAAGATGTTCAAATACAGATGGTTTTTAGTTAAATGTGATGAATATCTCTCAAGAGATTTTTATTCTACAATTAACTCTTGCACCCATAAGACCTCAACATATCTCACCTACATCTGCCATATTAACTTGCTATAATTCTCAAAGCAGATCCTAGATTTTGCATATAGAAGGAGATGGTTAAGAATACGGGTAAAATGTGAGTCACACACCTAATCCTCCTCGTGTATTTATTGCGTTGTTGCTGTGGATAGTACTGACTGTACAGCAAATTGCCACTTGGGGCTAAAAATGATTTCCATGATACTTCTTCATAGTGGAAAATGCCTTACTGTTGTGTTGCATTATGTCCTTGTATTATGATCTATTTTTGCACACAAATGGGTAAATGTATTTCAGATGCCTTGGAGTCCTTGACACAAATAGCTGATGCTCTTTATTAGTGTTTATAACAAATTCCTAAGAGCCTGCTTTATTTTTTACCAGTTTGTAATACGCATTGTAGAAATTCGCAATAAACCAAGAAACAAGCCCTGAGATGCAAATTACTCTTAGTTTAAGGCCAGACTCCCGCTAGAATACATAAGGATGAATTTCATCTACCAAATAAAACATACTGTTGCAGTAAAACCTGAAGTTGCACAAAACATCAAGTTTTAGTGTGTCTTACTCACCTGCGTTTATCCCACCATACCGCAGCCAATTCTCTGCTCTGTAGAGCCGCCATGATGACATTGACATCATAGTTTCCTGTGCCTAACATTGAGCGATGCGGGTTCACTACACACTGTGGGGCCAGCCTAAAAAGATGGAGCAAAGCAGCACTTTAAAAAGAAAATCCACCTTGTGTTTGGTACCGTTCCGTTTTAAATTTACCATTTGGTGTGAATGATGGTTTTTGCCACGACTTGTGGGAACTGGGCAATAGTCTGCGATTAAGTATGCTCCACTTTGTGCTAAAATCTCAACACTGGGTATGATTGTAAAATCTAACACCCAGATACATTCATCTGAGGCAGGAGGTATATAACAACGACGACAATGTTTCTGTGAGGCAATTAAGTCACAGGGTTTCCAGCTAGAAATTATTTAACCATGGTCATGAGCAATCCGTTCTTGACCTGTCATGTCTCATGGTAATTTAAGCTAGTAAAAAACATCATGACCAATTGTCACAATACAATGATGTTTGCTGTGTAAAATTGAATTTACTCTCAAGAAGCAATAGGACAAACGACAGACAACTTTGCATTCCCAGTTGAAACAAGTTAGTGGAAGAGTTTTTCATATTATTTTGGCATTCTGCTGATCAGCATTAATTGCATACGTGAAACTAGGTCAGGCTGTGGACACTAACATGAGCATCCATATGCTACTGCATAATTCATTCCCACGAGTCAAACCTCTGGGGTATTTAAAATGCATTTCTTTTTCACTTATCGTGCATCAGCTTGTACAGGGATCAGTCATAACATTAAACCCATTTGCCTAATTTTGCATAGGCCTGTCTCTCACCACCAATAGAGCTCTTTGATGTACTGTGAATTCTGAGACTTCTCTGCCAGAACCAGAATAAACTTTTTCAGCAATTTGCAGAATAGCTACTGTAGCTCTTCTGTGGGATCAGACAACATGGGCAAGCTTTCCCTCCTCATATGCATCAATAAGTTATGGTCACCCATGACCTTGTCGCCGGTTCAACAGTTCTTATACCATTGTGGTACATATTAACCACCGCAGAATAGAACATCCAACCAGACTTACCGTCTTTCAATATGTTTTAATATTTACATTTTTTACATATATTTACATATTTACAGCATGTTTCAATAAGAAGCATAATATATTATTATTATATTGTTATTTGCTTTAGAGCTGCTATGACATAATCATCTAGCCATCACAATTTGGCACTTGTCAAAGTTGCTTAGATCCTTATCTTTGCCCATTTCTACCTTAACTGGCACATTAACACCCCTACTATAACAAGATAAGCAGAGTTACTCTGAATTCATTATCAGTAATTATGATTTCACTCACCTGATCTGAGTTTACTCAAGGTGATTGCACAGATCATTGACTCATTTATTAGAGGTTTATTTACAATAAATCAGAGATCATTCATTTAGTTATTCCAGGTCTACATTCAATGAATACATTTTTGCAGCAGTAAATCCAAGAATGTGTCATGAGTATTCCTGCAAGCCGATGAAAGGAATTTCCAAAGTGAGTTTGTCACTGCCTGTTACATTTGATCATAGCGTTACCGTTTGCAGATGTCATCGGCTGTCTCCTTGGTGAAAACCCGCTCCTGCAGCACGTTGTTGAGTGCATGGATCGCGCACAGCTCCAATCGTTGCTTCTCATGAAACACTTCCCCTTCGCTCATGCTAATCCTTAATATGAGCACACACAAGAGAAATACAGGTGTCAAACTAAACAGTAGCTAGCTTAAAGAGGGTATGTGGGCAGCTAGCACACTCCAATCTGGCTAACGTCAACTTAAGACTCGTTTGCTGCCGATTACCATAACAGATGATGAGCGTGACATCACGAGTACTGTTTGAAAAGCAAATTGACCAACAATAGCTAAGCGTAGCCACCGACCTGCAGATAAAGCGACCACCCGTTCAAGAAGATGCTGGACGCTGACAACTACATCTAGAAACCGGAAGCAGGGTCGTTGTTGTGTTGTTTTTGTTGTGCGGCTGGCACGCCCATTTAGGCTATTCACAAGAACATTGGACAATTTACTGCAGTCAATCGGTCGTCTCTCTGTTTTATTCGATCAAAAACAGTTTAATAAAATAAACGTATTTTCTCGGATATACAATTACATTAATTCAAGCCAATTTCTAAAGAATCCCAGTCCAGAGAACTGTAGGTTTCCTGACTGTGGTGTTTAAGTGTCCCCTACTGGTGTGAGCGGGTACTGCGGCGGATGATAAAATACCTTTATTTTAGTTTGAAAACTACCAATCATACATGATTCCTAAAATAATTTTATAATAATAAATGAATTTACAAATGCAAATAACTCCAACAAACGATCATAATAATAAAGTTCATATAACTTTGAAGTCAGAATCAGAACTCCAATTTTCTTTCTCCCCCCTCCACGTTCCGGAGCTCAGCATCTTATGTCTAAGGCTGAACCCAGCCACCCTATGAAGGAAGCTCATTTAGACAGCCTCCTCAATCCTGATCAATGACTTCATTCTTATATTTACGACCAAAAATGCATGACCATAGGTGTGGATTCGAACTTAGATCATCTAGTAACGATGGAGATTTGCTGTGCGATCTAGTGTTCTCTTTATCACTACGGACCAATATAACACTCTCATTACTGCTGATACCAATCCAAAACACCTGTCAAGCTCACCGTCTATTTCCCCAAAACTCAACCATGTTGCCTGAGGTAGCTGTTGATTACTCCTTCCAACCTGGAGGGAGCAATCCACCAATTTCCATCAGAAAAACCATGGCATCAGAGTTGGAAGTACTAACTCTGATGCCATCTGCTTCACCATCAACTGCAAACCGCTCCAATGTGTGTTGATGATTTACAAACAGTAAAGATGCAATTCTAAGCTCCCTTAAGCATACACTCTCCTCATCTCGACTGTGCCTTGAGATCCTGTCCATGAAGATCAAGAACTAAACTGAGGTAACAACTTTGGCAGAGTCCGACACTCACTGAAAACGGCTCTGACTCTCTGCCAAGGACACATTATTTGGGGAATGGATGACTCATAGCAATGGCCATGTACCCTGCAGCAGTGTCCCCGGGCAATAAGGTTACAGGCTTTAACAAAACACATGTTGTCTGGATGGGTTAATTCCCATGACCCTGTTAACAAACATGCAAGAGTGACAAGTTAGTCAACCGTTCCATGACCAGCAAGGAATATGCATTGTTTTTCCCGAAATCAAGGTTAAGCGATCGGTTGGACCCCCTTTTCCAGAACCCTGAAGAAAGCTTTGCCAGGATGGCTGAGAAGTCTGAGTCTCTTTATGATTGGAGCAAACCCCCCAATGCATCTATGAAAAAGTCAGACTACGACCCCAGTCTGCCATTTCACAGATACCAAGGCAATCCAACCAGGCCCAAAGCCATCAGGATCTGATCCAACCCTGGCATCATGCTGCCAAAGACCATTTCATTGACATCAGTGACCTCTGCTAGGGATATAGACAGGCTTTCTCCTGAGCTTTCTACCTGCACTTAGAAGACATGATAACTGGGTTGAGGAATTCTTTAAAGAGCTCTTTCCATCATTCAATGATATCCTCAGTGATTGTCAGCAGTTCTCCACCCGGGCAGAGCACCAGGTCAAGCCAAATTAGTAAGTCTTAAGTACAGCGTTGCATATTAGCCAGCTTATTTTTTTGCCATGGAGTTTAGTTGTTTTACTTAAAATCCTGTTATCTCCCTTTACGTTATACCTTTATCCCGATTATTCTTTATGGACTGACACAATGATTGTTGAATGCAGACAATGTGATGCATGAATGTGAACACATGTATAATGTATACATGTAAAAACTTCTTAGATTGTATTTTGAGTCTATGACATTATGGATTATTTAATCAAAATGTCATATTCCTTCAGTCAAAATAATCCACTGCCAAATAAAGAAGCCAGTTAGTACTTGAATTTGAAATGTTATTGTGTTACAGGCAGCAGATCCATTCTGGAGTCAAGGCACCAGTGAAAGGAGTCTTGCGACACGCATGTTGAAATAAATTTACTCTGTCAATTTTGAGGTATAAAACACAATCATTTCAGTTCAATGATAACTTCTACTCATAGTCCACCACATTTCAGAGGTAAATATTCTACTACAACACAGTTATCTGATATAGTTTCTAGTTATTTTGTAGATCCACATCAGTAATACAAATTATACTATCTAATGAATTAAACTTCTCTTACTACCTGCTTTAACATGCTTTTTATGTGCCTATAAAGATAGTTCTTTAATTTTTTTATTAACATTATTAGATCAACAGGAGTTTCCTTTATGAAACTTTTTTATTTTAATGATAAGTGACTAACTGATCAGTCCAATGTTATAGAAAAATAAAAAATAAAAACTTGATCAGAAAAAAATAAATAATTTATTGAGTAAAATAGACATGAGCAGGCGGTTTTAGCAGTCACCTCCGCCTTTAGTAGTTGCTTACATAAAATGAAATTCCAATCCTCGATCAAGGATTGGAATTTCATTATATGATCTACGTAAATATTGTGTTAGTCATTACTATCATTACATTCTAATAATAATATTTTACAGCATGTTACTGAAGTGAAACAAGTACCTTTTTTAACATTGTCATTTAACATGACACATTTATGTTTTATTTTGATATAGTTTGTTTTTTATTTAGCTCCATTGGATCTCATTAATCATGGCATTACTGCTGGCATGACAAAAAGCACAGTAGGGAGATTTGATGTGATGATCTAAACTTGGTTATTAGTATTACATGCAAATTCCCCACCAAAAATCATTGAATGAAGCAAAACAAAATTTAAATCTAGGTTGTCCTCATAGCCAGCCCAATAGACATGTAATGGACATTTTTGTACTATTACTATGCTACTGCTGTACTTTATAGGTTGTTCAACACACACTGCTAAAAAAAAATGAACGGAACACTTAAATCACAGTCCGTATCTCGATGAAATAAACATTCAAGTTGAAAATCTTTATTGATATACATTGCGTAATTTGTTTAGAACAAAATTATCCAAGATCGATCAATGGAAATCAAAATCATTAAACTATTAAGAGCCTCTAAATTACACCAAAAATGGAATTGAAAAACTGAAATCACAGAATGATTCAACTCCACTGTATGTCACTGTATGTGTATTACGACTCATAATGTGACACAAGAGTGTGTCACAACAAAAACGTCTCAGAAAACGTCTCAGAGGTTCACAGGTGGATTCCGGTTCGGGGAACATGAGGACTAGTCAATGGCATCAATACCCTCATCCTCCAGGAGCTGCGTACACACTCTACCCACATGAGGCCAGGCATTGTCATGGACCAGGAAGAACCCGAGGTCCAGTGGACCAGTGTAAGGTCGTATAGTGGGTCTGAGTTTCATCATGGTACTTAACAGCATTCAGGGTACCGTTGGCTAGCCCGTGGAGGTCTGTGAGACCATCCAAAGACCTGTATCCCCAGACCATCATAGACCAACACTAAATTTGTCCTACTGAATGATGATGCAGCATCATTACGTTTTCCACAGCGTTTCCAGACTCTGTCACGCCTGCCACATGACCTCAGTTTGAACCTAGGGCATCCTTGGCATCAATGGAGAACCTGACAATTCTGCTGTTCTTTGGTGAAAACCTATTGAGCAGAACACAAAACAAGTGAGGAGTCAGCCAGGAAAGATAAGTAGAGTGAAATGGATTGTGGCAACCACCGGCAGAACCATTCCATTTTTTGGGGTTGTCATGCTTTTGCCTCTCCATTGCACCTGTTGTCCCTTTCATTTACACCAAAACAGGTGGAACTGATTCACAATCACTTGTGCTTCCTAAATGGACAGATTGATATCCCTGAAGTTTAACTGGCTTGGTGTCATACTGCAATAAGTAAGTGTTCCCTTAATTCTAAAGAGTAGTGTATGATAGATAACGGCCCACTTTTAAAACAAAAATATGCTGTTGTGTGCATATTGTTTCTTGTTGGTGACAGTCAATACTGTTCAGGAGTGGGGGCGGGCTGAGTTTTTCAAACGGACCAATAGCTGACTAGCATTGGTCATAGTTTGAACTCTGTGTGGCAGATTGTGCTTCCTTTCTTGACGTCATGACAGTAATGTGATATGATTGGCTCAGGGTTCCTGACGTGTCACGTCACTAAGATGCCCATTGGTCTGTGCCAATAAGTTAAACGGAGGATCATATTTTTGTTCCTATGTCAACGAAAAGAAGAAAACTAGAAACCTGTGAGACCCGGCTAAGTTTAGGTGAAACATAGTTTTATAAATCACAACAGAAAAGTCTCCTCGATCTGACACCAGCAGAAATCCATCACTTCGGCAGGATTTGAAGATGGTGAGTTCAATGGCCGATTTTACAGCTAAATGCTAACAGCAGTTACTGCTAGCTTCATACGAGGTTAAGCCGTCGCCAGCCGCCCAGCGTTTATTTCTTTAGTGCAAATCTTAAACGGAACATATATATGTATATAAAGCGCTATAATTGAATGAATAGTTGGTACTGTGACTGTCTCAAAAGATGAGATCAGTGAGCAGCTTTAAAATGACTTTTCATGTTCAGGCTAAGCTAGCACCATTAGTGCTAACGGTAGTGAGTCGTTAATGAGACGTTTAAGTTCAATTGTTATTAACGTCTTTCACTATTAACTAAAATTTACAGCAATAATACTCACTTTTATTGAGTCTGTTCATGTTAGTGAATCTTAACACTGACATTAAACTATCCAAGTTAACTTTTTTGTTTGAGAATACACGGGAGGGGTTAAGTTAGTATGCTATGGAACTCACTCAAAACTCTTTAATTTGTTCCTTTAGGAATAGTTATGGTTAAAGTAATTATGAAAATGTACATTTAATGAAAAGCAACAAATGATGGTAATACCAGCTAATTATATGAAAATGCCGCGTGAGCAGTGTACCTCACCATGGGAGAAAGATGGATGTTCAAAAATAATGTTGATAGTTTATTTGTAGACTTATGCCAGTTGTCAGTGATCACCACGTGTAATTACCAATTTAGACTCCAATATAAATATTACAATTGTTAACGTTAGTTCATAGAATTGATATTTATGATCAGCCAGATCATTACGACCAGTGACAGGTGAAAACCGAATAATATAGATTGTCACGTACAATGACGTCTGCCAGCGAGTGAACAGTCAGTCCTCAAAGTTGATCTTTTGGAGGCAAAAGGGCAAGATTATGATTGTTAGATGACTATGTCAATGCATCTTAAGAACAAAACGGTTTGTTGGACTTTACCTATTGAAATGGAATAAGGAAGAACTACTGGTGTGTGCTTGCTTGTTTTTCCCCGATCCCACTGAAAAAACTTGACATAAATTGTTGAGTACATTCATGCCAGTTCTGATTTAAATGTATTAAAACATATAGTTATACACTAAGCTGTTTTGATGACATAGCAGTGACTTAGACAATATCTATTCAAGTGATTGTAATGTAAATGCACCTATTTGAGTTATCATAGCTGATATTAGAATTCCCTACAATTTCAAAGTTAAATTATTTCAAAAAACCAAGTATAGATGCGAAATTTGTCGCAAAGGAAATAAGACCGTAATACTTGAAAATATGCTATGAATTTTTCCAATTACGGAGTTGTCAGTAAAGTAGCATGCCAATTTCTCATATGTTTATACATATGAATGACACAAGTTCGCAAATCCCTGTTTTTATCTCTTTTGCAGAACTCCAATGTGGAGAATTTGCCTCCTCATGTTCTTCGTTTGGTCTACAAAGAGGTTTCAGCTTTAGCAGCAGACCCGCCTGAGGGTATCAAGATATATCCCAGTGAGGAAGATATAACTGAGCTCCATACTGCTATCGAAGGACCAGGTAAAGATTTCAATATGGATCACGCCAAGCTGCTAAGAAAAATTCAAAACTAAAACATTTGGCACCTCTTAATTTTTTTATTTAAGGTCACTTTGGTGTGCATATTGCTATATCTTCATAATTGAAGTAAGATATGATTACATAATAAATCACTTACAAGAACAATGAGAAGGGAATCCCTGTCCCTGATATGTCAGTATATGTTACTGTCTGTCCGTTAGACAATTCTATATGACGTTCACTTGCATATGAAACTCTGAAGCCCTGGTAAGATTACTGAAAGGTCAATACAGAATATGTATCGTGACATTTTACTAATTGAGCATGTTAACTCGTTCGTTCTTCTTGAGTAAACTATACACATTAAAGGTGAAATTTATTGATATGTCAGAAGTTATTTGATCTATGTCTGTCACCCCTTGCAGTTTGGAAAGAGTGTGTACAATCTGTTACTTATACCTCTGTTGAATTAAATACCATGTGACATTTGGCCAAAATCATTAAGGAGGAAACCGAACGTGCTTCTCAATTAGATTGTGAGATTGTAATTTTTATCAGATCTTCAGAAGTGCCTCCATGCAAAACACGGCTCCACTATAGATCGGGTTAAGTTTCTTCCTCTGTTGAACACAATAGCCTTCAATGTCCATAGACTTTTACCTATGACATGTGATCAATCAATACGCTGCACAGGACATTTACTCAGACTGCAGAGTGATTGCCATGAGCTAATAGGATAATAAAATGATTTGATAATGATAAATCTTTTAATACATAAATGTTGATTACTTGTCAGAGAGGCATCAACCTGCGATAATACGGTTTGAAGTTTACCCCAATTCTATTTTTTTAAAACTAATATTTACAAACAAAAAAAATATCGATTTTTAAATTTTTGGAATAAAATTCTCCAATATTGAGATAAAGAAAGCAGAACTATCTCTTGCAGATTTCATATATATTTAATGTAGACAGGTTGTAAATTTACTATTCACTCTAAGACTGATCTTTTCTATTTATAGAACAAGTTCAATGTAAAAACCTACATATAGTACATTAGAAAAGTATTCACAGAGCTTCACCTTTTCCACATTATGTTACAGCCTTATTACAAAATGGATTAAACTTGTTTCTTCCTCAAAATTCTACACACAATACCTGATAATGACAAAATGAAAAAAGTTTTGTTTGAAATTTTTTCAAATGTATTAAAAATAAAGAACAAAAATAAAATATGTACATAAGTATTCACAGCCTTTGCTCAATATGTTGTTAAAAATGTTTTCCACCAATTACAGCCTCAAGTAATTTTGAGTATGATGCTACAAGCTTGGCATGCCTATTTTGGGGCAGTTTCTCCCATTCTTCTTTGCAGGACCTCTCAAACTCCATCAGGTTGGATGACACAGCCATTTTCAGATCTTTCCAGAAATGTTCAATCGGGTTTTCGTCTGGGCTCCGGCTGGGCCACTCAGAGTTGTCCCGTAGCCACTCCTTTGTTTTCCTGGTTTTGTGCTTAGAGTCGCTGTCCTGTTGGAAGATGAACCTACGCCCAAGCCTGAGGTCCAGAGCGTTCTGGAGCAGGTTTTCATCAAGGATGTTTCTGTACATTGCCACATTCATCTTTCGCTCGATCCTGACTAGTCTCCCAGTTCCTTCCGCTGAAAACATCCTCACAGCATGATGCTGCCACCACACCATGCTTCACTGTAGGGATGGTATTGGCCAGGTGGTGAGCGGTGCCTGGTTTCCTCCAGAAGTGATGCTTGGCATTCAGGCCAGAGTTCAATCTTTGTTTTATCAGACCAGAGAATTTTTAATTTTTTCATGGGGGTCCTTCAGGTTCCTTTTAGCAAACTACAGGCGTGCTGTCATGTGCCTTTTTATTAATGAGTGTCTTCCGTCTGGCCACTCTACCATACATGCCTGCTTGGTGGAGTGCTGCAGAGGTTCTCCTCTCTCCAGGGAGAAACGCTGAAGCTCTGTCAGAGTGACCATCGGGCTCTTGGTCATGTCCCTGACATAGCCCCTCCTCCCCCGACTGCTCAGTTTGGCCCGGCAGCCGGAAGAGTCCTGGTGGTTCCAAACTTTTTCTATTCACGGATGATGGAGGCCACTGTGCTCATTGGGGCCTTCAATGCTGTAGAAATTTTTCTGTAGATATGTGCCTCGATACAATCCTGTCTCAGAGGTCTACAAACAATTCCTTGGTCTTCCTGGCTTGGTTTGTGCTCTGACATGCATTGTCAACTGTGGGACCTTATATAGAAAAGATATGTGCCTTTCCAAATCCCGCCAATCAACTGAATTTACCACAGATGGACTCCAATCAAGTTGTAGAAACATCTCAAGGATGATCAGTGGAAACAGGATGCAACTGAACTCAATTTTGAGTGTCATGGCAAAGGCAGTGAATACTTATTTACATCTTGTATTTCCGTTCTTTATTTTTAATACATTTGCAAAAATTTCAAAAACTTTTTCCACTTTGTCATAATGGGGTATTGTGTGTAGAATTTTGAGGAATTTTTTTTATTTAATCCATTTTGGAATAAGGCTGTAACCTAACAAAATGTGGAAAAAGTGAAGTGCTGTGAATACTTTCCGAATGAACTGTATGTCAATTTGGGCAGCATACTATTCTAACTTACCGCTCGTGTAGACGGGCAGGTTGTGGTAGGAGCGAAGGCTCAGTGACGAGTAAAGTATAATGTTTATTTAAGTTAGGCAACGGATTACCGAGTCAACTCTTGCTCTAGCTATTGTTTTTCTTAAAACTTCAAACACGTATACTTAAAGAAAGGCAACATTATTTTTCTGTTCACTTTCAGAGAACAATTGACCTCATCTTAACTGATATCTACATAGCAGCTATTGCCATTATTTTTCATCCACTGGATTTTAGTCAGAAGCTTTTTCATTTTCATCAAGGGTCAAAGCCGACTGTCGCTTCTGCTCACTTTTCAATGGATATTTTCCATATGTTTGAGTATGTGACTATTAGTTTTGGTGGTAATTTTACTGCTTTTGGTTGTTGAATCAATCCTCGAACTGTGAACCTTTTTATGTAATAAGTCTGGCACACACATGGCATATTGTTCATGAAATTTATTCTTTATGCTTTGACAGAGGGAACCCCGTTTGCTGGTGGCATTTTCCGAATGAGACTGGTCCTTGGGAAGGACTTTCCTGCGGTTCCACCCAAGGGGTATTTCCTGACAAAGATTTTTCATCCAAACGTGGGCCACAAGGGAGAGATCTGTGTCAACGTGTTGAAAAGGGACTGGAAGGCAGAACTCGGCCTCAGACATGTCTTACTTGTAAGAGGGATCTTTAGTCTTTGTTGCTATTAATGTTAGCCTTTGTCTCCTGCACATTTCTTACATTTCTGTCTCCGTTATATCCCCCAGACGATCAAGTGTCTTCTTATCCATCCGAATCCAGAGTCTGCTCTGAACGAAGAGGCTGGGCGCTTGCTATTAGAAGACTATAAAGAATATGAGTCCCGAGCTCGTCTGCTTACGGAGATTCACGCCATAGGCGGGCCCGGCGGGACCTCTGGGGCACCTCAGGACCCAAATGATGGGCCACAGCCAAAGAAGCATGCAGGTGACCCAACGAAGAGAGCAGGTCCCAGTGCAGCAGCCATGGCAGCAGTTTTGGGTAATGGAGCTAATGGAGCCAGTACCACTACCAGCAATAGCAACAATATTAGCAGCAATAATGTTGCAGGGAAAAAGAAAGCGGATAAAAAGCGTGCATTGAGGCGACTTTAATATTTCAGTGAGTGTGTATGTGTGCTAGTGCGAGAATGTGTACATGTAAATAATAGTGCGCTGGTGATATTTTTTTGTTTTTGTTTTTTTGGACTTTTTACCGCCTTTCCAGACTGTCAATTATGTTCTCATACCTTACCTTCTGTCTTGTCATCATTTTTGTCCTGATGGCATCACAGGTTTTGTTAAATATTTCTATACATAGACACTATCAAAATATCTGGTCCTCTTTTAAAGGAAAATTTATACCTTAACTGCATAAATCATGCTGTCTGTTGTATTTTTTCTAGCCCAACAGAATGATGTTGGTAATGGATTTCACTGTGCAAAACAAACCAAGCTCACGTTTCTGTCTGTTACTGAGACTCAGCCAAACTTGACATGAGCTCTGTTTAAAGCGTTGCTGAATGCTGCTAGTACTGTGTACTGCTCAGCAAAGCTTGCTAGAATCTAAACCAGGATGTAACTTTAGTTAAAAGCAGGTTTTAGAATTGAAATCTAATTAAAACCCAAGTTGAAGTTGCCGGACAATTTCTCCCAAAGTTAACGGGTTCACTATAGGGAGAAAAATAATGTTGCGCTAATGGTTACACCCTCGGTGGCATTTTTCATTTGTGATCCGAATGCAGTAAAAGTATGTAAAGATATAGCGATGGAGTGTAAGAGATCTGTTCTCTCAACCCCTTTTAGTTTTTCTAAAATGGTTTCACTGTCCAGTATTTTCAAACGATGTTTATAATTGACATATTCATATTCAGCTGTCTAGTGGTTGTGTGTGTGAAGACCTAGATCAGTGGCTTTCAAGGAACAGGGTAGGTTGCCAGATGACTTTATAAAAAAGAATATTTTATTCTCTGTATTAAGCATACGGATGTGCCACTCATTTAAATTCCCCCTGCTTCCCTACAAAGCAGAATGTGCTCTCAAACACCCAGCTGTCGTAGCAGCGATACAGGTGCAAGTGAAAGCATCTGCTTGCCAACTTATACGTTTGATAAAATTTGTCTCCCAACCCTTTGCACGGGCAGGGTTTCCTCGGCAGGTTTTCTCTGTTCTAAATGCATGCGGGACTACATTTCCCAAGGAAACTCACTGAAGCACTGTGTTCATTTAGATAGAAAAGGTGCCTCTGAAACTCTCTGTCATCGTCCGACTTTTGGCTGGATATTTTGTGTCCATTTTAAATTATTTAAATTAATAAAACATTGAAATACGAGAAGTGAAACGTAAACTGAGTCATATTTGTTCTTATTTGTTGTGTTACGGTAATTGGTGTTCTGCAATGTTATCATTGTGTGTTAATATTTAACAGAGATTAATAAGAGAATTAGAATAATATACACAGACCAACACGTCGAAATTGCTCTCTACATTTGTCAAATCTATGAGGGCGAACAGCCGCTGTGAAGAAGCCTTGGGTTCAGGGCCTGCAGGGACTGGGATTGAACCAATGACCTGATGGACGGAACTACCTCCTGAGCTACGGCCATCCCTGATTGTGGAATGTATACACTAGGTCGAGGTTTTCATTGTTCGGTGATGCGTTCAGCTCTTAATTTTATTTATAGTGGTATCCTGTATTGCAGTGATGGAAAAACCATTATGATGTAATCTGTAATTGCATCCATCCCAGCAGAGCAGGGAGTGAAGATGCACAAGATAAGAGTGTCACTGGACCATCTAATGAAGGGCTCCAGCAGCCTCTGCTGAAGACATGCAGCAGCCCACACACCTGTGTAGAAATAGTAACCTGCCATGCAGGTGATAATCAGGCCGGTCTTAGGCATCTGGGAGCCCATATAACCTTTTAAGCGTTCCTTCAGCCAGATTTTGAAAGTGCCTGCCTCTTTTCTCACCCCCGTTGATGGCCAGACCCCCCCCACTGCAATTTCTGTTCAGTCAAATGAATTTTTCTGGATTAGCAGATGCACAGAAGAATGCATTAATTTGACTGAAAAACCTAAATTTATTTTTGCTTGAGTTGTTTACTGGGGGATCGTGAGGAGGCATTAACTGTGACGGTGGATTGAAGCCAAACTTCTATCATCCAAACCTAATGCCTCTCCTTTGCTTTATATCTGATCGTAAATGTCTAACTGTTCCTGTCTTAAACTTTAAGAAATCTCTGAATTGCCGATGCGGATCTGCGTCTAATTGACACTTTCTTCTCTCCAGTGTTAAAGCTCTTGCGCCAATCCTCTCCCCTTTCACGTTTTCTACGCTTTCATAATTGCCACTAACATAATGACACGGTTGCTGTGGCAACCGTGCTCTCCCCCCCCCCCCCGTCTCTTACAGACACAAGCACAGAAAGACAGAAGCACTGTGGATATAGGATGGCTTCATACGTATTTTTACCAGCTCGTTCTTATTGATGTGCAAGTCCATTGAGTCCAACCTTTGACTTTTGGGAGAAAGAAAAAAAAATCCATAATATATTTTTTTGTCATTGCTATTAAAATGTTGGCCATCAGCACCATTTAATTAAAGGGGGATGGAATGGAGGGGAATAAAGACGAACGCCACCAGTTGAATCGGACTAATGACCGTCAGCGCCGCGCAGAGCGGAGTTGTCTCATCAGCGCGTGAGCGACCAATCACAGCACTCCACCACCGGCGGACCTCCGTGAGGCCAGTTGCAGTCACCCATCTCGCTTGGAAATAATGAAAGGTACAAGCATCTGTCAAATGTAGCTGGAGAAAAGTTAGAATGGGCAAATCTTGAGGAGGACACGTTTGATGTTTTGACAAACCCGGAATCACTTGCCGTCATCAAGGTCCACAGCAACTTGCTGTGCAACGAACGGAATTTTCTGCTTTACCGGAGAGTTGAAACGCCTATGTAAGTGTCTGAAAAAAAATCTTAGATCATTTCATTCTGTCGTGATAATGGATTGACAGCATCCTGGTGGAGATTGACATCTGCACAACTTGCATAAAAGATGGGCATTGAAAAGAGAACCGGCATGAGTTCACGGTGTTCCGATCATCCTTCGTTACAATAACAGGCGACCATCTGAGAGACGACGAGATCCAGTGCGCAAGCTCTCCAAGCGCTGCCCAGCATCAAACCCCAGTGCGACGCACAGGTAAGACACGACATTATGCACCTTTTAAAAATGCAAACCACTCACCTGATTACACTTTAAACTGTATAATACCGTGATTGTCTGTTTGTGTCTTCACGAAAAAGGATGCGTTTGGTTTTTTTTGCACGTTTGGACGCAGGATCTGTGCTTTAGTCTGGAAAACAAAATCATTTGAATGATAGCTGCGCCGCAGAAACGTCAGAAACAGGCTCGGTTGGAAGAAAAAAACTTTGATCGGCAAATACAGTCACATAATGAACATAATGATGCTAGGACCGCTGGTAACACACATCCAGTCGGACTAATAGCACACACACCGGCACAGAGACACCCACGCACTTTTAGCCTAGTGATACATGCAAGTCATGTCCATCACCCGCATGCTTATTCATTGCAAGTTTCAATATATTAACCCAATGAAAGATGGGTCATACTCCGAAGAATCTATATATCCATATCACTGGGGTGATAAGACATCATTGCGCAGCATATTTTTATTGATAAGATTAAAGCAAACGCTCGTCCATGGCTCTCCGTGAACCTACACATCTTTTACCTCGCCATACATTTGATTAGTCATATTTCCCTCCTTGATTTACTTCGCTGCATGTTTCACATCAGCGTTTCCACACAAAAAGAAGCCATTTTGTGTATTTTCCAACAAACACTTGTTGAATTTTTTTGCATGCCCTGTCGTCTGCACAGCTGGTCAGCATCCTGCATCGGAAGCAAGGGCGCTGTTTGGCTCATTCGGTTGGATACAAATGCTTGCAATGCAAGGACTCGGTTGATGGTTTGTGTGAGTGGTTTGTTCTCCCTCCCGTGGCCACAATAACTCAAGGACGCATCTCTACACTTTGAAAATGTGCCCTTCCCCCTTAGGTTCCCATCTTGGTTCTCTCGCTCTCTCTCCCATCTCCTCTGCATGGCTTCAGTGGCACAGCATAGGAATGCCTAATGACAACATTTGCTCCTTTTGTGGTTGTGTCACTTTGCTGGAAAAATGATGGGTGCATGAGGACTGACCCTCCATATATTAACTTAGTATAAGAATTTTGAATGAGGCACATACCTTTTGGGAAGCTGTAATTACACATTTATTGAGAAGTGGTTTGGATATTTGACCAAGGAAAGAAGTGACTATAAACAAAGGCTGAATATGATACTGGCAGTGGAGCGGCGCTTGCAAGGCATCGGATTCATCTTGTTGAGGAAGAGACATGCAGATGCGATTTTGGAATCTGGTTCGGCTAATGGGTGTAGATTGGCTTCTGCCTGCATTCTCTTTCCCTGCCTCCTTTACGCACACACAGACAGAGCTGCAGTGCTATTCTGAGAGAGTTAGCTGTCTCAACCCACGCACAAAATCTGAGAAAGACAGAAAGAGGGAGAAGGAGTGATCCAGAGGAATTAGGGTTTACAGAATACCCATACTATGGTCTCTTGCATGCACACACTTACACAAACAAACACACACACACACACACACACACACAAACTCACACACCGTTTGGCATTAGCCCCACTCTGGTCACACTCTTTCTTTCTTGCCCCCCTGCACTCCAGAACACACACACATAGCTCCTTTACAGTTTCAGATACTACCCCTTTCATTTATAGAACCTGATTTACAGTCAAGATTAGCACTCCTGTGGTGTGTGGCATTAACAGTTTTGTGGATCCTTTTGGTGGTGCTGTTTTTGAGATGTGCTATGTTGTATTGGTAAGTGCTGGGAGAAATGTACTTGTGCCACCCACACACACCTCCCTCCCACTCATGGTCGTCTCTGCATCTATACCTCTGGCTCTTCCCGCTCGCCACAATGTATTTGCTCATTTAAATCCCTACCCTGAATGTGTCCCCCTGCTCCCTCTATCATTGGCTTTTCAGGAGCACATTCCCCCTGCAATTAAACAGGCACACCAACACACAATGCAAAGCAATTAATAAAATGTATAGATGCACCAACAAGCCACTGTCAGTAAGTAAAAACAAGAGGCTGCAGAGTTTCTCTCTAATAATGTGTCTTGTTCGTATTGCAGTGGACACTCTGCCAACATGTTCCAGGTTTGATTGTCGGCGTGGAAACCTGAGGGAAAATCTAGAAATCCAGTGGAGCGTCTGGGGGCACCAGAAGAGAAAACCGGTGGGAGAACTACTGCTTTAGGTTTCTCATTTTTTCCTCTGCTGAGCCATCCTCAGCAGGTCAGAGGAGCTTGTTAACTGTATCAAGTGGAGTTGGTGGTGATTTCAGCATTCTTTCTCCCCCGTCTGTGACTACATTCTTTGCTCCAGATAGGGACGTTTTGATAATTGCATATAATTATAATTTCTGCTGGAGACGGATCTGCTTCTGTCTATGATTGCCAACACCCCCAACACAATAACTTAACAAATTTACATATTTCTCAACAAAAGTGATATTCTTTCAATCTTACAGAAAAATCTTGAATAATTTTAGTAAGAGACACATGTCACATAGTGAACCAATGTACCACTCAGTTCACATCTAATTAATGATACAAATTAATAACACGGGCAACCATTTGATCCTGGAAAATGAATACAGAGCGTTTGAAATCCATGACCTTTCTTTGTAATTTTTCAATGTACTTAGCAGGCTATGAGTTGTTTCCTTTGTTTATGATTGCTCCTAATCTTCCAACTTCACTTTTTGCTACAACTTAGACCAACAACAAGGAGGCAATCATTAAAACACAGTTCTTTTCATTGGTGCACTCTGTTGATTCCATTCGATTGTTTACAAATCCAAAAAAAAACACCCAAAAAATGAAATGATAAGCTTTTGCAGACATTACTTTAATAAGTGCCCATTCTGAATGCACATAGACCTAGACTAAAAAAATCACCCAGGTGAGCAAAACCAAAACAGTGGCCATAGACTGTTGATCAATTGAGAGGATCAGCACTTGAATGACTGACATATTTTATTGAAAAAAAAATTCTATCTCGCAATCCAGCAGATGAGTTCTTTTGGTTATTGCAACATGTACAACAAAACACCAAGTACTAAAACATGAATATTGTTTTTTGATATGTCCTTTTCAGTGATTTCAACTTGAGAGGTGCTTTCAGAAGTTGAAGATGTCCTCAATGCTCAGAGTTCCTTGCTAACTTCAGACTAATACATGTACAACAGTTAGTGAAGCCCTCTAACTGTTTTTAATAGTGTAAGTCCTTTCCATTTGTTTCTATTATTACACAAAATTTCATATTCAGTTTCAAGCAAACCAAAAAATATACATGATTACTCTATATCCTGCAGGTTCTTGATGCTGCTTAGATATTTCACACGCGTTTTAGTGGGTTAAATCAGCAAAAGTGGATACAGTGCTGCAACTGAATTGACTCGACAACAGAAAATAGATCTCCTAGTCATGTAAAAATGACGCCTTCTACAAATCTCCAAGTCCTCGCTGTCTCCCTGTTCTCCCTTCTCACAACCCCACTTGCCACTGTTGTGGAGACCTCTCCATCCTCGCCTCCTCCACACAAAGACACCTCAGGGAGGCAGTTTACTGAGCAACCCAATACTGGCACCAGCTCCTCTCGCCTGCTCCTTGCCATGCAGGCCAATATCATGCCAGCTGCTCTCCAAAGCAAGACAAAATCCCGAGAGAAACTACCAGAAACCTCAGAGGAAATTCTGGAGATGCCTCCAAAAGCCCTTCATCAGGTCATGTTCCCCAAGAATGTGACAGCAGAGGCTCTTGCACCTCCGTTAGGTGCGGCACAGGTACCGCCCATTCCACCCCGCATTATGGATGTATGGATGGATGTGTGCCGGGGTTATTATGATGTAATGGGACAATTTGACAGCGCTTTCAACTGCTCAAAGGACTCTTTCATCTTTTGCTGTGGAACCTGCCACTACCGCTTCTGCTGTCCAGATCGAACCCGGCAACTGGAGCAGGAAAGCTGCAGAAACTATGACTCCCCAGATTGGGCCAAGCCACAAACAGATTCCATGATTATACCAGACGACGGTGCTGATCTGACAGACATTGATCCACTGAAGCAGCAGAGCCACAACACAGGCTTTGTCATCGGAGGTGTGGTTGTGTTCATGGTGGCTGTTGCTGTGGGCATCAAAGTCGTCTTCAACAAGGTGCAACAGGAGGCCATCCAAAGGGACCTCAACATGCCCAGGTGAAGCTGTAAACTTCCTTTTCAATCCATATATGGATAACCTATGTATCAAATAGTGTGTTCAGGATTTCATATGAATGGTACACATTCATTCTATCCTCTGAGTATTGATGAATATTGCTTTTCATCAACTGAAACATCATTGATCTTCATCAAATGACTGCTGCTGAATTCATGGCTATTTTAATTCTTCTGTTTTTTATTGCTCCCCCCACATTTGGTGTGAAGGCCCATGTAGCGTCACACTTGTCCATCCGGGCCATCTAAATATCTCTCCATATTTAACAATGGGCTTCATTCAAATAAATTTCACATTTGCTCTGTTGGGCCCTAAAAGATGAACATCTCACAGTTGGTTCAGTCATATTTATTTTTAAGACATTATGTTATTCTATATATATATATATATATATAGATATATATCATATCTATATATCATATATATATCATATATAGATATATATATGATATATATATATGATATTATATATATATGATATTATATATATATGATATTATATATATATTATATATATGATATATATATCTATAGATATGTATATATTATATATATAGATATAGATATATGATATAGATATATGATATATAATAACAATAATAATAATACATTTAATTTATAAAGCACATCTATATATATATGATATATATATCTATATATAATATATATATCTATATATATATTATATATATCTATATATATATTATATATATCTATATATATATATCATATATATGATATATATATATATCTATATCATATATAGCCATATATATATATCTATAAATATCATATATATGATATATATCTATAGATATCATATATCTATATCAATATCTATATATATATATCATATATATCATATATATATATAGATATATATCATATATATATCTATATATATAGATATATATATGAGATATATATATATATATGATATATATATTATATATATCATATATATAGATATATATATGATATATATATGATATATATATATCTAAACCCAACCGCTGTGCAGAATAAATGCTTAATGAACATATTAATAATAACAAATTCAGATGGAATAATTAAGTGAAGTAGACATGTCATAGACTGTCAGCTTAGTTTCAGTATCAGAATTTGATATGAGTTTCTAATCAGCCATATGGCCAATTGTTAATTGTCATTTTTATCATGTTTCCCTCTTTGCGTCTATTGTAACGTTAGAGCCCTGGTTGACATGTTGCGGCATCAATCGAGTCCAGTCCAACAAGATGAGAGAAACAATAGCGTGGCTCTCACTGTAGGTGACGGACATGCAACCATTGGGAGAGCACCAAAAAATCTTTACGCACCAGGAATGCCCAGCAAGGACAACAGATGTGAGTTTCTAGGCCTTTACAGAATTAGTGAAAAGCACAACCAGAGCTTTTGTAATGTTTATTATGTTATGTAATGTAACATAATGTTTGTCACATTTATGTCGGACAGTAAATTTTTTCTTTGTCCCGCAACCAAGACATTTTATAAAACTTAGCCATTGCGGAAAACAAAGAATCCTTAATTGGTTGCATGAAAACCTTAGGTTTTGCTACTAGTGATAAATTACTTATCTGTCTCGTAGGTTTAGGCTTAGAATGCAATATTAAAGTAGTTATGCGAATTGAAATGTGGAATATAGTGTTTGAATAATAAATATGCCTTAAAGTATGATGTTAAGTAGCTCTATACATGAGATATGATGTCAAGGTAATTTGATACAGATGCATGTCTACAGCTGCCTAAATATTTCTATGCTGATGAGTTGTTTTGCTGTAAACTCCCACACAGTTTTGAGCTTATTACCTGATGTTCTTTTGACTTGCAGTGGGCAATTTGCAACACAATTTCATTCACTCATCGGGCTCCAGCCCCAAACACACTGCAACCATCGGTAAGGCAGCTGCTGAAAGCTAAACATCCAAACTGTACTGTCCATTCAATAACCACAATGATTCATTTACCCTGTTCAGTATTGTTTTAAACAGAAAGCTCATTCATCTCAACAGTAATGATGATTATTGTAGCTTGGGCGGCTACGTGCCGGGTTGAAAGCAAGTTAAAATCTGTCTGTGCCAGTGAATTTTAGTAGATTGAAACAGTGCGATGTTCTGTGCCATATCTAGGAGCAGATCTCATTTAACAACCGTGTTCTCCCTCTGGTCTTTTTAGAACGCACTCCTCGAATGAACAATGCTCAGCTGGCAGCCGGAGGCACCCTGCTCTCCAGTAAACACAACAACACCAAATCACAACCTTCCTTCCACCACTCCTTGCACAACTTGGCTCAGCTGCCCCCCTCCTATGAGAGCGCCACCAAACCTGAGCTCAACAGATACTCCTCGCTCAAACGACTCGGTAAGTACTTCGTGTATGAGATGGACTCGTGTTGTACCGGGTGCTTACTCCTCACTCCCCTTACAGCTACTTCACTTCATTTCATTTGTTGTGCTGAAGCATGACAACAGCCTTGACAATGCGGTGGAGGTGCAGACCATAACGTTCATTATTATATGATTAGGATTTTTAGTGTGGTGATAAACACTGTTGGTTTTGCTTCCAGAGAAAGGTCTTGATGAGTACTCATCTGGTTACTGCACCACTAAGCGCCGGCCCCACACAGCCCAGCCAGCCCTCCAGTCATCTCAGCACCACCTCCACTGGGGTGGGGACTACACTCTAAGTGGGAGAGGTACCCTTCCTAGGCACGCAGTCCGTCCTTGGATCCCACCGCCTCCATGTGGCATGCCTGCCTCGCCCACCCCAAATCCTTACCCTCTGGATCCACCGGAGCCACAGTACAACCAAAATTACGAAACTCTCTCCAAGCCCCAGAGGAAAGTTAAGTCCAGTGACCAACTGCTAAACATGGGTGATGTTCCTGGCAACACAGGGACCTTGTCCAGGCTGTCCAAGAACCAACAACACCAGTACTATAAAGCCATGGCTGCCTCCAACAAGAACTCCAATACACAAACCCTCAGCAGAAAGCCACAGGACAGGAGAGAAGAGAGGCAGGAGCGACTGCTGATGTCACCAGACCATTTGGAGGAGAGGATGGGGGTCGTAGACCCATACGCCAACACAGGAGGGAGCGTGCCCACGCTGCCTCGTCAGCAAAAGGCCCAGTCCCAGCAGAACGTATGTGCCACACCTTCCCTTGACCGACACCACATGATCAAGATGAACTCTCACCCCACGTCCGGGCGAGAGCAGGAGAGGAATACGGGCATGACGGGGCACATGAGTGGGGGGATGGGCTGGGCAGGGGAGATGCCCGGGGCAGGGGTAGTCATGGGAACGGGAACTCTAGGAGGCCACAGTGCGAGGAGGATGGCTTTTGCAGCTAAAAGGCAAAATACCATTGAGCAGCTACATTTCATACCGGGAGGGGGCAGTGCGGGGTCAGGAGGAAGTGGAGGGGGGAGCCAGGGAATCAGGACAGGGAGTAAAAATGAGGTGACAGTGTGAGGTTTTTGCCTAATGTAGAATTTAATCTTCATCAGAATCATGAAAATAGTTTCCCTTCTATATTTAGCCATTAGATATAAAACTACAAGACAACAAGTCTGGTAATAGTTTAAATTGTTTCGGTCATTCAAATCAGTGTTATCTTGAAATTAGATAGCTTAAATTTGATTGCTCTATTTTTCAAATTCCTGTTCCCTTATGTGATATTCTACATTAGCCATATTTTTTAAACAATATTGCCATATTACCATATACAGCAGTGCCATTATATGTAGATAGACTGGGAAACTGAACCAATGTCATCCTTACACAGGATGGGGGGACAGAAATGATTTTTACTGCTTCCTATGTAAAAGAGTGAATGTAGGCGAGGGCTGTCTCTGACTGGGAAACAGCAGCCTAACACTATTGGCGGGACTCCATCTTCGATTTATACTGCGGATATACCCACATTACCTATCTGATGCCTGGGTTGCCTCGTTTTCCATGTGACCTTAGATCAAATCTACAGAGGAGCTGACACTCTGATTGCGAGAGTGGAAACTGACGTTGTTCTAACTGTGACTATGATTTGTGAGGTTCCCATCTTTAGATCAAGGTCTAATTGTAAAGAAAACAACAAAACAGCCATGGGCTACAATTTATTATGAAGCCATCTGTCATGTTCTTACAAAACATCTTGATATTAACTGAGGGCACAAAACAGCAGGTGAAAAGTTTTCTACAGAGCACAAATGCATAGACCATGATGCAGAGGTTGCACTTACACAACTGTCCTTCAAAGCCATTTATGGAGATACAAAGAAAACACCACAGAGAAAGCTGATCAGACAATCACAATTTTATTATTCTCACCAGGTGACAAATTATACGAGTCAGTGATATTTTGTACAGTCGACTGGCTTCAGAGAAAGCCAGAAACATCTGAGTACGGGGGGTGTTTAACAGGTGGTCTCCTCCTGCGTGGCTCCATATGCCATAGAGACCTGGATGGCTGGAAAGCTCTATCCATCACTATTGAAGACAAATACCTTGCTGTATCATAACGCAGTTCAGCCAGTGCGAGTAAACACACAAAAAAAGTAACAATAAAAAAAACCCAAACAAAACCGAAAAAAAATCCCCAGAACAAAAATCTTTCTTCAATAACAATGCTTATCAGTACTAAGGGCTATCCTATCCTATATACTGTAGTATGTGATATCTGTGGTCCATATAAAATGCTATCTCTTTCTCTTGATTTAGTGTTGATATTGTCATGTATTAAATATTAATGTGTACAAAAACAAGAGCAATTTAAACACAGTTCAAAGAGAAACACAGAGAAACATCTTTTTGCACAAATCTATCCCCTGATATTTGCACCAGATACAAACTTCCTTTGTATCGTGTCCTCAAGGTTTACATTCTGTACGAGCCAGATCGGAGGTGTGACTGATCAATGAAATGTATTATATTGAGTTTTATTTTTTATGGAGGGAAATCATGCTGATAAAAGAGGGAACTTGTCAGTGCATGGTTTATATTCAGTCATGTGAAAGGATCCAGAGATGAAATACTCATGAACAGAAACACAGATTTAATTTTGGCAATCTTCCTATACACAGTGCTACATGTAATTGCTATGAATATAATGGAGTGTTATTATTGATAATTATTATAACTGTTATGGTTATTATTAACAATTGTCTTATGATGTGATGTTCTTTTACTTGGTGGGATTTAAGTGTTCATTGTTTTTAGATAACTAGCATTATCATGACTAGTTGGTTTTTCATAATATCTGGTCATAAATTCAAGTTTTTAAAAACCTTTCTGAATCTTCATGCATGTCAACTCCATTTCATTGAGAGGTATTTACAGTATGCCTGGATGTTGAGGTCATGGATGCTTATATGGCCAGCTATCCAGCTATATGTACTGTGCCTAGATATGGGCCTTACTTGAGCTCAAGTGATTACTTAATTGTCCACTCGGGTACAAAAATATCTAATGAAAAAAATCTGCAGCCTTCTAATCGTACGTGTAGATGACGATGTTTTAGCAGCCAGTGAGAGAAAGGTGTGTGTGGGACAGGCTACAACGTTATTAAAGCCACCGGACTGGAGATGGTCTCCAGTGCTACAGCCTGACCGAAAATGTTATGGGTTTTACACACCAAACCCATGATGCCATAATGTGTGTGTGTCTGGATGAATGTTTATTACGCAGGTTGGAGAGAAAAGGAGTTCTAATAGAAACCCAAATGCTTCAAGTGCGGTGTCTTTTCAGGGAAATAGAACAGAGTAGAGTAGTATTAGATTTTTTAATAGAGCCACAAAAGGTCTGTAGCAAAGTCTGTAAAATCTCACAAGCCATATCCATTGAAACGCATTATCATACTTTTATAAATGGTTAATTTGTGCAAGTATTGTATTTTGTATAGCCAGTACAATCAGAATATTTTGAGTGATCTCTTTGATATTAATTTGAGGATTCAACCAATTAGGTGTTAGTATTTAATGAATTGTACAGTGCCAAACTCATAACATTTTGTTGTCTTTCTATTGTCATAGCCTCTTGCAGACATCTATGTTTAACAAAGATGGGAATCACAGGGAAATAATGAATATGGTGTACGGTTTAACCATTAGGAATTCATTAAGCGCGGATGGTTAACGGCCACCTTAAATGTAATGCATGACTATCAGTAAATTGTTTCACAAAGACTGCATCCAGTATTGAAATTCATGGATTTATTTTTCATGTCTATAAATTTCAAAATAACCCTTTTGATCAATCAATGTTTGTTCAATTCATTGATCCTCTTCGATACGGCAATGACTTACAAAGAATTTGTATAATAAAGTTGATGGGAAAAATACTTTGACATTCATTATCGAGTGTGAAGTTTCTTACGTTCATTTTACGAATGTTTTCCGAACATTTGATAGTGTTCTTGCTTCTCCTTGTGTTGTAATCTAGCAGGCATCATCATATAAGAATGGCTGGTTTAACCACAACCTCTGAAATTATATAATAAATAATGCGGTGCATTGTTTTTCACTATAACCAAAATAATGCACTACTTTATGCCATTTACTGTAAATAATATTCTAGCATGGAAATATTTGACAATATAATAAAATTATACGTCTAACAGCTAAGTCACTCTGTCATCGAGTTAGATCCACAGTTACGATAGTCAAAACACATGGCGAGCCAATAGGTACTACTGAGTATTTTACTGAGCTCTGTGAGTGTTACTGAGAATTTCATACAATATATAGTGTAATATAATATTGGATTATGGCTCCTGCATTCCAGTGTAATTGTCGGCTGAGACGCAGGTAGTTTGAACTATTATATTCTCTTGATGAGTTGTTTAATCTGAAAATCAATTAGAGACAATAAGGGGTCCAACCAGAAGCAGCAGCTCAATATTAATAAAGTCTACAGCGGGTTAGTGGGCACATATAAAGGGTCTATGTTAAAATCCCACATCATCAGCATGTGAGATATTGAATAAGCCAAAGTAAGACCATATAGTACCAGTGGGAGTTGACTCTTGTGCGATAAATAAAACAATAAGGTAAAATTATCTTCATATAACTCTTTAGAACATCTGAGTACATAGTTATATCGTATTGTACTTGCTGGATCCTTACAGGGAATTAGGGCTGTGGAGCTCATATTTAAACCCTCTAGTGAATACATTTATTGCACTGAGATGTATGAAGGCTTAAATGAAATAGAAGCCTGTGAAAATGTGCTGATACCAAGATATTTTTACATGAGCCACCAAAAGTAAACAAAAATGAATATACTCTCTATGCCTTTGCTGCCTCTTATGTATTGCAATCATTTAAATTTGCACTTTTTTACCTCTGGCTTTTGGTTCCAAGAAAAATCCTGCACAAGAGCCTTCACTAAGCACTTCATACATTAACCTTTAAATTAATTACTTTTGTTTTACACTGGGATTCCTATCCTATTATTATGTTATTATATTGTATTATTATATATTATATATAATATTATAATATATCCATATTTATTTATAACACATTCGAAAGATGCATTTGCAATTTGAATTTATCAGAAACATGTCAAATTCAAACTGCAAAAGCGTCTTTATACTTAGATCCTTAGAAAATACTCTCTGGTTCCGATAAATCTGAAGAGGGTATTCAAGATTCTGTGCTCTACATGCTCTGTTCAAATCATTACCATCCTTAAAAATCAAAGGAGCAGAAGCAAAATTATTCACATCACTTTTATTGCAGGTTCTTTCTTAAGCTACTACTGATGCTTGTCAGAGCTTTAAAAAAACACAGAGCATACCTCATATTTATTAATCATCACACTGATCCTGAAATGGCAGTGGTTGATACGAGACTGATCACTTACATGGTTAAATTGTTTATATAGGTGTATTTACGTTTTCATAAATGCATTTAATCGATAATATCACAAGTGTTATTACATTTTTTAAAGCTGAAAATTGTGATGCCAAAAGTCAATAAATTACAAGATCATGGTTTGTGGTCTATATTATACATTTTGCATAATTTAGAAAATATCCAGACAAACAATGAAATGGAACTGTGAGGAGAAAAGAACAGGAGCCAAATCTATGCTGAATAACATGTACTCTAGTATTTATTAAAATGACTCATTTTCTATCAATATAATTTTATTCATTCATGCAGAATTCTTATTTTGATACACATCAACTCAAGACATGTTTTATTTCTAACAAACCACAACACAAGCTATCTCAATCCACTTTCCAATCAGATGAACTCTACTCTGTAGTTTACCAAGAAACAACAATGAGCAACCCCGTGATGAGAGGAGCAACTTGTTGAGGGTAATAATAATAATAATAATACATTTAATTTATAATGCACTTAGAACATCTACCCAGCCCAGTAAGTTTCGAAGCTACTGTTGAGAACTGAATCAGTAATGAATAATTACTTAGTAGTAACTAAGATGCATATTTTTTTTAAATCTCACAGTAGATTTTCCTTGAGCCCTACAAGTTAAGATATTCTGACCACCAGATTCAGATCATCACATGAATCCAGCTAATGCTTTGACGTCTGGTAGATCTTATGTTTGTCAGCATGCAATTATTGTTTTAGCATTGTAGGCATTATCCATGAAGTTAGAGGAAAAAATCTCATGATTACCCAAAACTTAACATGGTAAAGAACCCATTGAAAATTAACCCAGATAAACACCTGGATCAATACTAAAATCAAATTGTTCTTTGGGCCATAGCCTACTATTAACAAAATGTAATGCAAAAAATCCCTTTAGAACTTTTAAATTAGTCCTACAAGTAGACAAACAAACACCGACAAAAACATGTCTTTCATGGAACATATCCAACAAAGACCTATTTAATAATAAAAAAGAAAGAGATTATATAATTAAGAGTTAAAAAGATTAAAGATACAAAACGTTTATTGTCATACACACAGACGGAAAACAGGTTTCCTTATTAAATTAAATTGTTCCTCTAGATTCCTCACCCAAATGATGTTGTAATGAACCGACTTATAAAGAAAGGAAAATAAAAAAATAACAGAATGTACACAAAATGAAACAAACAACATGGTACAAGCATACAGTAATGACCCGCATCCAAGTATGCACTGCATCTATATTCCCTACAAAAAAATAATTTTGATCAAACATTTAATGTTGGGCTCATGCTGATTCCCTTTTAAAATATATTTACAGATTATTTTATGGTAGTAATTATAATGATTATCTGTTTGTGAACATGTATGACATAATGCAAAGCAGTTTGAATCTATGATTGCTTAACCTTATGGGTGGATTTGGATAAAGTCGCAGGATTTTACTTTATTATGTAGCTATAAATACATGTATCACTTACAGCTATAAGAAATGTAATTTATGTATAGATATATAGTATGAATATATATTATGCTATATTTATTTGTTTAGCACATTAGGGCTATCGGGCACCAGCCATTATGTACCCTGTATAAAAGCTATCATCTCCCTACAAGATGATAGCTTCTTGTTTTTTTAAAATTATACACAGACTGGGGGTGTGAAGAAGTGGAAATTACTCTTATGAACTGAATTTGCAACATTTGTGGAAAATGACCCCCCTTTAATAAAAGTACAAACCCGCTTCCAGCCAGATACAACCGCCGCGAGCCCCGCTAGTACTACCCGGAAATATAACAAGGGCCGGAAAGGACCAATGTTTAGAGAGCACACGTCACTCACTTTTACCCAAAAAATATTATCAACGACCACCCAAATTTTTTTCGGCCTTCGAAATCTTTTGCAAAATCTCTCTGTGCGTACAAGCGGTTGTAAACAAATATCAGCGAGGCAACTGGGGTCTCGGTCGGCGTTGGTTTGAGAGGGGACGGTGTAAGCTTTCTCCCAGCTCAGCATCAGTGAAAATGGCTCTGGCTAACGACTGGAAAACAGCACGCAGAAATGGAAGCGGATGGTAGCTAGCTCAGCAGTTAGAAGAAGGCGTGACAGGCCTCATCCATTTGCAACGGTGCTCTACAACTGGATGCGTAGGTAAACTATTGGCGAATATAGGTTACGCAGATGTATTCGTTAACGCTAGGATCATAACGTTAACGGTAGTCGGCTTGTTTTTTATGTTGTGCTCTGGAGTGATGGCTAATGTTAGCAACAGCCGTATTGTGGAGTAAGAGACTGTGGCACCGAGGAGCTACATGCCAAGCCAATGTTAAATATGATGCAAAGCAGAACCGTTAAGTTTTTTTTTCACGCAAGCGAGTCCATTGATTTAGTTTTTTCCTTTAATTGTAGTCGGTGCAATTACAGGATGCTACCTCAAGTGCATCCGTTATTACTTGCGCCAGTAAGCTTCGGCTAATGTTTACATTGTGTAGCGAGTCTGATATTGATGTTAATGTTGCCCTTCTTCACAGGATTGGCGATTTACAGTAAAATGAGTGGCAATCAAATATGCGATAAATTACCTCACTCATCTGCCAATGGAACTCACTCCCCCATAGCTTCATCGCAGCAATTAGAGGAAAAGGTAAGAATTTACGAGGTGAGCAAAATGAGATTCAAAGTGAGTGATTGTAACCAATTTTCTTCTAACCTTCTCAGAAGTCTTTTCAGAGCAATTTATCATTATGTGAATAAAGATTGTTGCATATTTTAACAGTTAGAGCTTCTTCAATTTTTACGTATGAGAATATGTTTTATTTGACCTGTTCAACTGCATTATATTGATATATCCTATTGTAATAATAGCAGTTTGATGGCAACTATTGGCACACAGTGATTCCAAGTACAACTTGGTGAGATATGTCTTTATGTCTTTATGAAGTCATGTCTTTATGAAGACATATCTCACGATCTCTTTAAGATCGTGCAACAGTAACTAGGTCCTATAGATAAACATAAAAATATTTAAAGTTGCGGGATA
This sequence comes from Lophius americanus, assembly GCA_037951165.1. NCBI lineage: Eukaryota > Metazoa > Chordata > Actinopteri > Lophiiformes > Lophiidae > Lophius > Lophius americanus. The sequence goes on along the minus strand of JBBDHG010000003.1, from coordinate 1,784,690 downwards.
ATATATAGCCAATATGAATATATCTTTATTTATGTGTAATAGATCTTTTTAGCAAATTCAAAAGTACTGCACTGCACCAGAGTCATTGAGTTTTTGATCAATAGAAAATTATTTTCCAACTGTTTTATAATTAAATAATTGTTTATTCTTTAACAAAAATGTTAATATCTTCTTGATGCAGCTTCCTTAATATCAGAATTGAAGTTATTGCTAGTATCTCAAGAGCCTTTGGGTTTCTTCACTGTTGGAGAGAATTTGACATCACATTGAACATTGGTAAATTTTAAGTGCTTTTCAAAACTTTTTGTCTTTTTATAGACCAAATAATGAATCACTCCTGAAAATGATATGCAGTAAACATAGGGTATCACTGGTGGCCGGCCTATATTATAACATCATTAATACTAATTTACTTATTTATTCTAGTTGTAAGTTTTTGTGAACATATACGAACAATGTAGTGGATAGTCTCTCCTTCGTCACTATGTCGTAAAATAATCTAAAGCAAAAATTAAAAAAAAAGGTAACTATGAAATTATGGTGAACTCTGAGTCTTAAATATATGGTCTTCTGAGTTCTAAATTAAGTTATTATGTAAATAAATGACATTTTTTATCAGGCAGGTTAACCTTGCTTTCTGATGTGGCCATCAAAACTAATGATCAGCAAATAGTTTCATTTAGAAATTGAAAAGCTGGATAATGGAGAATAACCCAATGGTTCCCAGCAATTTAATGGTGCAGCTATATGACTTTGCGGTTAGGTCGTTAAATGCATTGTTTCATTTTCCAGTGATATCAGATCTAAGTCCACATTTGAAATACTAGGGATAAAATAATCAGTTACATGCTCACACGTGGATTTAACTGAAGGTGAAGCATCTGTTGTCTACTGTGCTCTTTTCATGTAATGCTCTCACCCCCTGTGTATTCTGTTTGCACATCTTCCCTAATAAAGTAATAAACAACAGGAGTGGACACATATACTGTATATGACATTTGAGACAACAAAATAAACCTTGAGATTCTGTACATAACAAAACATTTGCAGCATAAGGATAAAAGGGAAAGGTAAAGCTGGGCTCACACTATAGGAGTTTGATCCTGAGTCGCTCTTCTCAGCTATTACAGGAAATATCTAGTGTGGGATTTTGTTCAGGATCAATTTTTGCCGTTGATCTAACACACACAAGCACAGTCACAGAATGTAGACCATCATCCTCAACCTTGAAGTATGAGCACAATGCCAATAGATTAACAATCATCAGCCACCTTTATAATTTGCTTGTAGAAGGGATTGTAAATGCGTTCATGATCCATACAATAAAATATACTATATTGTCAGATCGCCAAACTTAATGTTTTAGTATTCAGACTCATCAAAATCCTTGTTTGCTTGCAGTAAATTTTCCTGTAGTTATTAGTGTAAGTATTGTAATTTTGACATTACAATACTGAATAATTTTAAACTATTCTCATTTCCTTCATTTGGGCCATTGACGTATCATAAATCTCTGTTGTGAGACATCTGTCTGTATATATAGATTAACCTCAATGGATGAGGCTTTGTTATTGGTCAAATAATCAGAGGATAGTTAAAGCCACAATAAATGAGCCACTAACTCTGGCAAGCAGTTCAGTTGAACTGAAGCTGCGGCATAACCACATAGACTACATGTACCAATACAGGCATTTTAACAGTCGACTATATTTATTCATCGGGTCGACTATTTGTTTCTCTAAGCGTAGCTATGCAGCGCCCCAAGAGATGATAGCTAAGCTTTTCACAAAAAGTATTCCAAAGAACAAAAAAGAGGATCAAAGCGGTTTCAAAAGAACGACAAAATTTGTTCTCTTGATTAATAAAAATCTCAAAATAAATAGCACCTTGGGGCAGAGGAAATGCAACACAACACAAGAAACCTGTTTTCTTACATGAAAATAAATTAGTCAAATAAATGCATATCTCTAATCATCAAGATACGCTGATTAGGTTGAGTTATTAGATTGCAACTTAATCTAGGCTATAAATGCAAAATCCACTACATTATAGATTGACATGACTCAAAATGGATAAAATTAAGCTGATAATTTATGAGAAAATAAAGATTTGTAATGGTGGATAATTTCCCAACGTGTCTTCTTAAAATATCTTAAGAAAGCACAGCTGGTAGGCAACCACGTGCTACCTGCTGCAAAGTTGGAAAATGTTTTAGGAGGTTAGAAACCGTACTCTGCCACATTCGCCTGATTTGTTGTATCGATGCCATCTGTATTTAGTCAGGTTGTAACTTATACAGAAAAATGTACCGATCTGTTTCTCTCTATGAATTTCATATCTGTTTGAATTTTGTTTTTTCAGCTATAAGAACTTCTTGGCTGAACGCGGATGAGGAATCTTGCTTAGATGAACAAAAAGGTCAACGCAGTAACTCAAAGGAAGCAAGAAGAAGTCATTTGAACTGCTTCTCAATAAAAATCTATTCTGAGCTATTTTGAAATTAGGTGGAACTCATCTACTTGTTAAAAAGGCACTGTTACCCTTTGATCATACACTCATCTTCCAGGCTACCCCACTCATTTTGGAATTCGAGTGTGGGCAGTGGATGAGCAACAGAGAGTAGTAGCAACAGAAGTAAACTATCTGGAGAGACTAACTTAAGATATAACATGTCCAAGTAGTTCTGGAAAAATAGCCTCACACTTTGGGTAAAGTCTGCCTTTACCACTCAGTGCTGGGATCATTGTTGCCGCTCCTAGCGCTGGAGGTTTGGCTTTTGCTCCCCCATGTGCAAGTGAGTGGGAAATGTTCCAATTTGGAAAATACAATCTGGACATTATAGAGATGTTAAGTGGGCATCAGGCCCACCAGTTCAAAGGCCTTGGGTTAGATCGACAACTACAGCATCAACAGCAAGTGCAGCTTCACCAGCATCAACTTCAGCAGCAGCAGCAGCAAGCTGAGTCTTCAGGAGCTCTACTGTCTGGACTTGGCTTGGGCCCCCTGCAGGGGTCTAGAGGTAACGCCTTTTCTGATTCTGCCTCGATTTTTGCCAAGATGAGTGCCCCTCCTCTCCCACCTTTACAACAACAGCCTTCCTCATCTCAGAGCTCTCGTTCAAAGTCAAGCAAGATGAGCAGCAGCTCAAGCCATTCTTCAGGTTACCCACAGTTCCTGCGCTCTTTCCACCCGTCTGAGGCAGCACTAGCACAGGACCAGTTACACCCAAGTGTAGGCCGCTTTGAACACTTTGCAGGGGGAAGTAGCACTAGTGGGAGCGTTGGGGGAATAGGAGGATTAGTAACATCAGCACCACCACCTCCTCCTCCTCTGCATCCCGGCCTCTCTGTCCCCCAGGCATCATCTGGTCCCTCCTCTTCTCCTTCCCCTTCATCATCTGGGGCCTCCTCTAATATCCCTTCTAGCAGTAGTGCAGTCAGCTCATTGGGACACCAATTGGTTGGTGCCCAGTCTGATGCACGGAGTCTTCACCAACAGTTTAGTTGCATGTTAGCTGCTAATCAGTATTTTCTTTCAGGAGTGCCTGCTAATGCTAGTTTAGAGCAATTTCTTGTTCAACAGGGAACCCATAATCACTTAGGAATTGGTTTAAGTCAGACAGGTGGGGAGCCTAATACTAGTCTTTCTTCGCCACCTGCTTTGCATTCTTCTCACTCACATGGCCACTCCACTCCTCAGTCACAACAGGGTTCACAGCAGGCTTCAGCAGCAACAGCTTCCACCTCACACTCTTTCGCATCCTCACCCTCATTCTCATCCTCACCACCCCCTCCACCCAAGCTCCCAGCCTTCATCACTGGGTGGCTTTGACTTCCAAGGCATCCCTGTACTATCATCGAATCAGATCGCTTCTCTGATGCAGCAGGAAGCAGGTTTGCCCCTTCCCTTACCACTTCATCTATCATTATCTAAAGATGATGGTAAAGGGGAAAGCAGTGGGGCCGGAAGTAATAGTAGCAGTAGCAGTCGGAGGAAAAAAGCTATGGCTGGCTATTTACCACAGAGAAAATCTGAAAGTTCGAGTAATAGCAGCAGCAGCAGTCATGGCCACAGCAGCCAGAGTGCTAATCCTAGTACTACTAATAATGGTGGAGGGCTTAGTCATGGTCAGCCCCCAGCTCTAATTGGGAGTGGGGTTGCTATATCTAATATGGGTGGAGACCCATCATCCCTTCTTGCCTCATCATCTTCATCCTCATCTGTAGTTTCTTCCTCCTCCTCCTCTGCTCCCTCTTCCACTGCTGCCTCAGTACTCGTTACACATAACTCTCACCTTTCTAAATCTGATAACCAGAACTCAATGCAACCTAATCCCACACTGTCTGATCCAGAGCCCATTTATAGTTGTGGAGATTGTGGCAAAAGCTTTCCCCACCTTTCAAGTCTTCGCAGGCATTTGCGCATGCATGAGCCAACCACAGCAGGTACTAACAATAATAATGGTGCTGGCCCAAACCCGGTTCATATTAAACAACAATCTGACCCAAGCCTTCCCCATTCGACCCAAGAAACCCAGCCCATATCCAATTCTTGTCCAAGCCCAGACAAACTATTTAATTGCCCTGATTGTGGCAAAGGCTTTAAGAAAAAAGGGCACCTCCTGCAACATGGTGTTATACATTCGTCAGCCCGCCCATATGGCTGCTCCACCTGCTCTCGGGCTTTTAATCGTAGAGAGTCACTGACACGTCATGAGAAGATACATGAGGAAAAGCCATTCCGATGTCCCGCCTGTGGTCGTGCCTTCCGTGAGAGCACCTCTCTACTCAATCATGCTGCCTCAGGCACCTGCGGCAAGCCAGGTAGGGGACCCAAACAAAGGGCCAGCAAAACAGGAACTGATGTTGAGGACAGAGTTGGGGGAGGGGGTGGAGGAGGCGGGACTTATCAGAGCAATAGAGGGGTTATCTATGGGAAAACTGAGGAAGAAGATGGTGTAATCATTGTTGGGGAAGGAGAACCAAAATCAGATATAGGATGTGATGGTCTGTTTCACTCTGGAAGGGGAGGGAATTCAAATGACAGGGACAGAACAGATGCTAAATACCCCACTGACTACTCTCGGAATCGTTACACAGGCTACCATGATGACCACCGTTCTCAAGGTAATCCATCTCCATGCTACTCTGGTGCCTCCCCCTGTGGAAGTGGGATGGCGGGCCCAGCTCTGAGAAAGGCACCTCTGGCCCCAACACTGCATCCACACTCACAGAGCCACAGCCAGCATCACCATCAGCAGCAACAGCCCCACCTGCCCCTTTCTTCTCTACTGGATGACTCAGAGGATGATGTCACGAGCTCTGTCAATAATGCAATCTCTGCTATAACAGCAGCGAGTAACAGTGGAAATAGAGGGGATGATAGGGGAGACATCATAGGAGGTCTACTAGGTGGTCTTGGTTTAGGTCCTCTGGGCTCCCCCTCATCAACTTCTGGTATGGATAAGAATTTCAGAAGTGTGGGGAACCAGGAGGCTATGAGCAGCATCCCACAGAATTCTACTGCTAAACCAAAACGTCCCCGTAAACCTAGAGCTAAGAAAGATCCTGCACCTGATGGACAGCCCCCCAAACGCAGGCAATACACCCCCCGAATGGGTCCCAGTGGGCTCCCGCGCACTCATCTCTGCAGTGTCTGCGGTAAAGGATTTGCACGCCGTGAGACCCTACGCAGACATGACCGCATCCATACCGGAGAAAAGCCCCATCACTGCACAGTTTGTGGGAAGTATTTTAGAGAGGCTTTTCACCTCAGCAAGCATCAAACAGTCCACTCAGGGGCAAAGAATTACAAATGCAGCATCTGTGGGAAAGAGTTTGGTTACTCTCAGAGCCTCAGACGGCACAGCAAACTCCACCAGAAGGGGGAGCTGGAAGAGGTGCCTACAACACCAGCTGCAGAGAACCTAAACAGTTTTAACCCAAACCCTCAATGTAGCGTAGCCCAAGAGAGGAGCCAAAACCAACCGCCGAGCACCTCCTCCTATTACTACTCTCAAGACGTCAAGCCTCAAGACACCAACTCCCAGCCACAACCTCCACCCCCACCCCAACCACCACCCCAAGCTCCACCTCGGCTATATACTTGTGCTATATGTTGGAAGTCATTCCGCCATCATTTCCATCTGACTGCCCATCACCAGACAGTTCACGAAGGGGGGGGTGAAAAGCTCTTCTGCTGTGAGGTATGTGGGAAAGCATTTGCTTACTCTAATAGCCTCACTCGACATAGGCAATCACAGCATGGCATGACCCGCTCTGAATCATCTAACCCGCAAGAAGGCAGCAGTGGATCTGGAGACAACAGAGGTGGGAATGATGTTAATCAGTCAACATCAGAAAGTGAGGCAGCAACCAATGCCCTGCTACAGATGGCTCCTTCCACAGAAGGTCATGGAGGGCAAAGTCTTAGTGTTGTTACCCATAGCCACCAACAAGCACCCCCACAAGCACCTGCTGGGTACTCTCCCCTCTTCTATGATGCTGCCCACTCTTCAGTGTCGAATACTCCATCTTACTCGCAGCCTTTGCCTCCAAACTCTACAATCATGGCCCCCCAGCATCCTCATTCACCAGCTGGTGTGAAGGGAGAACACATATATCCAGCTGGATCCCGTAGCCGTACGCTTCACACCACTGCCCCGTTCCAGCCCCTCACGGAAATGCCCACCACTGAACATCATCATCTGCATCATCATCATCATCTCTCCCACCATCATCCTCATCATCAGTCAGGTATCCAGTCCCACCAACACCTTGACTGCAGCATCCAGTTATCACATGATGACATGAGACGACACAAGAAGAAAAAAAAAAAGTCCAAAAGAGATTGGAGGGAGAATAAATGGGAATTCCAAGATTTAGTCAGATTGGATGGAAGAGAAAAGAAGAGAAAAATAAGTTGTACAATTAGACGCCAGTTGAATAAAAAACAAGGCTCTCTTCGTTTGACAATTAGGCGACGAGGAGGATCGGGTGGTGGTGGGTATAAGCTTGTCAACACTGGGGGAATGAAAGTCCAGGTCCTGTCATCTCTCGAAGTCCCAGTGAAACGTTTTGGCTGTCCCATTTGCCCCAATTCTGTGTTTTCCCGTAAAGCGGGACTGCTGGTCCATATGGCAGTTAAACACCCACACAAAGCATCAACCACTCAGGAGCGGCTAAGGTGTATGGTATGTGGGAAGCAGTCTCACAAGCCCTTGACAGCCTTCATCCATCGGGCCCACCATCGTGCCAGAGGGACTTTCTCCTGTCTACGCTGCTCCATTCGCTTCTGGAATGCAACACTTCTCAGCAGGCACAATGTGTCCTGCAGCCGCAGGGCTAAAGGACTACAGCGAGGAGATGCTAAAAGGCTAAAGCTTTCAAAGAGACAAGAGAAACAGACCCAAGAGGGTCAGGAAGAGATGCCATACCTACAGGGACCATATAAATACTGAGCATCTCTGGTATATGAAACAAGTGGCCCGCTGCAGGAGTATTTCCGTTAAAAGATGGGAAGGAGAGAAATAAAGGGACTTGAAAAGGCATGTGCTGCCTTTAGGAAAATTAGCTTCATGTCTCTGTTGACATCCACTCTGCTGACTATTAGAATAAGTGTGTTAACAACTACTGTAGAGCATCCTATAAAATTTACCTTAAATTCTTCCAGATTATATTGGAAGGTGTTTTCAAAGATGTGACTGTTTCCATAGGTTCAGTAACCCCTTAAGTGCATTGACACTATGCTTGACTGACACTGCAGTTATTAGACATGTTTAGATGAAATTACCTGCTAATGTATCTCTCTTTCCCATAACTAGAATCCCTGCTACACCTCTTACTGTATGATAGATGTCTCTGCTGTGTACTTTGTCTTGTTGTTGTTGACTTAGAGGCTCTGCGGATTTTTTAAAATGTAAAGTGCATTTATTAGGAATAGGGACTTTGGGACAATGACTTTTGTTGATAGTTTGTCAGTGCATGTTTGTTTTCTGGTCAAGTTTTTTGCTGAGGTTGTGAAATCACTCCTACAGTATGTGATGGTTAATTCAGTATATCCCCAAAAGTTTGTAGTGTTTAACTTGATTTCAAAGTTGCTCTATATTACCAGGTGATGAAATCACTTATAGATAAAATAACAAAGTTGCTGACAATAAGCATTTTAAGGATCCCTCTCCAGCCAAAATTAAGAACCATAATAAAGCCTTGCTTAGTATATTCACTTTAGTTCAACTATTTGAGATATTCCTAGCTTTTATACCAGCTAATTGAGAAAAAGTTTAAACAAGGGGACTGTAACTTGTTTATTTTATGTTATTTGTATGCTCTTTTTAGCAATGATTATTTCTACAGTAATTCACTTCGTGCTAATGACAAGGACCTACCATGATAGAAACAAATGTAATATTACATGTATTTGTATGTAACCCAATGAGTCTTCATGCTGATCTTATATGTAAGCCCTTGTACCTTTTACTTTTTGCTGATTTGCAATCATATTTTTAATGTCAGGCTTTGTTTTCCTTTAAAATATTATTTCTTTTGAGTACTTCATGTCACTTTAATCACTTATGAAATGTTCATACCCCTGTCAAGCCTTGTTTTTTTTCTTTGAAAGAAAAGGATAGTTTGGGTAGATTTCTATCACATTATTTACTGAGAAGTCAATAGTTGATTATATTTCAACATGAATAAACCTAAGTGTAATAATGTGTTTTCTTGTCATTTATCTTTCAAAGTTACCTTCTATAATATCCAGTAGATGTTACAAAGTTCCAGGCATTCAATCAGTTAGTCAAAACTACAACCAAAGCCATTCTCTCAGTTTTTCCAATTATATTTATCTTTGAAGCCTATATGACATGTATATTGTTTCTGTAACATGGGGGAATATTAGGATACACAACAAAATATTAATAAATGCCAGAGTCTTACTTTTATATTTGGTCAAATCAATCCAAGGTAATACTGTTTTCAAACAATTACTCTATACAGTTTGAGATAAATGGCTGACTTGTTACTACTAGTTCCACAAGATGGCAGTAACCAACTCATTTATACATTCGTTTTATCCTCTTGAGGGTAAGCGTAGCAGTCACATGGATTTTACACTGACAGGAGGTGGACTGGAGACTGAGTCTTGTATGAGGGTATTACATGGCTTGCTCCTATTTATTACTAAGTTAATGTCACAAAGTAAACAAAATACTCTAGCACGTGGAAAATTCACTTAATTATGATCTTTGTAAACTACATATTTACTGAAACTGCCTTAAAAAGTAAAATGATTTTTCTCATGTTAACCTTTTATGTGATTTCTTATACAATACTTTCATTATGCAGTATCTAAAAGTGCATGTGTATGTGTATGTGCATTTATAGTTGTCGCCATCCAGGATACCCTGCTAGTTATGGAGTTATATACAATATACAGGAGTACCTACTTTTAAAATATATTTAAAGTCCCTGGGTTTGCAATTACATTAGTGGTTGGATTGGCGAGCTCTATTTGCAGAATAAACTGATCATTGTTTGTGTGGTGGATGGGCAATATCATTGAATAGTGTTCTCCATATTATTATAAAAATTCATATGTAGTTTAATTTAAAATAAAACGAGCTGTCAGGATAGTTAACTGAACTGGACCAGAACCTCTATGTAATATGCTTGACACCACTGTTAAATACGTTATTTACAGTTAATTAGTTCATGGCGTTCATTTCCTTTTTTTTTGCATCCACTTTAGCTCTGAATGACTTATGCGTATTGTATACCGAAATGTAAAATTTTTGTTAAGAAAAAAAAAAGCGTGCTGTTTTCCATGTGCTCTGCAACTGTGCAGAAGACTAGACAATCCTCGCGCTTTTTGCGTTTCGAACTGGTCTCACGCGGCAGTAGCATGCACGGGGAAATCTGAGCGGGCGAACTCGACCCACTTCTGTCCAATGGGCGCTCGTCGTGGGTGGAGTCATGGATATAGAAAGCCAATCGGAGGCAGAGCCGCCCGAGACAGCCCCCTTCTCCGCGTGCCTCATACACGTGAGCTGGAACAGCTATTGTACGCCGGGAGGCAACGTGCTGAAGAGTTCCTCTCGCCTGAAAAAAACGAGTCCCTCACGTTTTATGTGGATTACCAACAAACTGGAAAAGCCATGCTGTGCTACCTGATTATAGCAGAACGCCGAATGTATGTTCTGATAAAGATGGGCTAAGCACTGAGTAACTAAGCAGAATTAAATGAGATATTATATGCAATAATATACGATGACAAAAACAGCGTATATATCTGGGATCAGTCTGGCAAATTATGCATACAGTATAAACAAAGCAAGAAAATATGTTGATTCAAAACAAATCGCCCGCACCCCTGAAGTCTGGCACGAGGGAAGGTGTGTCTCATAAATAATGTGCGAGAATTTAGATGTTTGTTAAGCCACGCCCCCTCACGCTTCACTCGTTTGTTCGATGAGGTGTGACGTCACGTGAACTACCCGTGTCTGTTCCAGCTGAGAAAGAGAGAGAGAGGACAGTAGGACGTGTATGTCGCACAGCCCAAACAGACCGTGTGCCCGTGACTGGATCCACCGGATGCAAAAAAAAGTACAGACAGAGAAAGGGGAAACGACCCCTCCTCCACCCCCCCGACGGACACCAGACCGCGACAGCAGAGGAGAGAAACACCAACACAACTTGTCATTTGACCAATCCAGCCACTGACCTCGTCGATGTTTGTCTACAGTCTTCTCTTCGATTGTTTTGATTTGCAAACTATAACGTCTTTGTGATTGCAGTGCGACAAACTCTTGATTTAACTCTTTGACTTTGAAACGTTTTTCCTTGCATCCAGCGGATTTTATTGTCATTTTCACCCCCTTTGCATTTTTCTTTTGGACAATATTCTCACTTGGAGGTTTTGACCGTTCCTCCCACATTGGACCTCTGAGAATAACTGATAGAAGAAACATCTACTGAAGTGATTCAACAACATTAACAGCAATGGAATATTTTGATGACAGTATCACCGCAAGCAACTAAGGAAGTCTTCATAACTACATATAAAAGGTAAAAGTTGTTTGTGTGTCTGTTAAATACAAGTTGTCAACAAGTATAATTAAATGTGTCTTTAATTCTCAAACTTGTAATTATTTAAAAATGGCAGCTTTATTCTGTGTGAATACTTATCAAAACTCTCTCTCTCTATTTTCTACCCCCTACCCCTCCTGCTCGCTCGCGCGCAGTCATCCAACAGGCTATTGGTAGGTTCTCCTGTCAGCTTGCCACGCCCCTTCAAGTGCCCCAGGTGTCTTTCTGCAACCCCGTCTGGTCCAAGATGTCCAGGCAACTTACCCAACTTCCGACCCCCGACCTCCCAGCTGGCGCAAGCCCACAGTTTGGTGGTTGTTCTCAGCCTGCAGGCTCCATCACAGGGGGGCATCTGAACTCTATGACAGGTCTGAAATCCCTTCTGCAGCACCCCATAAAGGGAGACCAACGTTTAAAAGCCCCATCTGACGTAAAAGGTGAGAACTAAGTGTTGAATACAGTGCTGTTTGTGTGCAGCACAAGCACATGACTACCTGTAATCAGAACATTCAATGACAGAGCATGAATACTTTAATTTATACCATATTGGCCAGAACGTTATTGCATTAACTGCCTTTGCCATATTGCATGGCCAAAAATTCTTCACCAAAGTCTGATAGACAATTACACATTCATTACAACTCCAACATTACATTGATGAGTATTTTATTGGATTTCAGTCATTGCTGATACTTCTTTTTAATTATAACGACAAAATAAGTGATGATAAATTATGTGGTTGCTGTAATGATTTGCTTGGACACATAATTGTTGTTTACTTTACCAAAAGGTTTTGTTAACTTTGCAGACATTTGTAGACATTATATATATGTTATGATAACAAATTGGTTTTGGCTCATGCTTAATGCTGCAATTCAGTTACCATCTGGTCTAGCTATGTGTGTGTGCGTGACAGAAGGAAACCGTTTTATTTACAAAATTGCAATTATGGGTACCCCTGCCACTAATATGGATGGCAATTTATTTTACATGCAATATACAGTATGATAATATCTTATTCCTAATAATAATATGTGTGTTGTGTGATGAAAGCTTACTCATAACAAAGTTGTTCTTCTTCATCTTCAGTCTATACTAATCATGATTATGCTCTTCCATGTCTGGTAGATAAAAACAGGCTGGACGTTGATGAGGAGTCCTTGGGAGTATGCCCCCTGAGGAATGGCAGTGGTATAGGCAACAGTAACAGCAGTAATGGCTGTGGGGGTGGTGTTGGCGGAAATGGATCAGGGAATTTCAACCACTTCTTGGGGCCTCTCATGTGGGATCGTACCCTGCCTGCAGATGGGGGCCTCTTCCAGCTTCAGTACATGGACCTGGAGGAGTTTCTGACTGAAAATGGAATGGGTAGCATGCATAACAACAACAGCTCCAGTTCAGCTCAGATCCCATCACAGAGTTCTCCATCAGCTGTACCCAACCAGAGCTCCCAGTGCCTAACACCATCATCCCCACCTGGCTCTACATCTTCATCGCCTTCCTCCTCTTCTTCACCGTCACTTATTGGCTTGGAAGTGGCTCAGCCTCAAAGCCTTGCTGGAGGGAGTGACTGTCTGCATGGTGAGTCCACTTACACAAACCATTTTGTTCTTAGCTCAATAGGTTGAACAGTTGAACGATAGAGTGAATAATAAACAAGGACAGTAACGTTTTCAAGGTCTCTTTCATATCAGCTCAAAACAACAATATCAGAAAGAGGGTTCTGCAAACTTTGCAGTGTTGACAAACTGGTAGAGACATATTGTCTCCTGATATGACACTAGTAGACCCTACAATTCATTAATGGTTGAAATATAATCAAGGTTATGTGTTGTGCTTGTAATTTTCCGCTAAGTAACTAGTCAGCATTTTTTTTTACCCTGGTGTTCGTAACAAATGTTATGGTGACCAAGCAATTTTTCCATTCTGTGGGGACAAACTGAGGGCAGGAGAGCAGCCTCATGTCTTTAAATGCACTGTCAACTTGAAAGAGAAACACAGAATCAAGATAGGGCCGTTTAACCTCCCTGCTACATCTGGTAGCACGGTGGTGGGTTGAAGTTCTGTGAGGGAGCCAGGGAGGAAAAATAAGGAGAGGTGGAGGCTGTTATTGTGCAGTGGTGAGAGACGTTGAGTCAACCTCATGGCCATGACAAGAATTGATTTGGTTTGGCATGTGACTGATCTATGTACTGCTGTGTACAACACAATCAGCATTCAGTCCCAGCCAATTATTAATGTAAAACAGTGTAACAACAGGATAGTGTGCACGCGTGCGCGCAGGCCAACACGTGTGTGTGTGTGTGTGTGTGTATGTGTGAGAGGGAGAACTGCAGTGTGTTTGTGGTTGCGTGTCTTTAAATCTCTCCCTTCTTCTCACGCCACGGCCATGTGTACGCGTCAGTACACGTGCAGAGGCTGTGAGTACTGGAGTGAGAGAACTAGAGGCAGGGCCAGTGGTCATGGAGGAGGAGCCCACAGGAGGAGGGGCTGACGAACCAACAGGAAAACCTTCCTTCTTCCCTCTGCTGCTGGTAGTCAAACCAAACATTTGATCAACAGTGACTGACATTAAGTACACTGATATCCAGCGGATACTTCTATGGTGTTTGGGAAATTTTCTTCCGTCTTTCATGATTTGGAATTCAGTTATTATTTGAATCACTTTATATACATATAATCTCGGATTTACATGAAAATAAGTCGAGGTAATGACTAAACATATGAATTATCAGTTTTTACTCTGCGTAAAGTTACATTTTGTTAATAAAGCGCATTATGTGGCTTAGATTAGTTACCAGAAGACTGAATAATTCTCATCCACTAAATCTTTGAAACAGAAATCTTCTATTCTAACCTGCATTATCGAAGGTGCCTGACCAACAGCTGCTTCATGAATATTAAATGAAGCAGCATCAAACATGTAATAACATTAGTATTCCGAAAAGGAGTGGGACTTCTGTTGGCCTTCACAAACAACGTCAGGCCTTCTCAGAATGCTGTTGTAAAAGTCCTCAAATGTGTTTGGTCCCATCGTGGATAATTTCTTATAAAGTGAAAGTCTACTGTTCTCCAAGTCCACCAAAATCGACTTTGTAAATCTGCATTCCAGAGTTTCCCAAAAAGCAGGGTGAGGCAACTGGTACACAGCAGGCCTAAGTATGAGAGGGTTTAAATATCAACAAACACTAGATCAGGTGGTTGCTCTGACTTGTTTCCCGGTGTTTGGCTTTAGAGCATACTTGTGGTACTGGGTAGCTTGTGGTATCCACACTAAGATTCAGTGATGTTAAGAACTGCTGAATGTGTATTTAGGAGAATGCTTGACTTCTTCTTGGTGTGTGGGAAGCAGTTCTCTCTTTGATTTTGTGTGTTGTGGAGGCATTGACTTTGCAGAGCAGAAAAATGTCATGAGGGAAAAAGGCCTGTCATGATAACTACATTTGATGGAGTATTCAGCAGCAGTATGTTTGGGAGTTAATTATGATAAACTATTTTATTTCTTTCTAAGCCCATCATGTAACACTGATGTAAAGTTGATATATCAATAGAAGAGCGAAGACAGATTAAGATTGTATTCTTAATGATTTTCAACCAAGTAAAATGTAAAATCAAATCAAAATAAATTAGTTAATTCCTCAACTGTCAATATGGTGCAGATCCATTTTGCCGTTTTCGGTTTGGCTATCGTTGAGGTCCTGCCATGACATTCTTATGGCAATAGAATGTTGCATTAAGACACAGATGTGTCTAAGTTGCTGTCTTATCAGGTCAGATGTGAAAACTTGTCCCCTATTTTGCATAGCCACTACTAATTGGCTAGATCTTTGCTTTACAGGTGGCAACACATTTTGTAGTGAGGATACCTTGGTTTTCACCCAACAGCAGCACCTGTCTGTTCTTTTTTAAGTACTCTGTTGAGTCTTTAAGGTAATTATTTCCCCGAATATTTCTGGGATTCCTATCATTTATTGTGTTTTTGACGCTTCTCTCCTTGCAAAATGAAATAATAATTGGTGTTTTTTTTAAAAGTAAGATTGGTCAGACTTCAGTGTAACACAAACACCTTCCTAGAGTAAGTTGATATTGGCGATAAAAGTTATAGTTTTTTTTGGTTCTATTGTGTTTGACTTCACAGCATTCGTAACATGAGAGTTTACTGAGTTGGTATGGGTATATTGGAGTAAGGAGGACTTTCTCTCGTATACGGGAGGAAAGTCTTTTGAGCGAGGTACATTGGGTCCCAACAGGGGTGGGGTGAGATATCCTTAGGTGGGTTGAGGACCCACTTAAAAGAGACTGGATTCAAGGGGAGGGGTAGAAAATGATAAAACATCTACACTTTTAGATTTCTGTGGTGGTATTTAGTTGTGGCTTTGGTCATCCAGAGTTTGTGGTGTTGATTAATAATATCAAACATGGAACAACATATCAATAAAGTTTGTGATTTATTAAAGCATTGCTTTCACTGCAGACTGCTTATGAATATTCCATACGAGTCCCAGGACCCTAAAAAATAAAGTAAGATACCCAAAAGCAAATATTCATAAGGATTTAAATCTTTGGCAATTTTCAGGGTTGTAATATTGATCATACGCCGATTCTTTGAACAGGTTTATCATATAGAGCTTTATATAAAAGAGATTAGGTGTAGGAAATCTGCTTGAGACATAAAACAAGCTTGAATTTACGATTGACAAGTATATATCACAGGTTCTATTCTTCAGGTCCTATTATATCTGTTAACATGTTTGCTTAAATAATTGAACATGCACCGTCTTTAAAAACAGCAAAGTTCAGAGGAATGTGTTGATTCATACAATGTGAAAGTAACTCTCTGCTTCCATCTGCTGGTCGCCAGGATGTAGTACTGCAGGAGTTAATTTTGTCATTTCAATGTCAGGAATCAAGACTCGGTGAAATGAAAGGCATCTCAATCATATTATCCTTCCTTTAATTTCAGGGAGTCAGACGAGTGTGAACGACTCCTGTGAGTCACCCTGTTCCTCCTCTTCATCCTCCTGTCCACCTTTGCTGACGCCAACGGGAAGCGGACCAGATGTGGTTGAGATGTTTGACATGGATGCCTCAGACACGATGTCGAACTCCTCTGGCCAGCAGAGCTATGATCCTACAAGGCTCTCCTTCAATGATGATGAGCTCAAGCCACAGCCAATGATCAAGAAGGCTCGCAAGATCCTGGTGCCTGATAACCTGAAGGTGAGTCTTTACCAGTGGACAAAAAAAATAGATTCAGCTTTGATCAGGTCATTTGCAGCCATCATAAATCGATACATTTTGTGTTATCGGTTTGAGTTTATATTGCTTAAATTGGTCCAAAACCTTAACATGATTATTTCAGAACGAAACAATCAACTGATAACGGTCTAATTCTACGCACACATTATTATACTAAAGGAGAGTGTAATGCAAGAGTAGGCGTAACTGACTTGAGGAAAATTATCAATCAAAATGGGCATGCACAAAGACCTGGACTCACCCCTTCAGTAGTAAGGAAGTAAGATTTATTTAAACAGAACACATGTGCCATCGAGTGCCATAACTTTTAAGAAGCTGGATAATTGCAAACACTAGAGCATTAAAAATAGAATTTACCAAACAGAAGTTAATAGAAGAGGGCACTGACAATTTTGAATAGCTGGATAATCAAATAAAGTACAAAAAGTCCTAATTCTAATGTTGGCAATATATGGAAGGCCACCAAATATTTCACAGTAAGTGACGATTTTCCCTCAGCCACAAACTCAGTACAGATTAAACACTGAGGACGAAGAATCTGAAAGGAGCATGTCCAAAGCTCCTTCATAGTCAAACACCCACATTGCCAATAACAGGATATGATGTAGGATGTACAAAAGTACAAAAATAATCCTTGCTTCTTATAAAACAAGTCTGACCATTCATTGACCATTTCATTTCATTTCATTTAAAGAAATGTATTCTAATTGGGTCATCAATCTAAGCTATCTTTTTCTATCCTCCCCTCAGGACGAGAAGTACTGGACCAGGAGATACAAGAACAATGAGGCAGCAAAGCGTTCCAGAGATGCTCGCCGCCTCAAAGAGAATCAAATATCTGTACGTGCTGCCTACCTGGAGAGAGAAAATGCTGCCCTTCGACAGGAAGTGGCAGAGATAAGGAAGGAACTGGGCCGCTGCCGCAGTATCCTTAGTAAATATGAGAATCGTCTCGCTGACCAGTGATGACAGCGTGGAACATAATCAGGAAGTGGAGGAACAGACGCTGGAAAAAATTTCAGACTCTGATTTTTGGGTTTGCACGATGGACAGAATGGCGTCAAGAAAATGTGATGATGATGAGGAGGAAGACGATGATTATGATGATGAATGTATAAGACAAAGAGAGGTTTGTGTTAGGAAGCTCAGGTGTCTTGTTTTATTGAGGTGTCAGCTCTTAAAAGTGAAAGACGGAGAGAATAATTTAACAGATTAAAGATGTGACTTTTAAGAGTTTTCTTATTGGAGAATTGTATATTTTTATAATACTTAAGAAAAAATTAGAGGGAGAGCAAATTTGAAGAATAATTTTGTATATTTTCTACATTCAATGGTCATAGAGATGGGAAAAAGCTATAGTAAATATCTTTTTAATATAGAAGAGTCAGAAGATGTTTAACAGGTGGTCAGCCATTTATGGGGGTTTTTCAACGTGCTTATTATAATGAGGATGCCGCAGCAGGGTTGAGGATGCATGTAACAATTGTAATATAGAGAGCAAAAGTTATATTATAATCATAGTTCTACATTTTTGTGGATTTTACTCAAGCACTTATTGTTTTCCCTGTTATGTTTCAGTCACTGGGAATGGGTGTGTTAGAGAGAGACGAGGGGAGAAACCATGTAAACAGTCCAGCACTATCTTCAACACTTGTCTCAAACAGTCTAGTGCATTCTTTTTAATAGAGCAGCTTCATCCTCTCAAAGTGAATTCCGCATCAACATTAGGTTTATGTTCTTAGAGCTTAACTTTATGGAATTGGTACAAACGTGTATCTTTGACTTTCTCGCTTTTTCTCTAACCCAGTCGAGTGCTTTTGATCTGCTCTGGTGTTGTTCTGTCTTACCCGAGCCGGTGAAAGCCTGCTGTTGTGACGCTCTGGGTGACTCTGCTCTTCTTTATCTTCCTTTTGAATAGTTGGGACATTTCTCTTCTTCTGTTTCGATATCCGACTAGTCTATTTCTGTCTGCTCTCACTTAAAACCAATCCCCTCACAGTTAACTAGCTCTCTCCATAACATTGTGTTCCTGTCTCTCTCTGATTCCTCAATGGTACATACAATATTTCAAATGTGTTGTAAGGTATTTTAAAATTGTAATTACTCTTCCCAGTGTAATGCACATTGTTACTTTACATTATGAACACATTTTAATTTTAAAATATGATGTGGGGATATTGTGTATTTTGGATGGGCCTATACTATTTTGTGTATACATGTATTCCAGGAGATGGGTTCAATATCCCCACTGAGTGGAATGGTGTTAATTTCTCAGATTTCTGGGAGAACTAAAAGCCAAAATTTCCTTCGTTGATTTACAAAGCATGTTGCTATTTAGTGCGTTTTTCAGTACTGCTCCCTCTTTACTGTTTACTTTTGTTAATTTTTAGTTTATCTATAGACATCTCTGTGTACCAGCAACACTTACAAATGGGCATGGTACATTTTATGTTCCTGGGGTTGGGATGGATAGTTATAGAGAGTGATTTTAACCCCATTAATGACCATGATGAATAGTTACCATAACTGCTATTATTATTGTTATGATTACCCCCCTTGTTGTTGTTGTTCTATAATGGATATGTTTTTCTTCATTTGGACATTATCTGTTGCACCTTGAAATATATTTGATCTTCAGAGAGACAATTCAAATGGATCAAAACCACACTGTCTGCTATTTGCATCCTTTCTCAGACCTCCACAAATTACTTGGAACACTACTGCCACATGGATTTTTGCCAGCCATGGATTTCAAAAGTGTGGCTCAATAACTCGGACATGATGTTCATGCAGACTTACTTTCCCTTCATGATGAACTCTGTCGTTCTTCAGTGTCGTCTGGACTATGCACACTATCAGCACGTTGGTTCATTTCAGCCTTTGCCACCTCAATCAGTGATTGTCTGCTCTCCCAACAGGATTTAGTATCTCATATCCTCTCAGTTGTGGTTGATTAATCTTTCACTGGCTCTAATTGAACTACAACTGCCTTGCTGCATCGGTGGTGTTCATGATCAGCCAGCCCATTCAGTGCTGGTTATTTGGATGTGGTCAAGATTTATTCAAAATCACCAATAAAAGATTATTCTCAATCACTACTGCTTTGCCTTTCATTGTTTCCTATAAAATGGATTGTTTTAGCATTCCTGGTTCTCTTAGACTTTGTTGGCCTGCATCTTGTATTAAAGCAGTTTTGACCGCAGGAATGAACGGCCACTTAATTAATGCAATTAACTTTGATAAGATCAGACCAGAATAGGCACTAACATACACATAGACATTTTTTTTTTTAACTCATTTTTTCCCTTCATTTAGTCCATTCCTTGAGTAGACAGTTCAGTCCAAATGGGCACTCCTGCCCAAGAAAAGGAAACACTGCTCCCATCTGGACAGTAAAGACGTACGTATCTGTTACATATCTAAAAATCAAACTCTCACTCCAATTCTGGGAATAAGGGGCCCATGAACAGGTTGGAGCTAGAACACCTACAGAAGAAGCTGGTAGGGTTATAGCATCACTATGTGAAAACTGCTGTAAAAACAAAAAGTAGAATAAAAGTTTACATTACAGTGGGTAGCATGGTGGGATGTATAAGAAGAGAGCTCACTATGAGTTCTCCTTCTACACACTGAGTCACTCAATTCAATTTCTTCCTTTTGATTGCATTTCCTGTTTGTTTTTTCCTGTTTGTTCACAGTAAGGAGACCCCCGCCCCCCCTTTATCTGCTGTCTCAACAAAAATGGGTGAAAGGTCCTTCAGAGTGGAATTTTCCCTGAATTTCTCCTTCCAACGCGAACCAGATGTCTTGCTCTTGGGCTGTACCCCCACCCTTTGTTCCCCCTTCCTTAAAAATGCTGTGTCTGTGTGGCCCACCCTCATATCGCCTGAAGTCTGGCCTTGAGGATGGATTGTGCACTGCTGCTGCTGACCCTGTGGGCTTTGATTGGAACGGCATCCCTGCAGGCGTCAGGTAAGTCCTCTGACTCCTCAACACTCACACCTGATAGATATCAATGGACCCTGCATGCACAACACACAGAGATGAACCCTTTCTGAATACTGTGAATAAATGAGGAGAGACTATTTATTGTGTGTCTGCATGCAGTGCAATTAATGAACAGCTGGGCTTTCCCATCCGTCCACTTTTGCCCAGTAAATTATATTTCTTATAAGTAATAACTACTTGAAGATGATCATGTAATCAGATCAATCAGTTAAATAGCTGCACTTCTCAAAATTAAGATTTATAATGGAATGGACTAACTAAGGTTGTGATCGAGTAATATATAATATATATATAATAATAATATACATTTTGAGGATTGGAAGTGCACTGATTGAAATAGAACTCAGTCGAATCAGGAATGTTTATTCCAGATAAATGTTACTGCCGGCCATGGGTTGCAAACATATAGGTGGATCATATCTGGCCTTTCAAACACCTTCTGGTCTTTCCAGGTGTTCCATAATTCTTATCCGTATCTCAAGCGGAAACGATTTTGGTTGTCAATATCATCGATGATGCAAGTGTGCGGTCTGTACACCATGTCTTTCAGCAGCTCTGAGGTAATCATGTGTGCATTAATGCTGCACATGTGTGTTAACATGTGCTGTGGGCTGAGTGAATACAGTAGCACACATGTTTTCATTCTGAGAAAAGAAAAATGGGGGGGCTGTATTTCGGGCTCCCTCAACCTCCCCCCTCCCCTTCTACCCTCAAATCTGGAAGTTAAGGGGGTGTCTATGTTGGAGTTTAATATCAAACAGGGTTAGGGTGTGGTTTAAGATGTGTGATGGGGAACATATGGACAAGGGAGGAACACTTGGAATGAATAAATATACTATATTACTCCTATAGAATAATACTTTTCATACTGGGATTGCAAAGTTTTGATAGAATTAGTTGATTGAGAAAAACCTACAAGCCCTAGTCTCAGATGACACCTTCAGTTTTCCATGAAAATAAGATTGATAGCTGAATGACAAAGAGTAATAAAGCCTGTCTTAAAATAGTTACCCATCTGGCAACCTGGATGGAAAATATTTGCCGAGCTACCCACACTCAATTGACTTTCCTTCGAAGAGAAAACAAACAGAATTGGCAAACAGAATCTCAGTTACGACCCTCAGCTTTGCACTTTTACAAGGGGTCATGAATGGAGAGGAAGCAAACAAAGAGACAATCGTTGTGAAAGTGTGTGACGTGTCACAACAGGGTCGTGTTCGGAGAGACTTCTGGGAGAGGAGAGGAGGAGGACGTGTCCGCGACCCTGCAAGACCGACAAAGACTGTGGTAATAAACGCCAGTGTCTGTGTGACGGCCAGTGTGGTCTCAGCTGTGTGGCTCCAGGTACCTATCTGCATGCATGTGTGTCTGTGGTTGTCGCGGTGAGCACCAATGTGGACTTAGTCATTGAAGGCATCCTTATGTACCTAGCTGTGCAGATATACATCTCCCTGTGTGTTTTTCTTGGACAATAAAATGAAAGCTTAGGTTTTTTTGAAGTGTTTGTACGTGCTGATCAAAGGCTTTTGAATGGGTCTGTGCATTGCCGTTAGACAACGTCATTAATGTTGTTTCAAAACAATTTAATGTTGTTCATGTGTCTTTTACAAGCAACAATCTTGCACATTCTGAGAATTGTTCTGTTCCCTTATGCTGTGCCGTCTCTCCTCTTTGTTCTCCTCAGGCCGTACTTGTCCCTGGCCGCCGCCCCCAGGTGAAAACTCAGTGGCTCGCCTCCTATCTCCCACTAACTCCTTTTCTGCCCTGCTTGAAGTGCGCTGCAAGCCAGGTTTCACATTGCCCAGTGGCTTGGATGTCATTATTCGCCGTTGTCAAGGTGACCGACAGTGGAGTGGAGATGAGCCCATTTGCACAGGTGGGTTTAACTTCAACAGGAAAATGCTTCTCTCTCTCGCTCTATACCCTGGATCCCTCACAAACAGGAGTTGACAATACAGCTCATCAAGGTGTGGAACAACATTGAAGCTCTTATTTGTGACTATCTCAAATACAGACTTAAATAAAAAACAAAACTGAAGCAGCTAGAACAATCACACTTTGAATGTGTGTATCCACGCAACTGTGCAGAGTTCATGCAATTAGGTCAATAATGAAATGAAAAAGATTGAACTAAGCTCATTACTTCCGTACAGTAATTATGCTGTGTGTCAGACAGACTCAGAGTGGGAGAGAGAGATAGAGAGAGAATCAGAGAGAGAGAGAAAAAGACATTGAGAGAGAAATTCAGGTCTGAAAACCTCTGAGATTGTGTTGGCTGAGACATTTCACAACTGGGACTGCTTTTCCTCGTCACCATAGCAACCAGAGCGTTAGTTGTTCATATTGGCTATCTGAGGAATTTTCTGCTGAACTGTCAATCATTTAAAAAAAGAGAGAAAAAGCTGAGCACCACAGACATGTGGGTCAGCATGACATATATGACATGACTTGTATGTTCTGTGTTGTTTTTGTTTGTACACGCTGCAAAGAAAATTCTATTTTCCATAATTTTATCTGTGAAATAATTCTTTCTTTTTATTGGTGGAGTTGCTGGAGCTATGGTGGGATTATTAATGCGCCTGTTTCATATATTCATAGAAATAACTATACTGTAAGGAGTTAGAACTTTTTACCCAAGGGACATACTAATCAAGATAATTTAAACTGCACTAAATAAACAATAATGCATAAAGCGATATTGCAACACATGATGCCAACATAGAGAATGAACATGAATCATGTCTTGAACACGGTTTCAGGATTAGTTTACAAGCATATTATATATGTCATGTTGTTTTTGTGTTCTGCTTGAGAGCACAGTGCCCGGATGTTATCACACATTTAAGTAAGTGTGTGAGGAGTTGAAGCTAATTCTTAAAAAGTACACACAGAACTTTCCAATAATTTAAACATTACCACGAATAAGGGCTGTGCCCCAAGATAATTATGTATTAAAACATTTTTTCTTTCTGCTGCAGGTCTAGATATAGAGGGAATGATCATGCTGAATAAGTGGCTCATTAAAGAAGACATTTCATCTTCTGCTGCTGAGCAGCCGGATTATTTCCAACACAGTGCCATAAGGCTGCACGGCTGTGCATAAAGTAATGTCATCAGTACTTTGTTACTTATACAGCTTATCATTATACAGCACTGGATTGGGTTTTTCTTCATTGGTTGTATTAACCTGACAACTCTGATTTAAAAAGAATCCTACATGATTTCAACTTTAAAGCTCTGAGTCCTGCCGCATTAATCACACATCACCCCCAAGGCTTGATATCTTTTCAAAGATGTGAAATGAGGATAGGATTATCAGCTCTCTTGGAGGATATCCTCCTGCCGAGAGATGGGCAGAAGGTAGGTGGGTTTTGAACGTGTGAGAGTGTTTGTATTGTGTGTCGTTTTCATGTGTGTTACAGTGTGAGTCGAGCGCCTTTATGCTTGCTGCGAGGCAGTGGGTGGCAGATCACTGTCTAAGTGGCACAGAGCTGCATGTACACAGTGTGAGTGTGAGCAAGTGTGTAAGTGTGTTTATAAGAGAGAGGTAGACTTTTTTTTCTATACAGATTAGATGTTGGTTTGTGTGTGTTGGGGGGATTTCACGTGGTACGTGGACACACACATGCATGTATGTCTCTGTGCTTGCATACATGCATGTGTGTGTGCGTGTCTGTCCGTGCATACATGCATATGTGTGTGTGTGTCTGTGTGTGCATACGTGCATGTGTGAGTGTTTGTGTGTGTGGGTGCGTGCATTCATGCATGTGTCTGTGCGTGTATACATGTTTGTGTGTGTGTGTGTGTATACATGCATGTGTGATGTGTTTGTGTGGGTGCGTGTATACATGCATGTGTGTGTGTGTGTGTGTATACATGCATGTGTGATGTTTGGGAGGGTGCGTGTATACATGCATGTGTGTGTGCGTGTATACATGCATGTGTGATGTGTTTGTGTGGGTGCGTGTATACATGCATGTGTGATGTTTGTGAGGGTGCGTGTATACATGCATGTGTGTGCGTGTGTGCGTGTATACATGTATGTGAGTGTGTGTGTGTGTGTTTGTGCGTGTGGGCGACAGTCAGGAGAGTCATAGAGCTCTCTTGCTCATGCTGCTCCAGGCCTTTCTGTTCCCTGTTCTCCTCTGCTCTCTTCCTTCATCATCTTGTCCTCTCATCTCCTTCTCCTCTTCCATCTGAGGCCGCTGATAAGGTCTGTCTCTTCAATGGGAGCCAAGGAAAAGCTTGCCGCTCGAGGCTATTTAGATTGCGGTCGGTCCAAGTTTCTGTTTGCATGTTTGTGGGAGAGAGACAGTAAAAAACACAACATTTGGATCATTTGCCTCAATCAGATTTCTTTGGTTGATTCAAAATCCCTGTGTTGTCATTTTAAGATGAATTTGATAAACCTGCTTCGTAGTAGTTTGGTCCTGCAGCATGTGTGGGTGGCAGCAGTACGAGGCAGAAGAAGGAGCGATATGTGAAAACAGAACTCAGCTCCAGGCTCTCATCCACAGCCAAACACACTTGTAACTCTCCTCTCCCATAGGTCCCTTTACATTCTTATATTAAAGTTTCTCGGGTTTTTGATACCTAGGACAGCCCCCAGGCAAGAGCCGTGTCTGTCTTTCATGTTCAACTCCAAAAACCCCACGTTTGATGGAGCTCAGGTCGCTTCAGCCTCTCTGCAAGTACCACTCTAGATATTTCTATTTCCATGAGCGTGAGGCACTCGAACCTGTAGGAATGAATAGTGCCAGGTATTATACAATCACATATGTAGCTGTGAGATAGGAAAGGTTTGGGGCGGCGCTTCACCTGCACATCGAACTTTGATTTGTTACCTAAGAAGAGGTATTTCAACCTAAATAGAATAAAGCATTGGTTGAAACGCCTCTGTGGGTCACAAACTAAATTCAAACCTTGGTTTCAAGTCATATGAGGTAGCATTATAGATGTTGTCAATCCCTGCATCTTTTCATCCTCTTTCTTCTTTCCTTTTCCTCGCTAACAGCTGTTAACTGTAATGTCATACTCAAATCCATCAGTCATACACTGATTCCACTGTTTCTGTTTGGTCACTCATTGAATGTATATGTTTATTTAATTGAAGCGCTCATAAAATACACACAGAATTCTAATGCGTTTTTGTCTGAGTATAGCTCAGCACACATTGCTGTCACTATAACAAAGGGCTGAAGGCAAGTGAAAGTAGAAGTACTACAGTGTCCAATACGATACTATTACAATAGTAGTACACAAGTTCTAACCACTGAATGTACTTAAGAAAACAGATGCAAACGTGTTTAATATGCAGATGATGACCCATGGTGGTATTTTATATATATATTTTATTTCATAGGTGCTAGTATGTGATGTTACGGGAAGTCACTGCCTTCACTGCTCAGTGAGCTTTTACTGAGTAGCAGCCTTACTGCTCATCCTCAATGCCATGAAAGCTGTGTGGGAGTATTTTTTAGCTGGACAGCTAAGGACACAAATGGGCAAAAACTGTAATTAAGTCACAGAAACACACAGACTGTTGATCAACAAATCCTCAAAGACCCTATCAACAATATAAAAGAAGCTCATAATAGGTGAAATCATTTTCTTTGAATCATTCTGATCATGTAGGATATGGAAATGTGGTACACGGAATATCCTTGTGTATCCTCACACTGGACATCAGTGCCAACATCAACTCTGATACCAATAAGCCAATATCCTTCTTTTAAGGTGTAAGAAAAAATATTTGTACATGTACAGACCGGTCCATTTCAACCTGAATATCCTTTACAGTGCATGTTTTCACTTTATTTTTATCAACAAATTCCAACTGAAGTACAACCAAGATTGAATGTCTTTAAATATTTTAAATAGGTAGATTTACCTACTCCCAGTTCTGCATTCTCTCCTATACACTCGAAGCAATAAAACAAACAAGTCACATTTACCTAACTAAGATAGCGGTAACTACGTTGAATAAATTCAAAATGTAATTTCTAAGAGTGCGTACTCCATAGGTAATATTTTCTGTTTGCTTCACAGTTCTGCATCATTAGTCCTTGTTGCTGTAGCCTACCTCATCATTGTGATTTCTCCTCCCTGCAGTTCTGGCCTAATGTGCTTGATGGTACACTGTGAAATACACAGCCTTTGCACTGCAAGCTCCCCACTCATGCTTCAAGTGCACAAACTCTCCTTGAATAAATGTAATGGTACATTCCACCATTAGCTACCACAACAATGGTATATAAGAAACCATAGGCCGGTTGGACACTTTTAGTCTTAGCTTTAGTATTTTTTTTCCAACCTTCACTTGCCATGGAGTACTTTTGTGATTTTTAATGAAACACCACATTGACATTGTAATCTTTAACCAAATCTGTTCTTTTGACCCTCAGAAGCCCAGTCAGCTGAACTTGCCGCCGCCTTGACCTGCCCTCTTCCTCGGGAAGTCACTGATACCTTTGACATCCAGGGCGACGCTACAGTAGGAACTTCCATCCGCTACAGATGCTTGTCTGGGTGAGAAGAGTGGGAGAAATTATGGGGTGAGGTTGTGAATGCTTAGGCAGCGGCAATAAAAACCTTTAATGATGCAAAGGTAGAAATGGAGGAATGAGAAGACGTGGATAGGGTGTGAACAAGAATGAGGCATGGGGGTTGGTTTGATCAGATTAGATGTGTTGAGGGAGAATAGATTCTGAGAGAGGAATGCCAGGAAATGTATTTAAATCTCCCAGCTGATTGAACTCCATTGAACTAGCTAGTCCAATGCTGTCTAATCTTATATTTACTCCCTTTAAGACAGTGACTCATCCACAGGATACGATGTGCCAGATTAGATGTGTGAGCCATAACTGTTCACACAATATTTAGACACTTCTGGAAGAGTGACAGAACGGGAAAGGAATGATTTACACCTTTTAGAAACATTTTTATTTGGGTGAAGGTCCTTAGCTGTCGATACTGTAAATGTCCTCTGTGTATTTGTCTCCATCACTCCCTCCCCTCTCTCCTGCAGGGCAGATATAGTGGGGAGCAGTGAAAATTTCTGCCAGGATAACCAGACCTGGCAGTATCCTCACTCTATCTGTAAAAGTAAGTGTGCTGTAGAATACAGTATAATCCCTTGTGTGGGAGAGAATCCATGCATGTCCTTGTCCTTGTCCTTGTCCGACAAAGTTGATTCAAGAGGTTCAACATTTATTTGTCATGTGAACACGAAAGGAATACACAAAAATGTGAATCACAGAGTACAGTCAGAAACTCACGAGCCAAATATATCCATGCAAAAATGAAGGGGAAATCAAAGATGTAGCTCCTTAAAATACTGATGATGCAAAACCAGAATCATTCCATGAGGCAGAGGCGGCGAGAATGGAAAACTTGTAGAAAGGGAGCAATATTTTTCACAGTCCGCTCTGACAGGTCTGATACTCCTTTAGTCACTTATACATCGAATCTGCTGAGCTAGAAAGCTATTAAAGAGGACACTATACAAAAATAGAGGAAAATAATCCCCTAATTTATTAAGAAATGGACTTGAAATCTTTTCAGACACATGAAGTGGGTACGGAAGAACAGACAGAACCACTGGACCTGAGTTTAACAAAGAAAAGAGAGAGTTGAGAGAGAAGATGTTTCTGGAAGGTTTTGGCTGTGAGAGCTCACTCATTATGAGGGTAGATGAAGCTGACAAAAGCATCATGAAATAGGACAATGACTGTAATGATAGGGACTATGCAGTGTTTGGATGGCTCTCTCCTTTCTCTAGCTTTCTGTTCCACCTCTATCTATATCTACTTGTCCTTTCAATTTCAATTTATTTAAATGGAATGCTCATTTTTTGTGTGGACAGGAAGATCGATAAAAATAAACGAAATAACACAGTCACAATTTTTTTCAAGTAATCATCTATTCAAGTCTATTGCTCCTATCTGCAATGCTTTGCTGCCATCAAGTGGCTACAACCGAAATTGCAACGCCCGTTCCATAGAGCGGGAAAAAAATGCAATTATGAATCATATGGATATTCTTCTATGCATTAAAGATCAGGAGATATTTTTAATAATCTGAACGCTTCTCTCATTCTCTCTTAGAAGTGTACTGTGAACCGCCCCGAGAAGTGGAACAGGGTTATGTGGTGGCGGTCCAGAAGATTGAATATGAAGTTGGCTTTGACATACACTACCTATGTAAAAAGAACTTCCTGCTGGATGGACCCCAGAAGGTCACTTGCCTGCCAAATGGAAGCTGGAGTGCATCGCCGCCATATTGCAGAGGTGAAAGATGGTTCAAATGGCAACACCATTAATATATTGTATGCAGTTAAGAATATATTAAATGCCATTCAAAACATGCAAACTATCTTATGCCATAACTCCTTATTTACGTGCATAATGCAAATATGATCATTTACATTAGTACAAATCCATAATACACAGAAACAAAAATAAACACAACAATTTTGTTTTAATGCTTATCGTATACTTTCGTACCTTCTTGCAAAGCACGTTGTGTCATCCCTGCCGAGAGAAGTCGTGTGACCATTGGAGTAGTGAAGCGATGGCCATTTGATGTTACAGATGCCATGGTTCCTCATGGGGAAAATGTGACATTCTACTGCAAGCATCCACACAAGCAGTGCAGCTACACCTCGTCCCAAACCTGCTTTGATGGAGAGCTGCAACCACCGGCATGCTACCTTGGTAAATCTGTTGTATCAATTTAGACATGGCAATGACATGATGGGTTTTGACTGATAATTCAGATTTTTGGATAGTCATGCACTCTCTGTTTTTCCTGTTTTTCAGAACCCACATGGTTGCAGTACAAACTCTTTCCTCACCGGCTTGTCTCAGAGATTGAAGCTTGTACGCCCGATGACCTGGTTGTGTGACCTCAACCCATCTGACACTCATTTAACTGTCACACCACCTGACACATACAAGCAACTATCACTAAGAGAAGTCCTTTTCCACTTTAGTTATATTATGTATGCTATGATTTGGTCTGTTCGATTCAGTTATTTTCCACAACTCTCAAGGATCAGCAGGCTAAGCTATCTGTGCTCATGGGTTTGGTCATATCTGCTGCATCATATCAGGTCGAACTATAATCTGCAAAACTCCAGTATTACTTCAACGAGCCAATGCATTTTGTAATGGCAGTTATCCAGATGATGTCAAATGAATAAACACATTATATCAGTATATGTGACACCTCTGTGTAGTCAAACTCCTGATGGTGTGACTGTGTGATAGCTCCCTGTGTCATCTTTCTTTCCTTTCCGTTGTTGAGCGTGACGCACCAAGTCTTCAGACTTGTAAGAGTTAATTTGTAATAAAGTAATGTCAAAGATGATGTGGCTCCTTTATGTTTCCTATTATACTACACATCTAGTGCTGCTGTGTGAGTTCACGTTCACTTCCCCATCATCCTCTTCTTCGCTCTCTAGCTTTTCTTCCCATCTCTTTGACTTGCAGGCGCGCACAGAGCCTTTTTTTTTTTGCAGGCTGCAGGTTCAACGTACCCATAGGCTGAACATGGCTACTGGTCGGACCCGGTAGGCTGCGACACCATAGCAACTCCCCCTGACCCCTCCCTCCCTCGGCATTCGCAGCATCACCCCTCACACTGCACAGTCATATTTGGTCCTCCGGAAATACTCTCAGCACGGGTAAGCCAGTCCCTGTGCAGCGACTGCATGGGTGGAGTATAGTTTAAAATGCAGCTCTAAATGTATCTAAGGGTTTCCTATGCCCGCTCTGGTAGCCGGGTTGGAGGAAATGACGGCGTGTTGGGAAAGTTTTCCCTAAAGCTGCCGGATTGCGCTCTCGCCGCCTCGGACCCTTGGCTCTAAAATGGCTGGCTGTAGGTCCGAGAAAGCTCCTATGCAATGACGGATCATCTCCGCACCGCTGCTCTGTGTACACGTGCAAGTCTCTCTCCTCCGACAGTCGTGTCGGTGATGGTGTTGCCAGGGGTTCGAGAGCTGTCACCGCGCGCGCGCGACATAATGATAACATTTCGGACCTCTGGCTGTGCGTAATGGCGTCCACAGCGGACCAGTCCCCCGTTTATCCTCTGAGAATACATGCCAGAGGCTCGTATCTGCAAACCAAACGGAATATAAATATCACATGACCATAGAAATGAAACGTTATGATGTTTGTGTCGGATGAGGAGAGAAGTGTGACAACATTTGATCGTTCGGACCCCTCTCCGCACCGGTGCGTCTGTCTGAATGGTCGTCGGCTCCTCGGTAAGAAACTCGATCAGGTAGAATTTAGGATCATGAAAGGTTACAAAAGGTTACCGACACAACAGAACGGTCGTGTGTGTGTGTGTGTGTGTGTGTGTGTTGCCCAATGACATAATGTCAGATTAAGGAATCTGCTTCATCTACAGGCTATAATCACTAAAATAATACATTTTTGGTTTAATGTTCTAATTTTGACCACTGTAATTAGAATATTAAGTCATTCCAATCATCAAATTCTTCCTCAAATTCAATAAATCTGCTCCCTCATGTTTATTTCTATGCCATATTTGCGACTCCGACCTTCTGATTTATTAATTTTTATTCATATGTTATAGAAATATCAATGGGTATGCCCGAAAATGGATTCTCAGTTGGCTTCAGTCCTGACCAGTGCCAGCCTGGATGTCCAAAATGGCAGCCAGTGTGCAGAGGGATCAGGGCCACTGACAGATGTTTTACTGGAGCCAAAGGAAAAACCCTTTCCCAGAAATGGACCAGGTAACCTCCTGTCCTGCCCCGTCAAGGCAGCAGTGACCATCAGGAACGATGCTCTATCAATCAATGGGAAAAAGCCAGAGGCAGGTGTGATGTCTAAGCCAGCATCTCAGGAAACAAGCAAGATTGGTGGGTTCAGAAAGCCAATTACAGTCAAAACTGGAGTGCCTGTGTTGCAAAGCCAACCAATCACTGTTAAAATTGTTGTTCCCAGAGGGTGCAAGAGGCCAATCACAAACTCTACCATCTGCCTGACCAAAGACTTGGCTCACTCACATTGTCAGATACCTGTTTTACTTTCTTCTGGAGAAGGGCTCACGGAAAAAAATACAATTAAAAGCCAAATGTCTGAAAGAAAAATCGATGACGTTAAAAATACTGCTGATACTCCTAAAAGTACTGAGGATGCTAAAGCAGAATCATTCCATGAGACAGAGGCAGAGAGACTGGAAAACTTGTGGAACGAGAGTACTGCTACAGTTCACTGTGACAGGTCAGATACTCCTTTAGTCTCAAACACTTATACACTGAATGTGCCGAGCAGGCAGGGCATTAAAGAGGAAACCACAGAGAGAGAAATTGAAGAGAGTAATCCCCAAAGTTTGGAAGAAATGGATTTGAAATTGTGTAAGACATTTGATGAGTGGAGTATGGAAGAACAGACAGAACCACTGGACCTGAGTTTGCCAAAGAAAAGAGAGAGTCGAGAGAGAAGATGTGGACGCTTTCTTGAAGATTCTGGCTGTGAGAGCTCACTGATTATGGAGGTAGATGAATATGAGGGAGAAGGAGACCGAGACATCGTAGAAGAGGATGACGAGGGGGAGAAGGAGGACTTTATGCTATGTATGGATGGCACAGATACACTTGAAGACTCTCTCCTTTCTTCATCTTTCTTCTCCACCTCTGTCTGTACCTCGCTCTCCTCGATAGACATGGGAAACGTTCTTCTCATAGATGACCAGGGGATTCCGTATACCGTCAGTCCAGATGGAATCAAAATGCCTCAAGTTGACGCTTCCATTTCAGAGGACCCTCATGGTCAGGCTCATTCAACAGAGGTAGAAGGAAGGGGGTCACCATGTTTGACCTCGGAGGCAGACTCTAGCCTCAGCCATTCGTTAGATAACTCACTGAATACACCTTCTGATGATCTTTATCCCTCAGAAGCCCCTGTGACTAATGCCTCGTCACTAGGTGGTGATCAGTCAGATACTCCAGAAGTCTTCACAAACTCTGTTCCCTTTTTGGCCACTGAGCCAATCAGTAAATCCATTGATGCTAATGCCGTTCTTCTTCCTTCTTCCGGAATATCAGTCAACACTCAGCCCATTCCAATCCTCCCAAACTCTTCTACCAACACCCCAATTTTTCTACTGCCAACCTCATCTTCCTCTCCTCAGATCCCTTCCTCCGGGATGAGTCTCACACTTCCCCTTTCTGTTACTCAGACGCTACCTTGTACTTCCACCCCGCTGTTTCTTCTTCTTTCATCTGTACCCTCTTCATCCGGCGATTCTACTTCTACATCCACCCCTGTCGCCGTCCTCGACCCCTCAACTGGTCAGTTGTCCCAGATAACAGCAGCTTCGGCCCCAGTCTGCTTCCCTTTCCCCTCTGGTCAGATGAGCACCCTGGGATCACCTATGCCCACAATGTCTCAGCCCACCATCAGACTGAGCCCCATCGACACCCCGCTCATTCTTCCAGGACTGAATAATATAAATGCCACCTCTGTGCTCACCTCTGTTGCGGCTCAGTCTTCCTCTCCTGCTTTTCAAAATGACAACAGCAGCACGACGGCCCTCCTTCATTCTAAAATCATCTCTTCCAATTTAAACTCTGGAAGTGAAGCCATATCTGGAGAAGAAGTCTCAAATGAAAACAACAAGCCATCAACTTCTACAGCGTCCTCTCCACACCCGCAGTCTGCCACTTTAACCTATGACCCTTTAGCTCAACCCAGTTCACAGGTCCAATCACCTGCCTCAGAGACCCAATTTGACCCACCAGACCCACAGTCACAACATTTACCTCTGGATGACCATCTTTACTTCGCAAATTCTGTTGCTCCACCCTCTCCTCCCTTTGAACCCATTCTCTCCACCTCCCCTGTTAAACCCAAGCCTCTTGATTCCCTTGAACCACTGGAGCTTCTCTCTTCTGTCAACTCAACCAACACCACGAACCCTCGCAGGGTGCTGTACTGCCAGCTATGCCCAAGGGTCTTCTTTTACCTCTCTGACCTTGAGCGTCACGCCATCACTCATTCTCAGAAGAAGCCTCACGTTTGCCATCAGTGTGGCAAAGCCTTCAAACGCTCAAGCCATCTGCAGGTCAGTGCAAACTAATTCTATCATTTCATCAGCAAAATACATCCATCTGCCATAACATTAAAACCACAAGGTTAATATAGCGTGGGTCCACTTCTTTCCCCCAAACAGCTTTGCGGTACACGTGTGTCATGACACCTTAATATCAGATTCAGCATGCAGCAGCAACTATTTCAGCAATTTGTGCAACAACAGATTTTCTGTGGGATTGGACAACACAGGCTAACCTTAGCTGCACATGTGCTTCTTTGAGCCTTAGGTGTCCATGATCCTGTCTCCAGTTCTTCAGTTGACCTTACTTAGACCACTCTGGACCAGTAACATAACAAGGCCTGCAGGTTGAAAGTCTTCTGACCGAGTCATCTAACTATAACAATTTAGCCCTTGTCAAGGTTGCTGGGATCCTTACACTTGCCCATTTATCCATGTTCCAACACATCAACTTCAAGGACAAAATGTTTACTTGCTGCATCATATATCCCACCCACTGACAGATGCCATCGTAATGAGTTAACTTTCAGTGGTTATAATGTTATGGCTGATTGGTGTATATCAAGTTCAAGAAATCAAATGAAGTGCTGATGAGAAGATTTCAGTCTCTCATTTATGTCCTTAAACCGTTATAAATTTATTGAAATGTTACAAACTGTTAATATATTCACTTATTCACAGAAAAAAAAAGATCTTTGGATGGAGAAGCCAGAAAATAAGTTGAAACACAAATAAATGTAATGGCTGATTGGCTTAAGTCATTGCAGAAGTCAATTGAAAGATGTTAGATTTTATTGCTGCAGCAAAAGTTCACTCTGAAATCACCTATTAAGGAATTTATTGGGTTTTCATTAACCTTACAATGAGTCTACTCCTACAGAGGGATCTTACACGCTGGATATTATGGTGATGTGTTAGCAGATAACTGCGTATTGCTTATTATTAGTATTATATATATATATGTATATATGCACCCAGCAGTAATGGATAATCATTAACATCTATTTGGAGCCACCTGATGAATAAGTTCTCTCCACTCTTCTTGTGATTCTGGCTTGGGCTTCACTAATTCAAAGCAGAATATCTGACTCTTGTTGTTAAATGCTCCTTTATATTATCCTTGTAGTTGCTAACTTTGTATATTTTCTACAAGACACTGGGCAGGTAGCACTTCAATCAAAGACAGAGAATGAAGAAAAGATTAATGGTTTATAACCAACAGATGATGTTTGATAATGAGTAAATTAGAAAGTCTTTGGCGCTCAGACCCTTCAGGGAGATTGAGATAGAAGGCTCTCTGCCTTGAGCAGCAGCTTGGTGGTGGTGGCTGATGACTCTGCTGAGGCTGATGGATAATAATAAATTCTTTATTAATCACATACAGCCATACACAGTGCAGCATAGTTAATTTATTTCACTGCATGTGACCCATCCCTGAAGGATGCCCATCTTTGTGCCCGGGGAGCATATTGGGTTTAGGGTCCTGCTAGAGGATCCTAAAACATGTAGAGTTGCTAGGGCTTGAACAAGCTACCTTTTGATCTTCTGATTGGGAGATGGCCACTCTATCCACTGAGCTACAGCCGCCCATCTGATCTGAATCCACAAAGACTGGGTGGGGATGGGGTGGTGGAGGGCGCACAAACTAGCAGCATAAAAGAAATAGATGCATGGATAGAGAGTCATATTTCAAAACCAGCAGCTGATTGTGATGGGCCAAGCATGCAGGTGTGACACAGTGATTGGAGGGATGTGGCTGCCTGAATGAGTGCAGCTGATACCAGTTAATGCTTCCAGTCGGGTTTTAGAGCTTTTAAACTTTGGTCCATGATACCCTAAAAGTTCTGAGATTAATGAAAGTGTTGAGAAATATTTTTACAGATAATTAAAAAAAAGCATTTCTGCTTTCCTCTACAGAGACACAAGCACATCCACACAGGCCAGAGGAACTTTATCTGCCCCATTTGCACCAAACGCTTCAGGGAGGCCGGTGAGCTCCAGCGCCACCAAAGGGTGCACACTGGGGAGAAACCCTACCAGTGCCAACTTTGCCACACACGCTTTGCTGAACGGAACACACTGCGCCGACACACCAAACGCAAGCACCCTTACCACCAAGTAGCCATTGAAATGCTGAACGAGCGAAGAGGAGGCGGCCGAAGAGATGAGGGAGGTGGTGGATCAACAGTGCAGGAGGACGAGGAGAGCGCTGAGTGGTACAGCTCCACCGTGTCTAATATGGAGAACTCAGAGTCTGAGGCGGAAACATAAAGAGTTCTCTGCACATAGACTCAAAAGCGGAGGGTTGAACAGGCTGGTGATCGAATTTAACTTCCTGTCTGATAAACATTCAAAAACAGGAGCGTTTGCAATATTTATTATGTTTCTAATATAATTTATTTGTATAAAAGAATATTATTCCCATTTCCTTTAATTCCCAGACATTCAAGATAAAAAAAACCCATCAAGTGGTCAGAAAAGAAGGATAATTTATTCACTTTTAACAATTCTTTATTAGTGTGAATAGAGAGCACTAAAGAGCTTAAGAGCTACGCATATGCACTATAATCTGTGAAGGATGTAATCTATCTTTCCTACCGTCAGAGACACTGTGAGTCATTTGTAATTGTTTTGTTTTGATGCAATACTCACATTTTACATTGTGAAAGAAGATGCTCATGTCTTATTTTGTCACATCTGTCACTTGTATGTATTCAATTCTTATTCATATAAGGGATTGACTATAGATTTTGATTAATTCTAACACATTCAGATGCTTTTTGTTTATTGTGAATTATGTTAACTTATTTGAAATAAACTTAATCAAATATCGTTCAGTCCCATATGTTTTCTGCTTTCCTACACGTTGGTGTCTCTTCCTTATGCCGGGAAAAGAGTTGAAGTTAAACTCAACTTTCCATAATTAACACTGGTCTGGGTCCATATCTGTCTGTGAACTTAAGGTGATACTCAAATAGATTGATTCTCTTTTCTCGTCATCACCTTTATTTTCTCATCAATCTCCAATAGATGATACCAGATTGTAAAGAGATATGTTTGAAACAAATAAAGATTATATTTGAATATAAATCTTCTGCCTTGCCTCCACGGAGGGATTGAAATTATTAGATGGTCCTCTTTTTTTTGCATTAAATTTTCTGCTCCATTAAATCTAAGGAGCCCGACAGAACTAAGCTCCAGATAACTTGGTAAATAATGTATTACTCAGGCAACTGTTCTCTTTACCAAAACATTCCTTCTTTTCATGCTGGCCATTGTACAAATTGATGCTATGAGCCATTGTAGCTGAGTTCGCCCGCGCATTTAATTGTGAGTGAGTGGAGGAGCTGTAGGGCAAAGGTCAGCTGACCAGTCTCTTTGAGATTGGAGAACATGGAGCTCAGGGATGGTCATGGAGGCCAAAGCCTAATTGATACATGCAATGTAAATTTTTTATGAAATATATGTTTTATATGTATGCAACCATGTATGTACCCATGTATTCTAAGATAATGTTCCACTGTCGGTTTTCAAAAGCACAAGCTGTTAGCTAGCTGATCTTTACCTTTTCATCCTAGTTTTTGTTCCATCCTACCTTCTTGTTTCCGATATCACATATGTAACTGTTTGTGCCTCTAGAAGGTGTAAGACCTCTGAAACCACATTGTGGTGCAAGAGTTCTGCCCCTTTCAGATGAAAACAGACTACTCTGTACAACTATACAACTGTTCTTTACTAAATATAAAGCAACACAAAGACAAGTTTTTCATCAGAGAATTTATTTAAAATCTCACTGGGAAATCCGACATTTTCACAACAATGCACATGCATGAGGAGAGGAAGAGCTACTGCAGCACAATTGCTAAAAACATTGAGGCTGGATCTGAAAGATAGGTCAGAAACCACAGTGTATTGCATTGCATGGCAGACAAAGGGGGACACACAACACATTAGGGATGTTGTTATAATGTTTTGGCTGATCAGTGTTTAAAAAAAAAGAAAAGATATCTGACTTTAAAGAAGACAAGAAAAACCCAATAGAGTTTTATATTTGCCTCCAGGGAAGAAGGTTCTGGGTTGGAAGACACCTGATCTTAGTACATTGGGGAGAGAAATATCTGTTTCTCTAGCAAATGGTCTCTTCTCTCTTCTCTCTGAGTGTTTGTCCTCCCGCTGGAGTTTGCATGTTCTCTCTGTGTTTGTGTGGGTTCCATTCGGCCACCCAGATTCCCTCCCACAGTCCAAAAACATACAATGTAGGAAACTCCAAATCTCCAGCTGGTTAGAATGTGAGCAGACATTATGTGATGGCCCTGTGATGAATGGGCAATTTGTCCAGGGTGCACCCGCCTCTCGCCCGGTGCCAGCTGGGATTGGCTCCAGCCTCCACCCAGTACAAGTGGTTACATAGATAAATGGTTGATCTCCTGCCCTATTCATCATCCTATCA
Organism: Lophius americanus; assembly: GCA_037951165.1. Lineage (NCBI taxonomy): Eukaryota > Metazoa > Chordata > Actinopteri > Lophiiformes > Lophiidae > Lophius > Lophius americanus. The sequence goes on along the minus strand of JBBDHG010000003.1, from coordinate 1,746,800 downwards.
AATACATTACATTAACTCAAATGTGCTCCTAACCATCTTGATGTAGAGCATTATTTTACAGCTAAACATTTATTACTTAGGTCACTTTGAGGGTTAAGTCATTTAATCGATGCTGCGCTGTCAGCTCAAAGAAAAAATAAATATTCACAAAATGTCCCTTAATTGACAACACAGGGCTGTGGCATCGCTGAGGCACCTCACTGCATGATTATGATGATGAATATTCAACTGAGTGTGTGATATGAGCAGCACAGCTGGAGACGTGTATGTACAATGTTTGTGTGTGTTTGTGTGTGTGTGTGTGTGTGTGTGTGTGTGTGTGTGTGTGTGTGTGTGTGTGTCTGTGTTCGAGGAGTTGGAAGCTGTCCAGATTGCAAAAGATCATAGAGCTTCAAAGTGCAGTGACTGATGGACAGAAGATGGACGGAGAGAGGTGTGTGTGTGTGTGTGTGTTGGGGTGTTGTGTGAAGCGGTTCAGGTTCACACAAGGCACATGGCCAGGTGAATGAAGTAATAAAGGTAGAGCAGACACGGACAGAGGGATGGAAATAGATCTAGTGATGAACAAGCAGGGGGTGGACTCGGATGTAATGAAGGATGTAAGTCTGCTCTAAGCTTTTTATTGTTTTTGACACATGTGGCACGATGATGAGTTTGATTTGCATGTCCTCTGTTATATCACTGAGACCCCGTTCTTGTCCCTGATAGTCAAAAGATGGAAAGTTTAAATAGCCAATCGTAGATTTGTTGTTGTAGTTTTGTGATTGCACAGCTCAGCCATGCGGGGGCGCACCGACCCTTAGATCGTGCTGCACAGTGACTCACTCCTGGTGCTGTCTGTCAGCCCTCTCCGCAGAAAACACAGAGCCTTTAAGGGAGCTTTTCTTTCTAACTCTGCTGTTTCAGGAGCAAAAGAGGAAAATATGAATGAGGCAATGAATATTCTACTTTATGTTATCCTGATTTTTATTCCAACTATACATTTTAATTGGAATACTGCTTGTGAGTCCAGAATTAAACAAGGAAATATGATATTTCACAAGGGATAGGTTGACAGCATGCGCCGCACCGCAAGAGTAACATTATGACCTGTGTGTGTGTGTGTGTGTGTGTGTGAGAGAGATTGAGTGTGATTGTGGCAATAAGTGGGAGGGAGAGGAAGAAGGAGAGTAACAGGTGTGATTCAGAAAGGCAGTCCGGTCTGTAGGGGGATGGTCTGGCTGTGGAAGGGAACCAATTACACCACCTTTCCCTCAATAATGTGAATGCTGTCACTACAGTCTGTGTTTATAAACGTGTGTTGCATGTGGAACATCTAAAAGAATTTACAGAGCACAAGGGGAAAATGTCAGAGGTCAGACTGTAAGGATGAAAAGCAAAATTGTATTGCGCAAATGTCCATGAAAGAGTTGTCTGCTTTGAGGATGTATTCTATTAAGGTACTCATTCCTTTTGTGCTCAAGTAATGCCATAGTGTCCATGGAGCCATGACCGTTTGCTGCAATCTACATTTCATGTTCTTTGATTTGTTGACCTCAATGCCAGACTCTTTCTTTACAGGTAGAATGTCAGCAACCTCCTTTTTTTCTGTATATCCATCCATCCATCCATCCATCCATCCATCCATCCATCCATCCATCCATCCATCCATCCATCCATCCATCCATCCATCCATCCATCCATCCATCCCTCCATCCATCCATCATCCATCCATCCATGAACCTATCCCAGCGGACACTGGGCAAGAAGCAGGATTCACCCTGGGCAAGCTGCCGGTTCATCACAGGGTCAACATGGCGGGAAAATCAACCATTCATACTCACATTCACACCCACAGGCAACTTAGAGTCACCAATTCACCAATGTTGCATGATTTTGGACTGTTGGAGAAGCTAGAGCAGATACCTGGAGGGAAACAACACAAACAAGGAGAAAACATGCAAACTCAACAGAAGAAAGCTCCAAGGGCAGAGGTGGATTTGAACATGGAACCTTCTTGATGTAAGGCAGCTGTCCTTCGCCATGCTGCCGCTTCTCCGGCATTTCAGACTAATTGTCTTATTTTTCCTCTTAGGAGTTAATAAAACCATACAGGTTGTTAATACCTTCCCTCTCTTAGAACTTATTGGTGAAGCTGCTGATGGCAGAGTTCACTCGAGGAAGGAAAAAACTCCAGGTAGAAGAGGCCATCTGCTACAAACAAAGATTCTTCTTTTGTCTCATATAAAAATGGCTTTGTTCTTCTTTTTTTTCTCTTTTAGGTTTATGTCTCTCTCTTGCCTCAGCTATTTCTCTCATAGTGGGGTCCATACTAAGGGTTTGCAGCTCGCTGAGGGAGATCTTGGTTGGTTTGTCGTTGCTCGTTAAATAGCCTTCATTGGAAGTATACGGTGGTTTATCGTTATTATCGCAAAAACGGCTAACAAGAATGTCTCTCAAGGGGCTCCCTCCCAAAACTGTTTGGGTTTCACCAAATATTAGCATGGTTATCCTCTTCTGATGGTGCGACCCTTCCTTCCATGGTGTGCCCTCCTTTCCTCTCCAACTTCTGCAGAATCCCTCTCTCTACCTCCCCTCTCTGTCTCCCACTCTCTATGGCCTGCTGAACCAGCACACACTGATCGGTCTGTCAAAATGACAGAACAGGTGCTCCAGCTACAACCTCACTTCTCTCACTTTCACCCCTCCTCTTCAGCCCAAAGGCACCGACACACACACATGCACAGCAAACACACACAGAGAAACACACTCCTATTTGTCAGACCAGGTTTGAATTGCAAGATGAAAGTCAGGTGATTTTGCTTAGCACCATGCTGATCCATACTGTAGAGGATATGCTGCCGGATCATGACTTACTGACCTGTTAATCTGTACGGTGACTTACACTTAAATACACACGCACGCATGCACTCACACACCCACCCACACACACACATACATACTAGCAGGCAGACAGCCCTTAATCACTTTAAGAGGGTGACCCAGAGGTATCTTGACAGGAGCATATGAGCATGCTGTCCCGCTACAGCTACAGTACAGGATTTGATGTGAGCCCAAACCACTCCCGGGCTTTTCTTACTGCGCTATAATAAAGTGTTTCTTTATGCTGCCTTCACTCTTTTATCCAAAACACCATGTGGCAACTCAGCTTCTATCATAACGGACTAATGTCACCAGTGTCTACTTAATACACATACAAACGACTACAGACATTCTTATTAACTCTAAATCTGCTCCTCAGTCAGCAGTCAGTCAGCAGCAGATGGCAGGAGGGAGTGAATGGTTGATAGGCAAGGATAGGGGAAGGGGGAGACAAGGCCATGGAGGGGGAGGGGTAAAGTTTGACAGTCGCTCACAGTTGGCACCAAGGATCCAGGATGCTTTGGAGTGGATTGGGAGAGAGGCAGAGAGAGCGAGGCAGAGGTAGAGAGGGTGAATTTCTATCGTAGGGGCACAAAAGAACCACAGATTCACTCTTCTCTGTGCATTTCACCTCTCGGAAGAAAAAAAAACAGAGCAATTGAGAAGTGAGGAAAAGGGGCAAAGGGAAAAAAATAGAATATGAAAAGAACATGAAAGAAAGAAATCGTAATTAAACGCACCACAGAGTTCTCTGTTTTCCTCCCTTCCTCTACCTCGCACCTCTCTCAATTAAATCTTATATCCAATCCAATTTCCCCCGAGGGACTCAATTCTCTATTTTCCTGTAAGTATTCTCTTTCATTCTCTTGCTTTTATTCTCTCAGTGTTTTCGTGTGACTCAGTGCCATGCTGTGAAATGTCTGTGTCAGACAAGAAATCTCCATCAATCAATTGTTATGTGATTGCAGTCATTAGTGGGTGGCCTTCTTTGGAACTCCTCATATTTTACATAATAAAGGTGTGTGCATTTATGGAGTAGGGAATAGGAAGACCACGGTAGTGATTTAGAATGCATAACCCCCTATTCCAGAGCACGTATGTGGCAGTGTGTGGTGTGTGGTGTGTTTGTGCGTTCCCCTCAAAGAGGCCTCCTCGGGGTGTTCTATGGTTGGCCAGCTCAGATCAATATTATGAATAGGTGGTATGTGTGTTCTCTAATGCAGCTTATGGAGATGGCTACCTTTTTCTATCTGAGCGGCAGCTCCTCTTCTTCTAGATCATTACATGTACATTGAACTGCTGCAACGTAGCAAATGCGTTGCTGCTGCTTCTGTGGGTGTTGTGAGTACAACTGTGTCCGGGACCATCAGTGTCCTGTAGCCCTGACATCTCTGGTACCTAATGGGAATTTTGTCTCAGTCACTCATTCGGCCTGCTCTTCTTCTTCTACTTCTTCCTCATCACTATGTACCCCGAAAAGTCTCCTTGTCAGTTTAGTTCTCTGTAGTTTTGTCTCCGTGGGTGGGCTTGTGTGACTCTGTGATTATGACATGCTGTCTATAGGGAGGCCTGCTGTTGCCAAAGCGGCCCACTGCAGTCCTCAGTCAGCCTGTAGGTCTGAGAGGCTTTGCATCTCTATTTTACCCTCCATCTATCTCTCTCCTGCCTTGTCTGCCTTTATCAAAATCGGGTTGGGTCTATCAGTGGATTGACGAGCATCTGTCTCTCTCACCCTCCGACTTCAACTCGTTCTCCTGACAGCGAGAGACAGAAGGAGAGGGCTCCATTCCTCCTGGTAGAGAAACACCAGGAACTCCCTCTCTCTATCTCTCTCTCTCTCTGCTCCACTCCCTGGCTTCCTCCATCATGACACTCCTGGCCTCTGAGAGGTCACTTCTCATCCGGAACAAGTTCCGCTCAGGTGAGAATCCTGGAATCTCAACTCACGCAAATTAAAGGAGAGAAGTATACATTTTTCCCACACCAGTGACTTCACATCTCTGTTTTAATTGGCAGCCTTAGCAACAGTATTAGAGGTGGAGTGTTTGTGAAGCTAACTGGCTGGTCAGTCACGTTGTCTGTCATGTGATCCTTCGAGTAAAGGCATTGATTACAGCGAATGGATTTAGTGATTGCTGCCCACAGAGATGTCTTGAGTGGACGTGAGGACAGTTTAGCCAACGGCTAAGGATCACGTCATGTTAATGTGTGACATTCCCACGGCAGCAGGGGCTACTTTGTTGATACTTATGTTAAAACAGAAAGCCGGCCTTTTAACGGGAGACTTTTTATTTAAATGAAAACCCCCTGAAAAACCGTATTTCAAATCTTATGACGGAAGAAGAACTGTTGATGGTGCTTTAAATACATTTGGTACAAAATACACCGTAACTTCCAATTATCAAAGGGAAAAGGGTGATATATATTATATTGCTAGAAAAATATTAGATGATAGACTGATAATATAAGTATTCATGAATAAATTTTGCAGTTGGTGAAGTTTTTATTTATCAACTTTAATTCTTTTTTTTACCTTTTTTTAACTCTGCAAAGTTTTCCCAGAACATTTTGTGTGGTAAAGGAATTAAGTTGAAAAAAATCAAATTACTTCACAACTGTATGTAAGTACAGCACTTGCATATCTTAAATCATATATATGAAATGAATTGAAAGTGATGGCAGTAATGATAAACGTCATGACACAACTAGTATTTAGAGACAAACAGCGTTGAACAACCCTCCTACAGAACCATAATGCATCTTTCCTTACGATTTGTGGCAGCTGCTGTTGCGTTCGCAGGCAGCTGTCGTTAACGACTGGTGAAATAGGCAGTTGAGGATATGACACAGAGACAGTTCCCTAGGTGTATAAACACCTGCTGGAAAACAATATTCCCTAGGGCAGAGGCTTTGTTGGATATCATGCACATACACAACTTGAGGAATATTTAACTCTGTCTGTATTAACACAGATTTTTCTGGTTCTGTCACAATGTTATCGGTTTTCGCGGAAATTTCACATTTATTGCTTTCTGGTACAAGAGTTTTCTGTCACAAAAGTAGAAAGTAGAAGTTAAAATCAGTCATCAGAAATGATGTCTTCAGTCCCCTTAAATCTATCCAGCCATATCAAAAATAGCCCTGCAACCAATATTTAGGTTTATGTGAGTTTTATTCTGAACCATATTGCACACATTCATAGATAGTACCCACTAAATATTCTGATATTCTTTTAAAATCAATATCCATGCATTATCTTTCTGGAAATTAAAAAGAAAAAAATCAGCCCTTTTATTCAGATCTGCACCAAATAATAGGCGCTACGGCATTCTATACCTTGTGGCCCCAGCCCACCCGCCCCCCCACCCCCCTACCCCCCAAAATTTGTTGAAAAACATTCACCAGATGTTGCTTAATCTCCCTGATAATCCAACTAATAAAAGAATGGACATTAGAAAGAACATAACCTCATTGGTGGAGTTAATAATGGTTTCTATCTTTCCAGTTTGTGATTCCATAAAACAAAAATAATACATTTTTTTAATATTAAAACTTCAATCAAAATATGTGAGTAAGATCTATGAGTTTGAATGAATTTATTTGGCTTAAAGGTGAAATCTTTTTTTCTCTTTTTTTTTTAGAATTTAATTTTTTTTTTTTATGTTAACCTGTTAATCCTTTTTAACAATTCCACACAGATGTATCTAAAGACTGACCCCCTGAACCACTACGTAATGTGAAGAATGTAGACAGAGACATACTCAGAGAGAAATCAAACTCTAATGTGATGTTGGGACTGCCTCTCTAACTTATTACTCAGACTGTTCATCTTCATAAAATGCACATTTTGTACAAAGTTAAACTTCTGTTTTGAGTTGTCTGAGAGGCAAGGAAGCACGAAGAGTATAGTTAGCAGCACAAATGAGGATGACGTTAGACAGAGGCGATGTGTGAGAGGCTGGTGGAGAGACAAGGACAGCTGATGGGGGGAAGGGGCCTACAAAAATAGACATACTGAGAGATAAATAGTCACAACCCTCAACCCCCTGCACAGTCCTCATCTCCCCTCCTCACGTCAATAGGGTCTCAAAACTCACAAGGGGCGTATAACTCGATGTCATGGGCCAGGCCCTTCCCTGCCTCACCTGTTTGTGTGTGCTGAGCGTTAACGTGTGTGTGCCTACATGTGTTTGTTGGTGTGAGCACATGTGTGAGGACAAATGTAATCTACCGGTGCTGCAAATTAGTGGGGTAAAATAAATTACAAGACCATCTCATTCACGTGTGATCACGCTGTCTTTGTTGCTTTATTCTTCTCTCCCTTCCCGGACGCTTTTGTCCTCACAAGAAACGTAAAATGAAGGTGATGTTCAATCAGTGTAACCCGTGATTTCATCACTCAAAAATAAATTCTCCATTCTTGTTTTTCAGTGCTGCAGTTGAGGATTCAGAATCGGAGGCAGAGTGAAATCAATGCAGACCGTGGTAAGACTATGTGTATCATTAACATCAGGATTGATCCACACGCTATGACTGCAGATTGGCTTTCATAATAATGATCTTCAGGTCATCTCTTGCCAGCGTCAGATGATTGCTTATTGATTTGTAAAGGCCACTACAGATTCTGAAATATGTATTCAGTTTTTAATTTCCTCTGATTTTAATTTTGAAGTTCCACTTCTTAAATGTAATTATGCACTTTTAAAAACCTCTGTACCTGTGTACCAACCCACTCAGGTCCAACATAAAGGACCGTGTGATTATTCCAGCCTATAACAAACAATGTCAAAAAACAGGATGAATCTGAAATAATGTTCATGCAGAAGGCATCCTGAAATATCTTCATTATGAAACGGTTACGGTTATCTCATTACCACATCTCGTCCGTCTCCATAGGGTTGAAATCTTGCCCTCCTCAAAAAGGAGAGAAAGACCTGAGTGAAGCTCTGGTGAGTAGCGATCAGTTTCTCCGTAAGACATTGGGATATTTCTTCACAATAAATCAAATACTGATTCTGATTCTGCAGAAAGAATATACCTAACAATGTAAAGATATTTTCAATCTACTCATGTTTTTCATTTATGCTAATTAATATCTGTTTCATGGAAGAGGTTGCGACAGAGCTTTGTTAACAGGTGCTACCACCATATAGTTTTACGATCATCCTGATAAGAAGGTTATTATTAGGCAATAGGTTACCTGTTTTACCCGGTTTAACAATGACTTAGTAACATGTTCTCTTCCTTTGTGGCGCCTTCAGGCTGCACTGGGACTGAGTTATAGCTCTATATAGGTTCACCCTGAATTAACTGCACTGTAACATCTGGGTCCTGGCTTTTGGTTTGACCTGCTGTTTCCTGATGCAGTGTCTTACTGATGATGGTGCCAATCAGAAGTTGCCCCCTAGTGGTCTGATCACTGAAACTGCACAAGGTGATGCTCTGCCTTCAGTAATGTTGCTGTCTTTCTTCCTGCTTGCATGCTCTTAGCAAAATGCAAAGTGTCAAGCACCGCGTTCTGCTCCCTGTTGTGCAATTTCTCTGTAAGCAAATTAGGTTTTTAAATCCAGCAACGGGTTCGTTGTTTCACCTGCAGTCAGTTACATCCAAATTCGACGTTGTTGCACGCTGTAAGTCTACACGTTAAGCAGCCTGAATATTATTTATTAGTGATTGACAGCACATTACCAACCTGCTCATGCAGTGATCATCATTTTCTTCTATAAGTGACATTTCTCTCTAATCTCTCTTCCTCCTGTTCATCGCTCTCCAACCTTGTAATTGTATAAGACAATTAATGTAATTATTATATATTATCTCAATCAGTCGTTTTTCTTCCCTTTTAAAAGTGTTGTGTGGCAGTTTGTGTGGTAATGTATTCAGGAAATACATTACCCTATGCTGGTATGAATTTGGACTGATTGCCTGTGGCAACACTGCTGTGTATGCTCACATCACGTCTGATCTGAAATTCTGTTGCCTTCCTCTACAATCTCCTCTCCTTTCTCTGCTGATCTCCAATCTGTTCCCCTCTTTTCACTCCTTCCTCCTTTGTAGAGAGGACTGTATGTGGCGCACAGAGGCAGAAGAAGGCCCGCCATTCGAAAGAGCTCTCTGAAAAAATCTTACGTCCACTTGGACCTGTTAAGAAAAAGCAGGAGCACACAGTTCCCCTGGAGAATCGTGAGTCAACGCATCTGCAAACAAAGCAGGAATCACAAATTTACTGTGTACATTTTTTTCAGATCCATTCTTGACTTTGAATCTATTCCTTTTGTTTTTCCTCAGGTCATGCTTCTTTCCCTCCGTCTGCTGATGTCTTCGAAGATGACATCTCCTCCTGCTCCTCCTCTTCATCCACTGCTCAACCTACTGTTCACCCATCACCTGCCCTGTCCTCATTGCCAGGGCTGTCAGGTGACCAATCACTGGGTGACTTCTCAGCTTTGGGCCCGCCCCTCAACTACAGCCCTGTTCATGCTCAGGTGAAGCATCATGTTGGATAAAGATTGATGTCTGTTGGCATCAACCAGGCAATCCAACAAATTAATTCCTTGCAATAAAATCTGAGTAACACAATATGGAGAATATTAACTGACTAATATATTTATAAATAGCTTCATATGTCAACTCTGATCATATGATATTCTGGCTTCAGTCTGGTTTGGCATGGCTCCCTGCAACCGAGGGCATCAGACGACCAATGAGTCTAACACTGGGTGAACCAAACTCCATGGCAACAACTGGGAGATCAAATGGGATGTATCTGACCTCTCAGACCACGCCCCTGCTGCCAAAGGTAATGTTGGGTTAGTACATGATAATACTCTCACATTTAAATACCATCGCTTTTATTTGGCTTATTTACATATGTAAGTGCAGTTTTTAATATATATTTCCACAACATCATAATATTAAGCCATCAGGCGTATAAATAGTAGGAGGTCTGCAAGTAGAGGTCTGCAACCTAACCGCATGTTAAATTCTCTGTTTTTCTCCAACACAAGTCTCCTCTCTAAGCTGCTCTGCATTCATTACTGTCAATTTGCGTTCTGGGGGGGCTGCCGTTTTTGCCCTGTGGGCTAAAACGTTCACACACAAGCAGCATGGCTGTATGTCAGAACGAGCACATGCTGTCCTCTGGAGATTTGCTAAGAATTTGTTCATTTCATGTAAGGACTTAACCTTGACAAGGGGCCAATGGATTCAAACAACCTCAAACAGCTTAACATTTCCTTTTCCATAATTTATATGCTATTCATGACATCACTCACTGAAGCCACGATATGGTTACCATTTTAGGAAATGTGAGCATTGTTGTCTCTGCAGACAGCTCGGCCTCCGAGTCCTACCAGCTCCTCCACCCTGCCCACCCCCATCAACTTAAACCATCTACCCCACCCACGGAAACCGCGGGACTCCAAACCCAAAATGAGGAAACTTAAATATCACCAGTACATTCCTCCAGACCAGAGAGGAGGGTCTGGGACTGGAGGTATCGCTATTTCACCATTTTTAAATTTGTTTAAAATTTACTTTCAGTTGTGCAAAGAAGCTTTGCTCTTGTGGTGTTTGAAATTAGCTTAATATATTTATTTCCAGGGGCAGGAGCCAAACAGAAGAACACTGCCGCTACCCAGTCTTTAGACCCGGCCTATTCCCATCTCCTGAAGCAGCAACAGGTCTCCCTCCAGCTGCAAATCCTCCAGAACCAGCAGCAGCAGCAGCAACAGCTACAACCACAGCAACAGATCACTGTTGTGTCCAGGTGAGAAACAACTGGTAAAGCATTCCTACAGGTGATCAACGTCGAAATCCCTTTGCTTTAGGAATGTGACGTTTGTCCTCATATAGTTTTGGTGTGTTAATGGTTCTATCATTACTCCAGTGGAGACCACAGTGAACTTTTCAAGTCCTCTGGAGCCATGCCCCTGAATCCCCAACCTGTTCCCGCCACAACAAACCACACCCCCATGGACACAAACCCGGCCTCCAAGCCAGAGCTCCTCCCTGCTAATCTTGTTGATCTAACAGTAAGAGAAGCGCAAAGACACAGAACATGTTTGAGAACCTTTATTGCTATCATGTATATTCATGGTTAGGTTTCTTGCCTTTCCATCCTCACCTCTTCCCTTTTCACAGGTGTCAGAGTTGCGGCAGCAGCTCCGTATGCGTGGCCTCCCTGTCTCAGGAACCAAGCCAGCTTTGTTGCAGCGTCTTCGTCCCTTCCAGCTTTCACAACCTTGCCTCACCCCTGTTCCCCTTTGCCAGCTGGGAACCAGCCTGGAACCTTTCACCCCCTGCCCCAAAGTACCATCCAGCCAGAGCCCCAGCTCAAGCTCCAGCTCTGGACTAGACTCGCCCAGTTGCAGCCCGAAACAACCGATGTACATCCTGGACAGGGGAATTTCAAATGGGATTCTCAATGACACTCCACATGGAGTTCTGAACGGCATTCTGAACACCATGCCCAAACGTATCTCAAATGACGCACCAGTCATCTTGGCAGGGGACCATTGTGGTCTTACCAACACTGTCTTCCTGGTTTCTGCAAGCACCGCCACAGAAAATCCAAGTCCAAGTCTACCCATGTCATCTTCCTCGCCATTACAATGTGGGACTCCTTGGAGAACTGAAGGCGAGCGGCAGAAGGAGCTGAGTGTGGGAGTGGACATGAGGGAGAGGTTAAGGAGCAAGCCTAGGAATTCCTCTAATACCAGCAATGAGGTGATATACAGAAATAGAAATACAGGATTTGTTTAAGATATGTTCTAGAATGACAGAACTAAAGCTATCTACATTTTTATTATTTTTCTTCTAGAGTTGTGAGGGGACCCTTCATCCTTTCTTGCAACAGGATCCCGAATGCTCAAGAGTCAAACTAGAAACAGAAGCACAGACAGAAGAATTGTTCACACATGTAAATGTAAAAGTCAATATATTTTATAATCCCTTTCAAACTGCAGAATACTCTGTGTCTGTGAAACTATTCAAACATATGATCACACTGTCATCCCCACCTGTCATGTAATTTACTCCTGCCTTTTAATTAGGTGCTTTGCTGCCAACCGTGTGATATGATTGGCTCGGATTTCGAGCTGCCAGTGCAGATTACAGCCAGTCCTGTTCAGACGGGTGTTCGCAGCTTGGAGGATGAACTGCAGGAGGCGATCCAGAAAGCACAGGTTAGAGTGTAGCAGGAGGTGAGCAGGAGGAGATCACAGAGAGCTGCTTTTGAACGGAGGAATTTGAGCGTTTTCCTTTCCTTTTGGCCACAGATGGACCCTCGGCAGTCTATTGATGACATTCTGGATGAGCATATTACTTGTGTTGGTGAGTATTTTCATCATTTATAAAGATAGAAACTTTAATGAGCATTTAAGAAAAATAAACTGTTTTACAACCTTTCTTCCAGACTCTGTCTCTGAAGATAAATCCCCTGCCCAGTCAGTCCCTGCTTCGTCTTCTCCTCCTCAACTTGATCAGTCCCAGGCCTCCCAGCAGCACAACAAGGATGACAACTTCCTGCCATCACCTCTTTGCTCCTCCCTCTTGCTGGAGCTCCCCCCATCTCCTGCTGTACTAAATCCAAGCCAGGTAATCTCAACTCCACCTCCTCCACCCATCTGTAGCTCCCCTCTGTCATCCACTGGGAAGTCACGGAAAAGACGGGCTCCGACGCTGTTTGATGCTGCCGACTGGCTCGAAACGCTGACGTCTGGCCTCCGCCCTCTTACTCCACCGACAGCACCTTTTGTTGAGTCAGACTTCAGTCTGGATTCAGATCTGAATGTCAGTCGAGTGTTGGATCTAATGATAGAGCAGTGGTGAGGGCTGATGTGTGCATATATGTAACTCCTTTATACACTGTAAAATGTAATTATTGGGTGTTACTTTTAAAAAAGTTGGGAAACAAATTGCCTCAAAATAACTGAGTAAAGTTGATTATTTAAGTTGTTAAAAACTACATTTCATTGTAATGACTTAAATTTAACAGTCTACCTTACTTAGTAATATTGAAGTAATAGGTTTCCTGACTTTTATTTTAAATTAGGCCAACTTATTACATTTTACAGTGTAGCCTCAGTAGCTAGAGTTGTAATATTTTAAGCCAAGAGTGGCGCAAACTGTTTGCAGCCCTTTTACGGGTACATCATTGTCCTGCAGAGTCCCAGGTTCCACGCAATGTCGAGAGCTGGATTCAATGCTGGCTTTGATGCTGCAACAGATCACAGACACATGCAAACGTAGACGCTATGAACCGCTGTAAAAAAGCTCTTGGGCTCAGCCAGGAAGGGCAAACAAGCAACACATCTGCTGACAGACACACTCCACAGCACAATGTTTGCAGTGCAAAACAAAAAGAAAACCTGGTGGATTATTGAAATAAACATGCTTCCTGGCCGAGCTTGGAGAATGTTGTATCTGACTTCTATCCAAAACCCACTGTTAGACTGGGTTGAACTTGGCCCCTTGTGTTGACTCCATCCCAGCCTTTTATAAAGCCCATGTGGGGTGTATGAAACACAGACAGAGCATACAGCGTGGATGTGGCTCCAGCCCTTAACTTTGTGCCAGACACACAGTCGGCATGCAGAGGAAGCTGGCAGGAGTCACAAACAGCCAGCGTGAGCGTATGTGCGAGTACTGTATGTGTATAAAACTGTGTATTTGAGTGAAGTATGTGAGCGTTCCATCTAACCGCTCACACAAGTGTAATTTCAATTTTTTACGTGTCAGCACCCACATGCTATTATAAGCATTAATACCAAATGCACTTGTAGTTATTTGCTTACATTTAATTGTGCCTCTTTGTGTGTGGTATGATTGATCCACGTGGGAATACTGTATGTGTGAAAATGTGAAAGTTTGATTTTCTGTATTCACATTTACGACCAGACATTTCATTGTAGTCTTCCTGCCAACAGGAGACTCCAGCGTAGTTAAATAGTATAATCATCACAACAACCCCATTATGTTGTTCAAATGTAAAAATGTACTTTCCACGATTGCCATCAGGCAACCCCACCAAAAACAGAAAATTGCACCAGCCAGACAAGAGAGCCTTTCCTAGTCGCTTTTCAAGAACAGGTGGCCATTTTGTCCCCTGATTAACCCTCAGTGGGGTCTGGCACGCTTCCCGGTGCTTTTGCTGCTACAGCATCAGATGTAGCACAATTTAAAGCTAGAACCCAGGCCACATCTGTTTACAGACAAAGGCCACACCAGTGCAAACAAATTCCACCAATGTCTTATTGACATTGTTAATTATTTGCTGTACATTAGCACTAGAACATTTATATAAGGAGAAAAGGTACTGTAGAATTAGTACAAAATGATACGCTTGGAGAGTATGTAACATATCACACGGCCAGGCTGACCACGTGTATCAGTTTCACATTTTCTCAATGTAACGGTGACTTTGTTTCCACGTTTTACATGAGTTACGGGTCATGAAGAAACATCAGTTGTATGCATAAAACATTTTTTAGTGAGTTACTTCCACCTTAAACCCCACTTAACTTGATGACAATAATTAAAGCGGATCTGAGAGGGTTTAGCTGAGGTTAGATCGATTGTCAAAGAAAAATGTAATCCAGATACCAAATGCCATCTAGATGTACTTAATCTGTTTAATTTCCCATTTATTGACTCATTCATAACTGGAACATTTCATGATTTTGTAACTACTTGAAATTTTTGAAGAAAATATTTTGTCTCCCTCCTCAGTCTCCAAAAATATTGTGCAATATGGATTCTGTAAACGGCACATACAGTGACAGATTCGAGGTCACAATATGTTCTTGTGATGTTTTTTGTATGCAAATCTTTCAGTGTTGCTGCGGTCAGTTCCTTGTCCTGATGATTAGCCGCTGTCTTACTAAGCAAGCCAGCCGTAGTGGATTGTTGAAAGAATATGTCTATGCATAAGCAACCCCATAAACAGCTTTCCGTTGATACACAGCAAACTATTACAAATGCAGTTAAATGTGAACTATGATAATCATAGTTATCAATTAAGATTTGCTGATGCATAGAGACAAAGAGGAAAACCCGACAGGCAGGAGAGTAAGATGCTACCTCCTGTGACTTCCATTGCTTCAGAGCCGACACCAGTGTTTCCCTCTTTTATATGATTTCTTTTTTCTTATTTCAAATTTCCAAACACTGGTGGAGTTTCATGGAATACCCACGTTTCCCAAGTTTGTCTAAAGCCCCGGTTTGAAACTTTTAATTCATTTTGGGGACGAAACTTATCTGGTGCAGATCCCAGGCTGGTTAGGGCAAACGTTTAATGGAAATACTTGGGTTTCAGGAAACTGTTTCTCCGTAGGCTACTCCTGCTGCTATACATGCCTTTGTGAACACATGATAGAACATGAAATGTTTGTTTTTATTTATTATGTAATTTATTCATGCACAAGATATCAACCATTGTCCAAAATGTATTTAAAAGCATTGAGAAAATTAAAGTCTTAATAGATTTTCTATGTGGTTTGTTTCTTTGGTATGAAGTGCTTTACGTAGAAAGACCATATGATAAAATTTCACAGGAAACCATGCAATATCATGTCTTCTCAAATATTAATGATCAAAGTGAATTAAAAATTGATTTGGTACCAATATACTGCTTAAATATAAATGAAACAGCACCATCATACACATGACTTGAATGTTAATCTTCCTGATTACACAGGATACAGGGATTTGGAGGAACATTAATGTAGCTGTATATAATATGTATATAAAAAGCTCAACACCTCAGCTTGAAGGCAAAATACCAGCATTGTGGCAAATGACCTTTGAATTAAAGAAAATACTTTTTTCCTTCAGTCATTTTTGTCATTAAAATACCTCGTCATCCGAAAAAAACGGGCTTCCGTCCTGAACAAGTCGACAAATAGAGACAGACAATTATTCACACTCGGATTCTGGGCAATATGAGCAATCAGAAATGCCCGTAGATCAAAAGCTCCTAACGCCAGAGGTGGGTTTGAATCCGAACCCTTCTTGCTGTGAGACATCTGCCTTATCCACTGTGCCACAGTTCCTCACCTCCACTATGAAACCTTTATCAATAAGGTATTACCACCTTATACCAGGTCATACATTATTATCACACTCATACGATATTGTTAAAATGTTATTGGGCATCAGAGTAATGCCTTTACGACGTACCATCAAAGAAATCAGACCCACACATTTAGGTTCTAAGGTCTGCATTTCAGGAATCAGAAAATTTGACCGAGTTTACGTTTGTGATCCTCCATTAATTTAGAACATCCATTAAAGTAAAAAAAAAATCACATGGACTTGTTAATACTACATTTGAATTATATACCATTGGCTAAACAAGAGTCTCATGAGGCTTTCTGCAGCTCCACGTTGATATGAGCTAAATGCTAATGTCAGCCGGCTAAAGTGCTCACACTGTTGATCTTGAGCTGCTAAGCAGGTATATTGCTAACTCTGTTCATCATCCAAACTAAACCCAAAGTACAGCTGAGACTTTTGGAAAAACATTTATCTCTGTGTAAGTTTGTCCTAAATGAAATTGTTGGATGCACTGAAAATTGGCCATTATGATATTAATACACGATGATAATAATGGTTTTTGATGCCATATCATCAAAGCTATTATAGTTCACCCTGAGGGAGACATGCATGTCTCTGCAAAAAGTCATTCCAATCCATCACATATTTGTGGAGACATATTACTCAAGCGTCAGGGGATTCAGCCTCTGGGTGTCTTCTATGTCCAGAATTCATGGTATTGGATTGAATAAGCTATTTCCCCAAATTGATGGTGAAACAACACCTTGTAGACGTTTATATAAGTATATATATGTTAATATATATATATTTATTTTTATTTATTCATTATAGAAATCTTCACCTCTGCCCCCTCCAGCTATGACTCGAGTCTTTTTGTCGGTTCCACCAAAGATGGTAGTGATAGGAGCTCTGGAGGACAGAGCTCCTATCACTACCATCTTGTCAAACTTTTCCTTCACTCTTCTGCTGTCACAGATAACTCCTGAACTCTTCTTCGCCCACTTCACCCTGCCTGCGGTCGTTTCTTCATCTCTTTTAGACTCTCCAAGTTTCTCTGAACAGTTGACTTGGAGTGCTTAAAATCCTACACCTTCCTCACTTCGACTCCCCATGCCTCCCTTTCATTCACATACATGTATTCCGTCTTGCTTCAACTGACTGTCACTTGGTATTTTGTAACTCGACTTTGACGTATTCATCAAGTAAAACAATCTGGCAATGGTGGATGACAATTGACAACCCATGAAGTCACCAGTGAAATCATCAAATCAATCATGGTGCTTGTGCTCGCTGCAGCTCTGTTAGCATCTACGTCTCCAGCCTGGGTCTCAGGAGAACGTTCAGATTCATTGTTCTACCACCAGGTTCAATTGCTATTCGTTAAGGTTGACAAATGGGCTAACTTTGGTCCATTTTCCTTTTAGAATCCAAATGTCCTCCAAACTTTAAGTGGTAGAGGGTATGGTCCAATGTAACCCGTGTCGGCACTGTGGGAAAAACCGGAAACGTTTCTCTTTGAGAAAACAGTGTTACACCGACGTTGCTTGTCGCAGAGGGAGGTTTGCAGAATTAGCCAAGGAGCTTCAGCCAACTGATTTATATGTTAGAGGCAAGAAATATACCGGATCAAGATGATCAAGATACATGTAATAAGACACGGAATCTTTAAAGTTAAAAAACTTTATACGATTTGTATCGGTGAATCGTCACGCCCCAAGTAGGTGGGTTGTTTAATTGATTGATTAATCACACCAAGACACCAAGACATGTTGACAGCTTTTCTATTACAATCATGGAAGGAATAAATGGAATATGCTTAAAAATTCTCTAGACTCTCTTCCTCAAAAAACTACAGCTCAAAAAATGGAAACCAGAGTGTCTGTGGATCTCCAGCGATACTCTCTTTGACTTATACACCCAGGACTGAGCGTGTGTTTTCATGGGGGTGATACTACAAAGCTATGACCGGGGTGTAATGAGGGATTGGCTGTAATGGCCTCTCTGGCCGTTCCACATCACTTCCTCTTTGCCCCCTCCCCATTGCAATAAATGGTTCCTGTGCAATTTCATGGGAATTAAAGTGGGGAAGGTGTGTTTCATATGTAAAGCAGGTAGCTCTTGTTGAGACGTGAGATGGTTTATATGGATTCCCTCCCACCGTCTCCCACTCTCTTCCTTCCTTGCTCTCTCATTTTGTCTCTTGGGTCAAGGTTGGCGTGGGCTTTGATCACTGGCAGAAGGTTGCTATGGTTCGATTTCTGTGGCGTTCCTCTGAGAGGTTTGCTTGCAATTATAAACCACGTGAGAGAAGGCAGAAGGATATTCATTTCCTGGCAACTACTGAACCCCTTTTATCACTTAAGCGGCACTGAAAGAGAATCACGTTTACAGAAAAACAGAGATTTGGTACCACAGCAACAAACACGTGTTTTAAAATCCATAAAGTAATCTCTATACTATCAAAGCTGTGCATTTATAAGGAACTCGATGAAGGATGGTGAGAGACAGATACCTTTAACAGTGCCTGCTCCACATCCACAGCTTTATACATACAGTAAATCAAGGTATGCAAATGTACATGCTTGAAAATCACAAAGAAGCTGCAAGTAAAAATCCTTTCTTTTCATAGCATGGTCATTGGTAATAAAACCCAGCTCCAATGTGTTTCGAGTTCAATCCATCATCAGGGAGGTTTTGATTCCCTGATAACGGCTTAAGGTTAAGGCTCATGGTTCTGTTGACTTTTCAAGCAAATAAACTACTATGTACCTTTGCTGGCTGGTAAGGGATCATTTGGTCTGAGGAGTCTGTTATCAAAAGTTGATTGATTCAATGATGTCAGCAACATCAGAGATTATCATGGTGTGCCGCCTTACAAGTAAGATGGGCCGCAACGACCTGGTTGATGTGGATGAACATTCTCCCAAACAACATATAAGCAGATGCAAAGGGCTCATATAACATTGCAGAGAACCTCCAACAGGTGTAGCAGACAAATATAACACCACATATCCAATCTGGTGTTTGATTTTACTGTGGGTCCTTACTTCCACTTTTCCTGTCACAATTATTATGGCCACTTAAGGTACCACTTGAAAAACGAGGTCTACGTTGTCATACCAGACAGAATAGACTGTATTGTACAAGCCATTCTTCTAACTGAACTCCTCAAAAGAAACTATCCGTAGTGTGTGAAATATTAAATA
This sequence comes from Lophius americanus, assembly GCA_037951165.1. Taxonomy (NCBI): domain Eukaryota; kingdom Metazoa; phylum Chordata; class Actinopteri; order Lophiiformes; family Lophiidae; genus Lophius; species Lophius americanus. The sequence continues at coordinate 1,727,676 of JBBDHG010000003.1, read as the reverse complement.
TTAGAATAAAATCTGATATCTACAAGTTAAACCTCCCTGAGGTGATTCATATGCGCCAAATTTAGACTAAATTGGACCAACAGTTAGGAAGTTATGTTAGAAAAACAGTGTTTTTCCTAAAAAAGCTCCCCCTGATGGGTAAAGATTTAGCGGAAAATATGATTTGATATTTTATTCTAATAGCATATACAAGATAGATCTCCTCAGCCGATTCTAGTCCCTCACATTTGGACAAAATTTGACCAACTTTTAAAAATTGATTGCCCGAAAACCTTTTGAGATACAGCTCCCCCTAGTGTCATAAATATACAATGACCTTTCTCAAAACCACGTGGGTATACATTTGAAAATGATCCATGTAATTGTTTATGTATTATTGCATTAACATGAAACATCTGCGGTAGCGCCCCCCCGACTTTTCGGGGCTATAATAACCATGAATATAAGCCGTAATGAGCTTCTTCTACATTTTGTTTTCACAACATTCTAAGATTCAACTTATTGAATTCAGGGAATTATGAAAAATTACACTTATTTTGGGGTGGATATGTCTATGTCTTGAAAGGTCTGTGAGCTTCTCTGATTTAGCACCGACCCAAATCCAAAAACCATTATCGAGGGATATGGGCTTAATGCTGGGCAAGGCTTGATGGAATTAAAGGGTACTGTTGGGCTCTGATACAGAGTATTCGAGTTACTTATTATGCCCGTCCCCTATTTGGTGAGTAAAGCACAGAACTGTTAAGAGAAACTGTTCCGGTACTTGCCTCAGTGTGTTGAATACCAATGTTGTTAACAAGTAGCTAACAAAGAAGATAACAGAAAGTCCTGATTTTGGCTGAAAACAACTGTACTGCAAGAAAAGTACTGAGGTACATGGGAGAGTGTGAAAATGGTTCTTAGTGTGCAATAATCTGAGTGCAGCTGGCCATACTAACACATACTCCAAAAGGCTATCATGGAAGTCAAAACCGCTCCAAGCAGGTTTCTCTTGAAATGCCCTGATGAGTAAGGTACTCTGCTTAATTATTGGTCATACATGTGGCTCTCTAATCTAGGTTCAGTACAACTATCCTCATTAGAGGGTCAATGTCTGAGATAAAGCCTGTCAAGTTTGAGCAAAGTACCCAGCAGAAACAAATAGAGATTATAAACAGTATTTGCATGAGGATGATTATAAAAATGGGAAACAAGTTAATATTTGCACTCATGGCGAAGGAATAGCCTCTCACATACACACACACACATGCGCACACACACACACACACACACACGCACACATGCACACACGCACACACAAACACACACACACACACACTGCCACAGTGCAGTCTGGAAATACAGCTGGAACTACCATAACTAAGGTTAGATTCTCTTCCAGTATTTCAGCTCTTTCTTACCTCTGTGAAATATCTCCAGTCAGCAGAGTGTTTTTGACAATAATAGAGTTACAAAGCTGAATGAATATATTTCCATGTGAGCTCACCAACATCTCTGGTGTCTATTTGCCTAAATCCTCCAGCTTCATAGTATCGCTTAAGCAAAAAATGAATTAAAACAATAAAAACAAAGTACTACCTCTGTCTCTCTCTTATTATATCTGCTGAACGAACAAGGTACATGATCAATTTAGTTTAGTAGCCTGAAAATGGTTAAATCGATATAGTCCCTAAATTGTATGGATATACAGTACCGCACAATCATCTAAATATTGAACTATTACATAGCCCACGCATTTCACTGCACACAAACTCTCTGTTGTCTCTCTCTCTCTCTCTCTCTCTCTCTCTCTCTCTCTCTCTCTCTCTCTCTCTCTCTCTCTCTCTCTCTCTCTCCCCATCTGTCAACTACACATTTGAAATTGAATAAATAATAAACAAACAAACCATTAGAGTATTTAGTGAAAATACAGACTGACACATCAACCTCCAAATACAAATGTAAAGATTATTTTTCAATATAAAAAACAGTTTAATTGTCCACCAACTAGAACTGCATTTGTTTTTTTTGTTTATTATCTTAACTTTAGTCCTACTCTTTTGATTGGAAACATTGTTCTGAAGCTCAATCATGAGGCTGTTTTGTCAAAGTTTTCAGATAAATGATGAATATAGGAACTTCTTATCAACCCATATTCATTTCAGTCCAACGATTTCATATTTATGCACCACCCGCTTTGGTACTCTCTGAGTACTCTCTTCTGCCAAATATATATTATAATTGTGGTGAGACATTTCATGCAGAAATGTTACATTTTCAAGTTTAACATGCTCTCTTTTTAATAATTATAACAGAGAGAAATTGTTTAATATTTTCATGCACTTACTAACTTTTGTCTTATTTTCCAGTTTATTAAGTTTTGCACTTTTCACTTTTCCTTGGACCCTCAGACCGCTTCTACCAGTCTGTGGGAAGCAAATAAAAACATCTGGATGTCATGACTCTGGGTTCATTTAGTATTCTTCTATTGTGAAGGTTCGTCATCGTTCTGGTCTGTTTTCCTGTTTAGTTATTTACTTAGTTTTACATTTCCTGTCATGTTTCCTTTGTTTTGCCTTTTTGGTGTGTTTATCTCTTTATTGTTCTTCATTTCTTTATTTCTTCTCAGTGTAGTCTTTGTGTGTTTCACATGTGTTCCTTTTCCCTTCCCCCGTGTCTGTATTTTCCATTATTGCTTCTGTTCTCCTCTTGTCTGATTGTTCATCATGTTCACCTGTGTTTCACCTCCAGCTGTGTCTCGTTGTCTCGTTACCTCAGTGTATATAGTCTGTGCTCACCTTTCCTTCTGTGCCAGTTAGCCGTTGTCTCGTCGTCACAGGTCCCAGCCAGCTCCCAGTGTTTCCCAGTGTTTCCCAGTGTTTCCCAGTGTTTCCCAGTGTTTCCCAGTGTTTCCCAGTGTTTCCCAGTGTTTCCCAGTGTTTCCCAGTGTTTCCCAGTGTTTCCCAGTGTTTCCCAGTGTAAGAGTGATTACACTGATTTCCTCGTGATTGTTTCATGGTTTTGAACCTGGATTGTTTTTTGACTCTGCCTCTGCTCTTTTGATTGTTTACCTTATTGGACTGCTCATTTGGTTTTGACCCCTTCCTGCTTGTAAATTTGAATTTTGGACTGAATGAATTAAAGATTTCAGTTGCACCTGCTCTGCACTTATCGTGTGTATGCACCTGGGTTCTAAACTCTGCTCCTGCCTCATATAGTTCCTAACACTGAATGAATAACTCATTAAATGATCACTACGGAAATCTTGTTTTCTGCAGCAAAGCTTCTGAATTATTTCTGCCGCTTTGCTCCAAGGAGGAAATACTTAAAAATTCCGATTTTCCTCCCTTGTCATTCATTATGTTGTGACAACTACCACGTTACATGTCTCTTACTCTGTAATTATGCAATTCACAAACTGTAATTAGCGTAATTTGTATTTAGTAAAGAAATATAATTTGGAGAAGATGTTGGCTGATTGGTGGTGATAATTATGATGATGAACTGCTTGAATAAAGCAATATTGTTGAGGAATGATTACTTATTCTTATGTTCAGTACCGTGAATTTCCTTGCAGTTCTCTATTCAACTCTGCCTCCCTGATTTCACTAAAATCTGTTATGCAGCACATACAACCAAAAATGGAGCTTGCCCTTCAGCATTGCATCATGAAACTATGACTATGGGAATTTTACCTCCATATTGCAGTCTGACTCCTACCTCACAAAACAATGTTTCTCTGCTAAAATCTTGCTAAAGGGACAAAGAATAGTTCAAACACATAGCCTTATTTGGCTGACGCGACTATGACTGGAATCTGTCTCTGGAGATGTGTCTTCTGCAGCTTTCTCGCGCTATCACACATCAAACTGTTGGGCTGGTGGAGCTGAGTAGAGCTGCCGCTCTACTCGCTTTTGTTTTAAACTGTGTGAGATATGGAGGCTTAATTGGACTAATTAGGACCAAAACAAGGCTTGACTGAACAGTATTTCTGGTCCACAGATGTTTCCCTCTTTTCAGTTGACAAAAGAAACTACAAAGAGAAGTACCTCAGTTTCTAGGCTGACCCAGCGTAACATTCTGTGCAGTCAGAATAGCAGGCAGGTAGATTTTTTTTTGCTGTACTAGTGCCTTGCCACGGCAGTGGAAGACTCATCAGCTCCAAATTAGCTTTTTAACAGTCATATCTGCAAACTACCCTGTGTAATAAATCTCGATCAACTTTGCACTTCTTTGAATTGTGTATTTTTTTTGGCGTAGTGCAAGCTTAAAATGTTTTAATCCACTTAATGCAAGACTTTGTAAGGTTCCAGATCTTGACATTAATGTCGACCTACGAAGAGATGTTTGGCCAAAATCACCAGTATTTTATTTCGATAGACAATTAAGTATGTGTGTAATATGTGTGGCTCCTCCGTACTGTGATGCACTGTGATTTTTGCTGAACTTTGTTCTGGATCTCCTGAAGAACGTTCGGTTAATCTCAATGTGGTTAATTTTCATAGTTTGCTGCCGTAGTGCTTCATGCTATCAGGCCAAAATGGTTCCACTCTGCAAATAAAAAAACTTAACCCTGAGGCTTTTTGGTATTCCTAAAAATCTTAAAAACATGCTTTAGGATTTATATTTGATGAATATAAACAATACTTTCTACTTTAATGGTTCATTACAGTATGCAAATCTGAGATTATTTAAATGTAAAGTGAATGTTGTTGTGAAAAAACAACAGGACATTATGTGAAATAAGGGAAATAAAAATATAGCAACATAGTATATTAAAGTAGTCTAAATGCTTCAAAATACATTTGTAACAGAAAGCTACTATAATTATCTGATTCTGTTTATTTTATTGAATAGACTGATCAGCTATAATGTTACAAAAACCCAGAATAACATTGATTATTTAGTTACAAAAGTACATGTCTGTGGGTGGGATATATCAGGCAGCATGAAAACGATTTCTCCTTGAAGTTGATGGGCTGGAAGCAGGAAGATCTGATTAACTTTGAATAGGGCCAGATTGTGATGTCTACATGATTGGACCAGAGTGTCTCCCAAACTGCAGGTATTGTCTGTTGTTCCCAGTCAGCAATGGTAACAACCAACCAAAGTGGGAATAAGCATCAAAAGTGGTTACTTGGCGTCTTGGGGTCAAGACTCACTGGAGGAATAGTCGATGTTTTCTGATCCCAAAGAAGGGTTACTGTAGCACAAATTTGCTGCCATAAACTTGCCCGAACATGCAATGCATCATGGACTGCTTTGGTGGCAAAAGGGGGAACCTCAACAAAAAAATGCATTTTGTTATAATGCTATGGCTGATAAGTGTGTGTATCGTGATGTCCCAAGCCCTTCTGCCATTTCAATCATATGTAAATTTCACCAGTGTAATATGACATATCAAAATTTCAGTCAGGAAGACTATCCTTTTGCACACTCGGGTAAACTATAATATCCTCAACTTTAATACTTTCTCACCATGGAGCTTTTTTTTTTTAACTTCGCTTTAAATTTGAAGAATTCATTCAGTGGAATTGTTTGTACCAACGCAGGGGAATGCAGTCTTTTCTGGGATGTGTCCTAGCTGTTGGGGTTCGTGTGCCCTCCACCTCCCTGAGTCTTTGCAGATCCATCAGCCTCCATCAGCCTTCCTTAGCGGATGTTTTTCTCAAATAACCTGTGAACCCACAAAAGAAATAATGTCATCCCCTTCCTATTTAAACTACTGTTACATTGCTACCACAGTTAGTCAGCAAAGACATTTTAGATTTACAGATACGATGCAGTAGATAAACAAAATTATTTCATCTTACTTTTATTGATTTATTTTTGGTTTTGAAAAGGTGAAAACAAAAGTACCCACTTAACTATAATTAGAGCCTTTTGAATGCAGATCTGCAGAAAAAGTTGAAGTAAGAAAGGCTCGCTGTGTCTGGTCTGTCACAGTATGGTGGCATCGACTGGTGAGTTATATTAATCGGATGACAGGCTAGTGTGGAGAAGGGCAGACTTATACTTTAAATATTTTGGATGTTGTTATAAATAAAGTATTCCCATATTAAAGAGCCTTGTATTCTAAGGTTCTTCAATGTGACACTATATGCTCCCAAACGAGCAACTGAAATGTTGTCAAATGAACAACGGTCCAGTGAGGTGAGTAGTTCCAGCTTGCACAATTAGGTGAGAAGAATTTCAGCACCTTTCAAATGATGCGATAAGACCTACATTTCTTTAAGCCCTCAAGCAAAAAAGGTTAATTAGCAGACGGACAGGAGGATGAGTAATACGATTTATCAAATGAACAATTTGTATAATCCTTATATATAGGGTTCACTAATGCAGAGCCCAGCAGTGATGAAGTCAAAGACATCCGTCGTTAGCAGCCAGATCAGTAGCTAGTTTCATACAGCTGGAGGAAACAGGAGGGGCATTTGAATTCCGAAGAAATAGGTGAAGATATTTTTATTTTGTCCTAGCAAGGCTTACAGAGGGAGCGAGACGACAGCAGTGTCATTCATTCTTTCATAAAGTTACCGCTGTAGGGCTGTATATCCTTAAGGGTGATCCAGCCTTAATTTTGTTCTTGTCAGGTTACACTGCATAACAATGATGTTAATTTTTGAAACGTGGCCTTGAGTGTCAATCTAATATAAATTGAAATCCAAATTTAATAATGTATTTCTTTCCCTCCAAAGGGCAATTATCCGAACGAACAGAAATCGTAGAAATCTGTAACGTCTCGTCAATAATCACTTTAGAGAGGATTCAGCACCAATTTGCCAATGTAGGTGCGTGTGTGTGTGTGTGTGTGTGTGTGTGTGTGTGTGCGTGTGTAAGGGAGAAACTGGATGCTAGTGATCCAAATTCTATTAGAAACTTAGAGCAAATGTTACACTGCAAATCCTAGCTTGATTTTTTATGAAAATTCAGGCAGCCAACGATAGACAGTGATATATGTGTGTTTGTTGTGTTGTATTGAAGAAAACTGATCTCGATGCACTTTGGCTTTGAAGACTAGATTATTATGTGTCTCTACTGGGTTTCCCGGTTCGCCACGAAAGTCTAACACAACTCTGACATGCTCCGAATGAACTGACATCTCACATCCCTGTGGTTTATTTTAAAGCTCTAGATGCTGATACAGTAAATCAGACACTCTGCCAAGGAGATGATGGCGTTGCTGGCCTTGGATTGTTTGTTTACTTGCTATGTAGCAGAATTAAATGAGGTTTTATAAAAAAAAGAAAAAAAAAAAAAAAAGGTAGTCTTGGCCCTGAGAACAACCCAACACATTCTGGAAGGATTTTAACCATTGCAGCATTGACAAAACCTTTTCGCTTCTAACTCCATGGAAAATGCCAACAACGATTGACAATGATCACATGATGTAATCCCCATGAGAACTACCACATATAAACAGCCTACTTGATTTGGTCTGGACTTTCAACATTCTCAGTTTGATCCAGAACAATATTGAAGATATGAAACCAAGGAATGGAACAAACAGCTAGTCTCCGGTCCAACAAAAAGAGTTGGTCTCGGCCCATATTATGATCTGGATCCATGTAATATTCCAGATCAGGTGATTCGTAATGTTTTAATTAACTCAAGAAAAATAACTACTTTGATGAGATAACAAGTAATAAGGCCACAGACTCGCAACAAAGATCAAAGCTGAATCTGTGCTGATTCAGTTTAAGGTAAAATTTGAGTGATCTTTTGGTACATTTGAAACCAAAGTTACTAAAAGAACGCAATTCAATCTGATGATGATACCAAAATGTCTAAATTCCAGTAGTGGGTTTCCATGGGCATGGAGTCCTATTATGAGGGTCACACTAACTACTAGCTCTCTGAGCTCCATCTAATTATTTTGTCTTAACTTAGACAGCAGAATGTAAAGGATATATTACTTGGCAACCCAGCAGTTAATAAGGAGTTAATAAAACTATTCACATAGGACAAGACAAGAAATTATACAGAGAAGGACATTGTAGAGGAAATAGCACAAACCGCTGTTTCCAGCTGAGTGCTTTATTAAACGGGCTTCTTCAGAATTGTATATCCATCCTCCATCCTTGACACTTATTGACTTGTAATGGCAACATTACAGCCAAATCAGATAAAGAAAAAATGTTATGCTACATGCACTCTTGTACGTGCTCGAGTGTGTGTGTAAATGTGCGTGTGTGGGTTAGTGCCTGCAAAGGACACCAGGTTACATAGGCTACAGCCTACACCGCCCGCCTTCTGCTCCCCGCTGGGTCTTTGCTGTACTTCTTCGCAACGACTCGTGTTTGAGGCCGAGTGCACAATGACAGCCCACCTTGCACACAGCTGCAACATAACACTGCCCAACCTTGCCTCCAGCTGATTGCATTGTATTCATCAAAAAAAATTCTGGGGCTTGTGGCTGTGTTGGAGTGTCTGTGCATGCATCATACTCCTGCCATCATGTACAAGTGTTACCTCCTCTGTTGGTTTAGTGCGAGCTGCAGAGAGCTGCTAGGTGTGGTCACCCCATAGCCGTGCTTCATCCATGTTAATAAGGATAAAATAATAATAAAATAAATATATATAAAATAATAATAAAATAATAATACAAATTAAATGGATTATTATTATTATTATTATAAGGTTATAAGGGTTCCCATTCCTTCAAGGTCATACACACTGAGAAAGTACTGTAGGGATTAACAGACCTCTACATCTAATAATAATAATAATACATTTCATTTATAACACACTTTATTGCATATGTTCTGATTTTGACCGTGGATGCTCACAAATTATATTGACATTGTCAAAATAGTTTGCAAATACCGTAGGCATATATTCCTAGCCAGCATGTTCGATCTAGGTGAATCAGTTCCTCTTCGTCGCCAAGCAAGCTGCTTTTACATCTTAAATGTACGGGTAACAACAAATCATTTTAACACCACTCTAGGAGTCTATTTCTTTCTTTCTGAGTACTAGATGAGAAGATTAATATAACTCAAATATCTCTGCGTTACATATGAGACAGTTTACAGCCAGTCATTTTAGTCAAGAATAAAGATGGAAAACTGAGGAAAGAGCTGGCTGGGTTCTGTTTAAAGAGAAAAAGAGCTTCCTAACACCACCTCTAAAGCACATTAATTTAGATATGTCTAAATTGTTTAATGCGTGAAGCAGTAAAAATGTCCATATGAGTCATTGTAACCACAAGTTGTTATTTTTTAAACATCTAACAGATGAGATATAACATCTTAATGAGAGTAGAAATGTTTATTTTATGGTTCTCAGGATAACAGCAGCTGCTGATACCAAATATTTAAATATATTACGTAATATTTTAATTTCTCTCTATGAAAAAATATCATATTTCCTAACATGTTGAACCGTGGCTTTAGGCATAAAACATGTAACAGTGTCACTTTGCAGAGTTTCCTCATAAAATCCCGGTCTGTCTGTGTACAATCCACAGAGGTGCTGGTGCTCTGTGAGCGCCTCTTCAAGCCCTCAAGAATGCTTTCATGTAGAGATTTCTATGCTTGAGCTAATCGCAGTACCCAGAACCGAATCTTGCTCTGTGGCAAGCTACTGGATGACTGTCAGGAGAGATTCTGCTCCCTCTACCTTAACAACCAAGTCAACAAACCATGACCCTCTCCTTCAATACAGGGCCCATTTATGCCAACAGACATGTCTGTCTTTGTTATACTGTCTCCAAAGTCCGTAATACAAATTGATAGGGAGTTTCGGGATGCAACACAAGTAATAAATGGTGGCTCGAAACCTATTCCAGTTTTGCTCCTTTTTTATTATATGTTTTCTCAGATTCTTGTGGGGGTTTCTTGAGTACAGGCTGCCCAATAAGGTAACAATTGTCCGATTGTGCTGCTGTAAAAGCTGCGTGAGGTGCAGGCCAGCTAAGATTGTCACATGTATATTTTCTCTTCCATTTCACTGTACGTTCCATTTGGGGCAAAATCTGGATGTTTTGGGGATTCATTGCATTGCTCAAGGACACATTAGCTGAAAAAGCTCCGTGCCATAGCAAGAATCTCTGTGCTTGAAGGGTGTTTTCCCTCGTCAGTGTGACAGCCTGATTAGGGAATACTGGAAACACTTGTTCAGGAGCTGTTCTGCTTCAGTTTATCCTGTTAAGAGGAGGTGAGCAGGATTGATGGAAGGGAGGTAACCGGTGGACAGCCAGTTGCTCTAACACATATGGAGTCAGTTCCTGTGGGCTTAAGAATCAGGCTGCATATTCTGTAGATGGAGCAGAAAATGTAGCTCATAAGTGCTCCTATTATGTTTACTTTACTGTCTAAAAATAGCCAAGCACATATTTATTTTCTAGCTTTCAGGTGCTTTCATTTAGGGGGAGCACTGGGCACGCAGACATTATTTCTCAGAACTGAAGCACATCTTAAGTAGTGAAAAATATTGCCTGCAGAGATACTGAATATATGAACCAAAGACTTCAAAACATGCCTTCTCCCAAATCTATGAGTATACTCCCATGATGCACATGCTATCAACTATCCTTCCATAAAAACGCTTTTTTTTCTGTTCGTTGCGCAGGAATCAAGCGTGGTTCAATTTTTCTCGCCTCCCTCTGCTCACCCAATCATCAGTGTAAAATACCTCACCACTGCAGACAGAGAAAGATGGAGGGAGCAGCACCAGCCCCCTGCTCAGCACCAATGATTTATGACTCGGTAGGGCGGACCAGCACACATACACATGCGCACATACCTATGTATTCTCGCATACAGCATGCACGTGATCATACTTTCACAGATGTGATTGCATGCATAAATAGGCAAGGAATCGCTGGTGACACAGAACTGATGTGTGACGGCACCTGTCTTCGGTTAATGTCAAACGCCAGCGCTCCAAGGCTTTTTAAAAGGACATGTGCATCTTTGAAGCGATGACAACAGAGTCTGACATCATTTGTCCCTTTCTGTGACAGTTAAACTGGAACAGGCAGCGGTCACATTCTTCTTCTTCTCCAACACTACTTACAAGAATAAAATATTTGTTGTGCTTTCTGTTAAATGTCAACCGAGCAAAGTGGGTGAATTTTTAGGGTGAGTAATGAGCATACAAGCTGCTGCAGTAAGAGATGCTGGGAGGGTCGTGTGAGCTCTGTTTGTTTATTCCGCGTTGTGATCTGGGGCTCCGAGCGGTTATGCTGTAGCAACAAGGACATGCTTGCTGTGTATGAAGCAACGATTTGCAAGTAAGGTCATTGTACACACTGTCCTCCTCTCATCACCCCCCTCACCACAAAAACGTTTTTAATATTAATTCTCTTGTGTAGTGGGGTTAGAGGGGTGGGGAAGTGGTTAGGAGGGTGGGGCTCAGAGATGGAGCCGGATGAAGGGTGGAGGGAGATGAGGGCAGGGAAAAGGATGGAAAAAACATTCAGAAGGCAGACAGGAAGAAAAGAGCAGAGGAGGTCTGATGGAGGAGAGAGGGATGGAAGTAGAAAGAGAGAAAAATTAAGGGAGATAGAGCATTGGGGAGGAGCAGTGTTGGGGAAAATCGTTTATCCTGCAGCCCAGGTAAGGGTGACCTGTTTGTCTCTGTCGGGCCTCTGTTACTCTGCTGATGTCTCTATAATAGGCCTGTGAAGCAGGAAGACACGACAGCACAAAGCAGGAGCCCACAGCTCTCAGGCAGGCTTAAGCTCCATTCCAGCCCGACAACTTTACGGAATTCAAAGAAATTTCAGTTAATGAATTAAATAGCACCATCTGTCCTTTCCAATGAATTGTTTTTTTTTTTTAACAAATGTGGCTTATAGGGGGAAAAAATAAAATCCACATAAGAAACAAAATCTTCATGGAAGCCCCCATGAATGACTGGCTGTTAAGTCTGTGTTGGTTTCAGCTAAATGAATTACCAACACATGTGTAACAGAGTTTCATGGTCACCAGGGTTTGAATCTATTGACGTTTTCCTTCAGTGCCACCATCAAATTGACATATTTGGTTTTGAGTGAAATGTCATCTACTATTGTCTGGTTTGCTATCTCTCTCAGGATGAGTTGCAGGAACTGGCCACTCCTGGACAATCAACTTAAAATGTATCTGATATTTTTGGTTTGTGACCAAACACTTGTTAAACCTAATGATGTTCTTACCTGCCATCAGTAGGTAAGAACATCAGCTTGCCAATTACAGCATTTAGTTGTTTTACCTCCGAAAAGTCGAAGATATATTTTTTGCCACATAGACCTTAATGCGACGAAGAACTGGACAACTTTTGGGAAAGGTCAGTCTTATACTTCTGACACAAGTGGGACCATTATCTCCAAAATCTTTAGTACAAATGTGGTGCAAATGAGTCGACTCGAGGAGATCTATCTTATGTTATCATAATTTACTCTAGTACATTGTATTTACTCACTAGGGGTAGCTGTTTTAGTTGACATTTAATCTGAGGTGTTCCATCCTCATTGCTTGTACAACACAGGGGATCAGGTTTATCTGGGATACACCCTTGGTGTTGATGATGCCGGCGTGGGCCTAGTTTAGTTAGGTGAAACTCTCAGGGCTGGTAACATTGCGCTGGACTTCAGTTCCTTGCTTGTCTTGTTTCAGCATGATTGACGGTCCAGACCGAGATTCTGTATAAACTAACTCCTGAAATCATCTGATGACTTATAACAATCTAAGAGTATTCACAGTCGGATGTTATGCATATAGATCTAGCTGGGACTCACAAAATAAAACTAATTCAAGCAGCTGGGTCTCTTTGATCTGAGCCTTTGCTCACTGCCACTTCCTGTAATTCATTTCACTCATAGTCCCTTCCACATGATACCAAAATTACAACTCAATCATTGTTTTCCACAAAATCACTTCAGTGAAGATCCATTTTACCACTTTCATTTGGAAATAAAACAGACTGCAGCGGCAAACTTCGAAATGAGCACAAATGAGAGGGAGAGAAAGACAGTGGGTGAGAAGAAAGAGAAAGGAGAGGAAAGCTTGGCCTAGAGCTATGGAAAGTTGTAATAGATGTTATGTGAGCAGCGGGAGAATAAAAAGCATGTGGGCGTTTATATGGAATTAAGGCTTGGTTAGTCATTACTATTTTGTCTAAGACAGTTTAAAGAGGATGGCATTGTTTTTCTCTTCAGATTATAGCCAAAAGTAATGCGCATAGATATACAGTTACAGACATTAAGTAACTATAGTGTGAGCCCCACATAGAGTGTCTAATAGAGACTTACAAGGATTCCAAAAAAAATGAAGCCATTATATTCTCTATTTCAGTTCGAATTCCGCAAACCATTGACACCAAAGTCTTGATTGGACCTGACAAGATGATCTGTACAGTTGGTACTCTGCAAGAAGCAATAATTCAGACACCCCTTTGAAGGGAAAGTAAATAAATATGACTTTTTACACAAGACACAAAGCATGCCAAAATGAAGAAATGAAGGGAAAGTTGAGCTTATCTGCACTGTTCTCCAAATGGAAGCAAGCATTGTCAAAAGAATAAAGAGGCTTATCAAATTCGGGGATAGTATGCAATCGCGGCGTCCGCCACCTAAGATCCTTCGTGTAAAAGCAAAAACTATAAAACCATGTCTTGGATCATTTTTAAATTGTATACCTCACTAAGGGGAGCTCTCTTATGAAAAACACTGGTTTCGAGAAATACCTCAAAAAACATGTCATTGATTATTGTCCAATTGTATATGGACGTAGACCTTAGTGCGAGCAAGAACTGGATTGATTTGGGGAAAGGTCAGTTTTATATTTATGATACTAGGGGGAGCTTTAGCTTCAAAAGTTTTCGTCCCATATTTTCTCATCCGTTGGTCCCAATTACTCCAACTTGAAACATTAGAATAGACTCAAGGAGATCTATCTTGTAAATCATATTTTATACAATAAAAGAAATCCTATTTTGCTCAAAAGGGGAGTTTTCTGTATGTAAAACACTGTTTTTAATTCAACAATTAAGATTAAATTAGAGCAGTTCAATCAGAGAGGTGGTTTATACAACACAGGGAATCAGGGACCTTTCAGGGATATACCTTTGCTGTCAGGGACGACAGCATGGATCTAGTTTTGGTCCAGTGAATACATCACAGTGGATGGTCTAACGCATTGGTTCTCAAACTATGGTAGGCTTAACACTGGTGGTACACAGGCTCCCTCTAGTTATACATGGAGGAATATCTGAAATTGTCTACTTACTAAATTAAGTAACATTCACTTTAAAAAGTATAATACTATCAAAATACTCTGGTTAATGAAATGAAAATATTGTAACCATGAGATAAATTGAATGAGCTTTAAAATAAGTTGAGCCTATCCTGTAGTTTTTTTGTTCAGTCGTCCATCAGCTTGCTATGTAGTCAGGTTGTGGCGCACGCACTGAGCCGTTACAAGCTTAACTGTGAGGATGGGAAGAACGTAAGCGGAGGAAGCTAAAATTATTAGTGGTAATTAAAATGCAATCGTGGCTTCAAACTTTTCAGACGAGAAGTTTGGATCAGGAGGAGAATATTGTTAGCAGACTTGTAGAAACATTAGTCGAAGACAGTGAACACAGCAGCATCTGTGAATCATCAGCATCAACACGCAGCGAACGGCGAAAAACAGTAAGAAGATATGACTCAGGATACATCACATTTGGAATGTGCATTTATGTGTATGTGTGTGTACTGTATGTGTGTGTACTGTATGTGTGTGTATTGTATGTGTGTGTACTGTATGTGTGTGTACTGTTTGTTTACGTATGAAATGAAGATTTGATTAAACTTTTCTGCCTGTTATTTTTGATTCTCATTACCACTTAACTCTAAGATCAACCCTATAAAGGGTTGATAAATATTTTATTAGTATATTGTTGATAAATCATTAATAATCTACTATAAGTCACTAGAAATGAAGTGGCCTATTTCCTGCTTAATAGTGGACCCATATTTGTCTGCATGTTTCTCCCAAATGGAAGAAACTGGTATTTATCTGCTTTCAACAGATAAATACCTTGCGTTGTCTGCCAGCATCCTCGATATCTGCTTTGAACTGGGTTGATTCTTAACCACCCATTTTTGATTGTTGTCGGTGTCTCGGTTTTACGATCACTTATTTGATAAATTCATATTATCTGTTACTGACAAAAGGGAGCCCTGTTGTAAAGTGTTACACATAGGACCATATATGAATTATTTGCTAGAACTGTATTCTAACAAATAATCCTAGATCCTCCTCATGAAGTATAAATATTACAATTCCTTCAAAAAATTATGGTATAACCGCCCCGATTGGAACTCCTCAGATTAAATGTGACATTATGTCCGAAACGTAGTATTGTTTGTAAAGAAAACTTGCCCAGTGAGTAAAGTATGAACCTTTAGAGTAATATATGATATACAAGATAGATTTCCTTGAATTGATTCTTATTCACCAAAGTTGGAAAAAAATCAGACCTACATCCGGAGATTATGGCTGAAAGACAGTGTTATTCATAAAAATCCGCCCTTACTGAGTAAAATATAAACTATTAGAGAAAAATATTATATATATATATATATATATATATATATATATATATATGCAAGATAGATCTCCGCAAATCCATTCATCAGCTCCAAATTTGGGCCAAAAACTTTTGAAGCTAAAGCTCCGCCTAGTGTCAGAAATGTAAAACTGACCTTACCCCAAATCAATCCAGCTCTGCCTCGTACCAAGGTCTATTTGAGTATAAAATTGGAAAATGATCCATGACATAGTGTTTGAGTTGGGATCGAAAAACAGTTTTTCTTTTCTTTAAAAAAGCTACCAGAGTTAAAATATTTATTATATATTAGATCTCTTTGAGCCGATTAAGATTGACAAAATTTTGACTAAATCGTAACAACGGTCTTGCCTGGCACTTTTGAAGATAAAGCTCCCACTGGTGTCAGAAATATACAACCGAACCTTCCCAAAATCACTCCAGTTCTTCCTGACACTAAAGGGTATGGTGGTGTAAAATTACAAATAGACAAATGAAATAGTTTTTGTGTTATTGCATCAACACGGAGCAACACGATTGACGAACACTAACACAAACATGATATAATTCCATAAAATCACTTTTATAATAAAGTTATATCATAATAATAATAATAAGGAAGAAGAAGAAGCAGAAGAAGAAGAAATATTAACACAAAATAACAAAACAGCTGAATATAAATCAAAACTGTCTACACTAAAATTCTGTATCCTTATATTATTTTACTCTTTGAATAAAGAATGTCTTTAATTATGTGGAATTCAACACATTCAAAAATAAGTTTTACTGCTTAGGCGCTCAGGTTTGATTTCATTGTATATGTTCCACATCCATGTCAACATAAGCATTCATCAGTAACCCGAAGTGATATTAACTACCCTCAAAAATGTAGTATAACTCCATTTATAATAGAAATAACTCATCAATAGATTAAAATCGCCGTAGACAGGACACTGCCAACAGATCATAATTCTATCAGTGGTTAAAGCATATTTACAAATATATGATAATGTAATTCAACCTACTTTCTGATATAGAGCATGTCCTGATTTCTCAGCAAAAATGAATATGTTGCAGTGAAATGATCTTGCGTACTGTATTATAATTTCACATTTCTTAAAAATTATTTATCAAGTCTTTACAGCCTAGTTAATAGCTAGCCTAATAACCCAATTATGACTATTTACCATTTATAAGGATAGAGTTTCCTTATCTTATAATAATGTAGTATTGACTACATAAAATTGTAGTATTTTATGTAGTCAATAAAAGTCTTACAGGTGAGCGTCCGTTCTGTTGACTGCCGTCTTATTGTCCATTAAACAGGAACAAGTCACTTTCAGACAATGTTTCTAAATAATAATCTAATAATCAGTCAGCAGCAACCTTCCAGAATGCAATTTAAATTTACAACTGGTCACAGTGAGAGTGCAAACCAATTAATTCTTTTATCAATGTTTTTTAAATGGACCTTTTAAAAATAGTCCAGACTATGATGTAATGATCTCAGGTTTAGCAGGTTTTACAGGTAGCTGAAGATATTGGATCAAACAGTTTTTTGTATCAACTCTTGTCAAAAGAAACTTTTTTGTTCTGCAGATGACCAAGTGGTGACAGATGTATGATAACGTCACAGATTTGCATCCAGCTTTGAACTTCGCGGTGTTCATCTTCCCGTTCCTCACGGTGTTCTGTTTTAAACCCATCTGCAAAGTGACTATGGAGCTTTAAATCGATTTACTCCACATAAAAACTATGCTTAAACACAGCTGCATGACATATTTGATTTTACTTATATGTAAATGCCATTTTGTAAAGTAAACAACAGTTTTCAGTCAGAATAGGTATTTGTTAAGAACCAAAAAACAAGACAAGACAAACAAGACAAAACACTTAAAGTACAAACTTATAGAAATTTAAGGCCATACAATGGAGTTTTCATGAAGGTCTTGTTTTTTTTCCATCCTTGATGCAAACTGTATGGACAATTACATTTATGTTACTGTTCACTTTGCTATTCTTGTGATTCATTTAATAATGGACAGTAATGCCAGGATTAAATATGTTTCTATCAGGACTAAACAATTCGGTTGGAACAATTGAATCAAACTTTATACCCCAATAGAAATTAATCGAGGAAGAACTGGATTGGGGAAAGTTTGGTCTAGAGAACATATGAGCTTTATTATATGGACAGTATTATGATTACATATTATATATACTTTATTATATATGAAAATCAGTAAATGGATGGACTAAAGCAACTGCAGCTACCACATTGTTGTTTTAACCAAAGATAGTCATCTCAGTAGGAAGGAGAGTGTCCCCCCATTCAGAAAATATGAACTGTATCATATAGATTGTATTATGTATACATATTTTATATACTTCATTGTATATAAAATATGTGGCGTATTTATCCGTGTACCGGCCTTCCAAAGCATAGTTCGTTGGTTTGAGTCTCTGTTGGAAGTATAGCATATAGAAAATATGATGTTTATTATATATACTCTACATTTTATGCCATTGATACCAAAGGCCGTTGGTTCCAGTTGTGGTTGGAACATGAGAGTATCTCATGGAGAAGAAAGAAGGATGCCAAGGTGAAGATAGCCAGAAAGACAATTTCAAGCCAAGATCAAGATCAAGTGAGCCAAAGGAGAAGTCAGTCAAATTAGAAAACTGCAGTATCATGAGAGAGAAAGAGTGTTCCCGTATAGAAGAGGGTTGGAAGCCAAGATCAAGAGATCCCTGAACAGTATCATTAGAAGTGAGTGCCACCACGGAGAAGAGGGTTGGAAGCCCACCACAAGTGCAAGAGGGTAAGAAAAGGCCAAGAGAAGTGCAAAATGTTAAATTTTTGCACCAGAAGAAGGTTGGACAACAAGATCAAGATATCCCAGAAAGAAGTTGTCTAACAGAAATGCAGAGGATAACGGACAAAGATAACATTGTCCATTATAGAGATATAGGTTTACATGTTACCGTAGTAGGAATCGTTCAAAGGTTGCTTGTTTATTGGCTACTTAACCCGTGATGATAACTCCACTGGCTCATGCCATAAAAGACTTGATTCTATAGATTTGCCTTCAGTGTTCACTGACATGCTTCCATATTAGATTCAGGCAGCGCAGTAGATGCAGATATTTGCGGAAAGGTTTTCTCAGAGCATGAAGAATACAAAATCAGTTGAAATAAAAACAACAACTATATTGTTCTTTCTCTGAATGATAATAATCAATAAACGATGCTTTATTTCTATATTAAATAAGTGGTTGAAGTATAAAAAAATATTGTGTAATTTTGTTATTATCACAGTTTAATCTCCTGCCATGGCTGTTATGTCATTCTTCGGTGTACACAGGGAGTTGCTGTAGTTAATATGTACATCCTTGATGGGAAATATGATTATACCATTCTAGATCAATACAAACCATTGTATCCTTATGTTTTCCACTCACTAATCTAAACCATTCGCTCCTGTTAGCAAACATATGGTCACGTTGGTCGCGTAGGCGCTACTAATACTTAAGGCGGGGCAATTAAAATTGTCAGGCTTTACGTTCTCGCTGAATAAGATACTTAAAGCTGGAAGTGCCCAAGGCTCTAATTTGCTTTCCTTAAGTTTCTGCATGTCTTATACACTTGGTCTGATACTCATTTTGTTTCCTCGAGCAAATGTGTTATTGTGAAAAATGAGCACCGCCATTTAGTTTGTTCGTGATGTCATAGTATGTAAAAAAGGCAGGCACTGTTTTAACACTTACCCTTGGCTTTTTCCTTTACTTGCATGCAATTAATTACTGCCCAGAACCGCAGCCCTGGGATCAGCTGCTAAGGAAATGAAAACGCTGCTGACCCAAGGAGAGTTGTTGCTCAGCACGTTGAGACCCGGCACAACTATCAATTTGCAATGACAATCGTTATTGAGTGAAAGCAGTGGTCTGCATCTTTACTTAGAGGGGATGTGTGTGTCCGCAGTCCCACAGCAATCCATATTCACCTCCTGTAATGGTTTAATTAGTAACTTCACATAATATGAATTTTACACTCTGCCTGTCCCCGGATAAAGTCCAGTTAACATATTACTGGGCAGATGTTACAAATTGGGTTCCCAGTGGTGGAGCTTAACACACAGAGGATTTAAAGTCATTCATGTGGTTGATTGGTTTAAAAACTGTATTGCTGACACTGTAATGAGAGAATACAAGAATCTAGGCCTCACCACTTAGACCTATTCAACATGCAGATATTGACGCGCACAAAACAAACCAACATGTACACATACACACACTGGAACACACACCATCACAGGCACAGATAACTACACAATGGGAGGTAAATATTTGTTCAACATTATGTCAGGTCAGCATTCACTTTCACTTTAATTTGTTTAGTGCTAATTCTGTAGAGATTGTGTGTCGCCCCCCTCCTTCCATTACTTGCACACACACATGCACACTCAAACGCACGTTGGCTTGTGGACTGAGCGATTAAGTTAGAGGCATGTTAAACTATGTGGCTAAATGGAAATCTTCCTTTAACGACTTAGCTAAAAATACTGCACAGCAAGGAGATGGAGACGGATTTCAAAGGCATGGGCACACACACATGCAACCGTCATCACACAAATGAGGCTGTTGCATTACTGTCTCTCCAGTGAATGGAGAGTGAATATTGATCTGGAGAAGAGGCTCGTACATCAGTGTGGTTGGGCAAACTGCCATTAAGGTGGAGGAGAAATTATGTATACACACACAAACACACACACTTATTACACACAGACACACACACCCACATTCACACACCCACGCACACACACATTCACACACAGACAATTTTTGCTCTTTTCTCTACCAGCGTAAACTGACTCAACTTTCTGCTCATTAAAACCGTCTTACTATCTAAATTATACTCTTATTGCTCATTTTGGGTTCTTCCTTTGATCTGCTTTCTCATTTCCCACATTGTCTTTATACCATCCCCTCTCCCGCTCGTGTCTGCTCATACATGTCCAGATCACGCTTTCACATGAAATTGACTGCCGCAGACTGCAGTGCAGGAGACAGCGGCATGGCCGGCTGGTTGAGGCTCTGGTTAGCCTTTGTGGGGTCTGACTGGTGAATTGGGAATAGCAGGATGATTCAGCGCTACAGGATCAGTGTCTATGATAATGTACCATGGGGAACATTTCCATACAATGAACACCGTGCATCTTTTTTAGGGGGCCCCTTGAGAAAAGAAGATCAGGACACACAGATAAAGATGAGTGAAAGAAAATGAGATCAAGGGAGATTTCAAGAATGAGAAAGGAAGAAAATAGGATGAGGCTGGGGAGAGATGGGACAAAGTGGGGGAGAGTAGTTGACAGCAATGATGAGAGAAATAAATTAATGGAGAGACAAAAAAGTACACGAAAAGGGGGAAAGTTAATGCAGTGCAACCGGCCGCTTTTGCTCCTTTTGCAGCACTTGGAAGCGTTTTGTGTCGATGGCTTGCTCTTTCATACCAGCATCCTGCTGCTACAGTAAAAAGTCATTGAGGAAAAAGAGTTTTGATGTATGTATGTTTGTCGGTGTGCATGTCAATGCATATCTGCAAGGCTTTTGTTGGAAAGCTAATAAAAAATGATCACGGCGGCTCTTGATTTATATGCACAAAAGAATCTATAATGAGATCCATAATGTGCGCTATTGAGGACACCATTTGAAGGAAGCTGCCACCTCTGTCAGCTGCAGGAAGGACCAGCTCTGTCTGTGATTATACTGGGCTTTGACCTCAATTCTTGAATAATAAAGTGATACAACAATGACATACATGCACACAATCCATACTAATGAACCTGTATCTGCTTAGTATTTGATATTCTTCTCCATTGTCTTGAAGCTTTTGCAAGCAGCAGGAACAAATCAGGCAAGACCAAGTTACCTCATTTCGTCTCTTTTGGTGCAGGCTCCACGAGCGAGAAAATGCTGAGTATAGATTGCATCCCAGTGCTGTTATGTGCCAGCAGCTGGTCCGTCTTTACTGGTCAATACCCATCAAACATGTGTAACAAGTGCAGGTGAATTTTTGCTTATCTGGGCAGATATCAGGATTGAAGAGACTCTTGTTACTGCAAGAAATGGTATTTATTGATTAAAACAAAAATAATAACAAACGACTGTTTAATGAAGTAACTACCATATTTTCCACTTGTTTAAGTTTATACATTATTCAAGCTGAATGTTTATACAAATAAGGCAACAGCAAAGGGTATTATTCAATCGATGAGAACCCTTTCACCTCTGAACAATTTAACTGGATTGGAGAAAAAATCAGGTTAATAGTTTTGTAAATGCTGACATCATTGACTCATAAATGAAGTTCATCCCATCTGCAGCTCTCAGCTAAACGATCAAGGAACCAATACAATACCGCGCTGCCCTTTGTCAATACACCTGGTCTGACCTATTGGCTGAGGTGGCAAGGGAAGCCGATCCATAACATTGACAGCCTCCCCAGTCCTCCTCTGCGCTCTCATTAGATCCACTCTATTAAACGCCTTATGCATCTGTCTGTAGGCTGCTGACCGGAGGACGGGAAACCATCGGAGAGCCCTGCTGGTGGTCAGTGAGCCCCAATATGACAGAGGAACTGAGAGCGAGGGCTGTAATACATCATGTTTAGAGGCTATAAAACACACTGGAAGGATTTTCAAAGGCAAAAGAACAAATTGACTTTGAGGATGCACACATCGTTTGAGTTTTCTTTTTGATTTAAGATTCAGTTAAGAGGGAAACTTGATGTGCATAAGAACAAATAAATATTCTGTGGTAGTATAAAATTGGATGCATACTTAACATCATTCTGTTTTCTTAGCTTAGCACAAAGACTGGAAACAGGGAGAAAACATCTTGTCGGCTCCAAAATACACCATTCCACCACATTAAAAGATAAATTATTAACATCTTATCTCTCACTAGTTTTATCCATTCAAGATCCAAGTTTAATAACAACAGTTTACTTACATTTTTATACTTTGTGATATGTGAGGATTAATCAACCTCGGAATAATATGTTAAAGAGGGACATTCAGAGATTCTCCCTGTTCCCATTCTCTGCGCTGAGATGAAGCGATTACTTTTAGAATTGAAATTACTGATCTGACTTTGTGCATCACAGGGAACAGACTTTACCCACCAAATATCAAAATATTCCATCTTTTCAGTGATAATGTCACTGTTTAACATTGGTTTGTGTGTGTCTGTGTGTGTGTGTTTGTGCTTGAGGTATCATTCAGTGCTGGAGTTGAGGCGAATAGGACCGGGTGGCAGAGAGGAAGGAGAGGGATCACACATGGCCTCATTTGTCATTCCCATCTTCTTCAGGGAACGCTGGTCTGCCACTGAGATGGAGCGAGTTAACGTCGGCCGAGGGGCAGCAGGTCCTGAGATAGATAGATAGATAGATAGATAGATAGATAGATAGATAGATAGATAGATAGATAGATAGATAGATAGATAGATAGATAGATAGATAGATAGATAGATAGATAGATAGATATTTTAATTCAATGAGAAAGATTATTTTGACTATGCAGGGATGAATGATGTAGCAGTGTGTGGCCTGTAGGGGGTCATGGCACTGCAGCGAGCTGCAGCAGGTGGAGCAATGACTGCAGATTGGCTGCAGCCTAATGTTTCTCATCATCACACAAAGTCAGAGAGAGAGAGAGAGGTAGCATATTGTAAAATCTACCTTTGATATTGCTCATATTCAGCTGAGGTCACACACAAACCACACACACACACACACACACACACACACACACACACACACACACACACACACACACACACACACACACACACACACACACACACACACACACACACACACACACACACACACACAGACTAAGGCTGACATTTGCAGTTCAGTTCTGCAAAGGCTGGTTATTTACGATGAGAGGTCTGGTGATGGGATTGTTCAGCAGGTGGCTGCATTATATTGTTTATCAGCCCGACGCACTGGCATTATCACTTCATGAAGCAGCCTACACTCTCTTCCCTCCCTTGCATCTGTCTTTCTATCGTCCTTTTCTCCGCTTGCACCCTGTCTCTCCTTCCTTGTTGCTCCTTGTGTTGTAAAATGCCTCCTGACTGCTCGCCCCCTTCCATTTCTCTCCCACATATGTACTACAGCCATCTGGGTACCTGTAGGCCACAGCTCAAACCCTAGTGGAGCAACCATCCTCTGTTCAAGACAGTTAACAAAGTATGAATACTTTGCGGGCTAATTAAACAAAAAAGTACCTGTTCAGATTTATTGTAACTTCTTAGCAATCTGACAACGTAAATAAGTGTGGTGTTTTTGTTGTTTTTATTTGACCTTCCTGCTGTTTGTCGGTGCATATAACGCTGTATTGCGCTGAAAATAAATACAAAATATACATTTCAAGCTTTTCCTTCCAACTCCCACTCCCTTCAGCACGCTCACATCCATCCATTACACACTCCAACCACACACACTTACACACAGCTGCCTCTCTTTCCATTCTCTATGGCATTTCAGTGCTGTCTAGGTCAGGAGCTGCAAACTCACCTGTGTTGTTCTGGCTGGATTTGACTTTGCTGTTGGTCTTCTGTTGCATTGTTTTCTCATACTCCCTCACCTCCTCCAAACTCAGCCCTGTGGGAGAAGCACAGCATGCACACACACACATGCACACACACACACACACACATAGCACCAAACAGCACACAGCATAGAATATAAAATATATAAGACATTTCACATTATAAAAACGGAGAGCGAAGTCATATTTCAAAATACAACAAAATGCATTTTTAGATTGCTTTATTATGTGTCAGTATTAGATTTATATTCTGAGCGTATGTCTAACTCACCATGCCATTCATCTATCCACGCTACAGCTTGCCTGTGGCCAACAAGGAGAATATCCCGAATATTCTGAAATAAGTGCAGGAAAAAGAAAGTGAGAAATGTTTTGACTAGAGAGGCGCGCAGGTGTGTGTCAAGTGATACATTCACCACCGTGTTGCAGAATGCCATTGTTCAAATAAAGGTACCATTGTGTACAATTGCACATTGTGTGAATGCTTAAAATAAGTGGAAACTTATTTCATTTCTTTTTTTTGCTCAACCCTTTTGTCAAAACTGAAACCACATTCTTGTAAACATTCTTTGTCAACAGTAACAACCTTTGAAAGCAGTGTTGACAGCTTTTTCTTTAACTGCCTCTTGTTTTTCTTCAAATATCATTACAAAAGTATAATAATGTATATCTAAAATTATATCTATTCATGTATTCATGACTGATCATTATGTAGGAAACAAGCGGAGGAAAAAAAAAACATCATCACACCTTATTTCTCTGTGGAATCATGTTTCGTGTCTGTTTTGTCCTTTTATGTGTTTTACATCTATCACTGCCTGATGTGTGTGATATTTGCCGATGTCTTATTGTCATCTTCCAATGAAATCAGTCTTGATTTCCAGAAAACAAATCAATAAAAAGAAAACCACGGTAATGAGCCTACTTTGAACATGTGAGGAGCAGGAGGCCCTGATATTTGTGGTAAAATGTAGCGAGAGAAAGAAAAAAGTTAGCAGAAAAAGATATACCCAGGTAAAGTACAGATACCCGAAACCTCTACGTTGAGCGCTATTTCCCACCGCTGCTCCAAATCAAGAATTGTTGTATTTACTGTTTACTGAAGATTTACAGAAATCATTGCTTGCATTAAACAGTACACTTCATGAAATCTAATTAGCAGTGTCTGAAAATTTTGAAACCCTTTTTTTTTACATGAGAACAGGTAAATATGTGTCATGATGGTGACGAAAGATTCCTCACTCTGTGCACAAACTCCTCTGTCCTGGTCTGAAAGCCGTACACCTCGAAGGTGCACTGAACCCTCTTATAGGAGCACATAATGGGCTTCAAGTCATCTCTCCAGCCGTCCTCCAGAGGCCCTCGACCAGTTTTACTTGACTGCCAGCGCCTCAGATCCTGCACAGAGCAAACAGTGGGTCTATACTTCACTTGCTGAGTCTGCAGAAACTTGGCCCTGTGAGGTGTCACCAGGGTAAAACTATGGATGTGTATGTGTTCTGAACGCATGTGTGTTATGATGTGTGTGTTGAGATGTCAGCAGATTGCTTCTCAATACAGACCATAAGAGAAAAATATGGATTTATGATTGGAAGGTAATTTAATCTATGAAACTGGTATGGTTTTTTCCCACATTTGCAGGCATGTGAGCTTGTGTATGTACAAGCATCTGGGTGTCTACATGCTTGTATGTACCAATTCCTGCCTGTGAAGTATGTTTGTCTCCTGGGACTTGAGGAGGGAAAGAAGTGAAGAAGCGTGGCAGCTTTAAAAGAGGCATCTAAGTGTTTTCATGCTCTTTTCAAAAGCACACGACTAACACACTAGCCAAGAACACGTTGTCGTTAAGAAAAAAGGCATGTGGTTTTGCCTAATAGCAGATGAGATTAAAACCATCTGCCTTATATTGTTTAGGCACCCTTTTTGCTGTCAAATCAGCTCCGTGGTGCACTGTGTGCGCCAACGCCTCTCTTTCAGAACTTTTTCATTATTTTTGCTAAAAAAGCTCTAGGTTTGGACAATACAGGCTTTCACGCGCCATGTGCATCAGTGAGTCTTGGGCACACATGACCATTCTATTTGCCTGTATTGCTTATGCATTGGTGCAAGCAAACAAGGCCTCCGTTGTTGACTGCTCTGGTAATCGAGGGTGGATCTCAGTGTGGAAGTTCTGTGCTCAAAGTTCTGTGCACAAAAACTGGCAGATTTCCTTGACAATGACATTATGGTCCCCATGTGGTTCAACGTCAAAGTTGACATGAGGAAGCTTGGCATTAAGACTGTTTTTATGCAGATCTCAATGTATTTATGTGTGAATTTGACAGGATTGAATGGGTTAATTGGAGGGTTTTTGAAGTGATGGAAATGGTGTTTCTTAATACAGAACCCTTAAAGGTCTTTTCCTTGCTTCAAATCCATATCTAACATTTTCTTCTTTATTAAATACTATCTAAATACATCACACATACCACGTGCCAAACATCAATAACTCCTTATTTTGCCATTATGTCACTGCACATGCATATGTTTGTGTGCGTGTCCTCGCACACTGTGCACCTCTGTCTCTTTGTAGTTCCTTTCAGGGATGGGGTCACTCAGGATATCCAGGAAACTCACATTCTCCGCTGGGGTTGGATTGTCCCCAAACACCTAGTGCCAACCAAATGGGGGAGGTCATACAGGATAAGGAGAAGAGATTCACATCCTCGCACACATGTAGTCACTCACTGAGTGGAGACCGGGAAGAGAGTAAATGAGTAACTGGGTAGAAAACTGAGGTCACACACCATAACACTCCCCACCATATCTCACCCTGAGGCCCTTGGAGCAAATCACACAAGAGCAAAGAGAAGAGAGAACAGACAGAGAGAGCGGAGAAGAGGGGATGAAAGAAAACAAGGACGTATGGGAGATATTAAAAGGAGGGAAAAGAAGATTTATGAGAGCAGAATACACTTTTCCCTAAGAGAGAGCGGGATAAAGCTTGGTAGAGTGCACTTTATCTGACCTTGTTTCAAAATGTGTTCTAAAGCCCACTGAAGTTGTTCATTTCATAGCGCAAAACTAACAAATATAAAAGCGCCGTTAGATAAGAGTGCGCTATGCTCTTGTGGTGCTGTTGTTGGTCTGTCTTCCCAAGGTCCTGCTCCTTCTAATGGAATGGGTTGCAAGGGCTGGATGTATTTTGTTGCTTTTCACAATTTGCTAGGCGCTTGACTTGCTCATTTATTTCTCGTTACTGTCTCTCACTCAGGTTTGCGTGTAGATATTTACACACAAGGCATGGAGAGCATAGACAGCGTTCATGCTGTGTGGTATACACAACTAAAAGCCCTGCATCAAGAATGGAAAATTATGTCAGTAAAACTCGGAAAATATGGTTAAATGATCCAAACTAAAAATAATAAATATGTAGAAAAATTCTAGTTGTGGCTCCTCCAATAATATTATTATGTTATGAGATTTGATTTCATGGATAAGCAGCATTTTTACTTTATTTATTTCATTTTAGCTATGGTAACTTTGAAACCCTTTATTTCTCAGGAAGTAATGATTAACTTCACAACTGCACAATTAATTGATTGTTTGGTTTGTAAAACCTATGGGTGTTGCCTGAAATATGACACCTTGACATTACTAAAATGGATATAATCAAATAAATAGAATCCGCACATTTGCCAAATAATCTTAATTGCCTAATTGTTTTAGCTTGTACATGTATATATAATTGTGTATTTTATAAATGTATTTTAATAACAGAACAACTCTTTCTGAGATATGAAGGACCTTAAGCAGAGAAAGAATTTATTCGAGGGAAGTACAGTGTTTTTCCACCACTATCAGTCAGAACGCATATGTCTCATGTTCAGCTCTGAGTGAGTTTCTCGGTATGTTTGGAATAAACTTATGCAACCAGCAACATGAAACAAGATTAATCGCGTTTCACTTTCAGCGTGCAAGCAAAGGTGAGGCAGAACTGCAATTGTTTGGGACTTTCTTTGTGTGTGTTTATTTGTGTGTTTGTTAAGCATGTTCGCCCTGGGTAGAATGAAGCCCAGCAGCCGTGCACAAGGCCATTGAATGTTTGGTCAGTAGATATGTGAAAACTACATTTCCGTCTTTGTCGTCCTTCTAACGGATACATCATTTTGTTATCAACATTTCTTTGAGCTGCAGAGAAAATTGTAACTTCCCCCTTTCTCCGCATCCGCTTCCCTAATCATTTCATCCCTCTCTCTACTCTCTCCCTCTCCGTCATACTCACATTGTTGTTATCGCCGCAGTTGTTCTCAAATCTGGTCTCAATGCGGATGCTGAACTTAGGCAGGAATGATACCTACAGGTTGGGGTGACACACAACAAAAATACTCAAGAGAGGAAGCAGGTTGCAGATTAGATCCAGTGATACTGGAGAGAGACGAGCGCTGTGGCATTCATTTACAATACGTGACGTGTGAGAATACTCACCGAGTACTCTGCAGCATCAGAGACGTTCAATATGGAATAGAGAGAACTAGCATTAGTTACTCATACATGAGTGAGCACACAGTCTGTCTCTCCCACACACACATACCTCACCACAAGGGAATACATGCTTTCATACTGTTAAATATCTGATGACACCAGCTGTTAAAAGCAAATATGTCTTCTATAATGCAGTGAGGTGAAAGGAACCTGATGTTTAACACAAACAAAGGCACTCAACGCACACACCTGTGATGGTGTACGGGTAGAAGTTCCAGGCCTTTTCTGTCACATAGAAGATTCGTGGGACGAATGGTTTCACCCAGGGTGGCAGTTTACTGAAATAACAAAGAGGAAAAAAAAGAATTAAAGTCAGAGCGGAAGAGCAGAGAGAGAGTTTATTTTCTGTGCCATTTATAGCCAGATTACCTGTTGATTTTTATGACTCATTCCTACTTACACCAGTGGCCATGAATTTTTACTGTAGCTTCTAGGTCAAATGTCAGAACATAATTGAAGTGGAACACAGTCCACACTCAGGGTTTGTGTGCCAAATATATATATATGTGTGTGTGTGTGTGTGTGTGTGCGTGTGTGTGGGTGGGTGGGTGGTTGTGTGTGTGTTCCAGCACTTCATAATGAGGACTAAATGTCCCTTTGCTCAGAAAGATTAGAAAAATCCTCCACGGTGAGAGCATGTCTCTACTTCTTTAAGAATAGATTCTTGGATTAGGCTCTGGGTTTATGAGGGGGTTTGGAAATGGAATAATAGCAGCGGTGACAGGGATAATGAGGGAGGTTATGAAATTAATTTAGAGTTAAAAGAGAATTTACGTTGTTTTTTGATTAGGCTTTCCACATTATTATTGATTCATTAATTGACATCCTGAGCCTCTATCGACACCCTTACATAGAAATTTAAATGTATTATTATTATTATGATTAATTTCAGTCATGGGATTAAAATCCCAGCAGAAGCAACAACATTTCAGTTCCACCATTTCGCCCCCAAACTTTAATTCAGACTGTGAGGCCTTTGGATCTTTTCCTGTCATATAGCTGGACTCTGTCCAAAGGTGACAGAGTCCACGTAAGGCAAGCGGTTTTATGGGGGGTTATATGCTCAACAATATGTAAGGTTCAAATAGTTACCACCTGGCTGGTTACCTGGTAACTTTTTCAACAAAAGGCACAGCAATTAACCCACAATAAACTAGCAAACAATATTTGTATGGCTTAAAGAACAGATTCATAATGTGTCCATTTATGGGTTTTAGTGTTTCTGGAAGACAGATCAAGGTATTTTCTCTCTGTTTCTAATCTTTCTGTCTGTAGTTACACAATCAGAACACAAAGAGGTCCAAAAGGTTTACGTGATGGTTAGCTTGTGGGACATTTTTACAGTATCCCTGCAGGCTTCAGCACTGATCAGGCAGTAAATACTTGGACTTTGGACGTAGACCGCTGACAGTACAATACATGCTGAACTGATGATTTATTGTAGGTAGGGATACCTGTAACTTTGACCTACAGGACATGCATTTTCCAGTCAAGTAAGAGATCATAGATCGAACGCAATCAGTTTTTGGAAAGAGCTATCAGCTGGAGAATAATGCAAAGGTGGCAAATAGCCACAATCATCATTGATGCAGCGGCTCAATCAACGCACACTCTTACCTGTTGAGGTAGATTCGTTTCTCAGTCAGCTGTCCCTGGCCATACTGGGGGTGAAAATCTGACTCATTCTTCACCACCTCCACCCCTTCCCCTCCACCACTCTGTTCACAGCAGTGCTTACTGATCATGTACAACTGCCCAATCCTGTACTGGAGAGGTTTAGGAGGAGGTTTGTGGCGGGGAAGATGGGGAATTGGTGAAGACAGAGAGAGAAAAAAACAGCGGTCAGGCAACGTGAAGCAAAATTGAAAAAAATGTGAAGTGACAGATTCGGAGTCCTGTGTTAGTTTAATTTGACTGTGGTCATACATAAAGCGGAAATATAATCACATTGGTACCATTATTGGTTTGATAGAAAAACAAAAATTTAACGAGCAGAGGTTTTTCAGAAGATCTAGCTCATTAAGGTAACTGAATCAGCAGAGTTTAATATACAGTTTCTTCAGATCGGCAAGTCTGTAGAGGTATTACTTGTGGCCTTGCTGCAAATTTTCCCTGAGACCAATTAATTTAAAAATTCTGTTTCATGAGGTCAACATCCAGATCACACTTTGATGTGTGCTAAATCTTATGTGAATACCATTAGCATATTTGCAAAAGCAGAAATTATCCATGAGGTTTGTGGCAATAATCTTGTTATTGGCCGTTCCTCTAAATGTTAAAGAATCATTAACAAAATCTGGATCCAGATGATTATCAGGATTTTTTTTCCGGTCTTACTCAATGTCTCCAAATTTTCATCAAAATCTCTTTGTAACTTTTTCAGTAGTTCTTTGTTCGTGTCAACCACAGATCCTCCCGGTTAGCTCGATGACACAAAACCTTCTTCATAGATCAATTTAATGCCCACATAGACCTTAGTGCGAGGAATAACTTAATTGATTTTTACAAAAAGAGGTTGTATATACTCTATATAGAGTGAGCTTTATCTCCAAAAGGTTTCAGGCAAACTTTGGTCCAATTTAGACCAAATTTGGTAAATATGAATAATCTGAAGGAGATTTCTATATATATTTTAAATACCAGAAGGGGGCCCTCAGGGTACTGATATGTTTGGCCTTAAGAAAAGGCCAAACATATCAGCATTTTAAAAGTCATATTTAATTCATTTCATTTAATTATTATTCTATTCTGACTCTAATTTTGGCCTCATTTTCTGTCAGGTTTGTTTCAGAAGAGAAAGAGTATCTGTGAAGAGAACCAATCAGATTATTTGGGACTGATGTTGCTAGGTGGAGAAAACGTTAGAGCTGGGTCAATGAATGACTTCATCACCAGGAAGAGAAGGTCTGGCCTTCTGTGTTTGTTTAGAAAGTGACAGGTGAATTAAAGAATCACACTTTGATTTAAAGTGGGTGGGTCAAAGTAATGTTCCCTAAGGTTTTTGGCATTAGGCCTCAGGCAAAGCTAGCGTGCCTAGCTGGTAGGCCTGGGCATATTCTTA
The DNA here is from genome assembly GCA_037951165.1 of Lophius americanus. NCBI lineage: Eukaryota > Metazoa > Chordata > Actinopteri > Lophiiformes > Lophiidae > Lophius > Lophius americanus. Next base: position 1,695,976 of record JBBDHG010000003.1, on the reverse strand, counting down.
AGGTGGGCTAGATCTGCTTTAGTATTATGCATGAGGAAGATGCTTCATTCATATTCCCTGCTCCTGCTAAGGCGCCCAGTCTATTCACTGGTGTTGCTATCACTCTATCTTTACGTTATCAGCATTGTTTCAATGAAAAGATGTGCATTTACTTTCAATGCTTTCATTTTCAGTAATCTTAAATGTTATGAAAAATCAATAAAATCTCAAATCAAACAACTTAAAGTGCGATCTGTAAGTCCAATGTGACCAGACAGTGCGATTGTTTTTCGTTGTCATATATTTGTGTGTCAATACGGTGTTGTTTGGATCAAAGTAGAAACGGAGGGAGGTCAGTAGAAAGAGAGAAATTTTCATTTCACCATCCTTCAATTTACTCAGCTGACATCAATATGACACTCCACCCTCTTGCTTCAATTACTTTACAGTGTCAATATTTACTTATTGGACATTCATGTTACATTATTAATCAAAACAATGGGTTTGTCAACAGACTTCGGTGCAGCGGGCTCCTCCCAAACACAGGGGCCGGATCCTTTTGGAAATGTAGAGAACTAATCTCAGCAGGAGGTTGAAAATATCTGTCACTATTGTATGAGTGGCTGTGATTAGTGATGTGTTCAGTAACTATCCTCCTTCTGTCTTTAAACAAAACTGATAGGGTTACAAGTAATGAGTTTGCCATAATTGTAAATATAGCTGTTCCTGGTGTGGTAGAGGCTGCCGTTTGAAGCAGCTGAAAATGAAAGAATTTAGGATCGAAACTAAATAAAACCAAAAGCCACTCTGTTTTCTTTTTAACCAGTGATGAAATGTTAAGTTATAATACTTGAGTGTGTTATGCAGTCGGCTCATAAAAAAAATAAAACTGCTCCTCCGACAAAATACTACAAAATCTCTATATTTGTATTTAATTGTAATATCTTTGTGTGTAGCTGCCCTTACAGCGGTGATGTATGGTGCCTATATAAAGCATTCATCCACCTTGGTCGCTTATATGTTTTACTTTACAATGATTTGGTGTTTAAGAATACAGAATCAAAGGTCCTGTTCAGAACTAATTTGGACATTCTATCATAGGAGAACAATGTGTGGAGTATATAATGTAAAGTACTTGAAATTATATAACAAATAAAGGACAAAATGAATGAAACCCGGACAGGAGGAAACTTTGAGGACACTATTACAACCTCCCAACTGAACTATTGGGAACATGACCACTAACAAATATCGCGGCATGGATATGACATGGATCGGGCTTGTGATGGGAGTCTTCTGCTTTTTGTGTCAAACCAAACCGTAAAACACAGAAGAAGTTGAATAGAAATTTTCATCTGACTGCTTTCAATCAGTATTATAAATGAAATGTATTATTATTATTATTATTAAGTGTGAAGGTGAGCAGGTAATAATGTACTGCCTGCTCAGCTGATGTTCCCTGTAAAACAACAAACACATTAGATTGCATGTGTCTTCTGTGGGCTCTCGTACACGCCTGGGCTCTCGACTGTTTCACCATTAGTTTGTTCCAAACTATATCCTCAGACTCAGTTAAAAACAACTAAAAACAGCAAAAATAACAAACAAACAAAAAACCAGTGTGTTTGGAATGTCCACCATTGGTAATTAAACCTTTAACTTGGATCCTTCCATAATTTTGTGTTGTGAAGAACACAGCTTTTCCAAAAAGAGTCTTTTTGCTCTAGTTATAAGTGGGTAGATTCTTCTCAAAGTTTCCAATCCCGATGCCTGTTTTTCAATAATAGTTTCATACAAGACAAGACAAAAATGTCATATCAGGCAAAAAAGGGAAAAATTAGCTTACTCTAATCCTTTCCCCAAACCCCCTCGACATGCCTAGCTCTTCCACCCAGCTCCATAACATTCGCGAGATATGGAAAAAAGCCCCATTATTACTGCAACAACAACAAAAAAAATAAAGTTGGAAAACCATGTTTCCTGGAAATAAGTTACATTTTTGAAAGAAAAGTACAAAAATCTTGTCGAGCATGTTTTGCATTACCAAAGAAATCTCATTTTAAGAAAACGTATCAAACTAAAACAGTGAGTAAATTTACCCCAGGACATCAGTATAACAATGGTTTACATAATATCCCTGGAGAGACACAAGATTTTCTAATAAGTGTGAGTAAGTGAATAAGACCACTACACAACTTCTCAATTTAATTATTGAATAAAATGACGACAATGTAAGTTTGTTCATCGTTTTCTTTATTCATCCTCAATGAGAGCTGCTGCTTCACATTTTTAATGATTACTACTCAGAGAATAATAATAATAATAATAATACATTTAATTTATAATGCAGAGATATTCTTAAAAAAATGATTAACTTGTTTTTTATTTGGAAAATAGTCCTCCAGTTCTCAGTTCATAGAAAATCATGAAAGTTTAGACACTGAGATACATCTATGGAAAATGTGAAAATGCCAAAATTTAAACAAGCTGTATTTGTCATAAGCAATTGAAACTCCTGTGTTTAAGATATACTTACTTAAAAGGAGTATTTTACTCTCTTTTTAAAAGTATGCATTCTTAAATCAGCTCAACAATGAGGTCAAAATAGTGATTTAGGTTCATATATCTTTAAAAAGAAGTCTATTAATTTATTGAAAAAAGCACAATTCTGTTCGGTTTTGGCATTTTTTACACAAATACTTGTCAGTATTTCAGTCACTGGACTTTACCGCTAGTTTTAAATATTCTGGATGAGGAAAAGTGGCTAATGTTTTGTGCAAATGCAGCTTGTGCAATTCTACTGAATGCCAAAACAACAAACTGACAGATAAGATCAAATGACTCCTCGGTAGAGTTCAAAATATTTACTCATCTCTTATATGTTGTGTTGTGAGACAACACAAACTAGTAAATCTTTGTCTGTGATATATAAATTATTTTTGATACTTGGGCCATCTTGTAAATTTGGCATATGCCAAACATTAAAGCTTTTGCCCAAATGCTGACTCCCCAAAAGTTCGACCTTGTGTGTTTACATCATAGTCAACTAAAACAGTTCTACAACTTATTATGCGATAATGACCCACAACCAGTGAGGATTCACACAAAGGAGGGGAAGCAGGAAAATATGTTTGCAAATATGTTTTGATTCAGCTTTTGTAAAGCATTAAAAGATTTGAACTTTATGATACATTTACCAGATGCCATACAGCGTTAATGATGGGATAAACACACGTGACTTCACACGTTCAAGTGACTTCATATGTTTCCTTCACCACAAAGTACACACACATACACACACACACCAACGCACACAGCGCCTTGCTCAATGACACCAAGGATACAGTCAGACTGTCCACATGCTGCATATCAAATCTTCACTCGGACCTCCTCCCTTAGAATGATGTGAAGGTTAGTACACTGTAAAATGGCATGGAGTGGCAAACATCATTATTTGATACTGCCTCAAATAAGCTGCACTTCAACTTAAATTGCATTTAGGCGAAAGAGGATTTGCTGCAAGCCCCTGTACTGATACCATGAATCCTATTTTTGAATACTACTTGTCACTGTCATTGTTGTGTTAACAGACAGAATTGAGGGGGAGGGGTTGATGAGGTCATCCCTTCCAAAGAGCTTTTTGCCAAACAATTTTCCCATTCGCCTCATTTTTCTCTCTCCAGTGGGATCTCCTGTTTATAAAACCGGCAGAACCTGCCTTTGTTTGAGTTTAATCTTGCTGAGCCCGAACCAGTCCAACAAGTTTCGAGTGTTGCTAGGAGTGCTACAGCAAGCAAGAGAACCGCAGTAGCCGATAGATGGAGGGGATCATTTAGATGGCGGTTTAAGATGCTCCTGGGTAGGTGTTGTGCTTTGGCTCCATCAGATGGGCTGAGACCTAAACCTCACTCTGGCCAATGTGCTGAAGCTCCCACAGAGCAGCCAGAGGAGGTCTTTTTTCCTTAGCTGGCACTTTTCTTATCAGCACATTAGGACTTTTAAGATAACGTGTGGAAACAAAACATTCTGATTTGAAATTGAACCCCTATCTTTTGTCAATCTTTGTTTAAAAGTGTAGGAGGTTAGTAGGTGTGTGTGCGTGTTTGTGTGAGCCTGGGAAAGACAAACACACTTACCTCATCCACAGTCAGTGGCATGCATATGCGGTACTCTTTCATCAACATGGTGTTGTTACAGAGACGACTATCTTTGAAACTCTTCCTTTCTAGCTCAGCGGACTTGCTTGCATAGCAGACAGGCTGAGGCAAGAAACAACGCTTCTGGACTGCAGTGACCTCGTTTCTGACGCTCCTCTTCCTCTGTTTTGCTGATGTTAGTAATCCATGAAGTTAAGTCCAGACATATCTGTCAATGAGTATCTAAGTTTTTGTTTTGTTCTTTTTTCACTTCTCTCCGCTTCAGCCCTCTCAGCCTTGTCTCACGCCTTGTGTTTCCTTCCCTCCTGGACTGAACTTATCATCAGCAATCTCTTCTTCCCTTTATTCTTACTTTTGCTTTCTCTTTTCCTGCGTCTCTTTTTGTTTTTTTTGCTCAGTCTCTGTTTGCTTTCTTTCACTAAACTGTAAAAGTAGTAATTAGCTGTGAGGTACGATTGAAACTTGATCAACACTACCGGTTCTGTCCCCTTCCCTGCCTCTCGGTGGTTTGTTTAATTCCTCCTCAGATTTCTCATGTGTAACCTTGCTGTCTGCTTGGCGCTCCTCCCTTTTCCCTCTCAACCGCTGCTTTCATGTTACTCACAAATTCCTTCGCTTGTTCCCTCCCTACCTCCTATTTTCCCTCTACTCTCCTCCCTCTGTACTTAACTACCTCCTCACCTGTGTAACCCACCGTCTCCCTCCCTCCCTCTCACTGATCTTTATCTTTCTGCCTCTGTCACACTGTTTTCAACACCAACTATCTGTGATCTCTTCTACGCCTGGAAACCAAATGAACCACAATTTCCTGACTAATGTCAGCGAATTTGAAGCATGTTGCCGTTTACCTCTGCAAGATATCCTTCAGGGGACACTCAGGGGTCTTAAGGTTGGCCATGAGGACTTCTACTTGGCATATCACCAGAGTTACTCGCATTGTTTAACCTCATAATCTCCAGTTGAGGATAATGGATCAGTGTTTCGTTCAATCCTACTGTCATGGAAGCGGTCATCATTTCTTGCTTCTGTCTATCCTTGAGTAACTCTCTTGAATCGCTCTTGTGCCACGCCATCTAAAAGGGGAAGCATGTGTTAGACTTCTTTGTCTTCTTCTTCAGGTGTCTGCTCCACAGAGAAGGAGTGGGGAAAAGAACTTCCTAGTGAAGCTTTGCTTCTTTCTTATTGGATCAGTATTTGGAATGGTGATGTGCGTTGTGCGTCTCCGCCCATCTTCTCTCTGGAGCCTTGAAAGCATACACGCAACAATAGTTTAAAGATGGATTCGTAGTCAATCATTTGTGTATTTAACAGTTGGGCAAGTTATCGATTGTTTATTGATAAAGTTATTGAAGTTTGGGAACTGGGTTAATGATAACCAAAGGTGAGGAATGGCAGACCCCCTGATGACTGATCAAGCATATTAATGAGCCTATCAAAACATTGGTTTCTGGATTTATTAATGGAGGAAAAATATGTTATTGTAGTCATCTGCATTCTTTAAAAGATCAGAGTCAGAGGTTAAAGTAGTTAGCGTTGCTGAGGAATCCAGGCAAAACACAATTTTGTAAGGTCTCGGATCTGTTAAGTTTTTCTGTGTACTTTCATGTCATGATAAGATACATGAAAGTAGAGAGCTGACAGGAAATGAGGGGAGGCAGTTGGAAGGGGTTTGCCTAAGGACACCATTTGCACCTGGTAATAACTGTAGATTTATATCTGGATGCATTATCAGGATCATAACATCAGATCATGGGACCTAGTGAGAATAACACTTCCACAATCTTGTATTTGCCAGCACTGCTAATCTGATCTCTATATGCAAATTAGTAAGGCAGATTTAAAAGAGAAATGTCCTCCAAATTAAGTGAAGGGATTACTTCTTCTGTACTATAACAACAATAATATTGTTTTATATATATATGAATATATATAAAAATTAAAAACCCTCTGTAAATCCTAAATACAATCTAAGATGTAAACATAACAGTTACGTAGCTCGGTTATGTGAACTGGTCCAACAAAGATAGGTTGAATAAATGGGAAAAAGATCAGAAATGTAATTATTACTAAATGTTTTTAAGCAAATGCCAGCAAAATGTCTTTCCTAAATCTTATAGTTGTAATGAATTTAATAAACAAAGTCATTACTCAGCTACTAAATACAGTTGTGTAATCCCTAAACTTTTAACTATTATGTTATTATTATGGTATTTTTTCTACTTCAAAATTTTAAACTAGAGAATAAAATAATCAACCAATACAAACAACATCCATGTTTTATATATATATATATATATATATATATATATATATATATATATATATATATATATATATATATATATATATATATATATATATATATATATATATTTTTTTTTTTTTTATATATATATTTTTCCAAACAGCCACATAGGGTTCAAAAGTCAGTACTTCTAGTTCCGGTCCCAAGCCCGGATAAATGGTGTATCAGGGAGGGCATCCAACAAAAAAACTATGCCAAATCAATAAGATCATTACTTTTCTTACTTTTTAATTGTATAATTTGAAAAAAACAAAACATCAATGATCACTGAGGACAAAATTCAGATGTGGAAGAGGTTCAGTTATTTAAACTGACGGAAGTATTGAAAAACTCTGTTCCAGGTTTGAGAAGCCCATCCTGATTTTCTGTCCTGGAAAACTATGGAGCAGCCGGTGATGGAATTGGAGGGGACTTCATCAAGGTGCTTACATCTATCAAGTTCCCTCACATCATTAAATGAAAAATGAATGGGTGCACTTAGAAAACTGCCGAGGCATTCTTTAACCTCTGTTTCCTGCCCCGACTGTGTTCATGTCCGTGTGAGTCTTTGCTAAATATAGAGAGAGAGAGTGTGTGTGAGTGTGTGTGAGCACTATTGCCCTGTAATAATCTGGAAAAAAATGCAGGTCATTAACTTGTTGGCCAGCTGCCATCGCTGAATTACAGGTTTTGCAATCTCAAGGTGTTGTCACAAGCCAAGGTCAAAGGTTCTCTGGTGTCCCTTTCAAGCGTGTGAATGATGGGCCTGGATTAGTTGTGATTTTGTTGGTGGGCACAGAACTGATGTTCTGCAGCCTTTTCATCTGGCAGCAGGGTAAAAGGTAAGACATTGAGTAAGATTTTAAGATAGGAAAATTGAACAGTTTGTAAAGATAAGGTTTGACTGGTTCCTGAGCTCCAGGTTTTATCATCATAAAGCACAGAAAGTACCAGCATCTCTCTGTCAGGGGATCCTCTGTTTAACTCCCCTTCCAGCCACTATCATGACACACCCGCCGGACACATCTGATCTCCTTTTGGTCCAATCATCACACACCTGACGTATTCAGGTCAGACTTCAGTCCAACAAATGGAGAGAGAAGAGAGAAAAACAGCAGTGAGCGAAGCAGAAAGCACACATTCCATGGTTGTCCTCTATTAATTGAGTTCCTCCAAAAACAAACATTACCAGATTCAAGTGGCACAGCAGACTAAAGGAGGCTAGTTGTTTTGCTAAAATCTCTGTGTGTCGCAATGTGTGGTGTGTGTTTCAAATGACTACAGGGTCTAGGAATGTATGTTTATTTGTCTCTCTCCTTTGTGTTAAAATGTAAGCTCAGGCCTAATGGCCTTGTAGTGGAGTATCAGGCTCATGCTCCGCATTGATTGGACCAGCTCCTTGGCTTCTGTAATTGATACCACTGGAAGACTGCTGCCAGGGGGTAATGTGGTTTCTATGTGTGTATATGCATTTTTTTGCTTTAAATGTGTGTGTTAGATGATGGAAGCGAATCCTCTGGACACCTGGATGAAACATAAAGTTCACTTCTCCCATTGAATCCCAATCTCATGTTGTCATGTTGTGTTCCACTGGGAAACTCGCACACGCCAGTAGGGGAGATGAGACCTCATCCAACATCGTTAAGAACGCCAGACAACGGTCTAATCAGTGCATCACCCCAACACAACAGGCTGGTGTTAGTATCAAGTATTAGTGCAAACGCTTTCATTAATTTTTCCAAACATATACACACACACACACACACACACACACTGTTCAACACGCACATGCGTCTTGCTCTAGTAATCAAGTCCTGGGACTCCAATTATAAAAAAGAATAATTCATTTGAAGCTTTTCTCCATATTCATTAGCTCAGCAGTATGGATTGAACTCCATACATTGCTGAACGTATGTTCACGAATGAATTATAGATGTTATTTGTAATTTTTCGTTGTTCTTAAATGTCATCATTAATCTGAACAGGGAACAAGGCTCATGTCCCTGAAGGAGAGAGAAAATATCTTTTTGTCTCTGCAGAGTTTGTGTTAGAAGAAAAAGATAACAAATCCAGATCTAACCTAAAGCCTACATTATTCCTTTGTGTATATGGGAATCTATGAGAGAGAGAGAGAAGGAGAGAGACAGGGAGCGAGAGAGAGAGAGAGGGAGAGAGAGAGAGGGAGAGACGTTACGTCTAGTACAAGCAGCCAGAAGCCTGTGTGTATCTTCAAGCATGGAGAGCAGAGATGGTCAGACAAGACCAGCACATTCATCAGGGTTCTGCATAGAAACAGAAAAAAAGCTGAATATAAATTTGGTACACCAAAAATAAATGAAATTAATTGTCTGTGAGGAAGAGGCTACCACTGTGGCCCTGAACTTTTTCCTATTCCACATACTGCCACTGAAAGGAAATTCAATTGTCTCGTTTCCTCACATTCTGCCAAGTATGTGAGATTGGGAGGAAATAGGAAAGACAGATAGTGTCAGAGAATGAATTCAAAGTAAATGTGAACATACAGTATAATGCAGTGAGCCTGGTGGGGGGAATTCAAAGAAACCATCTGTAACTATTTTCAAAACATTACATTGCTTTGTAACCCCTCACTCTGCCTCATCAGTTTCTGTCTCCATCCCATCAAACCAGCTCCCAAGGGACCCCTTACACACTTTTGTACAGTACAATAAGTTTCTGTTGCGGTTTGGCCTTTTTCTCACAAGACAGTGTCGTTTTGGAAGCCTGAAAACCCAAATTTGGAAAAATGTTACAGCGTGTAATCTTTTGAAAACGCTACCAGCGCTGTTTCTGTGTAAACTTTAAACATGGGGCCAGACAAAAAAAATATATATCTAGGTAGCAATGGCTCCTAAACCAGAAGTATTTAAGAGCAAAATTACATTTTCAGGATCTAAAATAGATCGATGGCAGAGTAAAATGTTAAATCAAGGTCAAGTCCAGGGGCAGGCTACCCTGGAGGACATTTTTTTACCATTTAAAGTTAAATGCATTTATCCGCTGCATTAAAATTAGGAGGCTGAAGCGATGATGAACTTTGTGATCTTTTTCTATTTTTTACTTTAGTAATCAATCTAATCTAATCACCAGCACATTGATTGTATTAATGGGAATAGTGACATGACAAAAAGTCACACTTACAATGCATGATAAACAAAACTGAACGCAGTTCACAATGGTTAGATGATGATAATAATAATAATAATTATAATAATAATAATTATAATAATAATAATAATAATAATAATAGTAATAAAAAAATAAATTCAAAATAAAATAAGATAAATTAAAATAATAATAATTATTATTTTTTATAATTATTATTTTTTTTATAATAATAATATTTATTATAAAATAATAATAATAATAATTTTATTATTTTATCCCCGCGCAATTGGGATAAAATCCCATATACCATTATTTTTTACAAAATATCTCTATATTGTGACGATATTGTGGGCAGGGACGAAAATCTAATTTCAGTGTCGGGGGGACACTAAGATGGGTCATTTCATATTTCTCACAATTCCCTGTCTAATATCAATTTGATATTGTCATGAAATCATCGAGAATTTGTTCCTTCAAAAAACTTTTATTCAAGTTCCTCGCCAAAAACTACATTTTACAAGATTATACGCATCTTGATGACGGTTACAATTCTTCTTCGCCCGAAACTTGTAGTTACTGTATAGACATTGAACACATCATGTGTTATATTTCTATGAAATGAGCTGCTTGTAGTCACGTTAGTGAAAACTCCTGCCAAGAGAAACCTTTTTTTGACTTGCTTTGTTGTTCACACTTTAGCATTATCAGAGTCGCAAGTCGCTTTTTGGTAATTAAATAAGAAATTAGTGGGAAATACCGAATATATTGTATATTAGTATCTCAATGGTCGCCAGTGTTGACTGGCAGGAAAAAACAGGTAAAATAAAAAAGTAAAAAAGTTGATCGCACTGGTGTTAATTTTAGTCGCCATCTGAGCCCTGTTTTTTTCAGAACCTGTTGTATTGAATCTGACGACATCAACCAACTTTGAGCATGGCTTCATGTGACTGAACAACCATAAACTATGTCATGTAATGCTGTGGTGTTGATTTTTAAAAAGTGTGGTAACAACTACTGGCATAATGAAGGGTTCTTTGATGTTTGAAGAATTTATTAATTGATTGCAATGCCTGTCATGAGCTGGAGCAGGTGCCTGGTTCCACCTACAGAACAGGAAACAGAAAGGGGTCCTACACTATAGCTGCACATAAAATTATTTGAAATAACATTGTGATATATTAACATCTATTTCTTGGAATATTGTCGTCAAGTGAGCGCTGTTGCATTAAGATGGAAAATTATGTGAAGTTATCTAACAAACACTCACCTGTCCCATGTCTCCTAGAACGGAGGTCTGGCACTGTTTCGAGGTTCCCGGACAGTCAATGTGGTAGGAGAGGAGGGGTTTTTTGGTAGTTCGATTTTCATTTATTTACCCATTGCCAATAAAGGTATGTGTTAAATGTGATGGTCAAATACTGCAGCATGTTGTAGATAAACTGGTAAATTATATTAAATATATATACAGGATATAATAATTTAACATTTTGATGTTTTAGGAATACACCTGTAATCGGTAGCATCCGGTTAGGTCATGCAGTCACAAAGGTTTAAAGGGCGCCATTTTGAATAAGTCCTGGCGGCAAGCAAGACTTCAGAAGTTTGACGTTGATTCCTGTGTTTCTCACTTTTGGGGCATCAACAAGCTGTTAAATGGTCATTCTAACAACTGGTCTGACATGTATATTACAGTTTTCAATCATTTTCATTCACATTCATCGATGTGAACGATGAATGTTACGTTTCAGAATGCAGACATATGAATGTGTGCATTTTTTAAAACACGAAATAAAAACGCTGGTTTTATTTTTTTTAAAAACAGAGCAACATAATACACAAAGCCCCACATGTAGGATCAGAATGTGATCCCAATAGTTCTGATCCTGGTATTATACTGCAAAACTAAACAAATTCAGTGAGTTAATAAGCCTTTGATATTAAGTAATGCAAATACATCACATGATTTGTGGCAGTGATTGAGGCCATTGAATATATTTCAACAAGTTAAGTGTGCAGCCCTAACTCTCAGCAGCCCAGAGCCAAATGTAGCACTGCAACATTCGGCCTGTGGGAACATGTCAAATTCAATCTCAGGAAGGGTATATCTGACTCCACTCCTCTGAAACAATGGAAGCCCTCTAACGATCCCTCCCTCCCCCCTTGTAACCAACATATATTTACTCTTATCAGGTCTGAGTGCAGAAACAACAGCAACATATATTTCATAAAAGATGTTTTACTCAACCTCATTACCTGCGCTAAATTACATTCAAATCATAATTTACGGTAATTATCAACATTATTATTATCATGATGTGCAACTACGTTTATCTGGTTGCACATCAGGAATAAAAGGCTGCAAATGCAGATCTGGGTTAGTTGGGGGACCATGGCGTCATTTCGTCCTACTTTCTCTTTTGGATGTTTGCTACAAAAGTAGCTCAGTGGTTGAGTCGGTTCAAGGAGGAGAGCCCTATTAAACGCTCCGAGGGTACATCATCGACAGTGTTAAATAGAGTTTCTTTTAAAGCTTATCGTTTCCAAAATATAAGACATACATTTCATGTCCTACTACTGTAATAACAAGTTTCAAATATGAAATGCACGTTATTGGCATTCATTCCGTAGTTTGGGAGCTACAATAGAAAAAGCTGTTGTACTTCAGCCTTGTCTAAGGGACGATAAAAGACAGGTGGCCAGTGGATTTCGGTGACCTCGAGGGAGTTCGTGTTTGTAAGAGGTCAGAGATGCAAGATGATGGCAACCCAATCAAATGTTTAAAAAAAAGAAAAATATTAAAATGAATCCTAGAATACACAGCAAGCCGGTGGAGAGAGGTTACGTGTTCTAGCTTATTTATGCCTTTTAAAAATCCAGCAGCAGTGGTTTTTCCAACTGTAGGTGTGAGGGGCGTCTGGCTCATGCCAATATGAAGTGCGTTGCTGTAATCCAGAAGGGTTGTGATAAAAGCATGTATAAGATTTTCAATATTAAACGATAAAATGATCTGAACCTTGGATAAAAGCCTCAACTGGTTGAAACTAGATTTAACCAGAGGGTTTATCTGTTAATCAAGTCTAAAATCCCTGTTCATTTTTGATGCCAATGTTGGAAACAAAAGGTTGCACGGAACCCAGGTCCATAAAGGAGGCATCACAGACACCACTGGATCCAAACACCTTGACTTCAGTTCATGCTATCATTAAAGGGCAATCCAGGCTTTGACCTCCTTAAAAAACTCCAGCAATGGTTTGAAGAATATGGCATCATTTATTTACAGGGGCAGGTACATTTTAGAGTCATCTGCCTAAAATTGATAAGCGATGCCATGTTTCTTTAAAATTTACGGGTGAGCGATAAGAATTCCCTGTCTACAGTCCGGCCGCCGTGGGGTCTAAAAGCATTATTATTGCAAGATCAACACAGTCCGTGTGTAATGAAAGATCATCCAAACTGTTCGAAACAAAGATTCTGTCAAGGGCTTTAAAACCAGACTGGAAGACGAATTTCATGTATATTTAAAAAAAGACTGTAGTTACCAGAGTCCCGCTTTCTCCAAATCTTTGGACATTTTTGGGAGTTAAGAAATTAGTCTGAAGCTGGAAAGAAGATTTGTTCAAGTTGGCTTTTTAAATTAATTGTTGGACCACTGCTTGTTTAAAGAAGGCTTGTAAAACCCCTGAAGCGAGACAGCTGATTATAATTATTTGGATATCATGTCCAATGTTATCCTACACCTCTTTGAAAAGGTGAGGCGGGACAATGTCTGTGGGACATGCTGGGGGTTAAAGCTAAGAAAGAGACAGAATCAAACTGGTTGAAAACGGCGGAGCAGGTCACTGTTAGAGATGAGGTCACAGTTAGAGATGGGTCAAAAAAGGGGAGTGAAATGTTTGCTCTCACGGTGTTATCCTGTCAATGAAAAAGGGTAATTCGTTTTAAAAAGAACTTGAGGTTTTGACAATTATTTCAAGTGATATCAGAGAAACGTTTTGTCTTTTCAGATTCAACAATCCTCTGATATCTTCAAGTATATCAAAAGACATCTCCAGCTTGTCTTTCTTCCTTGCATTGAGCTTTCCTGCCTTCTATGCTCGCAGCACGAGTCTTGTCATTTGCACAGGGTTCACATTTAGGTTTAGGAAATCTGGGATACCTGGTTTTAAGTGAATGTCAACGGTGTCAATGATACTTGACATTGCCAAGTATGGAAAATTTAACCTCACAAACATGTTGAGGTAAAATTTTCGGCACTAGATCTGGATCCACTGTCACCTTGAATGGCATGGTTAAAAAGAGCAGAGAACTGAGCAGCAGTGGTGGGATTAACCACAACGCAATCGCACACCGGAGCGCACATTTGACTGCACAGGGAAGAAAGATACCAAATAAAACAGGCGTCAAAGAAGACAAAGTGAAATACCATTCAAAGCAGGTAGGCCACGTGATAAAACACGATCTAAAGCATGCTAATGAGTGAAACTAATTACAAACTGTACCATATCTAAAGCATCAGTAAGGTTTAAAAATGATTTATGAAGTGGCTCAAATGGACAACAGACATGGTTATTTAGACAATTAAAGCTCGGTCATATTCTTGGCAGGATTCCAGCCAAGAATTCAGAAAAGTCATTAAAGATATCAGTGAAGAAATCACTGTGCCCATGACCAGGTGGCAGAGACCCAACTCATACAAATTCAGTTCAAAAGTAGAAAAGAAGACTGACGATAATAGCTTGCAATTAAATGTTTTCTTAAAAAGCCAGTTTTCAGTCAAAAATAGGAGATCAAGTCCATGCGAATTGAAAAAGTAATTCAGGATAAACATCTTTGCTAGTGATCAAGCATTTACAATCCTGGCAGGAGCTTCTTTGAGCCGGAATTTCGAATAACTGTGGGGAAAAGGTGCTTTCTGCCATATACAAACAAAACTGAGAGCCCCCCTGGCTCCATCTTTTACCCCAGACTCACCAGAAAGGAGAGTCCTGGTACCGATTGGCGTTAGCCTCTGGGATAGAGCCAGCCCATACAGATGATGACAATGGCCAAAGTCTGTCTGACAGGAGGTTGATTGGGAGCTGGAGCAGACAGGAAGGTAGCAGGTTGGTGGCTGGCTGTCATGGAGGGGTGGTGCAGTTAGCCATGAGCCTGCTAGCCCATGGCTAACTAGCTACAAGCTAGAGGTGGGAGAGGTTAGCCAGGTGCTGGCATACAGACTCTGAGGCGGGGATTAGCAAGGAAGTTGGTGGCAATCATAGAACAAAGATTCTGCAGCTTAGCCCATGCTGGCAGGGCATCAGGGTTATCCACAGAGTTGACTCTTTCAACAAACTCTTAACTCTTTTTGACAGACGCCTCTCAGCAAGCCACACATAGAATGGCTCCGCACAAATCCTCAGTCGGAGCCCTTGGCCACCGCTCTTGAAGGCGGGTAAGGTTGTAAAATAAATCATACAGTTTGTCATCAAGAAACATGAGGGGAGAAGACCAAGAAGGGTCATGTCTTTTCGCATAAACATTTTTCACAATTCCCTCTCTAATATCAATTTGACATTGCCATGAAATCATCTATAAATGTGATATTACTTAGTAGGAGTGCAGTGACATAAAAAAAAAAAATCAACATTTGAGGATTTCAACCTGGTACTCTGCTTTTATGAAGCATCAGCGTCAGTCACAAACGTTCTATGGCGTCCTCAAACAGCCCAAAAACACCTCATATAAGATAACTGGTTACTCTAAATTGTACCTAGGAGTGAATGTGAGTGTGGATGGTGACTCATCCAGGGTGAATCACGCTTCCCCACCCATTGTCTCTGGGGATAGGCTCCAGCCCCCGGGACTCTGAATGGTGTACTTGGTTACAGATAATGAAATAATTGATTAATGGATCCGATAGGCAGAAACAACGTACATGTGAAAAATGTTTGACACATCCCCATGAGCCCCATAGATTACTCCATCGCGTGTGGATGTGTGCACACTGGCAAAGCAGATGTTTTCTTCCTGCTTGGGCTAAACCACTGAGACCATATATGCTGGGGGAGCACAATCTTTCTTCTTTTGTTTGAATAATATCATTAAGGACTTTCAATACAAATTATTATATGATAAAAATAATACAATATTAAATAGTTATTTGTTACAATTATATTATTGGTGGAGAGACTCCCAGACCCGGGATTTCTGCCCCAGAGAACCGGTATGAAGAGGTAAGAACATAAAAAGATATATAAAGGGAATAAAATGGCAAAAAGAAAACATAAATGAGAGCTAGACTTCTGCTGTCCTCGTTTACAGCCCCCAATCCCCAACTAAAATATATATAGAAGATAAATATCTTCTAGTCAATTCATATGCACCAACGGTTAGGAGAACGGTATCCAAAAAACACAGATTTTTTGGGAAATAACCTCACCCTAGTGATGGAACCTAAGATTTATTAGACTGAAAAACCACATATACAAAACAGATCTCCTCGAGTCGATTCATATGCACCAAATTGGACCAATGGTTAGGAAAATATGTTTTTTTGAACTAAAAAGCTGCCCTTGTGGGTGAAATATGAACTATAAGGGTGAAAATGTGATAAATACAAGATAGATCCTTCGATTTGGTTTATTTGCTCCAAATTTGGACTAAATTAGATCTAAGGTTGAAAAATTATGGCCCCAAAAACCTTTGGTTATATAGCGCTCTATAGTGTCAGAAATATACAACCGACCAATCGCAATATCAATCAATACTTTCAGACACTAAAGTCTATGTGTATATCAAATTAGAAAATGATCCATGTCTTTGAGTTCTCGTGTTTACACTATCACCTACAGCAGCGGTTGAATACGGTGGTGGCGATGATCATTCCATAATAACCGCGACTTCCAGTATTTAATAATGACGCGAAATGTAAAACAAGAGCAGCTTTATGAGGAATAAACTCTCAAAATGAAACATGAAACCGTGAAGTATAAAGCACAAAATAATGACAGTAAACCTTCAAAGTAAAAAAGCACAAATGTCAAGTAAACAGAACTCTGACCATATCTACACATGCATTTACTTTTCACTCATAAAAAAACACAGTTAATCATAATTCTCAACATTTCTGGTACTTTATACACATGCTTTTCTAACAAATGCCCCACCTACTTCCCCTCCACAGTTGGTTCAGTCCTCTGCCCCCCTTCCTCTTTCAGCTCCAAGAGTATGACTCAGACACCAGCACGGACAAGTGGGGAGAGAAGAGATGGAGAGGTATTTGGGAAATAAACAACATGTGTCTTGTTAAACTTTCTACGGATTTGGTAGTTGTGTTGTGAGGTGATAATTTACCGATCTGGACATTGCATGTCTTGCAATGTGATTATTGCTCATGCACCTTTAGAAGCAACAGCTGTAACCAGACAATGTCTTGCTTCATGAGTCAGTCGGGGTAGAGCTTCAGCTCACAGACTAGTGACCTGACATTTTCCTTCAAAATTTTCTGGCAGAGAGCAGGAATCATGTTTCTTCAATTATGTTGATTTGACCTGGCTTTGAAGCAGCAACGTAATGCTCTTAAATTACACTACCACCTCAATGCTTCACCGTAGGTGTAATGTTTATTGTGGTATGCTGTTTTTACATTATGCCCGATTTAATTTGACCTTATCAATCCATAAAATATTTTCCAGAATGCTTTGCATTTCATTAAGGTGTATTGGGGCAAACTCCGCCTCACCTCTTTCCCGTGGACGCCATTTTTTCTTGGTGTCGTTTGAATAGGGGAGCCATTAACATTGGTTTTTACTGAGGTGAAAGAACCCAACAGATCCTCGGGTTTGTTTGGAATATTCCGCCATCCTGAATCAGCCTTCATTGTGCTCTTGGATAAAATTTGGCAGTTCAGAAATAGTTTTAAGTCCCTTCCAAAATTCCAATCGTCCCTCCCACATCTCTTCTTGAATTTCTTTTGATTTTGGCCTAGTGTTCTGCTTATGAGAGCTGCAAGGCATGCTTATGAAAAAGATCTTTTGTAATATAGAGTGATAACTCGATAGAGAGCACCACTTTGAACACAAAAGAAGCTGCTGACTTCAGGGGATCGAGTTGTGGTTCTGCTTCAACTGTGTGAAAGTTGGCCGACCAAAATTTCTGACGGAAATCCATTCGATTGTCTGTCTCG
The DNA here is from genome assembly GCA_037951165.1 of Lophius americanus. Taxonomy (NCBI): domain Eukaryota; kingdom Metazoa; phylum Chordata; class Actinopteri; order Lophiiformes; family Lophiidae; genus Lophius; species Lophius americanus. The sequence continues at coordinate 1,678,266 of JBBDHG010000003.1, read as the reverse complement.
ACACCCAACTAGTTCCAACGGTCGGCCCGATTATGTGCCTCACAACCGTGGAAACGGATTGAAAACGCACAGTGTGTGCCCAAATTAAGAGTGCAAATACTTTTTAACAAAGGCCCAGCTTAGTAAAACAACTCATGTTTGAAATTTTTATTAGTATCATTACAACAGTGTCACTAGTTTCAGAGTCTGGTGTCTAGTTTCCTACCTCATCACTCCCAACAGATATTATCATGGAAATTGTTCTTAGGGAGTGACGGGTATCGAAGCCTACAGGTGGATGCTGGTGGCGCTGACAGTACAGTTAGCAGCAACACATGATAGGGAGAGGGAGACAAGGGACATTGTTCCCACTTAACCCCACCTCCCATTAGGAACAGGTGAGCTTGTTGGCCAACGATGAGGAGGAGGAGGGATGTAATATTTGTCTGCAGCAACGTACTCCAGTAGGCTGCCTGACCCAGCCCTGAAAGCTTGCCCCATTTCATGTTAGATAACTGTTTTGGTTGAATGAATGTGGTAATCAATTAAAACATTTGTGTTTGCCCTGGTTTTCTTTTTTGTATGCTAAATTCTGTTTGAAGGACTGTGTCGAGTTAGTATTAGCTGCGCACAATAAAAAACAAACAAAAACAATAGAGGAAAACTAGGAAAGGGTCCAATACATATTCCCCTACCAGTATATTCTTCTTTTTTTAATAAAGAGATTTTTCAAATTTGGATTTATTTTCTGTGTGATTATTGGTCTTTTTAAGTATTTATTTAGTTTTACATTAAATATAATAGGTTCAGGGTTTTTTTTGATAGATATTTCATTGACTACGTTTTTCTAACCCTTTCCTTAACTAAACAAAGAAGTTATTTCCATAAATGACATATTCCATGAAGGACAAATACCACAAATCAAGCAGAATGGCATTTGTTATATTTCAAAAATAATATAAACATATAAGTCTGTGTGTTTGTGCGTGTGTGTGTGTGTTTGTGTGTGTGTGTGAGAGAGAGATAGAAACATATAGAAAATGATTGATAGAGAGAAAAAGAGAGAGAGAGAGAATATTTGATTGTTTGCTCTGATCTATATAGATGCATAAATAACAATAAGGGAGCCCAGTCACATCAGATTAAACTAAACAACAAAATTGTAATTCCCACTCTCCCACAAACAAACACATGCACACACTCACACATAGAAGTACTGTCTACATACTTAGTAGACAGTAAGAGGAAGTGGAAAAAAGCAAAGCAATGCACCTCAGCAATACATTCAGCCTCATTCCCACCAGTAGGAAAACACCATCCTTTACTGTAACTCTTATTTAATATAGAAGACATAATGCATCGATTGTGGAGACGCATACCTTCACACTGAGGAGTAAATACAGTGATGACGCATACCATCACATGCCTCATAACCCTGAATGCTACTACTCCAATATCTACATAGGCCCACCACAAAAGAGAGAAACTATCACAGAGACAGGCAGGAAGTGAGAGCGGGAGAGTGGCACAGGGGCAAACTGTGATGATGAATTGATTGATGAATGTAAATGAAGATGAATACATGTGGCAAATACAGATAGCAAAAGTAATATGTAGAGTGCAGCAGCTGGTTCACCTCTTCTGTGCGGCAGAGAATATGAAGAGCTGTTGGCTATCTGGCCTATAATATCATAGCAGCGACAGTGAACACACCATTGAACCAGTGGCCATCACTGTTTGTGCATCATCAGGGGCCTAATAACTGGGCCATGACACACAGACCAGCTTATTCGGCTGCATCCTAAACTTAATTACCACATGGAGTGAATCCCAAATCTGAAAAAAATTGCTTCTTGGGCCATAAAAAGGTCCAAGAAGCAGCTTGTTTTCTTAAGTGTTTAAATCCCCTGTATGATCTAATTGCAAAGGCTAAAGGATGGACACAAACTGGTGTTGCAAAATCAGTATGCTCGTCTGTGTTTTGTTGTGTCTACTATTGTATTTCTCAATTAATCGTTTTAATTACATTTAATCATTTCCACTTTTGAAGTGTCGGTAGGATAAAATGAGTCAAACCTGTTCTTAGAATTTACAAAAAATAAATAAATAGATGGATGATAATATTTAAAGTAAAACCTTTTTTGTTGCATTGGTCGGTGTGTAAATTGTCTGAATTTCAGTAGCAGAATCCAGCTTTGTGGTTCAACCCTGATAACAAACAATAACAGAAATATTGGAATCCTGTGTGAAAAATAAATAAAAACATGATGCAATGATCTGAAAATCCTTTTGGACCTACGTTCAATTAAATACTGGGAAAGACAAGGTTTTTCATGTTAAAATTAAGAAGCTTTATAACATTTTATAAATACAACAGGGGGATATGGTCGTACTATGAAGCAACAGTGTGACTTGGAATTGGAATTCTGAAAAATGTTGTAAGATGTTGTTTTGGACTTCTCACTGACATCAACCTGCATGATCTGATGAGCGAGTTCATGAGTTCCAAATCTGAAAGATTTGGATGTATCAGACCATACAGACTTTTACACTTTGAATCAGTCCATGTCGGAGCTCAGAGAAGATGTTGGTCTTCCTGGACGTTGGTGGTATTTTCGCTTCGTATGTTATTAACTTGCATTTGTAAATGTCGTGATGTACTGTGATGGACAATTTTCCATCTTCTCTCTCAAATGGTAGAAAACAAAATATAAAAGTTATTCTCTAACTTCAACCTGCTACTCATAGTTAGCCTCTGGTGGGTTCTCTGTTCGCTCGTGCAGGATAAAAATAACAACATTCAAAACAAATATAGTAACATGACTACACTTAGAAAGCAAATGTGGAAGGAAATAGAATTTTCTACGGAAGAACACTGATAACCATGTCTGTAAAAATCGTGTCAGTTTTTATTTCAGTGCGTTCCCTACCCGTGGGATTGAATGTCACAAACGTTCAACATAAAGGTGACGTGGAGAGTAATCTGGATTTCTGGTCATCTTTTGATGATTGTAGATTTAATCCTTAAATTCCTTAATGCAGTGCATTGACAAACATAGCTTTGAATTGTCTTGTTGCCCACACACTTTTCCTTCAGGGTTGACCTTTGCACCCGTCTTGCTTGTGAACAACTGAGACTTTTGAGGAGACCAATTTCCCCAGGATCACCTGTTACCATTGTATCTGTTCAACCAGAGCTCTTAGAGTGTCTCACAACGTTCACAATCTTTAATCTTGCTGTGAAAATGTTGGCGGCATCTTCTTCAGAATTAGTGCATATGTACAAAAAAAGATAAAGTTTATGATTTTGAACATCTAATATCTTCTAGGATTATCTAGGATCAATCCCTTCATACTGTTTTCATACTTCTTTTAACAGTTTACCGGGTCCATCACTATCAGGATTACAGAGTAAACATGCATTTGACAAGAATGTTTTCTTCCTTAAACAACAACATTTATTACATCTACTAATTTAGTCATTGACGTAGTTTAATTTTGCCCAGGTTTTAAGATACTGAAACTGAGATTTGTGCATTGTTTGGAAATTTTTAAAACTCATTTTTAATTATATTAGCATAAATAATGAACTCCTGTTATGTATGGTAATTATAATTTACTACAAACCAACGACAAACTACGCTTATGATGGTGTGTCTGACCGCGAGGGTATAACACCATAAAAGCCCCCAATTCTCTGCGTTGTAAAAGCAATCCCCCTTATTGAACGCCTCAAATTAGATGTGAAGTCATGAAGTCAAGTGTTTTTCATTAAAAATGACTCCCCCTAGTGAGTAAAATATGAACTACTTGAGTAAAATATGATATTAAGATAGATCTCCTGGAGTCAATTCATATGCACCAAACATTGACTAAATCGAACTTACAGTTGAGAAGTTGAGGACCAAAAACTGTTAGAGATAGATTTCCCAACACTAATCCAGTTTTCCCTCACACTAGGGTCTATGTGGGTATAAAATTTGAACGGGATCCATGTAAAAGTTTTTGATTTACCGCGTTAATGAAAAGTATCGGCATCAGAGGTGGCGGCGAACACGCGCACACACACACACACACACACACACACACACATACACACACACAACATTTGGCATGTTATCTTGGACAGCATCAGCCTCATTTCATGTTGGTGATTGTTCAATAAGAAGGACGAAAGGTGCGCGTCCATTATTTATCAAACCTCCAGGGCTTAGACACATTTCTGTCAATACAATGAGACTGTTTGTCCTACTTGTCCTACAGCGTGGTCACCCGCACTCAGTTTGAGTGTGTTTCTGACACATGTACTGTCTATGCCTGTATTTCAGTGTGTGTGATGATCAAAGAAGTGATGAAAAGTGTAAAACCTAATCATAAAATCATTTACTGAGCAGTCTGGTCACTGTCTGCTGATGATCTGAGGCAGACGATTGCTTCATTGATTTTTGCAGATCTAAGATTACTAAGATCACAGAAGACATAACAGACGATGACCCTGGAGAAGATATCATCACACCCTAAATTTGATGTAGCTGTACTTTACACCGTCTGGACTAAATTATTGTATAAAATCATTCTTTTCAAAAATGGCTGAGAAAAAGTTAATAGGATTACTTTCAAGGTCCAAACACAAGGATCTGGGGGTCTGAGCTGCAGTTTTTTTTGATACTGTATGTTCCTCCACTCTCTGCAAGCTGCTCACACATGATCACTGTCATCCTACTGTAGTATAGATTTCTCATCCACATGCACTAACGCGCGCACTCAACCACGTACACACCAGCACACTGCAGCTCTCCATGCAAGAAAAAACGCAGCGTGCGGGGTGACACTCACATGTGGATCCACGGACGCTGGTTCGGCGCCTCCGTTTTGCTTGGGGAAGCAGAAAGAGGCGATAAGAGGCGGAAGAAAACGGGCAGGGAGGGAGTAAGAGATGGATGGGTGCATGGATGTAAGGATGAATGGACGGATGGATTAGTGAAACGAGGGGGGGGGGGGGGGGGGGGGTTGTAATAATTGGGCTGAGTGGATGTGGTAAATATTTATGTTGCAGTATGAAAGGGAGCGAGGGGAGAAGGCAGATATACTGAGCGCCCATCCCTTTATTAATTTTATTTTGGACCGCTAAGTTTAGCATTCAACACGTGTCGCCTGTGATAGAGAGGGGGGCGGGAGGAGGGAAGAAACGAGGGAGAGAGAGAAAGTGAGGGAGGGAGGTTGATGGTTGCTAGGTGACGGGCTGCATATACTGAATTTTAACAAAAGAACAGGGAAAGAGGGAGAGAGAGAGTGTGAGTGAGAGGAGAGAGGGAGGGAGAGAGGTGAAGTGAGAGCGATCGGAAAAAATTGAATACATGTAGAACAGACATATATATTTGGATATACATTTTGCCAGAGTGTGTGTCTGCGTGTGTGTGCGTGGGTGTGTGTGAGTGGTGGCGCTGGTGGCGGGGGGGGGGGGGGACACCCGCAAAACGGATACCTCAAAGCGGAAGGATGTGAAAAAGGATGGAGGGACGCAGGAAAAGAGGGGGGAAAGGCTGGTGAAAAACAGTAAGTACATTTACTTAAATGATATTTGCAGTGTGGAGGTATTTTTTCTTCTTCTTCCGCTTCACTCCGCTCACACACACGCACGTAGACTCTGAGCTGCTTAGATGGATTGCGGCTGGGGCAGTGAGAAGGTGCTCCTCGACATTGAGAGGAGGATAGGGGGCTCGGGTGTCGGCATCTGTACGACCGCTTGTGATGGAGAGACGGATGGCCGGTGATGAAGAGGTGGAAACTGCTAGCGCAACGGGGCTTTGACCCCTCTGTCATTGCTGCGCCTGGAAACTCACAAGCCTCTTCTTTACGCATAGGATCCTCACAGGAGCCGATTTACATATTCCACTGACACACCAACACACAAACAGACACACACACTCACAGATCACTGGCAGTTGAATTGATCACATAGACTAAAGCTTTGGGCTTTGATTTTGTCTGCCCTTTCTGTGTGCTCTTAATAAAGACAGAGTTTTGGTTCCGTTCAAGTCATTAAACGCAGGTGCCGTCTGCAGTTTCCCCCTCACTCTGCTGCAGATGTTTTAATTGAGGTGATCATATCTGTTGATGCTCATTTTCTCCGGTTGCCTGGTCGAATGTTTGCGCCCTTATGCGTGCATCCGCCTGGCTTCTATTGTCACCACTAAGCCTGCAAGATCGCAGTTCAGTTTTACCTCTTGATCTATTTATATCCCGATACGCTGAATATTTGGGCAGCTCTCTTATCCCACTGTTGCCACTGAGGATGATTCCCCAACGGGCTGACTTGCATCCAGCACTCAGACAGTTGGAGCTGGTGGGATTTGTCCAGTTGGGTGAAGAAGGGCAGGAGACAAACCAATTTATAGGTAGATTTGGTCATTTTGCCTTTGCGTTTGAGAGCCCTAAAACTTTTTTATTTACCTTGCAGTGCTTTGACAGAGAGGTGAATAACAATCACAACACAAACGGCAGACATCACCACCACTGAATAAAATAAAGGCCTTGGACCATAGAGACAATAGAGACAGAAGCTCATGCTGTCGGCTTGTAAACTGGTGTTCCCAAGTTTAGTTTCTACTACAGATTTGCTGAAAAGACACATTCATTGGTCTGCATTGAGATCAAACTGAAATTATCTACTGAGATCGAAGTGTTTGCTTTTCCATTTCTCTCAGGTGTTTGTTGCTTCTCTATCTTTTCTCAACTTTTATCTATTATCTTTTTAAGTCAGCTTTTTCACCAACAGGTGATATTTTGTGTTCAGTTTATCATCGTAGTGGAATTTGCACAAAAGCGTAATGGAGCACTGTACTGCCAAAACTGCTGCCCATAAAGTGCTGCCACCATTGCTAGCTTGGCCCTCTTCTCAGTTGATCCACCGTACAGTTGCACAGAGTGATACTGTACCAGCTGTGATTGTGGGCAGGCAGGAGGGGAGGGTGAGGCAAGAGGAAAGGTGATGAAAGAGACTGAAGGTGTTGAGTGAGCAAGAGATGAGAGAAGGTGTGAGGAGGAGGAGGTGGAGAGACGGCATGAGGAGAGAGTCGGTTTGAGAGATTGGAAAGGAAGCAGAACGAAAGAGAGAGTAGGGATGGTTAGAGTTGAATAACAGTGGGGTCGTGGCTGGAAGGCACAGGGGAGGAGATGAGAGTCAACATTAGTGTGCTTGTTTTCTCCATACCCTTGCTCATTATCAATATCACCTCATGGATTTACTGACTCCTGAACAGAAAAACCTTGAAGCTTAGCACAATCCCCCTTCACTTGTCATCTCTTTTCTTCTGCCAATCCCCCTGCTTCTTCTTGCCTCAATCCTTTCCGTCTTCTCACTCACCCCTGCAACCTCTGACTTCCTCTGCACACTTTCCGGTTCCCTCTCCTTCTCTAGTCTCCCTTTCATCACTTGTTTGATGTAACTTTAGATAATAATTTTCTCAATCACGCATCCCTCCCCCCAAAGCCCTCTCCCTTCATCTCTTCACATGTTGCACCCAGTGTTCTGTCTAATACCACTAATTAAGGTAAAGCTTGTTAACATAGTACATCAATTAGTCTTTAACAAAATCACAGGCTGGTGTTTTGGAGGGATTACTGCATTCCCCCTCTACGTTCCTTTTTCGGTTGTGAATTGTACTGATGCTCTCAGTGTCAAGACTTGTCACTTGGTTCATCTTTTCACTATGAAAGAAAAACGGGACCTATGCTGTCGTCCCCGACAGCCAGGCTATATCCCCGAAAAGTCCACAATCTCCTTCGTGGTATAAGCAATCACCCTGATTGAACTCTTTTAATTAAATGCACAGTTATTTCCACAGTATTTTTAGTAAAACAAATCTCTGCAAACTGAATGAAATATAAACTATGAGATTACAATTGAATATAAACAAGATAAATCTCTTCAAATTTATTCATATGCACCAAGTTTGGATTAAATCTCATCAGTGGTCGGAAATTATGAAATTATTATCTTTGGAGTTAAAGCTCCCCTTGTGTCAGAAATATACAGGAGACCTTTCCAAAAATCAATCCAGTTCTTCCTCCCCCTAAGTTCTACGTCGGTACAAAATTTGAAATTGATCCGTGGTCCATGATATGGTTCTGTAGGAAAATTATTTATTTTCTTGTTTTATTTCTTTTGGACATTACTTAATTAAATGTCTTAGAAATTCCCCATAAAACCAATCATTTTGTCTATTATGTTTTTAAATATAAAAAAAAATCACACAAACATTTAGTATTAGATGAAAAAATATCAAATATATATATATATATATATATATATATATATATATATATATATATATATATATATATATATATATACAGTCTAGTATATATATATATATATATATATATATAGTATACCTATATACAGATATATATATATATATATATATATATATATATATATATGACTTTTGGCAACACATGTTTTCAGACAACTATCTGAGCCTTATTAGTATTGTTAAAGTTACATAATACTGTTTAGTAAGTCCTCACAGGCTTTTTTGTTGTTCTTTTGGCTGTTCCGTTTAGGGGTTACTACATTGGATCATCTATTCCATCTTGCCCTGTCTTCTGTATCTTCCTCAGTCACATCAACCAATTGCATGTTCTCTCTCACAACATCCAGAAACCCTTTCTAACCTGTGCTGTCCCTCTCACATGCTCGTTTCTAATCCTGTCCAAGAAAATCTTACCATCTTCGGCTCTGCTACCTCCAGCTCTTCCTCCTGTCTTTTGGCCATCTCTAACCCGACAGCAGAGCTGCTCTCACTACCGTCTTGTAAACATATTCCGTCACTCCTGCTGGTCGTCTGTCACATAATAACACTTGACAATCTCCTCCACCCAATCCACCCACTCCACCCTGCCTGCTCTCGCCTCTTCATCTCTTCTCCACACTCTCAGTAGCACTGAACAGTTGACCCTCAGTACTTCAACTCCTGCACCTTCTTCACCCCTATTCCTTGCATCTTCATCATTCCACTTGCCTCTCTTTCATTCACACTCATGTATTCCGTCTTGCTGCGACTGACCTTCATTCCTCTTCTTTCCAGCTTGGCCTCACAGCTTTTAATATGCCTAAGAAATTCTACTTTTTGCATAGGATTGCTCCATAGCCATGGTTAATGCCTTGTCTCAGGTGGCCTCTTTGACCTTTGTTTCCCCCCAAGGCGTAGTAATGTGGAGTCTACCCTCGCTGACATCGGGCAAGAGGTGGAGTATACCTGGACAACTCATTTGTTGATCACAGGCAAACGCAGTCTTAAAACCCCTCATGCATGCCTATTGCATGATTTTGGACCGTGAAAGGAAGCAGGAGTACCAGGATGGAGCTCATGGAAACGGAGCCGGGATTTCAAACTGATGGCATTTTCTTGCTAGCAAAATGCTGCCCAAGTAAACATGAATGATAATAAAACCAGCAGGACTGTGACACTTAAAATCTAAACTTTAATAGTTTATAAACTGTTAGTTTAATGAGCTCAAGTTAAATGTGGAGTTATGTCAGAAAAACTATTTTCTTCATAAAAGCTCCCCTGATGAGTAAAATATGAAAAATTAAGTAAGACGCAATGCATATTAGATAGACCACATTGAGTCAATTCCTATGCACCAAATTTGGACAAAATTGGACCAACTGTTGAGAAATTATGGCCTAAACACTTTTGGAGACAACCAACTTTTCCTAGAAACAATCCAGTTTGTCCTTGTACTAAGGTCTACCTGAGTGTAAAATTTGAAAATCATTCTTAAAATTGTTTTTGTGGCGGACACAGCGAGTTTTCAGGGATAGAAATAAAATTCACATATATGTAACTGAAAAAAACATTGCATGAAAATGCCAAACAATTGAAGATATATTCCGCCTGTTTATTAATAGATGAAAAATTCACTTGGCCCTCTAAAAGTCTGCCCTCTGAAGGTCTGAAATTCAGAGAGCTTATGCTGGAGAAACACACCTCTTAACACTGTATATTGCTGTGAATCAAGTGAATCAGGCCTTGTGTTGGACTTTCAATTAAAAACAAAGCAATTATTTGGTATTTAATTTATCCTATCAGACATTTTTCAAACAAACAACAGTAAAACAGTTAAGTGCAATTACTTTTTGATCTAAGCTCCTCCAATGTGAGTATTTTCCACTTTTATCTGTTTTAAACAAACAAAAGTCGATTTAGAAATTTTTGTTCTTTATTCTTGGTCAAATGCAACATTTGAAGATACCTTTTGAGACTCTGTAGAGTTATTGATATGTAAAAAAAACAACACCAGATCACCTAAATTGCATGTTTGTGGACTGTGGAAGTTAACCGGCACACCTGGAGAAAACCCACACAATCTCCACACAGGAAGGTGGAGCAGAGGTTCATTTGAACGTGGTACCATCCTGCTTTCTAAATTGCCCATGGGTGTGAATGTGAGTATGAATGGTTGTCTACTCTATGTGTTGGGCCTGTGAAGAACTGTTGAATTATCCAGGGTGCACCCCGCTGCTTGCTCACAGACATCCCTGAATTGGCTGAAGCACCTGAGACCCTGAACAGGATAAAGTGGTTACATATAATGAATTACTCAATAGTTTTGTAGAAACATCATCTCAAGTCCTGTCCAGTCCTGTTTAAAATGTTTGGTTAAAAGCATGCAAAACTAAGCAAATAATCCAAAAATGATTTTAAACAATTATCATATTACATTATTATTATATAACATATCTCTTGGTACAGGTGTGCATTTTCACTGACAACTCAAAGTTTCACAGTGGGAAAACAGGCATCACTCTCTGTTCTCAGACCCTTTTTATACACTTAGACAGCATCACATCAAAGACCGTTCTTCATGACGCCTTTGTTTATTTACAACAAACATATAAAATATAATTCAGATATATGCTCCACAAGTGTGTCATTTTAAATAGAGCTCAGTCAGCTAAAGAGATGTGGTGTATTGGACAAAATCGCCAGCATCTGGGAGGACATCTTACATTTTTGTGCAGTGCAATGGATAACATTTCTAGCCTGGCGATTCATCTTTTTCTGCTTAGAGGGTACAGAGATCCTGGACTTTCATGTGCTGTATTCCTGATTTGAAACCATTTGTGTTCAGATTGTCCACGTCTTTGCGTTGCTAACTCCTCCTAGCCGCAAATTGGTACTAGCCGCTTTTCAGTCTGTGAAACATTTTTCTGTCTTTCTGCCCTGTGTTTATACAGATGTTTGATTCACCTCTGTTACTACCTACCTGTTACTCAGACCATTACATAGATCTTACGTTTATACAGAAAAGGGATGGAATAAAGGTGTACCAGTCACTCCGTGAGGGTGCTAGTTAAATACTGCTTCAGAGAGACTGCTGAGAGAGATCCGCAGCCAGATTGCGAATTACATTATTAAAAGTTTCCTAGGGAAGGTACAAATGATGCTGTGAGTGTGATGAAAATGCAGTGTTTCGACAAAAAAATTGTGGTAGACCTACAGTATAATGATTTATCACAAAATACTCATTATCCTGTAGAAACTTAAAAATCACTTGAATACCATCTAAGTCTGAGAGGTTCTTTTCTGTATGGTGGCAGCTGCTAAAGATGCTGAGATGCTGCCCCCAGCCCTCTTACAGCTCCAGTGTGAACCAGGACTAGCAAAGTGAAAACACAACCTGTTGAGGAATAATAATGACATGAAGTCTTTTAACACAGAGATGAAGTTGGAAACAGCTGGGAGACATTCATGAACAAAATCACATAGACACGTATGACAGCACACAGCATTGAAGGCGAATCTAGTGTGCAGTGCTTGCACACAGTATCAAACAGGTGCGCGCACACACACACAAACAAACCTGAGCTAAAGCCTTGAGGCTTGTTTTGGGACTACAAGTCTAGAGGCAACTAGAAGGCACACAGCTTCACATGGCTGCATGCAATACACAGCATCACACACTCAAAAAGTATATTCAGGCATATGCCCAAGGGTATGCTGTCAGAGACACACACGCACACCAAGAGCATACCCAAAACTACAGAGACACACACACACACACACACACACACACACACACACACACACACACACACACACACACACACACACACACACACACACACACACACACACACACACACACACACACACAGAGTAAAGGGGGATGAAGTGAAATAATGAAAGAGGATGGAAAGATATGCATGGATGTTTTTTGGTGTGCAGCGTTTTGCAACAGTCTGGTGTCGTCCTTCATAATGATGGATCGGGTAGGAAATGACAGCACAAGTGATTTTTAAAAAGAGGAAATGGGGGCATTCATAAAAAATATGTTAGCCTGTTTCTGCTGCCCGTGTAGTATGTCAACCTGGGCTGCTGTGTAATGCTTCCTGATCTGTAAGACATCCCAGTGCGAAATGTCGGGCCAGCTTTGTCAGAACCCTTTGTCACTCTTCACTCAAAGAGCCCAGCAGCCGGCATTCATAGCAGGCTTTGCACTGGAGTGACTATGCAGGATTTACTTGGTGCAAGTACCAGGTGCAAGTCAGACCTGATTAATTCCCTTACCACTTCATATAAAAATAGCTTTACTCATTTATTTATTTTATTTGAAGTTGGAATGGGGAATCCCTTCATGAACAGGTGCTGACTAGCTCTTACAAATCAAACAAGTAACTGAGTTTAACCTCAATGGAATTTCCACAGCATGTTATATACAGCACAACAAGGACGGAATGGGAATGAAAAATCTTGTCTAATGAAGACAAAAATGTAGGTTTGAAACATCCAATCAAGAGAGTCAGACTTTGGTTGAGCAAAAAGGCTGTTTCAGTCTGGATCAAACTGATAAAAGCAGGTTTCTGGATGGTCTTTGAAAACAATTGCAGGATTGGAGTTACAGCAGTCTACAATTGCCAATGGACAAAGAAAGAAAAAGAAACAGATGAAGGAATAAGTTAATAATGAGCTAAGGTAGCACAAGGAATGAGGGAGAAAGCAGTTATTTAATAGTCATTAAGGAATTAAAAATCAACTGGAAAACACATGCAAAGTGTGTGTCTCTGTGATTCAGATGTCGTATTTCCATTACTCTCAGATCATACACTGTAGTGTTCTATATGAATGTACTACTTGTGTAATGCATGATTATGTTGTAGTGCAGCTATTGCAAAAGGCATCCCCAACATTTGACTCTGAATGTCACACCTCCTTCGATATCTGCTGACTTTTTCACTCGACCAAAAATGTATGGATTAATTTGCATACTATTTCATACAACATTGAAAAACGTCTATATGTGGGTAACAGCATCTGTCGGACATTACAGCCTCCTTTCTTAGCTGCCATTTTCCCGAACATGCAAATCCTCAGAAGCCTCTGAGGGTGAGAAGTATCATGTGTTCCGTCATCATAGTTTGGGAACCATAACCCTATGCCACCTAGGTACTCATAGTATACAGCATTAGGATACAAGTATTCTATGGTGCTGGTGCACTTGCAAACTTGCAAGGTGAAACCAAAACTAACTGGTTTCTTGGTTTGGATTTTCAGGTGTCCAAGTGTCCTCAATTTACCTCACTGCTGCATGTTAATTGCTCCAGTTTCTAAAACCCGCCATGTGATTTGATACAATCCAACATGTCCTTTCCTGGTCTTCAAGACTGAAAATAGTTAAATGTGGACTACAAAACGCTTGGAATGCAGGTATTCTGTCCAAGGGTCAGGATTATTTTGTCATTTTGTCATTTTTAAATGATAAAAATTGAAAATCATTCAAATTCTGAAGTCTATGTTCTGGAAGGTGATTAGGAGTGAAGGCTCTCAATAGCAATCTCAATTTCTTTTTCACTTTTTTCAAAAGGGGCAAATTAATGACGCCAACCTTCCTCTGGCGCTGATCAGGCTCATCGTGTTGATTGTTCGTGTGATCAGTTCATTGTTAACCTTACTCTATTCTCTATCATAGGCATTTGGATAGTATAAGCACTCATCCACACTCTGTTTGAAGGGTGAATAAAAAGGTGATGAATTATTGGCACCGGAGCATTTTTGTCATTTATACCTAAATTTTAGACAGCTTATTACCATTCATCAGATAAATTGGCGTAGGTGGTATAACTTTTTTAAGATGCTCCTTTTTTTTTTGGCGTATGTACTGTATATGCACATTCAATATGTATCATGCGTTTCAAACCGGTCGTTTTTTTCGGTGAGTAAAGGCTGAATCGTTTTTCATGTGTGAGGGAAATGTTGTATTTGTAACTTGCTCTTAGAGCAGTAAGATCAGTTTCATCTTTCTTTTTTTCAGCCTCACCCCTGTGCATTCACATTTTACTCCTAGATGGTTAGTCACACTAGATACATGATATTAAACGTAAATTATCTGTGTTTATTTTTATATACAAGTGCGATCCTTTAACTAGGAAATCAACCATGTGAATCGATTGTAATGAAGCTCCGGATAAAGTTCAGTTAAACAGAATAGATAGAATAGATTTCTTTGAGTACTTAGGCCATAGTTTATTTCTCATACCATTCAGTCATTCACAGCTCACTCATAATATAATAATAATGTCCTGCTGTAATTGTCTGGGTCTGTCAGTTGGTACATCGGCTCTCAGCAAAAAATGGCACAGCTACGTTCTACACATTTATTTTCTCTCTGCACATTTCATTCATTAACATTGCTGTTACACTCAACCCTCCACATCCGCCATTACTGCCAGAGATCCACCAACTTCATCAATTAATAAGCCGTACCAGTCTCAACAGAGTCATCGGTCACCACCACCACCAGTTTCTGGACACTGGGTTGGTTTATCAGGGCAAATATTGGCTGATCACAAAGTTTTAAGACTCTTTGATAAACTCAACTATCACATATGATCTTCACAAATAACCAGTTATCTTTATTTCATTCACCTGATTAAATTAGAGTGAACATAGGATTTTATTCGGATGTTCACTTTCAGCTATGCGGGCATTTCGGCTCCTTTCTTTCAGTGAAAAATCTTAGCTGTCAGAATTTTCTAATTGGCTCATCATATTACAAACATACACATAAACACATAATCATCACACACAGGATACACATAAATGCCTTGTAGACGGTTCAACACCTCTTTAATAATATACCGATCAGTGTGTGTGTGTGTTTGCATGTGTCTTTTGTATGTGTGTGTTTTGTGGAGCCACCACCAAGGTGCAACGTTATTCTCATCACTGATGTCTCACTACAATTTCTTTTGAAAATGTTTGGAGGCGTCATTTTTGTGACCTGTGAACACAGGTACATCCCAGGATATACTGAGTGACTACTACTACTACTACTACTACTACTTCTACTACTACTACTACTACTACTACTTCTACTACTACTACTACTACTTCTACTACTACTACTACTACTACTACTACTACTACTTCTACTACTACTACTACTACTACTACAACTACTACTACTACTACTACTACTTCTACTACTACTACAACTAGTACTACTACTACAACTACTACTACTACTACTACTACTTCTACTACTACTAATTCTACTACTTCTACTACTTCTACTACTACTAGTACTACTACTACTACTTCTACTACTACTACTACTTCTACTACTAATTCTACTACTACTACTACTACTACTACAACTACTACTACTACTACTACTACTACTACTTCTACTTCTACTACTACTACTTCTACTACTACTACTACTTCTACTACTACTACTTCTACTACTACTACTACTAATTCTACTACTACTACTACTACTACTACTACTACTACTACTACTACTACTTCTACTACTAATTCTACTACTACTACTACTACTACTACTACTTCTACTACTTCTACTACTACTACTACTTCTACTACTACTACTTCTACTACTACTACTACTTCTACTACTACTACTTCTACTACTACTACTTCTACTACTACTACTACTTCTACTACTACTACTACTACTACTACTACTACTACTACTACTACTACTACTTCTACTACTACTACTACTACTACTACTACTACTACTACTACCGGAGATTACTGCTACTCAGTTATGCCAACATTTGTCAAGGTTTTGCCCCTGAATGTGCGTGTCTGTTGGTACACACATATAAAGTCTGCATATACAGGTGCATAATGGTGTGACTTTACTCACCTCTGACCACAACATTACAAAAACACAATAGTAGTCAGTGAAGGTTTCCTGAACCAGTTGGATCTGGTGATGCCCAGTTAATGAAAGTGGATCATTACTATCCTGAAATATGTGATTTTTCTCTGCTCAGAGTCTTGAGCAGCTTCAGTGTGTCGTTGTTACAGAATGTTTCACCTTACAGGTTCTTCAGGGCTGATGTGTCGGTCGCTTTTCATCCTGCTCTTTTAATTTGTGAATGATTTATATCTGGATAGGTGATCCCTGTGTCTGACAAATTAATGAGGAAATTAAAGGAAGCACTGGTGTGAGCAGACATTTTGCCTTTTATTGATAACTGTTTAAATAGTAGAATGAGACGATAATCTATTCAGTATTGCGTTAAAAAACGTAGTATTCATCATCACCATCATTGTGCTTTACGTGATTCTACTGAATTCTGAATATCCCCAGATCTATTTCTACTGTCTCATGACATTTGCTGAAAATCTATCATCCTATTTGTTCCTTATTTCAATCTTAATGACTGTTTGAAGAAAAAGCCCCCCGACATGAACCGAGGGTTTTATTCATGACTGTACAGTACATTATGTAAATGCTGTGCATGAATGCATGTTTATTCTCACATGATTGCTTTGTATTGATAGTGTTGTGATATTGAGACTTTTTTCTCCAAACACAAAGCCCTAAGAGTTTCTGGACTGGGTGCCTGTTAAAGGCAGTGACAATGTTATCCTTTTAAAACAAACATAATAAGATAATCCCCAGGTTATGCATTGTAAGGACATTTTGTAGATTATTCTAGAGAAAAGCAACCACAGAAACAATTTACATGTTCATTAGAAGTTAGTAAATGATGTGGTATTATAGTCGACCTGGGAGCAGAGAGGGAAAGCCTTTGCTCCTTTATGATTTAGATATTTCAGGTTTTGAAAGCTAGCACTCATATTATACACAAATTGGCAGTGGGTATAAAAACTATTTAATATCCTTACAACACCATTGTTATTCATTCAAGTGTATGCCACTTAGAATTATTGAGATAATACCCAAAACACATTTATGTGAATTTCTGACGCACCATCCCCATATGCTGGCCTTTCCACATGAAAGCTTATGACCTTAGTGATATTTATGTCGGAACACCCTTGACAGCAGTAAACCATATGTATCCGATGTTTTCTGAATGGTTGTGTGTGTGTTGTGTGTGTGTTTGTCTGCATGTCCGTGTGTTTTAAGAAGGGAGACCGGAAAAAAAGAGAATTGAATGAATGAAATTCTTCTGCGTCATACAAACCTAAACTGATGCTGTTTGTCAATACAATTGTAGTGTATGATGAGGTAGTCGACGGAACCATCACTGCAGCTTAAGAAAATACATAAAAATTCATAAAGCACAAACAGAATAAAAAAAACAAAAAATCATCATCCCAATGACAACACACTAGGATGCAAAAGCAACGATACAACACATTTAAAAAAAAACAACCTCCAAAAGCCGAAACCCAATGGAAGTGTTTACAAAAGACACTTAAAAATGATGAAATCCCGGATGCGCTTTTTTAATGCCAAATGTAGTGAATAAAACAGATATTACACACTAACATTGCATGATATTTTGATTACTCGTACTACCTTCGCTTAACTTCCCGGTCATGTGGTCAGGTGACTTACAATAAACGGTTAATCAACATCATGAGAACTAAAAATAAACTTGAGAATAAAACTAACATGCACGAAACCCATACAAGGTGTATTTGCTTAAGAAAACTCTTAACCAACATCATGTATACTGACTTCAACTGCCGCCATTGCAGCGTTTACACAGCGGTCAGAACGTCAGACATAAAAGCTATTTTGTTTTAATGCACCTTGTTTACTGCAGGTGTGGCTACTGTGCATGTCAGGGTCATTATTAAGTTTATTCTTAGTTTTAACAGTGTTGATTAACGTTTTATTGTAAGGCACAAGACCCGGAAGTTAAGTGAAGGTAGCACGGTTAATCAAAATCAAGATACTTTTGTGTATTACAGCTGTTTTATTCACTAAATGAAGCATTCAAAAAGTGTGTCCGGGTTAGCATCACATTTTAGTGTCCTTCATGAATGCGTCAGTAGTCTTGTGGGTTTTGCTGATAGTATTTCATAATGTGTTGTGTTGTAGCTTTTACAGCATGCGTGTTGTGTCAACTTGATGAAAATGTTTTCTTTATTTGCTTGTGCTTTATCTATTTGTTTTCATTTTCTACGATGGCTGACAGGGGCAAACACACTACAACCTTCACTTTTATAACATGCGCATGCTGCAAATTAAGAAACCATCTTCATCAAGTTGACACACACAGGCGCACAGCAAATAAAGACACACCTTCATCAATTTCACAACACAAGCGCGCTACAAAAGCCACAACACATTAAGAAAAACGATATGCAAGAACCAGAAGACACCGGAAGTGTTTGGGAAAGACACCCAAAAGTGATGCATCCCTGGATTTTTTGATTGCTTCATTTAGTGAATAAAACAGATATAATACAAAAACTGTATTTTTTTGATTAGCCTTCTTAGCTTCGCTTTACTTCCAGGGTCATGCAGTCATGTGACTTAAAATAAAACTTTAATCAACATCGCAAAAACATCACATAGACTTAATAAAGGCACAATACCCAAAGCTACAGTAAAAAAGTTGTATTAAACTTGCTGAAGAAAACTCTTAATCACCATAGTGCATACTGACTTCAGTTATCGCCATGGTAACGTTTACGCAACAGTCAGAATTTCACAAACAAAAGCTATTTAAACGGCTGGTTAAGAGTTTTCAGCAAGTGTAAGACACCACTTGCTTTTGTAGCATATGTGTGTTGTTAAATTGATGAAGATGTTCTCTTTATTTGCTGTGTGCATGGGTTCTCAACTTGATGAGGATGTTTTCTTAATTTTCAGCATGCGCATGTTGTCAAATTGATGCTTGCAGTGTGTTTGCCTCTGTCGGCCACCGTAGTATGAGCGAGGAATGTCCTGAGGATTACATGGATGTCAGTGGGTTGATAGATAAAACACACTCAGATGTTTGAGGTTGTATTATGAAAAACTTAAACACATTCTCAACTTCAGTAACAAACAACCTGAATTAAATGCTGTGAGTTAAAGTGATGATAAAAAATGTAAATGTATCAGTATTGGTGTGATCATCGCTGACTCTTTCTACACTGTGCCAGAATCAACATGGATGGTAAGACTAAGATGTGTTCTTTTTTGTTAAAAATTAGGTCAGAGAATTGTCAGAACAACACTGTGGCAGGGTCCAAGGTCGGCTTCATCTCATCTCCATCAATCCTGAGAGGGGAGGGTGACAAGGAGTGCACTCCCATTCAAGTAATGAAATGTATTCCCTGAAAGAATGAAAGTGAAGTTCAATCAATGAGCACTGTCTCTTGGCAGAGGTGTTTAATCTGAGCCAATAGAAAAATGATATGAACTATATGGAAGTTTCTCTGAATCTTGGAGTGTAACACTTTTGTAGAACCACATGGAATTTATAGGTACTTGAAATGTTTCAATGAAATGGTAATGGAGAAACATCAAAATCGGATGTCAATGGGATTGTTTCATGGTGTGGTTAGAGATTACAAAAATGCGAATGGAATCTGGAAAGGACTGTCATGTAGAGAATGATAACGAGAATTGTGATGAATGAACCTAGAAGCAGAATACAGTGTATTTTCATTTTATACCTTCTATGGTATGCATTCTTTAAGCAGCAGTAGTTTTAATCATGTTTATGGACTAACAGATATAGGTATTGTGTATCGTGTGCTACTACGTTTGAGCGCAGATGTCCTCCCTTTCTTTCATATTCCTTTATCACCCAATCATTTTTCATATACCATATCAGCTAGCTCATCAACTTTAACTGTTAGACTTAAAAAATTGTAACACATTTAAAAGAAACCAGCTCTGATGTGGTCATCAGCCTGTGGCATGTGCAATTTACAATTATTGTGTTTCCCAGGCAAGGACCGGGTGCGACAAGGGTTTGATGGATGGCTTTGACTTGTACAGCAGAATGGCTTATGATAGCCACAGTTATCTGGACGGAGAGAATCAGCAGCAGCAGCAGGCTTCACTGCTGCAGTTTACAGCCATGCAGTAAACCCAGAGTGCTGCATGGCCCGCTACTGCATGCTGCGCTGCTCACCAATTACTCTGCACACTCTGCACAATGGGAACAAGAACCGCTTGTCTGCCTGGTGGCTCTTCTGCTCGACAGGGATCAAAGAGAGAGAGGAAGATAGAGATGGGGGGGGGAGGAGGTGAGGAGCTGGATTGGGAAAGAAGTAGAGGACAAAGATATGTGTTGAAGGAAAGGTATGAGAGGGCTATGCCAAAATAGGCAGGAGGGAGAGAGAGAGAGAGAGAGAGAGAGAGAGCAAAGAGGCGTTAGCAAGTGCAAGTGAGGTGACTAAATAAACGCATCAATGAATCAGTGAATGAACGGATCATCAATGAATCAGTGAATGAACGGATCATCAATGAATGAATGAATGAATGTACGAATGAATGAGTGAATGAATGAATGAATGAATGAATGAATGAATGAATGAATGAATGAATGAATGAATGAATGAATGAATGTTCTTCAGTCGGCACATTTCTTCTGCCGACTGAGTGGCAGAAGAAATGTGTCTACAAGGGGCTTGAGTCTGCATGTGTGGGAAGTGAAAGTGTGTGAATGAATGGATGAGTTGGTGAACAAGTGTAGCAGGACAGAGAGAAAGAAAGATTGGGAGAAAGAGAGGGAGAGAGAGGATATGTTCTGTCTGAGAGGACACACTCCAGTGGCTGTGATTGAAGTATGGGCCAATTAACACGAGGAGCATTGAGCTCCAGCTGCACTCTTCTGTTCATTCCTCCACTCCCCCACACTACCATATTACCCCGCACAACACACACACACACACACGCATACACACACTGTGGGCACTACACTGTGCTGGCACTTTATCTTATCTTGTACTATAGCACAACTATGGAACCAAGGAAAGTATCGAGGCTACATACAGCAGTGTTCTCCAGCACACCGCAGTCTCAAATTTGATCCAATTGAAAAAAGCACGAAAAAAAAATCATCTTTGTGGGAGGACTTTTTCTTCTGGGCAATGTACAGAAATTCACAGGGAATCTGCTTTTCTACTAATGGTGTAAGGTATACTATGTTGGCCTTTATGTATTTCACGAGCATTGTCTTGGCTCTATAAAACTGCTCGGCCTGAGTCAGTGCAGCCTGTGCCATAGGCAGCAGGGAGCAGGTCCATTACTCTGCATGACAGACTGGAATGAACCAGCAGAGCCTCGGTGTGGGCCAAACACCACACTAAACAACTTCCACACTCCACACTCCTTTCCCATTCACAGTTCCCCAGCTGATGCGATGCAGCACAAGGTCTGGCGCTATGCCTCCAACGGAGTTCATTGGAAGAGGGGTTCAGAAAGGCGTGGATGCCAGAAACTGATTTCCACCCAGGGCGACCCCCTCCTCTCTTGTAGTAGCTGTGAGCAGTAAGCCCGTTTCGTTAAGAGGAAACAGGATCTGATACTTGGAAACAATTTGATTATATCATCATGATGACAACAAGGATACATTTCAGTTTATGTTTTGCATGACTGCAGACGTCTTCTCTTTGAAATTTTGGAGGAATAATATAGGCTACATGTACCATTAAATCAGTCAGCAGATATGTCTTCAGTGATTCAAAATCCTTTTGATTTTTTTTTCAAACAAGTGAAATGTAGAGAAAGCTGCACATTCATCCAACCATCCACTCCTGAAAATCATTTGGAGTCTCAGCGAACACAAGATGCAGTGTACATGGAAGTTTGAAGCAGTGAGATGATAATGTGTGTTTTGGTTGTGAAGCACAAGCACATTTTCAAGAGAAATAATAGGCTGTCTCATCTTGTTGATTACCTGTTTCTGTCAGTTTGAGAATATTCCCGTTCTTAAGTACTCCGTAAATATTCCTGGAGGTTTTTTTAGTTTCTTACAGTTGCTGGCAGGTGTGTTTGCTTCTGTGATGCTGTTAATGCTCTCTCTTTGTTTATTAAGAAGACTCAGAGGAAGAAATAAATAAATACACTGTGAGCCGGTTATTACAGTGATTGACAAATTGAGGGATGAGCAATGTAAGTAAGTGTAAGTGCTGGTATAATAAAATAATTTGGACAGCAAATAATAACTGAAGGTGCATAAACCATGGTGAAGAAAAAATATTTTCTTAAAGTCTGAAAAAATCATCAAAAGAAATGATTCTAATAAAATGGCAAAACTTATAAATTCAATTAAACATCTTTGTTTTACATAGTCACTGCTGTCACATAAACAAATCTATCTATCTATCTATCTATCTATCTATCTATCTATCTATCTATCTGTCTGTCTGTCTGTCTGTCTGTCTGTCTGTCTGTCTGTCTGTCTGTCTGTCTGTCTCTCTGTCTGTCTGTCTGTCTGTCTGTCTGTCTGTCTGTCTGTCTGTCTGTCTGTCCGTCTGTCCGTCCGTCCATCCATATGCTATCAGCTCCTGGTAACAATATCATTATAACATTATAACACAGATTTCTAGACATATTCATGTCTAGGTAATTAAAGGATTTTTTTCCTTCATTCCTGTCAAGGACCCAGTTTTTGAGAAAAAATCCCTATTTAAACATTTCCTGGCTGTGCATTTCCAAATATGCCTGCGTTATCCACTTGGCTGAATTAGAAGCAGCTCCAAAGAGATGAGAGGATGGTTTGTGAAGCTAGGAGTGAAAAAATATACTAAATATGTGAGTGGTTGCTTTAAAAAATATTTATTTATAGCAGAAAATGAAACGTAGCAGTAATCTGTAGCTCATTCTATCTCTCACTCTCCTTTCCCTTCTGTGTGCATGTGTGTGTATCAATGTGTGTGTGGGTGTGTGTTTGCTGCTCACTACATGCTTTTAATGATTCTGTTTGCAGAATGGAACACATTAGGAATTATAAAGTAAGTTAAATTTAGATCAGGATTTCATTATAATTTACTTGTACTTGTACCTGGGTTAGATGGTAGTTGCATGTTCTATAAGGGTCAGTAAGTAGAGCGCACTCTGCAGGAAAAGTTGCTACTGTGTATAAGAACACAATGTGTGCACACTCCCAACCAGCCTCACTTAAACACCTCACGAGAGTGAAATACAGTGTCAGTTCTAACAGTTAAAGGGTCAGAGCTCTTTGTGATGAATATAACTCTAACAAATTATATGATGCAATATATTCCTGCCGCTTCTATGGCTCTGTCATTTCCCACTGTTTTTGTCCTTCCTATTCTTTCCTGTCACATAAAAAAAACAAGCCCAGTTTTTCTCACACTCATTAGTACATTCTCCTTCCCCTCTCGTTTACTAACATGTGGGACCCTCCATATTTCCCTACACCTCAATCTACTTTTCATACTATCCACCTCCTTCCTTCAGCCTCTCAATCCGGCTCTCTATCTGTTTTCATGTTTTTTCCCCATTTTTCCCTCAACAGAACCACACACAAACAATGTCCACAGCCTTGTCACTCAAAACTGAAGCTTCGGCAGTGTATTTGTTCAGGCCAAATCCTTTCCTGCTACTCTCATCGTGTATTTTACACCTCCTTTTACACCTTCCTCTAGCTCATCCCACTTTGTTCTTTCCTTTTCTCCTTTTCTCCTTGTCTATTTCTACTGCTTTCTATTCTATTCACTTAATCACTTCCTCTTTTCTTTGCCCCTTTCTTTTCTTCACCTAGTTAATAATTCCTTCTCCACCCTTTCTCCCTCATTTCCTTCGACACTTTCTTCTCTGTCCAAAGACCAATCATGGTCAAAGAATTTGCAGAATGTCACAAAGAGGACACTTCAGATGGAGACAGAGCGAAAAAAATACAGAGGAGGAAAGGGGAAATGAAAGCGCAGGAAGGGAGAATGACTTCAGAGGAAATATTATGTCAGCTTACTGCTGTTAATCAATGCAATTGTGTTTTTGATTCCTGAAGCCATGGAAATGCAAGAAGAGTTGGGGAACATGAAAAGACATAGCGTGATATGGAGAAGGGAGAAAGTGACAAGTAAAATGGAGAAGGGAGGGAAGGCAGTTGGCAGAAGTAAATTGAAAATTGTGTGTTGTTGTTTCAGTGTGTGTAACTCACATATTAACCCAGCTATCTCCCAGGTAGTCATTATCTTTCCATGTGGTGGTGTGGTGTGAGTTTCTGCATGTATATTTGTGTATAGAGCATTAACTCTCATTTGTATCTATCATTAAGCTGCTCTATGGTCATAGCATGGTCATGCAAGAATCCTCGAGTGTGTGAATTGAAACACTTGTTTGCACGTGTCTGTGGGTGGATGAAGCAGTGTGAGGGCGCCTGTGTTTATTGATCTTAATTGTTGTTATCATTAACACAGCACTATAAGCACCTCCGCCCCTATTTTTGTCCCTGTTTTCTGTTAACTCTCTCTCCCATTCGGCCTCTTTCCCTCTAATGGCCAGTTTTTATTTTTCCTCATATTGTTCCTTCACAGCCTGCAGCCTAAATAGCACGCATTTCATCTTCTCTGTGTCTCGCTTTCGTTTCTCTCCCTCTATTAGTTTCACCCTCTGCATTCCTGACTGTTAGTCCAGTCTTTTCTCCAGTCAGAGCTTATTTTTTTATTACCTTATTATTGGATTGATTATTCATTATTCTGTCTTTTCTGTATGCAATCTTTGATCAGTTTCTGTCGGTCTCTCCTTCACTCCCTCCGTCTAAACCTTCTGTTCTTTTTACCATCTTTATTTGATTTGATGTCCTCTGGACTGGACATTTCATAAAAAAAATATTTAAGTCTAACTTAATTTTTATTCTCCACCCTTTTCTTCAACTCCCTCCTGTCTCTCTGTCTTTCAGGCACCCTCTCTTAGTGGGATATATCTGCCTCCCCCCTCGGCAGGTTGCCATGGTCGCCATACCTACTCTCTCTCTCCTATTGGTCCTGGCAGAGTGGGCAGGTCTGGTGGATGCGTCCCCCCACCTCCTGCTACGGCCCAGTCCACGGGAGCGAGATTCTGGGGCCATGATGAACTTTAACATCGCAGTGATCCATGCCGGTGCTACGGTGCAGACAGAGGCAGCGGCGGCAGGGTCTGGGGGACGGGTGCTGTACCCCGGCTTCGGCCGGGTTTACGGCTCCCTGGGGGAGAGCGTGGTCACCCAGTGGGGCTCTGCTAACGTCATCTGGCTACAGGTCGGACACTGTCTCCTCTACCTAATGTTCATTCAGCCTCACTTGAAGGCAGGACATTACAATGACTATTCATTATTCATACTCGCTCTCATTATTTGAGCTGAATGGGCAGAACAGTGCTGCTGTAGTGTGGGGCCAATGAATGAATGCAATTTATATTGCTAGTGAAACAGGGCTTGCATAGTACTGACATTTTCCGTATGAATAACACAAAGTCATGCCACAATGCCTCAGTTGGTCTATTATTTTGCCCCCTCTCTTTTATCCCAAATATCTTTTCTCCAGGTCAATGACAGTAGTCCCAAGACGGTGCTGTCCCAGCTGTGTGACCTGCTTGCAGCCCGGCCACTGCAGGGTTTGGTTTACGAAGAGGAGAGCCCAACTCGTACGGCCTGGGGTCCTATGGCCCCAATGTTGGAGTTTGTCTCTGCACAAACAGGACTGCCTATTGTGGCTGTAGGAGGGGGAGCAGGGCTGGGACGGATGCCACAGGTATGAGGAGGGACGTTGGGTTTAGGGTAGGAGCCTGAGAAAGAGGTGTTTGCATATTTGCGTGGGTGTGTGTGAGATGGAGAGGGGAGATGAATTCAACAGTGCAAATGTCCCCGATGTGTGATTCTGCTGCTCCAAATGTGAGGGTGCGTGGAAAGACGTGTATGGTATAATGAAGCTGTATGGATTGACAGCACGATGAATGAAGTATGAAAGGGGAGATGCTAAAATGGCCATGACTACTACAAGTGTCCCAATGTCATGAACCATCTGTGAAGAAAAGGTTTGGGGAAGAGCCAGTGGGATGGAGGGGATGTTAAAGGTCAAGGTTGCTGATATGTTGAAACTCTGCAGTGTTTGATCTGTAAATGGCACCAACTGGGGCTGTCACTTTGCCTCTGGTGTTCCTGGGAGGGAGGCAATGAGCACACATGGGCGTGTGTATGAGTGTGTCTGTGTGTGTGTGTCACTGTCTGTCTGTCTGTCTGTCTTTGTGTGTGTGTCACTGTCTGTCTGTCTGTCTGTGTTAGTGTGCGTGCGTCACTGTCTGTCTGTCTGTCTGTCTGTGTGTGTGTGTGCGTCACTGTCTGTCTGTCTGTCTGTGTGTGTGTCTTTGCTGATAATTTGTGTGTGAGAGGGTCTGCACCAGAAACACTGGTGTATCACATGCATTTCACCACCAAAATGATTATATTAAGAAACACTAAGTGATGCATGTTTGCTTACAAGTAATAGTTTGTAGGAATCAAACTGTAGCCTTTTGATGGACTTCATTTGAAGTTGTAGCCTTGCCTAATTCTCAGCCCCTCCAAGCCTTGAACATAGTTTTTAGAAACACTCCCTTTTGGACATTATAACAGAATTCATGCAACAATCCCGGCTGTTTTAGCCCTGCGGCTGCATGAGTACTGCTGCGCCATAAATTCTTCAAGCCCTGTACTGCCTCGATGTCGTGAATAAAGATGGAGTAGTCCACAGCTTTGTACTTCTTTGTAGTTAAAGTTCTGTCTGACTATGCTATAGCTTCATTTTAGAAATGGTACAACTACAATTAATTTGAAATTTTAATGAGTTCCTCTGCTCTCTTCCCCCAAATCAGGAATCAGGTTCAATCTTTCTCCAGTTCAGCTCCTCTACTGCCCTCCAGTTAGAGGTAATCTTTGAGGTGCTGGAGGAATACGACTGGACAGCCTTTTCCGTGGTGTCTACACGTCATCATGGCTACCAGGATTTCCTGTCTGTGGTGGAGGGACTGACAGACGGCTCATTTATTGGCTGGGAAAAGAAAAGTGTGGTGATCCTGAATGTGACGGACGACCCTGGGGGAGCACGCACGCGCAGGCTGCTGAAGGAGAACGAGGCGCAGGTGAGACAGGGGGGAGAGCGGGAGAAACGAGGGAGGAAAGGGGAGGAAGTGCTTTGAGTATTATTGGGGGCCCCTGTTTTGAGGTGGCTTCCCAGCTTTGTGTTTCTTCCTTCTTCATATCTCCCTCTGTCCCTCCAAACCTCTCTCTCCCCTCTCTTCCCTATCCCTCTGCTCTTCTCTTCCACTCCCATCTGCCAAAGCATAAAGAGTTCAACAAACAACACAGAGCAAACTGATTGGTTTGCCGTTTGTTGTGTGACATTGCACAAAGGCGTATGTGCAAAGAACTGGGGAAGTTAATAAATCTACATCTTGTCCCTTGAAGATGCTTGAAGGGTGTAAAAAGTGTCTTTTTCCCAACAGTATCACAATTAGTAGATCATTTGTATCAGCTTCTTGTAGGTCTTAAATGAAGATAATGTAAATGTTTACACCTAGTGATTGACCTATTCACAGCTTTTATATTCTGTTACCCATAATTGATCTTGATTTGCTGGAAAATCTGAGATCTCCATTTACACTTAAATTAAGGGTGAGTGGGTTTGATCAATGTTGGGCTGCACTGTGAGTCAGTAATGAGAGATTTATAACCAAACATTGCCTTATCTAAATTAGAATTACATTATGATCCATACATTACTTATTTTCTTATTTTTCTTAACCCTATGTTCTCCATCCTTTTATCCATTCATCCATCCATTGTCTTCCACTTATCTGGGGTCGGGTTACGGTGGCAGCAGACTAAGAAGGGTGTTCCAGACGTCCATTTCCCCAGAAACGCTCTCCAGTCTTCAGTTAACTTTAATTTCATTTTAGCTACCCTCTCTATATAAATTTGTGTATATCTAATATTAAAAAACAGAGTCAATCTGTTTTTATTGAACCAAAAGGATATCTAATACTTACTGGGTCTGTGGGGGAAAAAGTATTTGTGCCCTTAGAAACTAAATTAAAAAAAAAAACACCAAACTTCATCAGTAGGTGTGGCTTGGTCTGAAGACAATCATCTGCACCTGAACATCAGCAAGACGGAAAAACTTTTGGCGGACTTCAGGGGGCTTCGATGCACCCAACAACTCGTTGTTATCCGGAGGGAGGAAGTGAAGATAGTGGAGACCTATAAGTACTTGGAGATGCAACTTAACAGCAGACTTGCCAGGAAGGAAGAGACTGCGGCATTGTTCAAGAAAGCACATAGCAGGATGTTCTTCTCCAAGAGGCTCAGGTCTTTTACTGTGTGCAGCAAGCTGCTGAAGATGTTTTACCAGTCTGTCATATAACCAGCACACTGTCTTTTGCTGTGACATGTTTGGAAGGAGGCATCAAGGAAGAGAAGCTGCACAAGCTTGTGAGGAATGCTAGTACTGTCGTTGGTCTGGAGGTGGACAGCCTGGAGGTGGAAACGGCAAGTAAGACATGGGAAAAAATCAGGTTCGACCTGGATAACCTCACCCATCCACTCCTCAACGAGCTTTGGCAGCTGGGGAGTACTTTTAGCCAGAGGCTCATTCTCCCCAAGTGTAAGAGGAGCAGTTCAAGTTTTCCTTTGTATCAACAGCCATACGACTCTACAACAGTAACTGATTATAGTGATGTGCTTTTTTGGGGGGAGCTTTTCATGTTGTCTTGTGCTGTGTGCCTGGATGTTTGTCAGAGTGACTGTGGGTGTGGGTTTGTTATTGATATTAAAGTTTTTAATTTCTTTATTCATCATGCAGTCTATCCTGCACTTTATTCTTATCTTATTCTGTATATTGTGCTCCTGGGACACCCTGAATATTCCCTTTGTGGGATTAATAAAGTGGTATTCTATTTTATTCCTACTGGTTGTGTTGGGACTACACACACCAAATAAGGATATTTACAACACTGTTCAATCGCATTATCATTCAAATAGACTTTTCAAAAGCATGACATTTGCTTTTAGGTCTTACTTGTGGCACACAAAAATCTGCCAAAATAAAAGGAAATTCCTGAAATTAGTTGAATGACATATGTCAGTCTGGGAGGTTTTCCAAATCTACTTCTAGAATGTTGAAACTCCACAAATCCACAGTGAGAAATATGTACAGATGGAAAAGACCTGGATAAAAGTTGAACCTTGGTGATTCTTCCAAATTTCCTCCAAGCACATGAAATTGAGGCCCATTGAGGTCAGAAGGATGGAAAGAAAAAAATCTAAGCAACTGTAGACATCTTATACCTCAGCTCCACCCCCCGTGACCCTGAACAGGATAAGGGGATACTGACAATGAATCAATGATTTGGCAAAAATGGCTTTCCATTGGAGATTGGCGAGGCAATCTCGCGAGGCAATCACTGTTACCCCAGGAGAAGAGAGTAAGGTATGTCAGAACTTTACTACATCAACCCTTGATGACCCTCCAGAGCTTTTGGGAGAATATTCTTGACTGACGAGTCAAACGTTGAAATGTTTGGAATACAGGATTCCTGTAACATCTGGCGTAAAAACAAACAAACACAAAAAGGACTTTATACCTACATTCAAGCCATGAGGTGGCATTCTAATGTAGGGATGCTTTGCTGCTTCAGGACCAAGGGAATTCTACTCTCTCCACTAGAAAATTGTGAAGGACAGTGTCAAGTCATCCGTTGGTTACTTGAAGCTCAAGAGCAACTGTGAAAGCATAATGACAACGATCCCTTGCATAAAAGAAAGTCCAAGTTTGTCTGGATCCGGAAGGCAGGAATACAATAAAAGATTTCAAAGTGTTAAGCTGAACCCCATTGATATGCTGTACAGGACCAGAAGAAGCTGCTCATGCTTACAAACCCTCTACTGTTGATCTACTTAGGCAATTCTGAAAAGCTGAATAGGCCAAAATTTCCCCACATCAATGTCGTAGGCTGAACCAGACATTGAAGCGGTTGGTTGTGGTTGCTGCTGCTAGTGATTGCAAAACCAGCTCTTAAACTCAACACATTTCTTATTCATGCTGGTGATGTAGGCATTGGATTAACTTTTTGCCTGATTAAATCCAATGGTCATTTAAATTGTCCATTTTGTGATTATATAGTTTGGCTTTGTTTTATGTTAATATCTTTGAAAATGAGATACAAACCAAAAAAAGACAAACATCTGGAGAGGATCCAATACTTCCAGCGGTGTGTCTAGATAGAGTTGGTGATGGAATCAGTAATTTTATTCATTGTTGTGATGGTGTAACAAAAACTCCACATTTCATATTTAGATTAATCAATTAATTGAGCAGAATCACTCTTATATTTGCTTGTATTCCTCCATTATGTTTGCCTGCTCACTGCACTGCCATGCCGCCATGCTCATTCATCCCACCCTTTCCTTTCTTCATGCAAACTTCCATTCTTGCCTCACTACCCTCTACATTTCCTTTCACATTTTTTACACTTAAAATTCTTTTTATCTCTGTGTTCTTATGCTTACTCCACTCCCTTCACCCCTCTCTGCCGCCCCTCCTGCTTTTCTTTGCCTAGAGACAAGCTCAATCTCCTTTGCTGCTTTCCCGCTCACCTTCATATATGTATGCTTATCCTTCATTCCTTCAGTCCATTTGTCCGTTGCTCTTGCTGCATGTCTTTTCAGTGGCAGACTGTCCACCATTGGCTCAGTTTAGTCTTGATCTCAATGTCATTACTAATGCCCCAGCGTAGTCACTGCAGCACTGAGCGTGTGCATGACTGTGTATGTGTCTCTGACAGTGTGTGCATATGTGTTCAGTTGCTTTGACTCGAGTCAGCCAGTGTCATTGTTGGTATAACATACAGCCTGCAGCTGCTTGCCTGTGCACAGTGCTTGCTTTTAACCCGCCCTCCTTCAACACAACCCCCGTTCTTTTAGCTTTTCTTTACTCCTGAGCTTATAAATGCTTTTGATTGCTTAGTGCTTAGCGCTGTGTGTATTTGCATTACATGCTAGCTCTCTCTTGCTCTGCTACATTTATGGTAATGTCCATTGCAGATGTCCTGATGGGGCTCTCTGTGTCAATTCCTACTCAAATCCCTTAATGTCTTTCTTTTGCTCTATCTCTCTTTCAGCTTCTTCTTTGTCAGAATTTCTTATGCTCTCTCCCTCTCTCTGTTCCTCTCTTTCGCCATTTCACGTTTTCAGATATTGTGTGTGTCTGTTTATAATTCAGATTTTCTCCTCCCCATCTTAATTCAGTCTTTTTCTCTGTCTGTTGCCCTCTTTTTCCCTCCTCCATCCTTTTCCCTTCACCTTCTGTCACTCATATTATCTGCCTAATTCACTGGAGGTTTATTGGCATACAGGCAGGGTTGTTTTGCCAAGCCATGGCAGTTGAAAATTCAATGTAGGCACGATTCTCAAAATGCGCTGTTATCACACACTGACCCTCATCCCCCTTCTTTATATTTTTGAACCTTTGCTTACCCTTTTTTCTTTCCTTTACTCTTTACTTTTTAATGTATATATTTTATTTTAGATATGCTCACCTTTTCCTTTTTTTCAGACATTTTTCAGCATTTAACCCCAACACCACTACCACCACTCTCTTCTGCTCAGCTCAGGTGTATCTTGCTCTTGTCAAGCTCTTCCTTCTCTCTCCATTGCCCGCTGCAACCCCCTCCAAAACCCGCTTTGGTCAATTACTATCCCTCCCCTTACCTCAGCACTAGCGGCATAGAGCTCATACAATGACAGTGCCGTCTTTCAACGTTGCATTCATCTTTCTGTAAAGTTTTCTTCTCTCATTCTCCTCAGCGTCACTCCGTCATCCCATCCCTTACATATCTTTGATCTCTCCTGGCTCTGATTTCACCAAAATGTATCATCCTTTGTGCAATCGCCCTTCCTGCTTTCCATTTTCAATGGATTGACTTTTCTGTTTCCCCTCCTCTAATTACTTCCCGCCATCCCCTCATCTTGCACCCATTCATCTCTTGTTGTCTCCAGGTCTTTTCTCCACCCTTCTTTTAATAAAAGACCCCTGGTTATCCCATCCCTGGTTTTCCCTCAGGTGTGTTTGGTTATTAATTACACCCCCATCTGTTGCTTCCCAACCGCTACCTCTCCATTTCCCTGCTCTCCCTCTATCAGTTCTTTCATTTTCTTTCTTGTTTTACTCTTCTTTTCATTATTGAAAAGCCCAGTAAGCATTACTCCATCTACTGTACCTCCTATAATTTATAGTTAGCGCCAATCACATGCAGCCATGCACTCTTCCTTCTCTGGTTTGGCTGCTACTTCTTCTGATCATACAGCAACTTCCTATGGACTCCATCACATCAGCTTACAATATCTCTCATCTTACCTACTCCAGCATCCGTTTTTTTGTTTGTTGATATGGCCTTTTCAATCTAAACTCATGCCTTGCTGTTCACGAGCAACTTTGCTCCACCTCTGCCTTTCTGCCCTTACTTCTCCTACCCTCTGTCCGTTTCCACATTTCCCCTGATCCCCCCTTATCTCACTAGTGTGTATGTGTGTCTCCCCTCGTCCCTTTTCCCTCCTTACCTTCCTGCTTTCCTCCAGGTGCGTTTGCTGTACTGCTCTCAGGAGGAGTCTGAGCTGATCTTCCGAGCTGCTTGGGCTGCCGGTCAGGCAGGTGCTTCGCACATGTGGTTTGCTGTGGGGCCAGCTCTCTCAGGTTTGGGCATGGAGAATCTGCCCCGGGCTCTTTTTGCAGTGCGGCCCCAGGGCTGGAGGGACGAAGCTCGCCGGAGGATTGCTCGGGGTGTTTCTGTGCTGACACATGGGGCAGTGGCGACACGCAAGGATTATGGGACTACGGGTGGGCCAAACTTTGTCACTAATTGTATGACGGATGCCAATCAAACCCAGAGACTGCGGGGCAGAATGAGGTAAGTGGGAGATGAGGCTGCGGGCAAGCTCCAACAGAAAATATGAAAATGAAAGAAAAGAAATACAGTTAGCATAAGGTGATTTCTATTAACTGACTTGGTTCATTGCCAGAATAAGCTGTAAGGTGTCAGGGTGGAGTTGGTAGATTCTGTGTCAGAGAGCAGGCACCGAAGGGATATCAGACTATAAGGCAAAATAGATGTTGTTGCATGTAGTTGTGAGTTGGCAAAATTAGCCCAGCATCTGTAGCAAGCGGACCATGTCTCATGTATATTAATGAGCTGGCTTTAATGTATTCCTCATAAGCTGTTCAAACAGGCAGCAGCACACTCTAACAGGTAGCACAAGAGGTTCGGGTTCTCATTTCACTTAATTTTTACTGCCAGTCTTTCATTCATGCCACACGTAATATTTTCAAAGAGACTTCGTTCGGTGTGAAAATAAGTGAAACATTTAGTTTCCTGCTTCATTTTCAGTAATTTTCAGAAAGTTAGTCCAGCACAAACATTTTGGCGATTAAAGTGGAATGATTAATGGATTCTTCCTTCTCTGTAAACCATGTCCAAGAGGAAGATGTCTTCACTTCCTTTTTTTTTGCACTGCTACCTGCTGTTTACTGTCTGCAACTACAAGCTGGTCTTCCCTATGAATCTTTCTATCATGTAAAAAAAAAAAAAAAAACCTTTGTAGGTTTTGTATTTTGAAGCCAGCAAGATGACACGAGGAGACAATTAAAGCGTCTGTCCTTTGTGATTCTCCAACAAACTACAAAGCCTGCAGCCAACGCGGAGAGCAGCAGCTCTTTTACTTCAAAGTTTCTGACAATTCTGTTGAATCTGATTATTTGTCTATAAATTTGATTAACAGACAAGCAGTCAGTCACATTGAGGCTCAGTGACTTAAGAAGGAGAATAGGAGAGGCTCATTCTTCATTCAAAAACAGTCTTATGATCCTCATTTTCTCTCAAAATACACACTATGCACTAATAATTTGTGTTCTCTGTCATTTTCTTACTTTTTCTTTCTCCTTCTCGCCCATCATCATACAGGTATTTCAGCAACATCACACTCGGTGGTCGAGACTATTCCTTCAACAGTGATGGTTACTTGGCCAACCCCTACTTGGATGTAATTTCGTGGACGCCTGGACGTGGATGGGAAGATGTAAGTATCTGTTCTTTATTTCAATTCATCCTGAGTGTCTCCTGAAAATGGGAAGTGCAACTTTTCTGTCAATGAGAATATCAATAAAACCCAAATTCTCCATTATTTGTTGTCACTAAATACTCATTGAGTTTTTATGATTCGAGAAAACTATAATTTTCTTTTCTGAATAACTCCAAGTAAAAATAAGCAGTTTTTTTTGCTGATTTAAGCAGCTTTTATATGCCTGAATCTCTCCGTATGAGCTTCAGGCAAAGAACTATGCTGTATCGGCATCTGAAAAATACTCCTAACAGTACGGACAGTTTGGACACATGGGTTCATTTTCATGTAAAGTTCACTATAGCTCACTAGTAGGGCCTGAGGCAGAGGAGAGAAGCTTGCTGCTGACCATTTGACCGTGCTTGTTGTGTTCATACTCTTCAGTTTCTGCTGTCTTTCCTCTCATACTCACACATACAACAAATGCATACAGGCACAAATCATGCACACACATGAAGCTTAAGTTATCACAGTTTTAATAATTGATGTAATTGATTAATTGTTTAAGGTGCAGTATGTAGTGGCATTTAGCGGTGACGCTCCATATTGCAATCTATACTGTACCTCAGCTCACCCCTCTCTATCCAAGAATCTATATTGGCTTTCCACAGTCAAGATGATATCATTGGGCCCCATTCACCAATATCTTCATAAGAATCCTCTTAATTTTTTTTCTTAAGAAGATACTTAAGAGATAAACAGATAACACATAAATAGAGTCAACCCTATGAGGCGCAACCAGCTCCTTCCTGCAGCAGCGCAACGTTCATGACATGCTTTGAAGCGCTGTTGCCCCTCTGATCTGAGATTCTTCCAAGGAGAGCATCAACCTTTGACCTATTAAAGAAAATAAAGAAAATTGGGAGAAAAAAAGATACACACTGATACCTATTATTTTCAGTTTTTCATTAATCGGGAGCTGTAAAAATCTATTTATATCCTTTATTTACAACCAATCAATTATATGATCTTGAATGAAGATAATTTACTTTTCTTATCTACTGCTGTTAGTTTTCATATCTACTGCTGTTACACCACATGCAAAAAGAAAGCTAATGGAGAGACCTCCCCCCAGAGACCCTCTTGAATTGTGTCAATACATCCATTGATATTTATGTATGCATGAAAAAAATCTGCCCTCATATTTACAGATATTTGCATCTATGGATTTCCTGACCATTTACAGATGTCAGCACACTTGAAGTGTTAACATGGATTTGCAGGTTTTTACAAATTGTCATTACGTAAACACAGATACTGAATACAAATTTTCTGATTTCTTTACACATCCACAAATCCCACCATGCCTATAGAGACTATTTTACACATTTGCAAATCTAATTTCACACAAACAGATTGAGATACAGTTACACAAATCTCCACACACATTTGTGAATACAATAAGAATATGAGTTGACCCCATAGAAAGGTAGCTTATAACAGTGGCAGATGAATGAAGAATGACGATTTCCGCGTGTCATTACCATCTGGTTGTAGACTCCTCCTTGTCTTGTTTGTGTGAGCGTGTCTTGTCTAGATAACTACATGCACGTCTACCAAACAACAGCGGCCCACCCCTTCCATGTCATGCATATTCTATAAAGCTGAAATTTGCTTGGAGATCCCCGATGCATGTCACCTGTTGGAGATTGTTTCCATTAGAGATGCCGGGATTCTACCCATGTCAGTGTTGGAAGACAGAATGATAATTTTCTCAACCACATACCATCACTTCTACCCTACAATGTGCCTGTATAAAGCCACACAATACACTCAATAACTACTCTCTGCGACTGAATATAATCACAGTAAACGCTCAAATAGAGATACCGATGCACCCACGCAAGCATAAACACACATCTATGCAAAAGAACAAACACACACATTGTTGGTTCTCAGCCCCCTGCTGGTTTTAACAGCCCACCAGAGTCCATTCTTAGCGTGTTGTAACATGCTGACTTCTGCAATATCCCTCAAATCCCTTTCAATTAGAAGATCCTGCATTGGTCCTTTTTCACTGTGCAAATCCAGGGTTTGAAACCCAACCGCTCATCCACACATGTGCACTTACACATACATTCTTAGAACTTACATATAGACATGCACGTTTTTTTGCACATAAATTAGGCTTCACTTACACACAAATCCTTTCAGCCTTTCTGCATGAATACAATTGCATACACACATTCACGATGAGGATAAGACCCCTGTATATGCCTATTATGCACATCCACACTGTTGGCGCGCCCTGAATATTTAATGTTCTCTTTACAATGACTGCATCATTACCTAGAGCCCTGCAGGACCCGGCTTAGCTTACCGAAACACTGCAGACTAGTAGAAGGTTGCCTTGTATCAGCATGGCTTATTCCCGTTGCAGATGCAGCACTCAGAGCAAGATGTTCCAGGACGTTACCTGAAATGAATAAAAATTTATTTACGCCACTCACAGCTGTTAAAGTTAAAGTTTTCATTTTAAGTGGTTCCCAATATTCAAACTCTATCTTCACATCAAATATTCATAGCAGTTTTAACTGCTTTCTTTTTTTCTTTGCATTTTCTTTTCTTTCTGATTGTTGTGTCTGTAGGTATTTCTGGATATTTTTCTGACAGAAAGTATCGTGGTCTCCTGTCAGCTGTATGTGGTTCCTGTCTGTGTTTTGATTGAATGTCTAGCTGCAGTAGAAGTGCAGTCAATATATTGTCATTATTTTCACCTTCACTTTTCCTCTCTACATGCACTTGCATTAGAGACGAAAAGGATTGACAGACCTGACATATTTATTTACACATGTGGATGAGTACACATCCTATATCTACACTTTATTTTGTGTTTGTTGTGTCATGTATATCAGGTCTCGCTGCTTTCAAAAGTATGATTATATTGGGATTCATTAATCCTAAACTCTTGGGGCCCTGAAAAATAAAACTCCAACCCCATAATATCCATTTGTAATACATTTAAGATACTGAATTTTGGGCCCAAATGTGAAGTAAACAGACAACAAATAAATTGCTGTTAACTATGAAGAAATTTAGTTTTTTCTTGTTAACTAAGTGAACTAGTTTGATAGTTAGCTAGTGGAAGCTAGCTAACTATCGGTTTGCTAGTTAGCACATCACTAGAGTGTTGTCAACCAAAATTATTTGTCACTTGCTTTTTCACAACTTATATCTGACTTTTTGCAAATAAATAGCTATGTAATAATGACTACCTTCAACTGATAAACAATGCTGCACAAAGTTATTACAACACGTTAACTAATATGCTAACTTACTGAGCTACATAGCAAGTGTTGTCTGCCCAGAGTGTATAACCTTAAATCAAAGTCTAATCAAATAGTATTTAGTTATTATTACTTATTTATATAGAGCCACGTTTCCTCCTCCTGTATTACTCCACTTCTGATGACCAGACAAGTATGCTCACCATTAGCAGAGCGTCCGCTCTGCAACTTTTTTTTTTTCAATCCCTCAAACGTTTTCCTCTTGATGATTTGCCTCTGTCCAGAAATCATATAAACAAAGCAAAGCGAAGGTTGAAACAATGCTTGCTTTACTAAGTTCAATGCTGGACGTACACCATTGTGGTGCCTTCAAAACTTACACACAACTAAGCTTGTTCCATTTATAAAAGCAGTATATTACTATCAAATTGTTCAGTGTCTTATTTGATAGTGTAGTAAAGGAGTAGTACAACATTTTGGTAACCATTCTAAAACGATCAATGAGTTTACCCTATGCCTATGTAATGTCAGTAAATATAACTTTTATCAGACTTAAATCACTAATGCATTTTCATTAAGACAACCAGAGAGCTCGGTATTCAATTAAGTGTTGATAAAGTACGGCACAATAGATTTTTTCTTCATCTATAAGACCCTAGGAAAGAAAATTTTAATCTGTATACTACAATGATTATTGCAATGCATTTGTATGGCAGTGAATTGTTATTTTATTTTCTTTGTAGGTTTTAAACAAAAAAGCTAGTAGGTGATCAAAAAATAGAAACAAAATTGTTAAAATTTACAGAGCATTTCAACTTAATATAGAAACTGTAGGCTGTTTTCTCAGACAGCAAGGATATAGTCCCAAAAAGCCCTAAGCATTGTACAGAAAAACAGTGTTTGTCGTAAAAGATATCCAATTAGTGAGTAAAATATGAACTATTAGTCTAAAATGGGATAGATATATAACATAGACCTTCTTAAGTAGATCAATGTGCTCCAAATTTTGACTAAATCAGATCAATAGTTAGGAAGTTATATTCGAAAAACAGTATTTTTCATAAAATGCTCCCACTATTGGTTAATATATAAACTACGAGAGCAAAATATGATGTATATAAGATAGTTTTCTTCAAGTCCATTCATATGCACCAAATATGGACTATATTGTTCCAACAGTTGAGAAATTATGGCCCAAAAATATTTAGAAACAAAGCTCCCACTTGAGCCAAATATAAATCTGATCTTTCCCAAAATCTTCCCAAATCTCACTCCACTAAAGTCTATGTGGGTATGAAATTGTAAAATGATCCATGAAATAATTTTGGGGATCTGAAGACGTGACTGTGTTTCAATGGCCTGGAAATGAATATGCACTCTTTTTTTATCTGTGCTTTATATAACTGCAAATACATTTATTCAAGGACATCACTTGCTGTCTTACAATTACCATAACTTCCTTTTTGAGATTAAGTTTCTCAGAATAAAACTAGAAATCATGTTACTTCATAATTTTAGCCATTTTCTTGTTTTAAAAGAATTATCTCCCTATATTTTCTATTCTATTTTCCTCTTTAAAGTTATTGTTCTAGAATCTTACACTTCATCTCTGTCAGATTTTTTGGTTGGGGTGTCATCAGTATTCATTCCCATTTATTGTAACTATTCATCTGCTTTATTTATTTCCTGAAACAAAGGCTACAGATTTTCTGCACAAGCAGCCCAGGTGCAGCAGGTGCAGTCTGTAGGAATATATTATTACGTCCAATTCAGTTTCATCGTTCAGGACACATCTTTGGGGCCAAAAAAAATATTAAAAGGCAAAACCTGCTACTGGAAAATAGGCAGCTTTCCATGATTACTTTCCAACTTCTTTCCATTAAGTTTCCATGTAGAAAACTATGTGAGCATGTGATTACTGTACTGCAATAAAAAATTAAAAATCAGCATTCTCTCCAAAATATCTTGAGACTTTGCATGTATGATGATTCATGTCAACTGTATAATCTGTATGTTCCATATTGTTGCTATCGGGAACACCTGATTTAGTCATAACAAAAAAGCTGTTGACATCAGGAAAAAAGAATATTGATGTTAAAAACAAAATCTAAAAAATGGTGGAGCTGTCAACTCTAAGTCTCTAATTTTTCTCTTGTGTCTTCTCCCAGGTAGGCTGGTGGGAGAATGGTGTGCTGAGGCTTCGATACCCAGCCTGGTCTCGTTATGGTCCATTTCTTAAACCACCTGATGATGCCCAGCACTTGCGTGTTGTCACGCTCGAGGAACGGCCGTTTGTCATTGTTGAGCTGGCGGACCCTGCATCTGGGACCTGCATCCGGGACTCAGTGCCCTGCAGGCGACATCTTAATGCCAGGTGTTTCACCCAACACTATAACTTTCACCAGTAGTAAATACAGGAAGTAATAATTGGAAGTAAAACATTTTTAAAAAGGAAATTCCAGCACTCTTCTCTGTTGTAAATGACTCCCTAAGCTTTCAAAATGCTGTCAACTGCAGAAAACTCAATCACTTGAAATCAAAACTGTGGTGTCTGCCCTTCTTGACCAGAATCAATAACAGACTGCTCTCCAGAGGGATCAGTAGAACGACTCTGAGTTCTGGTGTCAGATATGACCACAGTGGAATTTTTAGGATCATCATCTTTGATGAGGAATTAGAACCTTTATTATTCCATCAAACCTTACTCCTTGACCAGTCTACAAAATTCCTTCCATGTCACCACTTTCTTTTCCTTTTCGCTTCATCTTTTTACATTATTATTTCTCATTCACAAAGCAATTTTAATAGGTGTTTGACATTCCTGTGATTCCTCTGTCTCGTAGTGCCATCCATGAGGGTGTGGCTCCCATGAAGCAGTGTTGCAAGGGCTTCTGCATCGATATCCTCAAGAGATTGGCCAAGATTGTTGGCTTCACCTATGACCTTTATTTAGTAACCAATGGGAAACACGGGAAGAAAATTGATGGGGTTTGGAACGGCATGATTGGAGAGGCAAGTCATGGCTTATGTGTTTTTTTTGTGATGGTGCCTGTGGTTCTGCCTGTCTGCCTGTGTGAGCAATGTGTTTTCACTGTCGGTCCCATGTCACTTGAGCGTGTGTGAAAGGTGTTTGTGTGTGAAAGTTTATATTTATGCCTCTGCATATTTCGTGTTGGGTTTTCAATCGACAAGCATCGTGTTAGCTCTCCCCAGCCTGTGCTCATGCGTCCTGGGCGACCAGTTAAAGACTATGTTGCACATCAACCGCTTTGAGAGTAATGGCCACTTAACCACTGCCAGCGATCAAACAACTATCATTAATTACACATATATGGACACAAAAAATGCGCAGAGAAATACGTTACAATAGAGGGCAAAACATACCCAAAGCTTTCCAAATACGCACATAGATGATGGCTATAGTATGTGGCGAACACAGTCTCCAGCAAACACTTTGCCCCCGGGAATTTATTTGCAGGTACACATGTTTGTAGACACACAGAAGCACAAACACACACATTGTCAGATACTTCCTAGCTGGCTGCGTCCTTGAGCATGCAAACATGCTCTCAAACATACAGAGATTAATGTGGTGGCTGCTGTTTCAGTGAAGTCCTACATTGTTTTTATCTTTGTCCAAGAGGGAACTTGCCAAACGGCACTTGTCAGGTTCAAAAACAGATCCCTGGTGCTGCCCTGCTCTATCATTTGTAACCTGTGCCCAAACACAACTGTCTGTCCAATCTGCTTTCACATGCAAAAGGCCAAGCAATGTTTGTTTTCTCAGACTAATGTCTGCCCTTTGATCAGATGTTCCAAAGCCTGCCATTCTTTGATCAGGTAATCCAGAGACTCGGCAGAGTTGAGGGGAGGGTGACTTGTATTCCGCTTTACCACATTTTTTTGCTGATTTGATCTGAAGAGTGGAAGTGCCACGTCTAATGTTGATTAACATTTCACTTGTACAATCGGCCGATGCAGCGTTTTTCAGGTTCGTCTAGAAGGTGGCAGGGTGGAGGAGGGCTTTAGCTCATTTTATATGCTAAGGGGATGCATAGGAGACATGCGTTCAGTATATGTACCAGATTGAATCCTTGTGCATTTCATGTAAGAACATTTTAGAGGGAAGAGAAGGTCAGAGTAAAACAGATCTTTATAAAATATTGGTGTTGTCAATGTGTAATTGCTGCAGGAATTATGACCTAGATTTATCTCTCAGCACTGATTCATTTCCCTTTCAGGTTGTGTACAAGCGAGCTGACATGGCCATTGGCTCGCTGACTATCAATGAAGAGAGGTCAGAGGTTGTGGATTTCTCTGTCCCTTTTGTCGAGACAGGGATCAGTGTAATGGTCTCCCGTAGCAACGGAACTGTATCACCATCCGCTTTCTTAGGTAAGAGGTTCTTGTTTATGTGAGACAGTTAGCTGATATTAAGAATGTAATCTAATTATAAGATGTTGAGTTTGCATTAAAAGTTTCAGTATTTGGCTGCTGGTCCATGCATTTCGATTGGCCATTACATTTTCTTGGATGCTCTTGTCTTCCCAAATTATATCACATTTTTATCATATTTAAATTTTTATATTTATGTAACACTCCAGTGGGAGAACAGTATGATTAGTTAATTGACTGCATTGAGGTCATTGTATAAAGAAGAGCAGTGTTTATGGACTTCCGGAGAATGTTTCTATTTTCCCTTCAGATAAAGCTCATCTCTGTATATATAGTATACCATGTGTTAGTTAAATGAAAACCTTTTATGTTTCTTATCATTAATATTTTGATTGTTATACTAATTTTGACTGAAGATTTTGGGTTAACTGTTTGCGTGAGATGTGATATTACACCGGCTGGTATTTTCATGGCAGCTGGGTCGTTAGCTCATACAGTATAACCCCACGGTGTTATTTTTTGTTCAATATAACCTTAAGTTATTTTAGTCAGCAAGAACATGTTGTGTGGGAAATCTATCAGATATTTATCAGTTAGCTTCAACAACAGTGGAAGTAACATTAAAAAGCAGTGTGTAAAACGTTGAGTTATATACGTCAATATAATATTCACAACTATGATTTTGTTAGTGCGCGATCAGCTGATAATTATACAGATTTATAACCTTAGAGCAAAAAATGCCCCACCTCAGTGAACATTGGGTATAGAGAGGACGTTTTGCGATTTTACAACAAAGCAGTTATACTGGCGGCGTTGTCTCAACCTCCCAAAGGAACCAGGAACTCCCACACACTGCGTCATCTTTTTGACACCTGAAGGCCACCGTAGTCTTAGCTACGGAGAGGAGCTGAGATGCATCACAGATTGCAATCTAGAACTTCACTGCTAGATGCCACTAAAATCACTACACACCTCCTTTAACTTTTGAAGCAGAAGACTCTCCAGGATACATCTCATTCTGAAAACCCAGATCCACACGATGCTCAGCGACATTTGATTTGGTGTTTCAATAATACAATATATAACTGTTTGATATTCCCTTAGGTTATCAGTTTACCTTAAAGTCTTCCTCTGTTTCCCTGCAAAGAGCCTTACAGTCCGGCGGTGTGGGTGATGATGTTCGTCATGTGCCTGACCGTAGTGGCTGTGACAGTCTTCATTTTTGAGTTCTTCAGCCCTGTGGGCTACAACCGCAGTCTCCAGACCGGCAAGAGTGAGTGATTTTTTAGACTTTTCCAGTCTGAATGATGGATCACTCCATCATTGTTACAGTATGGATCAAATGTGCAGCACCGAAAAAATGCAAAGTGAAAATTATAACTTGTGTATAATAATGTATGTATTTGGTTTTATCTGTACTGCCCTGAACCCTAAGCAGAAAACGTGGGGAAGAGAATATTATACCGTCAATAGATTGAACTGCATCCTAGTATAAATTAAATGTATTATTATTATTATTATTACTTTTGATATTGAAGCCGTCGTTAATTATTCAACAACATATTTTGTATCATTCTGATAAACTATGCCTGATGCCTCAGTCCAATACCAAAAACTAATTCCCTTCTCTTACTGTATTATTCCTACTCTATACATAATTTTACATCAGTCATCCTCCCATCCTCCCTCTCTTTCAATATCATATTCCTCCTTACCTTCTCCTTTACCCTTATTGTATACAGGCAGTAGTGTTTGGCAGATTATTTAGCCTTAGCATTGAAAGCTACCAACCTGAAAACATTTTCTCACCACATTA
The DNA here is from genome assembly GCA_037951165.1 of Lophius americanus. Classification (NCBI taxonomy): domain Eukaryota; kingdom Metazoa; phylum Chordata; class Actinopteri; order Lophiiformes; family Lophiidae; genus Lophius; species Lophius americanus. The sequence goes on along the minus strand of JBBDHG010000003.1, from coordinate 1,634,510 downwards.
TGAGCTTCAATGAATGAGCTGAATGCACTTGTGTTTGTTGTACAGCCTGGTTTACTGTTGAGAAAAACGTTCAGTTTTACAACCACTCATTTTGTTATTTTTACTCTCTTTTTCACTCGTTCTCATTTCGGTCAGAAGCTGGAGGCTCCACTTTCACTATAGGAAAGTCTGTATGGCTTTTGTGGGCCATTGTCTTCAACAATTCAGTGCCAGTGGAGAATCCCAGAGGAACCACCAGCAAGATCATGGTGCTGATCTGGGCCTTCTTTGCTGTAATCTTTCTGGCCTCCTACACTGCTAACCTGGCTGCCTTCATGATCCAGGAAGAGTACATTGACACGGTGTCAGGCCTGTCGGACAAGAAGGTACCTTATTTCTTGAATACTGATCAAGAAGGGAAGGCAGGGGGACGTATATAAGTTTTCCAATACATTTGGATGTAACATTCATTGAAGCTATTTAGTAACTAATTAAATCTCATTGACAAAACTCAATTATCAGAGTCGATCAATGAAAATTTTATGAAATGAATTGAATGTTATATTTACTATCTAAATTTTTAATGCTACTTGGAATTCACAAATTCCATTTCTTTCTAAGATTTTTGATGCGCGGAGTGATGTAAGGTGGAAAGTGGACAGAAATAGGTCAGACAGATTGGTGTACAGCCCGTTGTGTCTCATGCCCCTTCTGTCTCATTCCGAATACTCTGCTAGTTTCAGCATCCTGAGGAGCAGTACCCACCTCTGAAGTTTGGCACAGTTCCCAATGGGAGCACAGAAAAAAATATCCGCTCCAACTATCCAGATATGCACCAGTACATGGGGAAATACAACCAGCGAGGAGTGGAGGAGGCCATCGTGAACCTCAAGACGGGGTCTGTCTGCTTTAGCATGTGTTTGTTTACATTTACATGTGTCCTGGCAGCTCTTTGTGTATTTCCACATCTTGCTTTTCTTCCTTTTTTTTTTTTATTTTGCAAATAATTAGTTATTAAGTAAAGGAAGGTGTGAAAATTATTTAAACTTTCCACGAAAAAAATATGAACTATAGATGCATACATTTAAAAATAAGTTATTTAAAAATCAATTCACAAAACACAGTTGGTCTATTACGATGGATATAAGAACATGCTGCTTCGGCGATCTTGCAAAAACAAATTTGCTTCTTAAAACGTCGACATCAAGGCCACAGTGCGACTTCAGTTACAATCAGGTTCAAACAAATATTGGCAAAACAATGTCATCGCAAAACCCATACTGTAGCATTTGATCTGAATATTGCTCACACAACATTTCAAGGAGATTGCTTGATTGCCTTCACTCCAACTGTTACAACAATTGCTCATTCTTTACCATGGAAATAGCTGTTCAGAATTTCCTCCTTTCTACAAAATATGCTTACTAAAGCTCCATCAATTCATCTAATGAAATTAATTTAATATTCATGTTCCTCACATTGTTTTGTCATATTTTCTACCTTGCACTCCTGCAGCAATAGTCCACCATGCATAGTGACATCCTTTTCATCTCTACCCAACATTCTGCCTCTTTAGCCGCTCCTCTCTCTCTCTCTCTCTCTCTCTAAAACTGCAGTGCTATCGCTACACACACACAGTGAAAGACGTAGTTCCCTCTTCACTTTCTAACAGAAGTTCAATGTTGGATAATCCCAGTATACTTTATACTAAGCCTCTGTCATCATCTCTCCCTCCTCATTGCCTTGACACCACAATTGTGTGAGTTAGCATGCACAAAATGTCATAACTTTAACTTTTCTTCTCCTGTCTTTTTATCCCTCGATGCTTCTCTTCTCCTTCTTGTCACCCCTCATCTCACCATTTCTCTCTTTTCACCTGCTCTTTACTGCTTTTTAGTCATAGTGTGCTTCCTGGTGTGTCTGTATTTACACTTTATAATCCTCATCCCTCTCTGACTCTTTCCCATGTATTTTTTCCCCTGAAGTGGGTACATCTTTCTGCCTCTCTCTTTCGTCCTGTCACTGTGTTCTACGCACTGTATAAATCATCATCCTCCCCTCTGCATCCTCCGCCACCATCCTGCCTCCTCTTACTCATACATCTTGTTCTGATCTCTGCCTCATTTTATTTTCGGTGTGTTTTCATTCTTTCTGCCAAGCCTGCTTTATTAATCCACCCTTTTCCCCCTTCCTTGTTGTCATTTAACTTTTCATGCCGTCGCTATCATTCTGTGTGTGTCTGCCTCTTCCAAGGTACATTACAGAGATCTACTTTTGTACCTCCTTTCCTCTCCTGCATGCACCAGTCTCTCCATCCCTATGCTCCCTCTGTCCATGATGAATGAATTCTCCCTTGATCCCTTTGCAGGAAGCTGGATGCTTTTATTTATGATGCTGCAGTATTGAACTATATGGCCAGGAAGGACGAAGGTTGTAAGGTGAGGATCTAAACACAGGCACTTTTGCTCACACACCATATTGAACATATGTATGCCTTTAGGTCCATTTAGTCTAATATCTGCGCTCTGTCCTTTTTACAAGGTGATGACCATAGGCTCAGGGAAGGTTTTTGCCACCACAGGCTACGGTATCGCCCTGCACAAAAACTCACGCTGGAAACGTCCTCTTGACCTGGCTCTGCTGCAGTTGGTGGGCGATGGTAAGAGCTGTGAGGAGGGGAGGGGAGAGCAGAAAATAATTAGGATAATGGTGGGGGAAAGAGAAGGTTAGTGCTCATATGAAAGTACAGAAAAGGAACAAAACAGTAGCACAAGAGTGGGTGGAAAAATGGAGGACACAGGGACTAGATGACTGAGAGGATGTTGAGTAGTGGACAGGGGTCTACATGGTGTGAAGCGAGCAATCGCTGTAAAGGATTGGAAAAAATAGAATGTCTTGAAAAGGGGTAAAAGTGATGGGAAATAAATCTGTGGGTATTTTTGTGAGAAGGAGAAATAAAGATGTAGTGGGAAAAAGTGCCCCTCAAATTTTCACTCCTGCCCTTCTTCCTGCTTTCTTCCTGGTGGGTAAACACATAGGAATCAGTGTCACTCATTTGTGTGACTCAATGTTGTTAAATGGATCATCACAACTTGTTCAGTGACAAATCCACACCAATATAGAGTAGCTGAAATTAAGAGCAATTAAGAGTGAGAAAATATGTGTGTAGCAAAACCCAAACAGAAATGCGTGAAAATACCCAGAACATGAAATTTGGAATGGGAACAATGAAGTAAAGAAGGATATAGAAAACAGATTAGCAGGTTAACTAAGGGAGACTAACTTCTGTCTGATTTACACACTTGTGTCGGTACTTTTTTTACCATAGAGAATCTCTTCTTAGTAATATTTGTCACACTGTGTCTTACATAATCTCACTATCTGCCTGCTCGGTATCATTTAACACCACGCACCACTTGTTGTCAATATGTATAGTGTCAATCATATGGTCTTTGTGTGCTGGACAGTTAATGTACTTACAAACACATGATGCCAATTATGTGCCAAGATCAATTAAAAATGCCAAAAGTCTGGAGAGAAACTAGACAGCAGGAAAATGCAATATTTTTTTGTTTTTATTTTAGGTATATGTCCTATACCTAAAGGACCCTCAAAGGGTCCCTAAAGGCTACATCCAAATAATCAGCCTGCAGGTCAAGGATTGACAGCAGACTTTTAGCTGGGCTAAATCATGTCCCAGTTCGATCATTATTGTTTTGGTTTTGAGTCATATTATTTTACAACCACAGGTTGATGATAAGGAGGAGTACTAGAAATTCCCAGTGTGGCTTTGTCAACCCCATGAGTGTGTTTTCCTTGTTGTTGCCTCTGGTCATTCATACTGCAGCTTTAGGAGAAGGTGCATTGATCTCACTACAACTCAATTACTTATGAAAACAAAACTGCAGAATAGCTAGATCTTATTTCCCCATTTATCAGATTCACTGCCCTGCTCTTTTTTCCATACTATCAGGATTTTGTTTCCAAGAATATATTATTCAGTGAGTAAATTAAATAAAATTATGAAATTGTGTCTGGGTTTGCAGTTGTTTGCTAGCAGAAGGATATTCTCAGAAACACTGCAATCGATGCGGAGAGATTAGTCTTGTGGTGCTAAAAGCATAGAACTGCGGAGGCAGTTATTTCTGCTCAACAACTGTAAAGCTCAGCGTCCTTGGGCATGGGTGGCAACGTGCCACATCTGGAACACGGCACAGTCCTGAACATGCAGGAACATACACACAGGCAGACAGACAAAGACATACAAAGAGTTCCCTTGATCAAATAACGTCTATGTGGTTCGTTCCACTTTTGTGTTTGCCGTTTGCCAGCTCTACCTGGCCTGACCTGCCAGGAATTTAGTACAGAGGTGGAGTATGGATTTTAGACACCTGTCAGGTTTGGCAGGTATGAGCTGGCTGCTGCCGAGAGTTCAATATAACTGCCATCACAAAGGTCTGAGGGAGGGAAGAAACAGGCCCTTTGAGAAAGTGTCTGGTTGTGAAAGATGAATCACTAAAAGTGAAATTGCAAGAAGAAGCCTTGAGATGACACTTGGTGCTTACGGAAAGGATCTGATTGTGACTTGTTAAATAAAAGAAGACATTGGACAAAAATGTATTTGTACATTCCACTAGCACATGTCATTTTCACATCAGGCACCCGTTTGGACGCACAGTTGCTACCGAACATCAGTGATAATAATAATAATAATAATACATTTAATTTATAATGCACTTTACATTTGGATCAAATCTCAGTGACACTTATAAATCCTCTTCATTATAGCTACTAAATAGAGCACATACTGTATGAGTGACTTTGGGACAGGGAGTTTCTACCTAAGTCTGCCAGTGGGCTGCTGTAGCGCTGTATTTAACTGTTGCTGTAGCTGGAGGCCGCGGCTGAGTAGCTAATTATTTTTTCACAGGAGACACATTAGCCAGATCAAGACAGAATCAGCACCATCTATGCTATACAAACACGGCCAATGATGACACATATGAAAAGGTCAAGCTTGAGATTTGAAGGATAGTCTAGTGTTGCAAGTGCCTGTGAGACTCTTCAGCTTTTAAATTCTGCTGTAGCCCTGACAAACTGTAAGAGGCTGTTAAACAGAACTTTCAGACCTGGTTATTGCAGACCTGTCTGTCCTGCCATTGCTTGGGATTTTGACAAAACAGCGGCCATTATTAATTCTGCTTGAGAGTATTCCTCCTTTATTCCATTACAAATCAGGCATGCATATTCTGACTGTCCGTCACTATGGTGGACACCAGCAAGCCTCACAAGCAATCACAGGTTTAACAGAGCAGCCAAGATTCATTAGGCCAGTGTGATCACCAATACAAAGGCAGCGTGGCGTCTGAGGTGGTTTTGACTGATTCCTGGATGGTCAATAAATGGGAAATCTGGAATTCTCCAGAGCTTACAACCTTGATGAAGATACTGACCAACCCTCTAGCACAATTAAATGATTATAATCTTATCCCTCTGAATCTATCACCAGCCATCCTATTGGTTCACTCTCCCTTAAAATTACATTTTCTGTTCCTCTCCCCTCATCCTCTTCTAGCTGAGGAGTTTTCCCATTGTTTGTCATAATAACACAATCTCAGCTTCTCGTCCTCCATCTCTGCTTCCCTTGTTTCTGGTACCTCTAAGTCTCTTTGTCTCAGTGTCTGTCTCATTTCCCCTGACACATTCATGGACAGCGAATGAATGCTGTTCCTTCGCTCTCTTTGTAAATTATTCCTCTCAACTCTCTCATTACCCTTCTGCCTCTATTCCATGCTTGTTGAACCTATCCAGCCATCTCACGATGGCTTCCTGTCTCCCTCTCTCCACTACTCCTCATTTACATGGTTTAGACCGGCGAGATTAGGTTGTCGGTGCCATTTTACTTCCTAGAGCTGCTTCACTGTTTTGGACTCCTCCACTGTTTCAGTCTCCTTCTTCTATGTTGCTTTGGACACAGTCATCTTTTTTTGTATTGCTGATCTTTGACCTTGATGAGTAACATAATGAAATGGACAAAGAGCAAGCTATACGTTAGACTTGTCAGTCCGGCAGTCAGTCAGTGAATCAGTGGCCTCAGTGCATCATTCAAATAACAAAACCTCCTTCTCCTATCACTTAACCCCGTTATGTTTTCCCTTGTCCTATATAACTTTGATTTTGCTTTGTGTTTGTCTTTTGTCTAATTTTTTTTCTCCTCCTTATTTTTACTTTACCCTTTTTTCAGATGAGATTGAGATGCTGGAGCGTCTCTGGCTGTCCGGAATTTGCCATAATGACAAAATTGAGGTGATGAGCAGTAAGCTAGATATTGACAACATGGCTGGGGTCTTCTACATGCTGCTGGTAGCAATGGGCCTCAGTCTGCTTGTGTTTGCCTGGGAACACTTGGTCTACTGGAAGCTGCGCCACTGCATGGCCACCAGTTCTGGCAAATTGGATTTTCTCCTGGCAATCAGCAGGGTAAGTGTCTTTTTCTCTGTGTGTAGTATGTCTCCGCAATAGCCCACTAAGGGCCTGATCTACCAAAGGTTCGCTAATGTAAAAAAACAGGTGCAAACTTGATAGCACCCGTAATTAAAAGAGCAAGCTGATCTACTAACGGTGCCCACGGAGGATTGCGTCTGTCATACGTGCAAAATAGCACCCACTATCCATTTAGTATGTTTGCCTTAATGAATATGCAATATTGGGTGTCTTTACCTGAGCGTGGAAAATACTGGGAGGAGTCGATGCAAATTAGGTTAATTTAGCTCACGCAATGTGATTACTGAGCCCGAAAAAAATTGAGATGCTTTTGATTGCATCTGTATTTAGCATGTTTGAAAGGAAGGGGCTAATCTGCCTAGCATTGCGCAAGGCATACTGAGAAGCGGGTTCCGCTGGTTGGATAGCAATGGAGGAGCATTAATAGAAGACTCCCAAATTGTAGCCCAAATTGTAGTTGACTGCTGTATGTTTCACAACATTGCCAAACATCACGTTTTCGAGCGTGATTCCATGGATGCTGGAGAAAGACCACTGGCCACATGTGTGGCTGTGCGCTCTATGCGGTCTATGCGCTCCCTGTCCATTCCCCGGCTGCTCCATTGTGGGACCTCTTGGATCGAGAGAGACACCCAGACCATCTTCGATCCCTCTTACTGGCACTGATGGCCATCGGCAGACACGATCCAGTGCTGACCAGCTGCCTAGTGTTCCTCTGTGGCTGACCTCCTGAGCAATGGATGAATCCATCTTCAAGACTATGACTGAAACTACTTTCAGCTTAAAGTTAAAACATGAAGGACATTCACTTTTGATTTGGTAAATATGATGAATAAATTAAATATATCCAGGTGATAAAATGGGTGGGTCTTGTTGTGCACGTCTGCTCATCGCAGATAGTGAGATGCACTTGTTGCTTAGCAGTGATCAGAGGCATGTCTTCCACGGGGCTCATACCTGTTTTATTAACAGAATTGTTAAGCTTTCATACTCTTGCCGGTGTATGCAGTTATTTGTAACTGAGTATTAACAAGTGTGAGGCCATAGAATCGCTTCGGTTCCACTGAATCAATTCAGGAGATTAATTGAAACTCAATTCTCCTCACATCCTGGATATCCTTGTGCAGTGACAGTGATGTTGGCAATATCACCTTGAACTGAATGCTAGTGATTAGTGTAGCTTCAGCGATAATAAAACAATATTTTAGATACTGTGGAGGTTTTTTGTGCATTTATTTATATTATTTTATTAATCAAATAAAGCAAAAATGCACTATGAATATGAATGGATATTTAATTAAATGAGCAAATTTGTATTTGCTTTGAAACCTTGATTATAATAGCCTTTGTACATTTGTATCTGAAGTCTGTGGCATCCGCTGACATCTATGTTATCATGATTTTAGCAATATTTTTTATCTTTATCATCAAAAAACCTTTTTTATTACTTTATTTAGAATAAATTGTTTATTCTATTTAATTGCATATTATTTTGCACAGAAAAAAACTTTTGTTTTTGATTTGTTTATGTTTTCCAGGGTATGTATAGCTGCTGTAGCTTTGAGGATGAAACAGTTCCAGGTGGAGCTAAATCCTTGACCACTCATCACCACACAGCATTGATGACAGCAACGTCGCTGCCGCATATTGTCACAACGTCTCTTACCAACCCGTCCATTGCCCTGGTACAACAGCAGATACCACCACAACAGCAGCAACAACCCCCCATTTATAAAACATCCCTACCAGGCTCTCCTCCTACTGTGGTGCATTCTGGGACTGCATTGGGTCCCTCCAGTACTGCCATTGCTGGTGCACCCCTTCCTTGCTCAACCTTCCTTCCCCGACCAGACCGCAGACTGGCTGTGGTGGATCGCTGGAGGCTGCCCAAATCTGCTACAGCCACTAACCCACTGACTGTCAGGGGGGGCATCAATGAGCTTGGAACCTTTTCTCAAAAAGTCCCACCAAACTGGGTTTCAACTGCTGGAGGTGGTGGGGGACTTGATGGTTATAAGAGATACTATGGTCCTATTGACCCTGAGGGACTTGGCCCCTGCATGGAGCAGCAGGCAGGGACCCAGACCCCCAAGACTATACCCAGGGGCCACACCCAGCCCCCTCCAGCCAGTGTGGCCTTCTACTCAGAGAAGAGCTTTGACCATGGGGTGGGGAAGAGGGTGGTGGGAGGTGGCAGTGGGGGTCAGGTGAAAGGTGCCATTAAACCCCTGGGCAATCCCAGACTACCACCTAAGAGTCAAGCACCTCTGCCTCCTACACCCCCTTTGCCACAACCCTCTCCCCCTCTCCCCTCATCCTTCTGGAGAAAGCGTAGGCCCAAGAAACCCAAAGAACCTGGAGGGCCACTTTACGAGAACATTCTGCCCCTTGGGCAGAGGGGTGGCGCACGAGAAGTAATGAGGGAGGTAGGAGGGCGAAGGACACGCCCTCCCTCTCCTCCACTCTCACTTCCTGTGCCAGTACCCCTCAGTCCCTCTTACACCCTTCCTTCTCCCTCTGCGTCCTTGCACTATACATTCTCGTCCTCTTCATCAACCACATCATCTACTTCTACGTCTTCATCTGCCTCATCATCTCGCTCCACCTCTCCTACTTACTCCTACAGCTCCTCCAGGAGCACACGAGACAGGACTGGAGGAATAGATGGAGAGGATGACGATGATGAAGAGGAGCTGACAGAGGAGTCAAGCCTCCTCCTTGGCAGGGGGAGAGAGAGGGAACGTTCAATCATCAGGCCTCGTTCCCTTAGCCATGGCCGACTGCCACCACCCATACCCCCCAGGAAACCACGCACATCTTGGGGTGACAGAGAAAGGGATCGAGAAAGGGAGAGAGTTGGAAGCCAACTGTCTCAGCTCCAAGACTGGTGGGCAAGCTGGAGTGAAAGAGAGAGGAGTGGAGCTGGTGGAGATTCTGAAAGGCAAAAAAGAGAAAAGAAGAGGAGAAAAGACAAGGAGAAAGAGAAGAAGAAAAAGAAAAAGAACAAAAAGAGGAAAAAGCGGGAAGAAAGGGAAAAAGAGCGAGAAAGAGAGAGGAAGCGGCAAAAAGTGAAAAAGAAGAAAAAGAAGTCCCTTAAGACAAAGAAAAGAAAGAAGTCAACTGGAAGAAGACATTCTGAGCCGGAGGAGGGAGATATAGAGCCAGAGAGGGAAGGAGAGGTAGAGGGAGAGAGGGAAGTAGTAATACAAGACTACTCTTCATTCTCTGCCCAGTATAGGAACACATTTGGGGAGAAGGGACGGGATTCATGGAGTGGAGAGCGGGAGAGAGGTAGGAGAGAAGGGGGGGATGAGGGAAATGACAGGGAGCAGGAAGACAGCAACAGAAGTAGGGAGAGACACTCCAAATCCTCACGGCCTCATTCCAGACATACCCCCAATAAGCGCTACCCCCTCAATAAATTGCCTGCATCAGTCAAATTTTGGGTACATGGAAGAGGAGATGATTCTAATACTCCTCCAGCATCTTTGCACCCACTTATTCCATCCTCCAAGCACAGAAGAAGTGGAGGGATGGAAAGAGAAAACATTGGTAGACTTGGAGAGCGGCGTCCTTTGCTAATGCATTATGAGAAAGAGAAAGCACAGACTAGAGAGGGGCTGTCCTTCCATGAGTGGGACTCTGAGGATGACGAAAACGGTGATGAGGAAGAAGATGAGGAGAGAGAGAGAGGGAGAGAACGGGAAGACAGGAGAAGGAGAGGTGGAAGGGGGGCAGTGTCCGAGTCAGAGAGGGACAGGGCCAGGTTAGAGGACAGCTATTCCGACGAGGGGTCATCAGGGGAATTTGGCCGCTTTGAAAGATACTGGGAAGGAGGTGCCGGTGGCAGTGCTGGAATAGGGGGAATAGGGGGAGGAGGCTGGTTCTTTGGCACCTACCCCTCGAGAGACAAAGCGGGCAGTATCAACAGTAGAGATGATTCTTTAGTAGGAACTCGGGCAGAGGGTTGGATAGGTTCAGGTTTTTGGGGTTCAGGGCCAGGAGGAGGTTGGGGATCAGGGGGAGGAAGTGGAGGTCTCGGTACACCATGGCCGCCACCCCCCGCAGCCTTTCCTCCTCCTAGAAGATACTGGTCTATGGACAAGATCCCTGTAAAGGGAGAGAAAAAATGGAAGAGTGGAGGAGGGAAAAGTAAGGGGCACGCAAGGGACAGAGTGGGAGAAACCGGACAGGCCACCTTGTGTTCCTGTAGCTTATACCCACAACCCCATCCGTACCCACATGCGCACAGCCGTTCACACACTTCCCATTCCAAGAGAGGAGGCATGGCGCTTTCCCATAGCCAGGAAGAGCTTCTGCCCCACTGCCAAAGCTTCAGCGGGGGTTCACGACCAAAACCTCTGCCCCCCAAACCAGATTCCAGTCAGGCCAAATCAGGCAGCCAATCTAACCTCAGCCTCAGCACACAGCCCACAGACATTCCTCCACAGCCCTCACCGTCACCACCCCAACAGCCATCCATGTCTCCCACCTCTCTCCCAATGCCAATCCCTCCTCCCCCCTCTTCATCCTCCGTCTCGCCACCAGCAGGGGTAGGAAAGGCAGGAAAGGGAAAAGCTCAAGCTTCGGCCAGTGCCAAACTTCAGTATCAGAGATTGCGCTCAGTGCCACAGCCGCGGAGGTTTTACTCACCCCACCTGCCACTCAAAGCCAAGAGCCTGTGCTCACGCCGAGGGTCGGCACACTTCTCCAGCCTGGAGAGTGAAGTATGACAGGGGGAGAGGAGAGAGGGAGACGTGGGAGCGAGCACCACTGCTACTGAGAACTGTGGTGCCATTGCAGCTGAAGCCAGGGATAAAACCAGAGATATGGCTGCCTTGGTGACAACAGGTAATCAACTCGCAGCCATCACTGGGGAAACCGATATGGACAGTAATTCTACTGCCTGTACTTCCCTGTGTGAGAGCAACACTACAGCCACCAGCGCCATTGTGCGTGTCCTAGTAAGAGTGACTGTGAGACGCCACACCAGGGTGAGCTACATCCCTTTGAATGGATCCCATTCAGACATGGGTGAAGGTGAGGCTGCGTCACCAGGAACTGCAGCTCCTGAACTTCTCCTCCGCTCAGAATTGAGCTTTGTGATGTCGTCTTCAGTTCTCCTCCCCACCTTGAGTAACGACTATGGATAAAAGTTAGACTTCAATGTGTGAGTAATGATGTCATATTTATACACACAAACACACATGCACGAGCACACACAAACAAAGATATGCTCAAAACGTCTCCCTCACTCTGGTTTGAGAACACACCTCGGAGAGATGTGGAGAGACCCACCCTCTCCCAAAGAGTCCAGTGTTTGGTCTAGCTCCCCATCCTCATTTGCTGTTGGCTTCTGAACTGGATTGTTGGACCGCTTCTTGGTGTTGGAGAGACTGTCACCTCTTAGTCCCTTTTGTATATCAGTTGATATGAAAAGCAATGCGGTCAGCTCACTCGTGCAATGGGTCGCCTGATCATGTTTCACTGGACAGTGAGGACAGTACTATTTATTTGCCGGTCATGACCTCATGGCACCAACCCGACCCATCTAGCTCTACCCCAGGACCGTGTACCTGATGTCATGTTTTACTATATACTCTTTTAACCAATCGAACGAAACAGGAACCACTTCTTCTCCCTGCTGGAGCTTGTTATCTCTGGTTCAACCAGAGCTGGAACACAATTGAGTATCAAAGTATTTAAACAACAAACTGAACTGTAAAATAGAGATAACAATAAGAACAAAAAAGACATGTAGCAGATTTTCTTTTATATCTGTCTTTTTTCTTTCAGACTTTTCTCCCCATGACCTTTTTTATTCTAACAAATATATTTCTCTCAATGTGTTAGTGTTTTAATAAAGAAGAGGCTGGATGTGGCTTGTGTTGGAAGTGGGAATGATTCAAAAGCAGTGCCAAATCGCCCCCAAGAGCAGTTAAATAAGATTGTTTTTTTAAGTTCATTTTCATCGATAAAGCTTGGTTTTTTTAATTTGGTTTTGTTTTTCCAAAATGCATAATTCACTATCATGTATTTGGAAAGAACGATTGGTGCAATATCTGTAATTGGCACTAGATGGCTGCATACTATTCAAATATGTGTCGTAGGCATTGTACAAGAGGCTTATGGTGAGTTTAATAATTGTAGCTACATGGTGCAGAGGCAACACGCTGTGAACTTTATTATTTTTTATGAAAGTGACCAGGATCAGGAATGTTTTCAGAAGAAGTAAGAGAGGTTGTGCTGTGTCATGTAAAAGCTATCCTAGGATATTCTTTGTAATTCACTACTATACTGTACCTGGGTAGAGTTTGTAGATGGTGGATTGCAGTATATGAAGCACAATTCTTCATTGTATTTTTCAGACATGCTTGCCACATTTGTATCTGCACAATTTACAGGTGACTTATTTTGTTGGTATGTAGAAAACCCTTGAATGGTATAATCTCGTATTGCTATTATGGACAATAAAATTAACAGCGGTTCAAATAACAAAGTACCAGAGATACTAATGCTGAAGAAATGATTTCATACTTTGACTGTTTCAAGAACAATATACTGTGAATGTTTTGATTTCTAATTTGAGGTATACAATAGATGAGGACTGACCCTGAATGTCGTCAGTAATAACTCCTGTTATCAAGATTGTCAGATGACTGTTTGACTTTGAGCAATATTCTCACCATCATGTGACAGGGATGCAATGACAAATCTGTTTGCATCTGAGACATTGTTATTGTATTTCCTCTAGTTTAAAATACGATGATTTCTTTCAGCCAGAGTCAGATGTCCAACCGTAATCTTATAAGGTGGAGGAGGGTTAGCTGGTGACTGTAATAAATGGGTTCAAGACCACAGCACCTGGCTCTGGCTGACTAATATGAATATGAAACGTGTTCAAGAGTGAGAAGTGAACTCTAACTTTGTACTTTCTGTGAGCTGTGCCAAAAGCCATCTACTGTGTAAATTGTGCCATTGTTGCCAAAATTGCAAAACATAGCATTCCTTCTCATAAGGTCAACATATGCATCTCATTTCTCACACTAAGACCAGCCACAGCCCAGCTCTTCTCCTATTGTAGTTGAATGTAGCTTTGAGATGATGTAGCAAAAGAACACCTACTTTTAAACTTTGTAGTTTTTTGGATGCTGTTGATAATGACTAGAAGGAGGGGGGTGAGGGTGGGGGTTAGGATTCCTGCTGAGGTACTGTGCATTCTGTTTGTGCATGTTGTCACAGATCAAAAGGTTAGTCGACCTTCACAATTCCCCTTTTTAATCCTTTGCCTTTCAACGAAGGGCAGACTGTACCTTATATCTGCACATGGATTGCTTTTCTTTTTCTAGGTCTGTGTGGGGCAATTTTTTTTTAAAAACAATCAGTCTTTACTTTTGGAGAAGTGCTTTTGCCATTTTCCATCCTTTGGAAAGCCCCAGACCCATTGCATGTTTTGCTGAAGGAGATCTCAAAGATTTGTGGTGGGATAATTCTGTTGTTCAGGTGTAGCTGCCTCTCAGTGAGGTTGTAAGCTTGTTCTTCTCTGCCCCCCAACAATAGAAGAAACTCCAACAGTTTCACCGCTCCTGTGTCGAAGAATACATTATTTTTAAACAATCAAGAGGGCTTAAACTTGGTATGTCATGGAACATCATTGTTTTCTATTGAGGCGCTAATACTTAAGTCTGTGACTGCATGAACAGTGACTCTTAAAAACCCTCTGGCTAACATTGTTTTGTTTATTTTGTTTTATGCTCAGAAAAAATAATATATTAAAATATACTATGTTTTTGAGAATGTACCATGTTATACTGTGATTTAAATGAGATATTTTAGTGTATTCATTTGAATTCTATCATTTATCTATAAAGAAATATATATGTACAAATAAATATATACGTATATATACAGAAAAGTATATATATATATATACTACATTAGTTAAGTTTCGTATATTTGGAGGAAGTGTTAGATGAAATAGTTTTCAATGTTTTAGCTTTGTAGCGATTCTAATTTTTGAATTTTGATTCCTCCTATATGACTGTGAAGACATTAGTGCCTGTGACAAAAAAGACAAGTTAAAGTCTAAACTCTATTCATCTGTATATAAAGCTTTCAGTCAGTCACTCCTCTCGTACTACCTAACATCACTTTTTCACACTTGCTGCTTTTACACATTGGTATGTTTCTCTCAGTCAGATGTCTCTTTTGCTCTGTCCTGGCCTCCTTTATACTTCTTTCTGCTGGCTTCAATTAGAGGCAATGAACATTCTACATGTCTCTTCAGTTAAATGTTTATTAGGTTTTATTAGGTATTAGGTTGATTCCATCTCTTAGTTGATTAATCCATCCTTAGACCCTTTTTTTTTCTTTAATCACTCCCTTTTTAAATCCAGTCATTCGTCTGTCTGTCTCTCACCTAGCAAAAAACAGAGACCAGTAGATACTGTGTTCTTGCTCCTTTTGACTGATTGTTGATGATGATGATGATGATCAATTATTTGATGAAATAATTATTGAACAATGTTATTATTACTGATGTGACTGAAATATGTATCTTGACGACCATGCCACTGTAGCAAGTCTGGGCTGTACCACACCAACAGCAAACAAATGAGGCCACAGTTTCTATAGTGTTGCCATAGCATTCTCATGGCGTTGCCATGGTTTTGTCTGCACCGCCATAACCTGGTGCCTGCTGGGTAATGTAGTATAATGTCCTTCGCTTTCCTCAAAAACAGTGGTCTGAGATCTGCTCTGCTCTCCTCTGCTCAGACCTGATCTTAATAAGCAACAGGTGAATATTTAAAAGCTGACTTTGGAAGAGTTCCGTGGGGCAAGATGGTGGCGGCTAGTCTGCAGTCTATGCTGATCTGGACTGGACTGGTTTGGCTTGAAGTGGCTATGATAAATGGATATCATCTTGATCACCAAATCTTAAATAGTCTGTTTGTACTAGCCTGCATGCAAACCCAATAGCTTAATTTCACGGACAGCTTCAAAGCAGTCAGTACGGACGTGTTATTTATCCCTCCAATCTTTATTTTTATAGTTAAATGTTTGTGTTTTTTATGTTCTGAGTGGAAATGCCATGTATCTGTACTGCATGTGTGTGTATGAAATCCCACTGCAGCATGATTCTCTAGAGTTTTCCCCATACACGTGTGCATATTTAGCACACAATGCATACAAGACCCAGCCAGTAATCCGTATCCTCCTCTAACTCTCCCTAAACTCAAACTTTAAGTATCACATCAATAGCCAGATCAACCCAAGCTCCACAAACACAAAATGCACTCAATTTTTTTAATGTAATTTTGCTTTTTGCCAGAAATTCAATTTGATATTTTGGTGTTTGGTTTCTCTTAGCAGCACTCCTTTTTCCACTGTCCTGCCTGTACTGATCCATCAGTTCCCGTTTAGAGTAGTCAGGTTCAATTTGTTTCACTTTGCTGACTTGCTCCCTTTTGGATTTCCCTTGTTTTCCTAATCTGCTTTGATTTATCAGATTTACTGTTTGGTCAAAGTGAATGCATTCAGTCCAGTCCAGCCTAGTGCAGTGTGCTCCAGTCTAGTCTAGTGCCTGTTTATCAGTACAGCATCAAGCTAATCCCCACTCCCTACTGGCCAGTTACCTGGGAAGCAATACCTGTGGTGCTTAAAGTTCATACAGGGTCTTCATTGGCTGAATCGGCCGTGAATTATATCAAGGAAATACAGGAGTGCCACATGTTGTACTCACCAGGTTTAGGGTCTTCATGAAGTCTTATCCTACTCGTGGTAGGGCACAAATACCCACAGAAACCTGTGTGGGTGTGGGTGTGGGTGTTTCCGGCATTTAAAAAGGCCCAGTTCTGTTCTAGTAACCTTGCCAACATTATCGGCCTATTTAAGGGGTTCCTAAAGCAGGTTGCTAGAAAAGTGATGTTGCTCCTAGCCCAGACTGGTCTGGTCTATGCCCCAATTTAAAATATGTTAGTTTATTTGACATTTTCTGTCTGGGGTGGGGCTGGAGGGTCAGTGCTGCACTTACTTCCTGAGAAATGCTTCATAAAATATGATTATCTTTAATTAATACCAGTGGTGCTGTGTTTCCTTCCAAGTCCTCTGACACAAATGCGATTATGATCAGGGGGCGTTGAGATTGTGTTTGTGAAGGTATGTGCTTGTATTTTCTATTGTTATAGTATTTTCTATACAAGCTATTACTCAGTCAGAACTCTTTCAAACCAAATTTATTAAGAGCTCAAAGTGTACTTTCTTTGGCATTCTGGCAGCCAGTGATCTTCCAAAGTGTGCGTGTGGATATTTGTTTGTGTGTATGCGCGTTTCGGTGTGTGAGTGTGTGTGTGTGTGTGTGTGTGTGTGTGTGTGTGTGTGTGTGTGTGTGTGTGTGTGTGTGTGTGTGTGTGTGCGTGCGGTTCCTGCACATATCTTTCTCAAAGGTTTCTCTGTTCCTGTCAGACGTTTCTCTTTGATCTGGCCAGAGCTGACAAAACATCCCTCTCTTTGAGGGTGTCTTTCACCCTCAAAGAGAACGAACGTACCTAACACTCTGCTTCAACTCTGAACCTCGGCCATCTGCATCCATCCAAGTCCGTCGCTTGACCAGCTCTGTTTTCACCACAAGAAATATATGTGTTTTTACTGATCAGGACAGAATTTCTTTTTTATTTCTAAAGTCATCCATAAACCTTTACAAAATGACATTCACATTCATTAATTCTAGTTTGCAGACCCATGTTTATGAAACTGCAATGTAAATGGTTCAAACTCTCTGAATTTCTTCTCAAAGCTGACTTTCAATAAATTCCTAAACTTGTTTCTTTAAACTGTTGCTCAACCAAGCATGACAAAACATCCAAACACCAACCTGACATGATCTTCACTAAAAATTGTTGATGGGAATATTAAATATTGGTTGATCTGCTCCCTTTGTGCCTGCGATCTGCTAATTAGCCATGCTTTGTCAGTGTGATGGGCAAATGGCTAATTGCTTTGTGAGGCCTCTGTGTACATGCAGTAATGACTTCATGCTCTGATAAGATTGAGTTACAGGCAGTTGGATCATGATGTCCCCAATCACTGATCTAAGGTCAGTTTAATGCTTTTTCTTTTTCTGTTAGCCTCCGTTGGAGATTAGAAGTGATTTTGTTCTTCCATGTGGGAAATCCCAAGTACAAAAATCCGATTTTTGTTATTACATTTATTTAACCCACTCCTGGGTAAGTACAGATCGCATCTAGGTTCGTAAGGAGCTGGGCATGAGTGCAATAACTCACTCAGTGAGTTAAATTATTTAACTGTAATTGTAATTGCATAACACACAAAAAGATTTATAAATAATGGTTAAAACACGCATGTGTTTGAGTATGATTTACTGTTGATTACTGTTAGTTCTGATAGTTCATCTAACGACAGGTAGTAGTTGTGAGCTCAATCTGGGTCGGCCCGCCATCTATCGGGATCGTTGAATCCGTTTTTGGGAATCTTTATAATCGAAACAAAAAAACTTGACCTGCATTTACGAACAGGTTTAGAATCCTTGTTGTTTGTTTTTCGTTAAGGCTAATCTAATATATGTCAAGTTAACTCAGATGTATAACATCTCAGATGCTTTAAGTTAACAATTAAATGTACAGATAGGTATATTAATTCATATTTGAACCTAATTTCTCAGGTGGGTTACAAACTACATCATATTGAATAAAGGCTGCTTATCTTACCTGCGGTGTTTTTTTTCCTCCTACATCACGATCGTTCTTCCGGCTCAAGCCTCTGAGTCACTCCTGCTTTAGTGGCTGAGGACACAGACAGGCTCACACTCGTGAACGTTGTGTGGGACTGTAAGGAGTGTGGAGCTGAGGTGCAGCAGATTGATCCTGGACTGATCTGCCACCAGGTGCCGGGGGATTTGTAATGCATGTTTGCTCTGCAGGGCTTAAACCTTTTTCTCACTCTCTCTGTCTGAGAGTCTCACTCTGTCTCACTACTGCTCAACCTAAATTTCTCTCAGTAAATCTGCAGATAAAGGCCTCCTCTTTTCTGTTTGTTTTATGTCTTTCAATTCTACTACTTCTGACTGGTTCTGTATATTCATTTCTTCCATGCTCTACTGTACCTCTGCTTACACCATCCTTAAAATCATTCGCTCATACCTCTGGATTTTTCACGCTGCATTTTTATTGTAAATTTTCAAAGTGTTTCTTTGATGACTGTTAAACGGACAATGTTGTATTTCTTACAAGCATTTAGAAATATCTTAATAATATTTATATCAATCTCTACAGAATAGCTGAATGCATATCCATGCAAACTACCCAGGTTACTCACACACCAGCAGCAGTCGTACATCTAGGCGGAGAGGGCTTTTTCTCTTTCATCATGTGTGCAGAGCCTGAGGGTTCTACAACTCATCTGCTTGATCTCTGAAATTGAAAAAAACACCAAAACACTCTTTCATCTCAGGCTTTTTTTTAGCCCTGGACACACATCCAATCTCTCGCTTCCTCCTTTCTCACATGAACGACAATGGAGCACGCCCAAGGACAAATGATCTAAATGAACCACAGCTTAGATTACACTTTTGAGTGAGTTTGAATGAGAGATTGAGGGAATACGTTTGTCATTTCTCTGACGTGTGTGACCATCTGACCTTTACGTTAGCCTGAGTGTGTGATGCCGTACCAATGTGTGACAATTTGAATAGTATATGGTTTTCAAATACAGCATGTACAGTTTTAATACTGCTTATTCAGCTTCACTATGGCTACGTTCACACTGCAGGAAAAAATGTGGTTCGCAGGTCAGATTTTTTTTCATATGTGACTTTTTCTTGGCAGTTTGAACAGCACAAACCATACTGAATCTGATATTATCCAGTTCTGATTTTGGCCCCTTTCATATGTGGTCCTAAATCAGGAAAAATTTAGATTTTTTGGAATGCTAACTCAGTTTGAACCGTCTGATCACAATTGATCTGACTTAGACGTCATCTTCCATCGACACTCATGTCAAAGCTGCCCCAGGGTGAGTTTTAAGATGTTTTCACGTGACGTTGTTCACGTGAAAACATCTCCATAATCACTCTAAACAATACTAGACACTTCTTCACTTTAAAAAAACCCCAAAAACAAACAAACAAGCGTGCACACTAACTTTAGTGGCTACCATTTTGCTTCCGTATTGATTATTATTATCTTTTTGCACATGCGGATCAGGTTAGGGCCGTGAACTGTTTATACTGGAGTCTGATATAGGTTACATTTATAAGTAATATGAACAGCTAAACATAAAAACAAGTTCTAAGAAAAAAATTGGAATTGAGCATTAAGAGTGGCAGTGTGTATGTGGCCTATGACCTCTATGGCTGATTAGACACAGGATACTACAGAGCTGAGCCAGCTGGCATTTTATGTAGGACATTTTAGACATTATTCTTTCGCTAACATCGGTCCATATAACTGCTCCCAACGTTTTTCTTCTGAGATAGAAAAGCCACACTCAAACTGATGTTAAACCAGAATCTATTGTCTGCCTTAAATCAGAAAACACTGTTAAATCAAAAAAGAAGTAAATAATACGGACATAAACATCTTATTAGAAAAAAATTAATCCACAAACCTGAACATAATGTCCCTACAAATTAAATTTGCAACCACATAGCGTGTGCTGCCTCAGACCAGAAATGAGTCCTTTATCGTCCTTGTATCATTATTAGCCGATGAGCATCTTCCACCTCTGTCTGCCCTCTATCTTCATCCTCCTCAATCGATCATATGAAGGCCGCATGCTGTCCATTCAAAGCAGTTCTCAACATGAACAGTAGGGGGCACTAATATAACCTAGTATGCGCACACATTTCAAACGAAACATTTTTTTTATAATGAAATTAAAATCTCATAAATGAAACACATTTTCTGCAACAGCTACGGTCTATGTAAAGTGCATTATAAATTAAATGTATTATTATTATTATTATTATATCACATCTTGCCCAAGCATTGGAATGCAAGTATTTTTTTGTATCAGTAAAAATATGTTGACTATACGTGTAACTATAACTTACTAACTAACTTTACAACTTTGTTGTCATTTGCATATTGCTACACAAGAAATTACTTACCAATAAAAATTGGATACATCAGTAAAAGTTTATTGTCAATTGACCAATATTACAAGCAGCAGAGCAACAGGGTTATAATGCTTTTGGAAGCAGCAGTGTGAGGTTACCAGCAGCCTAAGAGTGCTTAATGTAAGAAAAATAAATAATTAAAAGAATGGTAGAGTTATTTAATTCTTTATCCTTCATCCTTTGTTAATTCAGAAATTCAAAACTCTTCATTTCACAGGAATGCAGTAAAAATATTTGAGTAGATGGAACTACTTAATATTTGGCCTGGTTTCTTTCACAAACTAAACCACACAGCATTAAAAAAAAAAAAGCCCAATGTATAAGAGAATGAAATATGATAGCTCTATATACATACTGTCCAAAATTGAAACTGGGAGAAATTCACAGTGACCTCTTCTTCACAAACTCTTCAAATGTACATGGTTTGCTGCCAATCACACAGCTGGTAAAATTGATCATTATTAGTTAGTTTATCCACAAGTAGATGCACAAATTGATGTGTGCAAATGGATAAAAAAAATAGTTCCCTCTGCTCATGAAAAGGTCAATTAAATTTCTGTAAATTGTCATTGTTGTCCATTTGTGTAAGCGTTCATCCTGTTAAAGGTCACGGGGGCGCTGGCGCCTATCCAGGCAGCAGGGTACACGCTGGACGAGCCCTCGAGTATTCAATGGGTCTTTTTGGGGGCAATGTGGGAGTTTTCCTCCTCACTGGAGTTTTCCTCTCTTTAATATTTGAATGGCTATTAATCCTGATGGATTAATGGATTAATAGCTCTTCAAATGATAGGAAAAATGTCCATCCTTTAAAGATTTCCTATCATGATCTAGTCAAAGTATGGTATGTAGATAATGAATAGCGTTGTGTACAGACTTTAAGATAGAGTGATATGAAGAGAAACAGAGGTAATTTCAGCAGATAGGCAACAAGGAACATTAACTTGACATCTTGGACAAAATAATTTTTCCTCTGTGTGTTTGTGTGAGAGAAAGAGAGAGTGTGTGTATGTGTGTGTGTATGTGTGTGTAATGCCACCCACCCATATCTTTATCTTCATCGGAGATGAATACAGATATCTTTAGACTTTGCCTTGTTCTCCCTCACCTCATTATTCAATCACCCCTCTTGCCCCGAATCTCCTGCCTTTCTGCTTCCATCAGTCCCCTTGAGCATGCTTCGCTCACAACTTTCTATTCCTGCTTTAGCAGTTTGGTTTTGAATTTACAGCTGAGAATATTTTGATAGAATTTTGCACGTACTGAGAATAGCAGTGTGTTTCAGATGACATGTCTGTTTACACACTCACTGGTTTGACCATAGACCAAAACACGTTAAACTCAAGGTTTCAGTCTCAAACTCTGTGGAAAAGGATCCGCTAAGCAAAAATATATAATGCATTCGAATAAATAATAATGAATGGATTGAAGATAAAAAACATTTATCTCGTTTAATGCAGTTATGATCAATATTACAGTATCGGTGATGCATCACCTGACTACTTATGTGCAAGAGTGGTCCCTCATATTGATGAAGCAACAGGAAATAATTGACTTTGTTGTTCCTCTCAACTCAATAGAGAGTTTAATGAGGTTTTTCGCTACCTGCTCAGTTTCAAATAACAGACAGACAAAGTTAGCAACTAGCAACAAAGAAGCAAAAAAGTAGAGCATTTATGGAATAAAGAGCTACATTTTTCCAACTCAGTGGATGTAAGACTGGGTAAATTCATCAATTGACCAGAAATCGGATTCCAATGAATGCTCTTTCTTCGGCTGAGTAAATAGATAATATGTCAATGATGTGTGCAATAATATCATTAATATATATATATAAATATATATTTATTTTAGGTTCAACCCTTTGCACCATAATTATTTATGAGACTCCTACAATGTGCCAGATTACAGCCATACACAGTACAATATAAACTAATATAAATAAATCAATAAAATAATAATAATATGAATAGATAAATATAAAAAAAATAAACTAATACTGTTTGAAAGTATAGTGAGCGACAAGTATACCAGAGGCACATTGTGGAACAAAGAAGTATTCAGGAAATGTATGTATTAGATCATGCATTCATTGAGCATTAAGATAATGCCAGCACTTAATTGGTGCGCTTTGATAACCCTTGAAATGTTACATGACGCAGTGTATAATTATACTTATTTATGATACATCTTTATCAGACAACATTTGCAGATGTTCTGGGTTCCCATCCACAAACCAAAGATCCATGACTTAATCTGACAGGTCAGGTTTAATTCACATTATCGCCCATTTGTCTGCATTGCTTCCCATACAGATTATCCGTGGTAGTATATTGTTGTTGTAAAGAGGGAGGCCAGCAGTACAATTAGGATAAGAGCAGGCGCATTAATGCACACAGGGCGCGCCTAGGCCATTTGGATTGGACCCTCGGCCTGCTAAATGTCTCATCTGACTGCTGAGGACCTTTCGTTGATCTTTCCAAAAACACAACAGAGCACTTTTCATTTAAAACACAAACAGAAGCCACCACCGACAGAAAATCAATACAGGAGAAATTAGTAATTTATTTTCTTCGGAGACAAATTTAACAGGCAAGTATGATTATTATCACGTGTCCCCTGGTTCCATAAACTACAATAAGGAAAGTCAATTTACCTTAATTTCATTGGAGGAGAAAACCGGCAGACAATGATGAAGCGGGGGCAGGATGCAAATGGGAGCTCATCAGATGATAATGGATACGTGTAATTGGCCAATTGCAGATCGCCCACTCTAAAGATTCCACTGGAGGAGAGTTTTCTATTTAATTAAGCTATGAAAGAAAATAAGATATATGCCATCTGTAGACTGAGAGAGAGGAGGTGGGTGTAAATAAATTGCTCATAATCAGAAATGGTAGCAGCAACTTCTAATAATGATTAGCTGTGTCTGCGATTATTGTAAAAATGCTAATTACTGAGAGACAGGCTCTGTATTGGAACATATCTCTTCTTTGGCCGATTTTAATTTTACCCTGTCCTCTATGACCTAGTCTGTTTTTTATCTTTGCTTCTATCAATGTTTCATATCATTACCCTCTCTCGGGGGGGTTATATTTGGTGCGGATCCAGGTGGAGGGACAAAGCCAAGATTCTTTTTAATAACATAACTGAACACTGCACCTTAGAGGATTTTTTTTCAACACTTATAGCTCTAATGAATCATTCAATTAATTTTTTTAAATGAACATCAACATTTTACCACTAATCATGTGTTTATCTATAAGTGTGTCCAGTTCCATGCATGAAGTCTTCTTCATGTTTTTGTATAAGAGCTAAACAGGCATGTAGGATTGTTCCATCTTGGTGGAGGTCTGCACTCTACTGTGTTTTCCCTCCACTCTTGATGACACGAGCTCAATTCTCGCTGTTTCTCATTCAGCCATGTCTTTTTACTTTACAACCACTATTTGCAATTGGCTTGCTGCACACCAACTAGCTTTCATGGCCCGGGATCAAAGAGTAGCAAAGCAATTCTCCGATAGACACGCAAATGCAGACTGATATAGACACTTCAGAGACACAACGGCTTACTCATCACATTGCATTGGAGGGAACCATTTATGTGCTTTGTTTTTTTCGATGCCCCGATTACTGAGGGGTGCATGGTCTGCGGCTCATATTTTTGAGCCTCTCTCTTTCACTATTTGAAGAAATCATCCTCATTTATCTGTGACAATAGAACAAGAATGTGACTTATCCAAGATAAGACTTATGAAGAGTGTGAGCCTTGTCAGCCAGAAAATGAAAGCCGGACTGGCAGCTCTGTAGATGTGTGAGGGAAAAGTCCACTCATTTCCAATCAGATGTTGTTTCTACATGACTAATGCTGAATATTACATGTATCAGTGTCAGATGGGGCATGTATCCAAAGCTGTTTTTCAAAGCCTGCATGCTTAATGATGACAGCTTCCAACAGACACTCACTCTTATGCATGCTAGCTCAATTTTATCTTGCCGGCTGACACTATTTTGCTCTCTAACAATCTTGCTAATTATAATTTTTAATTAATTCTCTGGCACTGTCTTCATCAGGAGACTAATAACCTACATTTCCATTAATTAGGCCTTCAACCCTTTACTCTCTCTCCCTCGGTCTCTCCATCCCACTCCAATTCACCCATTCGTCCCCTGCCTGCCAAGATTGTCCATAGACCAACGCAGTGTGATTAATTATATAAGTGTATGTGTCTGTGTGTGCTCTTTTATCACTTGCATTACTGGGACAAACATTTATTCATATTGTCAATTTTTGGATCATCTTCCATCTGGGGATAAAAAGACAAAACCCCTCTGGGAAACCATGAGGTTTAGGGTGGAAGTTATACTTTGGCATTTTGTGAAATATAATCATTTGTTTTGAGAAGTTCGGTGTTAAGATTAATTAATTATCCGGTCTATATGGTTAACATGAAAATTGAGCCTGCAGTTGTTTGACTTAATTTATCTTCAAGACCAATGCTAGCGATACATTGATGACAAGGATGTCCTCACATAAGGGCCCTCAAAAGTATTTGTACATGTTATGTGTTTGTCTGTGTGTGTGTACGTGTGTGCCTGAGAGTGTGTGTTACCATGCCTTTGAGCACAGAAAACTAACCTGCAAAACCGTAGTGTCATCTGGATGAACCAATACACCATGATTGTCAGAATACCTTCTACCAGAATGAGCTGAAACCTGCTGTCAGGGTCAGAGATGCACCGAAACACAACATTAGTGAGCATGTTTTATACCCCCGCCAAGAGAATTACTCTTATCCGGCCGCTGCAGTCTACACGGGTTAAAGTGGGGAGGGAGTGATCGTGTGAATTAATTAGGACATCAATGAGTGAACGGGTGAATGCTGGGTGATCAAGCAGACATGACAGTTGGTTCAGCAAACATTTAAGTAACATCTCACACAATCAATACAACAGACCAGATACATCTAGTAGATTCAAGCAGAGTTAAACGTACGGGAAATACGTAGCCATTCACTTACCAAACTGTGAGCAGCGTTGTTTTGTAGATTCAGAAGAAGAAAACAGTAAGAGATATTTTTTTCTAGTAAATATATTGTAATTCTGAAATAACGTAACTAACCACAAAATGAAATACACAGCAGTAATACAGTACTCTGCATGGGAAGCTGCTGTCATTGATTACTGTACATTTACAGTAAACTAACAAAAATTTTCAGTGAGGTTCTGAGATAACATCGGCAATCACAAGGCAAAAGGCAACTCCTCTCTTCAGTAAACTACTCTTCCCATCTGGCTCAATTGACCTGGTTTCACTGCAATGTGGAGCAGTGTTATCATAAAACTACTAGGTCTGATCTCAGAACAAAACCTGAGCCGTAAATATGCTAGTAACTACATTGTCGTCGAAATGGTTAACACAATTGTTTATTTAACAGTCCCGGTGAGCCTTCAGTCATCATACGGTTTTTTGACAGTTTATTTAACGGGACATTTCGTGATCTTTTTATTCAAGTCTAGATCGCACATCCAGGTTTGCCCCACAGGCTAAAGACATACAACAAAGGCGAACTTGTGATGAAACGGTCACCTATCCATGGTGGACCTTCCACTCGCACACTTTCAGCTGGAATGGGCTATAGGCCCCCAGCGATCCTGCAATGGATCGGCGGCTACAAAAGATGGATGGATGGAAGGATGGATGGATGGATGCACACACTCTCCTCTCTTCTCCATGTCCTCTGTCTGTCTGGCACCAGAGGATGTGAGAGACAGTCAGTGTTTTCTTGTCCAAATTGCACTGGTGGTGGCAAAATGGCAGATTCTCTCTCTCTCTTTCCTTTGCCTTCCTCACCCTCTCCTAAGAGGAGTAACCCAGATTTCAAAATGAACTGATTCACATTCCCCTCTATCTCTGTTTCTCTCTCTCTCTCTCTGTCTCTCTCTCTCTCTCTCTCTCTCTCTCTCCATGTTCTCTGGCATTCCTTTTCACATTTGCTCTCTCTCTCTCTCTCTCTCTCTCTCTCTCTCTCTCTCTCTCTCTCCATGTCTCATCCTTTTCTTAGTAAAAAGAAAATCAATCTTTAAAAGTGGATACCACCTCTATCTGGTCCTCTCCCTTACACTGCCTCTTCCGGGATAGCGGATATACACAACCTTATGCTTCTGTCTTTGGTTCCTAGAAAGCACTCAAAACATTTGTTGCTTACTTTTTTGTTTGATAGATTTTTCTTTTCTTTTTTTCTTTTCTTTTTTTTTATCAGAGGGTTGTTTTTTCTACCATACCACAGCTGCCCTTGTTTTTTGTGTCTGTTCTTTCCATTTTTCCTCTTTTTTGTGATTACTAGCTTTCAAGTGTGACACCATAACCCTTCTTTTGATGTGAGCCCAACGAGAGAGAAAGTGGGTGGAAGAGAAGATTAACGTCCTTCACTATATCCTGTCTTCCTAAATTGCAGCAAAGTCAGGTATTTTGTGTGTTTAATCTTTGGTGTCTTTGTCACTACACATTCTAAGAACATAATTTCCTTATTTTAATTCTAAGCACTGTCCCATTTCTCAACCATTTTCTCTCCCATATGATTGATTTGCTCCCTCTTCTATGCTGAGACACAATCATTTCATCACAGTTTTTCTTCAGATTTTGCTATGGGCTTATTTATTTATTCATTACATTTCAGTTGGTATTTCATTAATCATTTAGTAGCACGCGATCTTGTATCACATTCTCAACAGCTAAACCTCGTCATTTAACACTTTTCCAACACATCTAATTCCAAAATTGAATTTTACAAAACTTTCAGTTCAAAGCTACCTCAGAAATGGGAATAATTACTATTAAGGACAGTCAGTAATTCAAGGGAGGATTCACGCTCTTATATTGGAGCAGGTGGTGGGGGTGTTGTTGACCTTCCAACAGAATGTACAGTCAAAGTGATGGCAGGGGGTGGGGGGGTACCCATAGCTGCTGGTGAGATTGCACTGTAGAGGGCACAGAGAGAGGGTGAGCTGTTGTTAGAATGGACTGGCGCTATGTGGGACACGGTGAGTCGTACTCATTTACCATCTTACAGTATCTAAAAAGAGTTTTGTCTATACATGTGACTTAACCTCACTGTATCCCTTATTACTGTCTTTTATCTTTTTCTTCCCTAACTGTTGATCCGTCATTGTGTCCCCTCAATCGTCCTCCGAACATATGATCCAATCATCATTTCTCGATTATTCTTCCCATCACATTACTCCTCCATCACCCCTCCTACCCGACATTCCATGTGCCATCAATACAACTCCTGTATCAACCATGACCCCACACTTCCCACACCTGCCTCTCCTCCATGTCATTGCTTCCTCCCCTCTTCTCTGTCCAGTGTTCAAGGTCTTTCACCTATACTAATCTCTCCCCTCCTAACTCATACTGATCATCCTCTCCAACCCTCTCGCCTCTTCATACTGTGTCCTTCAGGCATCATGTCAATCCCAGGCTCCCCTTCCCCCTCCTTCTCTTCATTGACCCTGGCCTCCCCTACATCAGCAAACTCCCCTCTGCCCTCACCCCTCTCCCCTCCACCCAGGGTTCCCGTGTTCCAGAGGAAGGGAGCACTCAAACACAAGAGAATTGTTGAGGTGAAGGACCATCAGTTCACGGCTCGCTTCTTCAAACAGCCCACCTTCTGCAGCCACTGCACTGACTTCATCTGGTAACACACACGACATATACAACTCACACACAGGTGGACATTTGCAGCAACCTAGCAGCTCCAAATCCACATCTTTAGGCATTCCACTTCTCTATTTGACTCTGACTTTGTTTGCATTTTCTCTGTCTTTGACCAGATCCAGCTGCATGCTGGTGAACTAGCCCACACTGTGTAACAGCCACACTGACCTCATGTTATCATAACCTCACTTCCACACTTCAGCATAATACAAGAGTCATTGTAGGAACAGGATGCAGACACACAAATAGATACGCATATACGGTATATCACGTTCAAGTGATTTAAGTTATATGCTTTCTAAAGCGGTACTAGTACAGTTAGTAGTCCACTTACCTAAAGCAAGGGTACTCACAGAGAACAAATTAAAACAAGAATGGACCAAATTGCCAATATTTCCTGACTTTTAATCAGTAATATGGCCGACGCTCCAAAACTGCTGTATCCCGCTTTGCGTTTGTATTAAGTCTCACCGTCGAACCATCCGGAGGTCAGAGTTCTGACTGAGGAAAGCTCTGCCAAAGCTAGAAAACATATCATGGAGCTGTTTTTTACAGCCTCCGCATTACTCGCAATGACAACTGATCATAATCTTTAAAATCAATGACGTTCAATGTGAAAACTAAATCATAGTGGTTTCATCAGAAAGAATCAGACGGCCCTTCCATCAGAATCTTCCAAATAACTCTACACTTGCACATTTGAATTAATTTAAATATCTCATTCCAAAATTCGATACCATTTTGCAATATTAGATCTTTAATGTCCCCAATTGGAAGATTTGAATGTAGCCGGTTTGAGCCCAACTAGTTGTTGGGTCTTTGAGGAAGACCATGAACCCAATATGCTCCCCGCCTCTCAGGGCAAATAGACTATCAATTATTATTATTTTTTTATTATTGTTATTATTACTATTAATATTAATAATAAATTGTATACATACTAATCGTGTAGCTTTAATTGTCTTCCATTATCATGTTATACAAATATACATTTTTAGAGAATTTAGAATTGAAGGCATTGGATAGATTCGACTCAAACTTAATTTGGAGTCAGAGAAAAAAAATCCCAACTGCCCTGAAGGTCAGTAAGACTTGCTGGCATTTTGTCATATAGACCTCTGACCTGCAGGTACAAGGAAGAGGAACAAACAGGTCTTTGATATAGATGTGTTTGCAGTGAGCGTATAACTTCCAGTGAGGCTGTCACAGTGTGAGTTAGTAGTTGTGAGACCACTATGTGTTTGGACATATGGTGTGACTGTCTGTCGTATGCAGGGTGATGCAGCCTGTGGGTAGAGTTCGGGACATTTTTTCCATCTGGTTGCTGTCTTTTCCATGGCAGCAGCTATTAGCTAAATTAGAGAAAACACTTTTCCTACACATATCTACTAACAAATGCTGATATTGGTCATACAAGTCAATCTTATGGTGTACAGGTGTTTTCACTGCAGGTATTTTGACTTGTCATAGTAGGAAAAGCAGTGTAATAAGTAAAATGACTGTTGACTGTCTTCTGTTGAGGTGTTCTAATCAGCTCTGCCAGTAGAACAGCTCTCAAAATAGCGGGAGCCTCAAACTGAAGCAGTCAAATTGAATTCAGCCATCATTAATTTACATTTGTATTCATTTATAAGCAGCAATTTATTGTATGGAGTGTTGTTGAGTATTCTGGCCAGTTTGATGGGTTTTTTATGAAGTTTCCTTCATGGCACCTTTTTTTGTTTTGTTTAATGGCATATTTAAATACATCAGCTGTAAGCCAGTCTGTGATTCCCCTCATATCCTTACCAGGTTCTCTAATGCTCTCTGCTGGTCAAAAAGCAGAAGTGGCTTCATACACACTGTGCTTCTGTTGAATGCTGATCAAGGACTAGATTACCCCACGAAACCACATTCTTTGATTACATTCCAGCGAGATGGTAAGATGATTTTAGATTAGCTATTATAGTCGGTTTCCTCTGAACCCCTGGGCCTCTCCAGTATGATTGTGGTGGAGCTCTCAGAGGGGGCCTGTTTATCTTACCTTTTCAAACATCCTAATCAAAGCTTGATTCACAGCACACACACCATGGACTGGCTCTGGAGTCAATCAACGACTTTAATTATTCAATTAAGCCCTGATTGTGAAAACTTGAATATGACTATCTCTCGTGATAAGTTTCAATGCTTTGGCTGACTTGGTCAGCTGTGTGGTTTAGAAGTGAAACATCAAACTTCACACATAGCGGCTTTGTTCATCAAGATCGTACCATCTAACACAGCTAGTAGAGTTTGTTTTATGATGAAACAGAGTTTTGTTTGTTGATCCTGATACAGTGTGAAATAATTAAACTGCTCTATATTTGTCTTGGAACCATTATCTTTACTCTTATGCTTGAGAAATAGCATCAGAAGCAAAATAGTAAATATAAAGATGAGCAAGAGATGTCTGCATTTCTGTCTGAATCTATGTGTCTCTCTCACTCAGGGGCATTGGCAAACAGGGATTCCAATGTCAAGGTAAAGATAAACCTGCTGTTATTGCCTTTACTGCAGTATTTAATCTTCTCATATGATTTCCTTAGTGTGACTAGTTAATTTTATGAGGATGCTTTTTCCTTGTTTCCTATAGTTTGCAGTTTTGTGGTGCACAAAAGATGTCATGAGTTTGTGACCTTCATTTGTCCTGGCTCGGTGACAGGACCCAACCCAGAAGTGAGAATAATCTTTCGCCGTTTCCATTAAAATATTTTCATGTTTTCCTTCACTCATTTTTCTTTCACATTTTACTCCATATATAGTTGGGGGGACAAAATGTTATGCTTCATTTTATATTTGGTTTATTGGCAAAAATATACTATTTACCAGCTGTTAGCAACAATCAAACCACACAAAACCAGTTTAAATACATCAAGTCAAGAGACTTATGTTTCCTCCTCGAAAAAATAATTCAAATTCAATGACTGCAGCTTCAAGATGATTCCAACCCCCAGAGAAGCATGCTCCATAACAGCACATATTGGATGTTGTTAAAAAGCTTTCTCAACCTTCAAAGACTTACTTTAACAGCACAGTCCCAAAGTTTGTTTTTGGTGTTTTTGCTTTTTTTGTTAAGGCCTAAATTTACATAAGGCCTCCAAGATTGTGCGCCACTGGTGACTCAAGAGCACAAGAAAGTCAACTCCAGTGCTCTGAAAAACTTTCAGATAAGCCACACAACGCTTGGCATTGCTATTTTGAGAATTGAATCAAACAAACTGAAAACTCTCAGGCCAGTGGATCATTGGAATTACTGAAGAAGGAAAAATCACATGCTGAAAAGAACACTGTATCTAAAGTGAAGCACGGCGGAGGCTCAGTGATGCTCTGAGGCTGTTTTGCTTCCTCTGGCATTGGAAACCTCCAGCGTGTAGAGGGCAAGGATTGGATACTGTCAGCCTCAGGAAATCCTAAGTAAAATATGTGAGGAATACTATCTGTGAGGAAACTTAAGCTTGGATATGGTTGGACATCATTGGACATTCAAAATCTCTGAGGGAATGTGAAGAACAAGGTTGCAGCATGTTAACCCATGAATATTATGAAAGTGAGGGGCCAGTGGTTGGATAATTTTGAGACTGGAGTCTCATCATCATCATCATCATCATCATCATCATCATCATCATCCATCAACTCAATTAATGCATAACTTGACCATCTGTGCTTACATACTACAAGGCCTTGTAAATGTAGGGATGTGGAGATAGAGAATTGAAGAGATGGCGGTTAAGGGTCGAAGGGACTGATAAGGAGGAGAAGTAGAGAGTGACAGCAATACAGATTACCCAGTCTTCCTCTCAGTGGCCTTTTGAAGGATTCAAGGAGATTTGTACTTCTTCATGTTTATTTTCTACTAGCTAAACAAACCGCCTCAGAAAGGGGGTCAAGGGGAACATGACGGTATGAAAAGGAGGAGACATTGAAGGGAACACAGATGGAAAGAGGAGGGGTTCTTATAAAAAAAAGGGATGGAAAAGTGATGAAGAGAAGGAAGTGGAGAGCAGTGGCGATGGGGATGTGACGAGCTGAAGAGATATAAAAAGGATTTATTCCTCTCTGCATAGGACTCATTCACACTCTCACACAGCCTGTATGCACTCTCTCACATGTTCTCTCCTATTAAGGAATCCAATCGTGTCCATAAATACCCAACTCAACATCTCTCCACTGATCATACACATCATGTTAATTGTCTACAGTGTATTCAATGATAAACCTGTGCCTGTGTGTGTGTGCATGTGACTTTGTTTAAATTTTTGATTTATTTTCAGGACTTGAAGAGTCGACATACATTTAAGGTCCAAACTTACTCCAGTCCCACCTTCTGTGACCACTGTGGCTCGCTGCTGTATGGTCTCATACACCAGGGAATGAAATGTTCCAGTGAGTTTTATCATAAATGAAAAACAGTAAAAGCAAACATTTTTAAACTTCCCGTCATGGTTTTGGGTTTAGAAATGACCGTCTGTTCTATTGTTCTGTTATATTTTGGTGTCTTTTTTGTTCTTTGGACCTTTGCTGATTTAATGTCTAGTCCTCTCCTTTTATCTCTTTACTGGTGGTCTCTTTGCATTTGGGTCCTCATGTTCCTTATCTCTTAGTTTCACATAAAGGTCACAGCACAAACAAGGTAAAATCCAGGCAACATATTAATCAGGAGGGTCGGAGAATGATGTAAAGATGAAATTTATTACAGCAGATGATACGTGATAATTAGTCATTCTGAAAGTATTTGACCTCTAGACTTGTCAAGGAAGTAGTGGTCAAAGGCTATCATCCATGAGCAGCAGAAAGTGCTTCGACTGATGAAGGTGATGAAGGTGAATTTCTTTGGGGACAGGGCGGAGATGGTGAGGTACCAGCAGCATGAAAGAACTAGGGCAGGGGTACTGAAAATACAAATCTTAAATGTCCACAATAAAATGTTTCAATGAGTCAAAGGTCCATTTATTATAGTCATTAAGCCACAAGCCATAATACTGTTATATTCCAAGCAAAATGTCATTTTCATTCAAACAACAACAAAAGTACCATAAAAATTTAAAATAAAATGCCATTTCCATTTTGACATAAATTCAAAAAAATACTCAAATAAAACAAAACCCTCCATAGAATGCTTTGGTAAACCAATATATCAAGATCTCAGGAATCAAAGTGCAATTAACTATTTTGTTTCAAACACTGCTGCTTAATGAGAGAAATGTTTTTTGTGCTTACCCAACACCCACGCCACTCTGAGTGAGCAGCACTCTGTTGCTTTTTGTTGTTGTGTCAGTGACCCAGTAACAGTCTTTCAGCGCATCGTTGTTATGGAGATGACAGCCCGTTTACACTTGCTGACCACACCAAAACACAAACTCTAAGTATGGTGGGTTAACATGAGACACTTTTCTCCTTTCCGAATTAAACCTTTCCGATTTGCAATGGCGGTCGCCTGTTTACATGTTTTATGATATTTTGCGGCCCGGTGTTTACATGCATCGACTCGCCTAATCGGAAACACTTTCACACATGCGCAGACGAGCCACACTCCCGTCCATAAAGTGGCGATAATGCTTCGGTGAGATGGGCGCCGACCGCTAACAAGCGCCCAGAAGAAGAATACGACAAAGAGGGCGTGCGAGGGAGTGACTTTGCGCCCATCTGACCGTCCACATATGTTAGAATATATCCCAGTTGCAATGAATAAATCACTCTCCAATGCAGACCGGTACTGTTTTGAAGTCGCCGTAATTAAAATGCGGCGCTGAAAAAACTTAGCGGAGCATTACGTCACGACCCTGGTCATGCGCAGATACAACTCAAACAGAAAGCTTTCCGGAACAGCGTTTACATGCAGGTACCGGCTGTAGGAAAGGATTTTGACTACCTCCTTGCAAAGGAATGAGGTCTAATTCGGAAATGTTCTTTCCATTCGGGAAAAGGGTGCCTGCAGCATTTTCTTTCCCTTTAGACTTCTTTTCCGAATCTAATCGGAATTAGGCTTTCCATGTAAACCCACCTGTCACACGTTCAGCTCAGGGTCCGCAGATAAGCAGGTATTGAGGGCAGCTGAACTAGATGTATGTAGAGAACCATATTTTAAAAATGGCAGGTGGTGATGATAAGCTAATGATGAAGATGTGTAACAATAATTAGATGATCAGCCGATGAGTCCAGACTATGAGGTGGCTAATTTAGACTAAGTGCATGAAAGGTATGACAGTATTGTATGATAA
Source organism: Lophius americanus (assembly GCA_037951165.1). Lineage (NCBI taxonomy): Eukaryota > Metazoa > Chordata > Actinopteri > Lophiiformes > Lophiidae > Lophius > Lophius americanus. Next base: position 1,599,940 of record JBBDHG010000003.1, on the reverse strand, counting down.
ATAACTAGTCCGAGTGTGCAAGGGGATAGTCTTCCTGACTGAAATTTCTCTAGATGTTCATTTGTTTTGCTGATGATATTATGTTCATTTACATAAATAGACAGTGGAAAAGTGCTATGAGGAAGGCCAACCAAAAAGTGACCATAAGGTTGGCACACAAGGAAGTGTCTGCTAAGCCCTGGTTAATTAATTTCTTGACTGAGTGGATGAAGGACTTTGAAACCCCCCCCCCCCCCCCCCCTGTTTCCATACCGTTTCCAGCTCCTGAGTGGATAAGCCGTCACCTGCCAGCTACAGCTGTCAGGAGCCTTATAACTTGATAAAACACATTCAGAAATAAACTTGGGAAAAATACCAAAGAGTATGCAAAAATGTGGATGCAATTTATATCATTGGTTAAAAAAAGGAAAAACATATAATCTGTTAAAAAAAATGCTTTCCAAACACTTATTATTTTTTTAAATTATCATGTTTTACCTTTTATGATTTGATTACTTCTCTTGGCACCTAAGCAGGTTTTTGCTCATTCTTGCATCTATACATATTTTTTTACTGAAAGTTTGTGACATGAACGTCCATCGGCGATGTGAGACGAGTGTCCCCAGTCTCTGCGGTCAAGACCACACAGAGAAGCGAGGGAGGATCCACCTGACCATCAGAGGAGAGTCAGAGGATGTCTTCGTCACAGGTCACACGCTTGATTTCCTGTTTAAAAACCTCAAGTAGGATTACCTAAGTAAAGGAGGATTTCTCTGTCTATACTTTTAATTATTCTTCTCTTTACCCAGTGCGGGAGGCCAGGAACCTGATGCCAATGGATCCAAATGGTCTGTCAGACCCATATGTCAAACTCAAATTGATTCCAGACCCCAAGAGCCACAGCAAACAGAAGACCAAGACCATCCGCTCAACACTCAATCCTGTCTGGAATGAGAGTTTCACCTTGTGAGTCCTTTTGAAATTTAATCAAAGGTTGGAACTATTCACACTGCCATAAATATGAAACAGAAAGACCAAAAGCTGAAGATGAATGTTATTTTTTCACCATTTACTACCTTTTTGTTTGCATTTTCTTATATATCAGGAGAATTGAGGTATTCAGAAAATTTGAAGAGTAATGAAGAGTGGGAGAAACAAGAGTTCCCTTCTGTTTCTTTGGTGTATTGTTGTGTGGCTTACACAGTGAGCTGACTCTTCAGTGACTCTGAGTCTCTCTTTCTCCAGTTCAGTGCGTGGTCACCAATGGGACAGGCGGCTCTCCGTGGAGGTATGGGACTGGGACCGTACATCCAGGAACGACTTCATGGGAGCTTTGTCATTCGGAGTTAGTGAGATCTTCAGGCGTCCGATCAGCGGCTGGTTCAAGCTCCTCGCCCAAGATGAGGGAGAGTACTACAACATCCCTGTCCCAGATCCAGACCTGCAGGTAGGTAAACGTGTTCTTGTGTGGCTAAAAAAGCCATTACCAAGTCTAATGACCATTTGTGCCAACCTTGGCATGGCTTATATTTACCTACATCTAACAGCTGGCACTCCTCACACTAGGTACATATCCTGAACTGTTCCTCGTCTTTAAATTCTGTCTGAGGAAAGTAAACCAAGGAAGATCTATGACTGGTGTTGTAGCCAAATAATTACATAATAAATTATAGATTACCATCCCTTCCCCGTTTCACTCTTTCTCCACCACAGTGCGGGATTGTTCTGCATGATTGGAATTTAAAGGCATAGGAGGGAGCTTGGTTTGTTTTATCCTCAGTTTGTGTTTGTGTTTTTTTGTGTGTGTGTCCATTTCCACACGTTTTAGACTGCATCCAGCCATTCATCTCTTAATCCTCCTACTGTGACTTTCCAGGAGCCTCAGCCGGATTCCACAATGCCGTCTCTGCCTCAAGCAATACCTGTCCCGCTGTCTGAATCGTTCCCTGCGGACCTGTCCCTGACCCCTATTCCATCCTGTCCTGTTCGAACCCCAGACCCTTCCAAAGTCAAAATGGGGATCCAAAACTTCAATTTTCTCACGGTGCTCGGTAAAGGCAGCTTTGGCAAGGTAAACATAGCAGTCACTGAGACCAAATGTCATCCTTCTACACACAACCAGCACCTCTGATCGAAAAGCGTGATATCAAAGATGCTATTCGTGGTTGAACGGCAGAGGTTGTTCTTGGCTTGAAATGATTTTTTTACTTCCACTAATAGACTTGACCTTCAAGTGGCATTTCATACAGCAGCTCTTTGGCCGAGCGAGGCAGAATTTCTTTAAAAAAGAATAACATCCTCTTCCTAACTAGCATGAGTATTGTCTGTCCTACTCTCCCAAATGCTTCATTTAACCCTTATACTCCTTTAGTGTTGTCATGAACTGCAGCTGGCCGGATTCCGATGTGCCACGCTGGCAGAAAATCTTCCCTGAGGTGTTCATTTCAAAGGAGCCTCTGCTCTCCTCTCTTTAATTCCCCAGTAGATGAGCCATAATGAATAGAATACAGTTAAAAGTTCTTCTTCCTCTGAAACCCCTCTTTACTGTTTCATAACTGTCAGAGGAGACACTGCAGAGGACAGGAGAAATAGATTGACTTATGTAAGATGTGAGGAAAAAAAAAATGAAGACAGGACAGATAGCCAATGGGGAAGCAAAGTCAGGGGAAGTGAGAAGGAGAGAGGTGTTAATGTTCTGCAAAAAGAGAACACCTGACAGAGTGAACAAAAGTCAAGGAGTAAACAAGTGGGGAAAGATATTGAAAACTATATGTGAGCGAGGTTTGTTCTGTTGTGAAAGGATGATAACATCCAGTGTGAGCAGAATTCTCTCCATGACCAGCAGTTAATCAATAGCAGACACACACACATGCACACACTCACATTTTGTGCACACACCAGAGCCTTATTCACAAGCACCTTTGTGTCATCACATTGATTTACGAGAAATGGAGATGCGTAATTTTCTGCACTTCTCACCACTATTTGTAAGTGGTGTCTGATCATCAAAGCACTGCTCTGCAGGTTGGACAGTTCTTGTCAGCACTTTCAAGTAAACCTAACCATATGTATCCTTTAACCTTAGTAAAACCTGGCTCTTTCAGCCTTTAGTGAGGAAAAAGACTTCATTGTCAGAGCAACCTGACTGCAATTTCACAGAAGTGTGGAAAGAGATGCTCAATGTGCTTTAGTGTCACATGTAAACATGAGAACGGCTTTAGTTTTGTATACATGGCATGTTATCACATCTGTAGGCATAGAGCAGCTATGATAGAGCATCTCTAGGCTATGTTTTACAATGTGGTACATCCTTACCGCGGTAGACACTTTTTCCATAATAGGGGCTCTGTATGACATGAGTTCATGAACAAATCTGTTAAAAAATTGCATATGAGGACATTAGCTTTTCCCTTCCCTGCATGACCACAGCCAATACAAATGTGTAAAAAAAGATGAAACTCAATGAGATTTTAACACCAATATTTGTTGAATTATTTTTTCATTTTGGCTATAGCTTGGTATGGCATTAAAATCAATTTACAATGCTATTGAGCCAACATGAAGTTAATTGCGATGTACTCCAATACAAGGTTAGGAGTTGAGGCTTTTTAGTTACTAATAAAAACAGAATAAAGGAGAAAATTGCACTTTTGTAATGTCTTTGCATTGGAATAAACTATTGTAAGGTGTTCAATGAGGACTCCCCTCTATCCACAATAGGCTATACCCATAGTTATATGAGAGCATTGTTTTTGCTTTCCACTCTCTTTCTCTCCCTGTCTCTCTCTTTCTGCCTTTTTGCAAAGTCGATGTTGATGTCTTAAGATGGTTAATACAACATTGTCCTTTCAAAACAGCACAAATATTTCTCCCTCAATTATGGCACCCGGCCACTCATAACACACTCTGCTTAAAAAGGGTTCAGAACAGGCAACATCCAGAGAACCAAAGCTTTGCATTGCTTAAAGAGTATTAATGTTTGAAAACTATCTCTAGTTTCATGTTGAGGAATTTTGAATAAGGAAACGGTTTAGCAGAAGTAGTACGTGTACATACCTTCATTTCTTAATGCCAGAATGCTGGTGTAGACACGGCTATGAAAAAATATTGTGTTTTATTTATGATTTTCATTTTCAAGTCATGCAGTAGCTCCCCTTAAAATGTAGAGATGTTTGCAGTAAAGTAACTTTATCTCCTCTTTCCGTACCTGTACAGGTGCTTCTAGCGGAGGAGCGAGGCAGTGAGCATCTGTTTGCAGTGAAAGTGTTGAAGAAAGACGTTCTCTTCCAGGATGAAGACACAGAGAGCGCCCTGGTGGAGAGGAGGGTCTTGGCCCTTTCCTCTCACCCTCACTTTCTCACATCGCTCTACTGCGCCTTCCAGACTAAGGTGTCTGCCAGGTCCTAAATAAATCACACACCTTATATGAAAGTGTCCATAAGCCTGCCTGAATTTGGACTTTGTGGTCCTTCTAGGAATTGTTACACTTGTTGTTACAGTCCAGGCTGGCTGACAATTTCATAAACGTAATAAATAACCTTGCTCCTTTAACATGGTCCTTGCTCCTGGGAGAGCAGTTTTGACAAATTACTTTAAATTTGGCAACGAGGTGATTATGTCTAGAGTACGTGTATGTGCATGTATGTGAATGTGAACGCCTATGTGTGTGCCCCTGTCTTGTTTCTGCAGGACCGCCTGTATTTTGTGATGGAATATGTCAATGGAGGAGACTTGATGTTTCACATTCAGAAAGTTGGCAAGTTTAAAGAGCCTCATGCAGCGTATGTAGTCAAAAAGCTCCTTTACTTTGCCTTTAATCCCATTCTTATATACAACATCTCATTTCCTGTCTTACTTTTATTATCTGTTCCTTCACATGTGCACTGATCTCTCGGCGTTGTTCATGATACCTAGTGAGTCAGAAGAAATGAGCTGAACTGAAATGGCAGCCATGTTCTTCCTCCAAATGACTCCTCCCACTAATCTCATCGTTTCAGCACGTTTCCCTCCCTGTGGCTGTTCTTCTTATCAATAATCTTTGATCAATCATATAAAACTAATGTAACACTGCAGCACATTTCCAGCCGTCTTTCTTCATCTTTCTGCCTTTTATCTATTTGATTACTCTTTATTTCATCACCCTCTTGAGCTCCATTCCTTCACTCCTCACTTTATAAAAAATTACTTTTTTTTAAGATAAAGCAACATCACCGCATCCTCTCTCTCTCTCCCTTAAGATTTTATGCAGCAGAGATAGCAGTGGGCCTCTTCTTCCTCCACAGCAAAGGCATCATCTACAGGTACAGAGGAGGGCTGTCGTTCTAACATCGCCTGCTTCGGTGCTGCCATTGCTCCTCACAGATTTATCTAATAAAGCATTTCTCAAAATGATTCAAGCCTATGTGGTCAATATCCTTTCTCAGGGATCTAAAGCTGGATAACGTGTTGCTCGATAGCCAGGGCCACATAAAGATTGCTGACTTTGGGATGTGCAGGGAGGGAATGTTTGCGGGCGACACCACACGCACCTTCTGCGGCACTCCTGACTACATCGCCCCTGAGGTATGCTGACCCTGATCTCACTGCATGGCCTTGTCTAACTTCTGAACTGACCCCTTAAATTCCTCATATCTCACCATTTCACAATTCTGTGTGTGTGTGTGTGTGTGTGTGTGTGTGTGTGTGTGTGTGTGTGTGTGTGTGTGTGTGTGTGTGTGTGTGTGTGTGTGTGTGTGTGTGTGTGTGTGCGTGCGTGCGTGCGTGTGTGTTTCTCGTTCTCCGTCCTCGCTGACCTTGACAGTACTTCTGAATAATTAACTTCACATGATTCAGTTAGGGTTGGTGTGTTTGTGCTTAGGAAATATAGCATAGAAATGCATTTTACCTTTAGAGACCTTGTATTACCAGTATTGCCTTTCTTCTGATTGACATATATAACTGGGGTTGGTTTTACTTGAAACCTTTTCGTAATGCATAATATCTCAAGTGTAAGACAGTTAAAAACTGTTTGGAATGAATATGTCTACGTTACTGTCTTAAGTCAATGTAAACCCATTAAATTCAGAGAGAGGGAGAATAAAGGTGATATCCATCTGTTATATGTTAACACTCACTCTGTCTGACTCCTCTCTCTTCGTCTTATCTCTCATAATCCTCTCTTCTTTTTAGATTGTGGCATATCAGCCTTATGACAGAGTGGTAGACTGGTGGTCCTATGGCGTACTCTTATATGAACTGCTGGCGGGACAGGTAACACTCAGCACTTAATTCTCATCGACTGGTCCTTACCTTATTGGTAAATTTTTCTTCAAATTGCTCACATGGCCTCACGATTACTCTGTTTATTTTCTACTCTTGCTTTATCTTTTCCTTCCAGCCACCGTTTGATGGTATTGATGAGGAGCAATTGTTTCAGTCCATCATGGAGCAGAGTGTCTCATATCCCAAAAGTCTCTCCCATGAAGCTGTGGCTATCTGCAAGGGGGTAAGTCAGTCTTTACTTTTGCCTCATACATAAAAGGCATAGCGAATATACATGAAAGATAAATGTAAATCAGAAAATTGGCCTCTTACATTTTTAGATATATTCAAATTATTGTTAACTCTTTGATGTCCGGCTCACCCGTTTGGTTGAACACACTTTGAGTCCCTATATCTTTTTGAAAAATGTATGCCACTTAACTGAACCTATTTAGAATATGACCCATTGGTAGAATGTTTATGCTAAAGAGTGAGCGGCCAAGGATGTAACCCTGGCGGGCACCACAGATCAGTGGGGGCACCAAGGAGGAGGCTTTAACCAAGGCTATTGTGAAAGTCCTATTCGATAAGTAGGATCGTTTTTTGGCATATTGAGGCATGTGAGGACTAACTAAACAGAATTATGTAACTTGAACCCAAAAGCCAACAAATGTGAGTTAATCTAATTCAAATTTACATTTTTTTACTACATTTCACAATGAAATATTTTTAAAAGCTGTTGCAGAAAGCTTAAGTAGAAGATCAGCAGCATTTTATTATTCATCTGTTGAATATGATGTTAATGTTAGCTTGGCTTTGTATAAAGCCCAGAAACAGATGGTAACTGCAAGATTGGCACTGTCAGTAGGTGAAAACTTCCTCCTTCCAACACCCGACAACTTACCCAACATATCTTATTTGTTTTAACCGCTTCACTTTCTTGGCTAATTGCAAATTGATTGTGTCTAATATCTAATTTCCTGTTGTTTTTTTTCAATCATTCTGTGCAAAAACATCTTTAAGACAAAAAGTTGTCATTTTGAATGCAGATTTTGTGTGGACTGAACAATCAACATATGATGTGTAAATTGGTGAGCTTTATTATATCAACTTTTTGTTGTCTTCAGACAGAACCAAGCTCAAAAAACTAAGCAAACATATAGCTAACTGCCTATTGGCTTTAAAAAAGAACCAGAGTCAGAACATAATGACCCTGTTTCCGTCATTACCATATTTTCATTTTCTTCTTTTACAATGTTACCCTCTTTTTTCCTCTCTTAATCAAGCTCCTGACAAAGAACCCGGTCAAGCGTTTGGGAGGAGGAGAGGAAGCAGAGAGAGAGATTAAGGAACATCTGTTCTTCCGTTGGATTGACTGGGATCGTCTGGAGAGACTGGAGATCCAGCCGCCCTTCAAACCCAGAACTGTCAGTTGAAAAAATGGATTAAACACTATAGATTTCTTTGTGTGTGTGTGTGTCTCTCTCTCTCTCTCTCTGTCTCTCTCTCACTCTGTCAGTTTCTGTCTCCTCTCTTCCATTCTCTGTTTCCCTTCCGGTCATTTCTTAGGACTTTCTTCTGTCTGATTTCTCACGCTCTCCTATATTTTTCTGCAAACCTCCTCTGTCAACCATCCAGCTTTCATCAATTCTTCTCTCTGTTCAAATAGTCCTGTCGCTCCCTCCTCATTCTCATTCTCCTCTTTTTTGTCTTTCTTTTTGGGGTCAGATGAGCTGTGAGGGCTTAGGAACAGACAGTCCAATCATTATGGCAAGGACCATCTGACCTTTGGGCCCTGCCTACTCCTCCCTTATGCAAATGTATGTCATCATTAGCTCGCCACACGCCGTTATCAGCCCAGCAGGCTGATGGAGAGGCAGTGCCTTCAGTGAGCTAAGCATGTTCAGGGGTTGGAAGCCAGGTCCATTAGTCAAATGAGATTCATATCATCTAGCAGAATGGCTGTCATATACTGGAACGGGAAAAGAGATATGAGCAGCTTTCTTCTAGCAGTAGGTGTGGTATTAAGCTCCCTATAGAAAAAAGGAGTTTGTGTGCATGATAGACAGTTATAGAGGTGATGTGTTTTTACAATGACTTTTGTTATGTAATGGCTTTCATCAGGAAATTTAATCTGTTTTTTTTTTTCTTTCATCAGTGTGGGAAAAAGGCTGAAAATTTCGACCAATGCTTCACAGCAGCTCCATCGGCTCTCACTCCCTCTGACCCAGATGTACTAGCAGCCATTAACCAGGAGGACTTCCAGGGCTTCTCCTTCATAAACCCAGACCTCGCGCCTTCCCTTCTCACCGCTGTTTGAGAATGGCTCTCTCTTGAAGTGAACCCAAACTAACCTGTTACCCTTGTAAAAGTGGTTTTATATAAGAGTTTGAACATGAAGTTAAGCGCTGTAAAAGCTACCACTCATAGCCAAATTCTGACGTTTACATGAAAATGCTAAGTCACCTTTATATTCATTCATATGTAGACACTTTTTGTAATAGTTAGATGATATGTTAAGGTGATTCAAAAACAAAGCCTGTACTGCAGATCAGCGAAAGATTTTGTAAAACATCCCTTAACTAGATGTGACTATAGAATCTAGTTTTTATAGCATAGGTTATTCAAAAAAATTATATAATGATATAACTTAACAAACATATAAAAAATGTTTTCCTCTACTTTAGTATTAAGAGCTGTGAAGAGGCAATTAGAGTTCTCATTCAGATTTTTCTAATGAGGGCCACATAGAAGGAAAATCAAGTCGTTTTTAACTGTTTTTCTTCAAAATAAACACAAATGGAAAGTTTCTTTCGTAGGTGTATTACAGTTTAAAATATATATTTGCATGCAGTTCTGCATTTCACCATCTGAGGCACTTGTATGTAATGTTTCTAACACTTACACACACACTTGTGTGTGTGTGCTTGCATTTGTATGTGTGAGTGTGTGTGTATACTCCTTGACCCCTTAGTGAGGTAACCCCCAGGGACCCCAGATGACCCAATGACACAATATAACAAAGCAGTGAGCAGAGTTAATGTGACTATTACAGGAGGTTGGGGTGCCGTCCCCATCCCAAACTACTGCTCACACTGTCTGACTCCACTATCCTTCAGAGGCATTTCTTAAATTACCACGGCAGTTTCAACTGTCCATATCACACTATATGTGCTCCTTATTAAAATCTCAAGGCAGCAGAAATATGTGTGTTTGCAATGGGGGAAAGTTTCCCTCTTAATGGTGTTTTCTGCAGAAAGAATCGAGAGGCTTGTTCAGGTACTCTATTACTTTTGCGGTGTATGCCATAAAGCTTTTTGCTTTGTAATGACGTATTCCCAGCATTGATTAGATGTAATTAAAATTGAGGCTCACTGGGTCAGTTCAATACGCGGAAAATATTAGCAGTGATGTCATTAAACATTATCTGAGCAGGACATGCGGCTGCAAAGATACAGTTTAATAATAATCCAATTTCAGTGCCCTTATCTAACAAACCAGGAGGTCATTTCACAGAAACGTATGTGTGCGTTGGGTGTGCATGAGTGTGCGTGCGTGTAGGTAGGTGTGTTTTTGTGTGAGTAATAGTGATCTGCTGCAAGAGTTAAGAGCAGTTTATACAACAGTTTGTGTGGAGATTAAATGTCACAGATTTCAGTACAGTGTATGAGTCAATCACTGATAGATGACATGAGATGAATTCATTTATCTCTTAGTTCCTGTCAGTTTCTATGAGCTGATAAAAAACAACGAAATAAACTGAAAATAAATCATCAAACGAGAACAGTGAAATGTCCGGTTCTGTTGATTTTGTGTGCCTTTATTTTTCGTATTCTCAGGCACAAAAAATAAATGCCCTCTCCCTCACACACACTCACACGCACACTCTCACATTGAAGATGCTGACCTCTCTATTTGCAGTGGTGCTATAATTGTCGAACCAGCAAAACCAACACAGATCCTCTCCGCTCCTCTGACGCAGAGGAGGACGGAAGCTCCAGCATCATGATGGGAGAAACGTCCCCACGGAGATTTGAGTTATAACAAATTGACCTTCATATTAAAATCTCATCAACTTCCCAGCTCTTGCTGTACTGCCCTCTCTTCTTCCCTATCTGCCTTTCATATCTCTGCTCTTCTGTTTTCTGTCAGCTCTGCTCCATAGATGCTTTGCTGCATTGTTTTATGTCATTCTCTATTAATGATATTGTCGGACTTACTGCTGTTGCTATTATCTCCCTGATTTACCCGCCAGCTGTCTGGTGATACCAGTGGGGCCTCTGCATCAATGTTCTGATGGGGTTTACTCCCACTTATAATTCTCTAATGGCTTTATTCATGCAGCGAGACATTAAGCATTAAGTTTTAACTCGAATTTTACAGACTCCACATATTTGAAATATTTCAATTCTGTATATAACTTTCAAAACTTAAATATGACCTGAGTTCTTTATATTGTGTTCTTTTTCCATGCCTGTGATCATGGATCATTATTATTATTATTAATAACATATGTTGTAGTGTAGTAGTTTCTAACCAATACCACTGTAACGATTCAGAAAAAAATAAGAAAATTTGTATCACCGCTTTTATGAATGGATCGTTTCATATACATTTTGACCATGATGTTTATACTCTTCATCACAACCTTTACTCAAGTAATTTGTGCAATCATCTCTCCTCTTCACTTCCCCTATCTCTACCCCTCTTTCTTCTCCTCCATTTGTCATTCTTACCCCCACCCTCTCTATCTTTCTTTCTCTCTCTCATTCATGGCCTGAGGTCAGAGTGTGCTGCACACCACTGATATTGTTACTAAAAATAAACGCGTCCTCCACCAGTCACCTAAATATAGACCAAGGGACATGGTCCACAGGAGACCAAGACGGAAGGGGAAAGAGGAAGAGGAAGAGATGGATGTAGAGAGAAAGTAAGAAAGAGGTTACTATCTGTACCATTTTACTGGTATCCATCTGAGCTCATTGTATGGAGTTGATTGGAGTTTCGGATTAAATATTTCTACTCATGCGAGAGGAGAGCTCTCTTTTCTCATTGATATTTAATAAATCATACTGTAATTCTCTGTGACTTGAATTAAAAGTTTGCAGACTATACTCTCCATACAAACTTCTTTTCTCCACTCTATTTCTCTTTAATTAATCAAAGTGGGTTTTGCTTGATTGGCCTGATCTTAGGTAAGCAGGTAGTTATCAAACAGTGCTGAAGGTTTTTACGTTTTCATCAAAATTCTAAGAAAACAGACAGGAAACTATTTCTGTGTGATGAACAGACTTTATTGGTACAGAAGAGTTGTTAAAAAATTATTGCAATTGTTTCATGTTTGATGTCTGCTGTCCGCTGTGACACAACAAACAATATTCTGGAAAAAGATAAGAGGAGATTAAAGAAAATTGTGGAAAACAAGACTGAAATGGGTTTAAATGTTTCCACATTACTCCACTGCACTAGTGTGTGTAAACTAGGCAAGACAACTAAGGTAACATAACCCACTGCACAAGAACATTACCACATTCTATACTATACTATACAATATTACTGTACTATACTATATAGTACTAGTATACATTATAGTATCCCGTACTATGCCATATTGTTCTATACTACACAACACTACACTATACTATACTATACTATACTATACTATACTATACTTTACTATACTAACTATCCTATAAACTATACTATAAAGTGCAGCTATATATTAAAGCACCGTGTACTATGTATGCCACGCTACACTATTCTAGGCTGTGCCTGGCTCTACTATTCTCTTCTGAATGATACAACACATTGAAATACAATTTTAAACTATACTATACCGTAGTATACAATACTACAGTGCGTCATACTATACTACAAACTGTTTAAATTAGGGTTTACAGAATAACCATCTGAGTTATCTTTTGGATCAGAGTCTGTCTTTCTTTCTCTCCCCTCCTCTTCCTCCTGCTCCCTCTACGTCTTACGTCGTTTGCTGAACCAATACACCGCAGTGCCTGGGAGAGAGTGAGTGAAAGGGGGTGGGTTCGAGGGAAAACATACAGAAGATATAGAGTGAATGGAGAGAGTGAGAGCGAGAGGGCGACAGAGAGAGAGAGAGAGAGAGAAATAGAGAGAGAGAGAGGGAGAGAGAGAGGGAGAGGGAGATCCACCAATCCTCCCAGCTGTGAGGCTGTGAGGTTTCTTGGCTGCTGACGGGAGCGCACGACTCTCCTAACAGGGTGAGTATTTCTCTCCTTTTCACTCTCTACAGTTATTAATTCGTTGATGCCTTTTCTTTCTGGCTCGGCTATATTACAGACAGCTGGGAAAAGAGAAGGCTCTGTCCTTTCGTTGGCTTTATGGTAAAACCAGACCTTCAGATGAGAGCGCTCCCTGACCACTAACAGCTAAATTCCCCCTGAGATCTTTTTCTCCAACTCTTGTTTTGATCCATCTCAGCCTTCAGCCTGAGCCGCTCACGTGTTTGTCTGCTCTGTTTATCAGCTCCGATCTCCGCGTGTGAGGGTCGCACCACTGCCTCGGTCCTTAACCCACACACACACACACACACACACACACGCACACACACACACACACACACACACACACACACACACACACACACACACACACACACACACGCACATTCATACCACTGTACCAACGCTCAGCTGGGTTTATGTGTATCTAATGTCAGTGTCGAACTGTAAGGATCGGCTTCGTGAGATAAAAAAAATGTCAGACTTGTCCAGGAAAGTGTCTGCGCAATTCGGACAGATTTGAAATTCACTAACAAACCAATCGGGTGAGTCACGACGACGTTGGTCCTTATGAAGAGTTTATTTCCCACTTTGATCGTCCTCTCAGGGTCACTTTGAGATGACCACCACTCCAGGCTGGTTAGTTAGGTCCAGGTGTGGGCGTATCCTTACTTCCATGGAGGGTACACCTTCCATTTTTGGTCCAAGGTCTTTCTTCTGCTTTAAAGTATCTTTTTCACACACACACACCCTCCTTCATTCTTCTCTCCCTGCTGTTTTCTGTTCTCGGGTGTTTCCAGCCTCACTTATCTAAAGAAAGAAGGCCTCTTTAGAAGACACAACAGTTAAAGAGGGAGCCTCTTTCTTCTGCTCTTATCATTTCTGTGAGGCTTAGAGGTGTTTTCAGACTGATGATCAGGACAGATAAGACGGAATTAAACCTTTTGTCCCCCATGTGGCTCTAATCTAACCAATTCAATTTGCTCATTACTTTCTGGATGAGGGAGCTGGGGGCCTGTCACAGAGTGCTAAAATGGGACTGTTATCACCAATCAAACAGATATATTACCTATACTATGATACTATACCGGACTTTTTCTTCATGAAATCTCACTGCTGTAGAACTCAAGTCTATAGTTGTGTTTTTTATTCTTTTGCAGACTAGAGAGGACGCTGTCCATGGTTCTGAACTGGTCTGAATGAGCAACCCAGGCACAGCCACTCTTTTTTGCTGTGTTGCAAAATTCATTTGATTCACACGCCTTTTAGATCACTTTGGCACATCCCCCTCCTGCCTGAAGGAGCGATTGTACATCCCTTTCTCATTTCTGCCTCTGGTCATCCTTACAACTGGCCCTCCTCATGTATGTATCTGACAGCAGTTCCAATTGTCGGCAGTGGTACCAGCTATTGCATTCTATCTGTTATTACATCAATGCCTCTCTCACAATCAGCAGCCATATAAGATGTATAGGGCAATTGTTAAGTACCACATACAGAGTTTATCAAAAATGTTCTGCCACACTTAGCTCCAGACATTGTTTAAAATTATGTGAAAATGTTAAACTTTCTTTCTTCTTTGCTAAAAGCCTGATCCCCGTGATCATCACCGCCTTGAACCGTAGACCTCGTTGAACCGATCCAAGTGTGGACTGCTGTCCGTCAATTGTCGTTATTATCATTATGTTTTATCTCTGTCATTCTGCGCTAGTGTGTTACATGTGCGATCAAACTTGTTCAGTGCTGTGGAAAAGAATTTCCCCTTGGGGACAATGAAGTCTAAGTCTTAATCATTGTCACATTTATAGAAACATTTATGACTTTTGACATCTTGACTTTTTTTTCTAAAAATATATATCAAATTAGGACAATGCTACTATGTTGTAACAGCAATCCCCCTGATTTAAGTCCTTAAATGGAATTTGAAGTTCTATCTGAATAACATTGTTTTTCATCAAAAAAAAAAAAAAAAGGAAAAAGCTCAAATATAAACTATGAGTAAATTAGTGAAATATAATTTATGCAAGATAGATCTCCTCTAGTTGATAAAATAAAACTTTTTGAGAAGAAGCTCCCCCTAGTGCAAGAAATATAAAAATCGCCTTTCCTAAAATCAATCCAATTCTTCCTTGCACCATGGTTTATGGGGTTATAAAATACGAAAATTATCCATAAATAGTTAATGAGCTATTTCTTTAACATGAAGAATCTATGGTGGCGGACAGCGGCAGCGGGGATAATGATTCCATTAGATCCTCGAACTTTCAGGGACACAATTTAGTGTCCATGTAAAATCTGAATATTACATCTAATTGTTAAGTTCTTACACTGACTGACAATAGGAACTGACATAGTAGCTAGCTGTTTAGTTTCCTGGTCCACATTTGCAGTTTGTTTGCAACATTTACATTCAGATGTATTTTTTTTAATCTAAATGCAAAATATGTTCGGAAATATTTCTGTAAATGTGATGAACGAGTTCAAGTTGCTTGAACATTGTTTATAGCTTTCTTGTCTTTTTTATTATTATATATTTCAACGTGGGCTACCTATACAATTTGCGACTCATATCAGACCAAACTTAATTTTTAATAGTTTTCCCACTATGAATATTGTGTATCTAATGGAGAAACATTTCATATTGCTATAAATATAAACTATTTTGTGATATCAAAGAAAAAAATCTTGATACTTTCGACAAAGCAGGCCGTAAACTTCCATGGTTATCTGCTGATGATGGAAAAGTTGTCTTGTTATAGCTATTGAACCATTACTGTGGTTTTGAATGGCCATGGATTGAATGTCAGTTTTTATTTATTCCTTACTGAAGAGCAGGTGCATTGCTTCATGGCAATAATTGGTCTCTTCCAGCCAGTTATTATTGTGTCACATTTAATTTAAAGGGACATGGATGGTCTGTGAGAACCTGGGGATGTCAGAACGGGAGAACAAAAAATATTTGCAGCCACAGAGAGATGCTGCCATCATGCACCTGCTCCGAGCTAAAAGCTTTTCCAGCCAGCAGCGCTTAATTAAATGAGCACCAGGTGTATAAACCTGGACATTATGAAAAAACTAATTAAATATATTGTAAAAACCTAATTCATGTGCCATATATAGAAATAACGAAAATTGGAAAAAAAGATCTGCAAAAGCCTGAAATGAGTTTAAACAAAACTGAGTTTACAAAGAAGGATATGAGTGGAAATGACATCTGCATGAGTAATTATCATATTAATGTTACACATAATAAACTGCATTACTCGGGGAACAGGACAGTATACATCCATACCTATAAGTATTTTTTGAATGTGGGAATCAAATGTCTGTCTCAGTCTTGCTGTATTCCCTAAAAACCTCTGTGTCAAGCTTTCCACATTTACCTAGGCTCATACTTCCTCTTCTCCTCTTACACCCTTCCTTCTCTCCTTCTGCCCTCTAGATGAGTTCTTGCAGCAGCAGAGCGTTGACCATCCTGTCCACAGTCTTTGGGGCATGCGGGCTGCTGCTGGTGGGGGTGGCCGTGTCCACAGACTACTGGCTAATCATGGTGGAGGGCATCATCCTGCAGCAGAACCAGAGCATGGAGGTGAAGATGGCGCTGCATTCAGGCCTCTGGAGGGTTTGCTTCGTTGCTGGTAGGAAGAAACTGCCAGATGTTTGAATATTCACATTCAAATATTACAGTCCGATTGTAGAGGGCGGATATGCATTTGTGCACATATGTGCCCCTCAACCCTATGACATATGATAACAAGCGAGAGAGCAGTGGAGGGGGAAGGGAGAGAGAGATTCTGGCCTCTAGATTCCAAGCTGCCACAGAACATGACCGTTACCTGTGAGAAGGATTGAAGAGGTTTTTATGTTGCTTCTTCATGCATCACGGACTCCGATCCAAAAATCACACTCCAAAATGTTCCCTTTTCTCTCTCTGTGTTGATGCGTACCCATGTGTTCCTTCTCAGGATCAGAAAACGGTAGATGTGTTGCCGCAGAGTACTTCACTGAACCCGACATCGAGATCACCACTGAGAACACTGCAAATATACTCAGTGAGTAAAAGAGAGGGGTTCTGCACCATTATGGAATGAGGGTCTGCAGGTGTGAGTAACTGCAACCCCATACTGATCGATTGTGGGAACTGAATTATTTATAGATGTAACTGTTAGACAGAAGAATTTCAATCAGAATCAGAAAACCTTATTTATCCCTGGGGGGGAATGGTTTTGCTACAGATTCTATTAGAAAAGCTGTTAGGAAAGAAGAAAGAATATGAATAAGTTAGTGATATTAGTTTATTGCAACGAAACGTGTGCAAAAGTGTCCCAATCTGCATTGTTCTGTTAAGTGCAAGAACATAATTAATTTAAGTCCAAAAGCCAGTCAATGGACACTGGGTGAATTTAAAGTGTCTATCAGAGGGAAGGACCTCCTGTCGGTGGTACGATTCTCTTTCTGCGAGTGCTTAGATCCTGGGCCAGCAGGTCATGGAGGCGGTTGCAACTATTGTCCAGGATGATGTGCGGCTTACACGCCATCCTCCTCTCCAACACCACCACCATCGGAGAGTAATTAGTAAATAAGCAGCAGATTAGGAATATCACACATTCAATCAGACAAACGACACCCAAGATTCTTATAAAAGCCAAATCTTTAATGCAGAAAACAATTTTTTCTAAGAGGGTTTTTTACCTTTTCTTTAATAATAATATTCAATCTGCATACGATAGAATATATATTAGGTTCAACATTCGGTCTGTACTGTATGCACATGTAAAATAGCACACTGAAAGAATAGTAACAAGATATCTGAAATTCTGTGGAGATTCTCTAAAGAGGTCTAACAGAATGCTGTTAAAACCAATCACTTGTGCTTCGCAAAATTCTATAAATCCTATTGTCGCTTCTCCTTGCTTTGTCAGAAAGGTCAGAAGTCTCCACAGAGCTGTGTATCCTCTATAGATTTTATTGTTTCTGAGTGCATTGGCAAAGTCGTTATAAAGTCCATAGATGCTACCATTGCTGCATTAGCTTTGTTTAACTCTTCCCTTCAGAGATGGTGAGGACAGCCACGCCCTTCCCCATGGCATCACTGCTCTTTGTCTTCACGGCCTTCATCATCAGCAACATAGGACACATCCAGCCTCAGCGCACTATTCTGGCATTTGTGTCCGGGATCTTTTTCATCCTTTCAGGTGAGACCCATTACTCATGTCCCCCTGTCATTCTTTGATTGATTATAGAGGCCGGGTTTGTCCTGTCTCACACATGGATACAGTCAATCATGGAGCTATTTTTAGTGTATGGTGCAGGTGTGTCGGCTGCCATCTCTAAAGGGGAGTATCAATTAGTTTTCTGCTAATCTCGCTGGGCTTTACATCACAGGTTAATAAATATGTATCAAATATTCCCTAAATATCATTAGTAGTTTTTTCAGATGACGTTTATGCATTGGTGTAGTTAATCTTGTGGAACAGTAGATGGCTATAATGCTCCCACATTCTATTCCACTTCTTTGTGTGGGCTGAGGATGGAGTCAAACTGCGGCTCATCTTCTCTGAAGGCTCTTTCACTTCTCATGTTGAAGACGGTGGCAGCACTGAAGAGCTCAAAGGTGTTCATGTTTGTTTTTCTGAGTGCTGGGAATGTCAGTCTCACTCGCTGACGTATTTTGATGATAAGGTTAACAAGGAGCAAGTATATCAAATATTCTCCACACTAAGCCACCCTCTCTCGCTCTCCTCCACTCCCCTCCGCTCCTCCTTAATCTTAATCTTGTTCAGCCACTCAGTCACTCTCCTTACTCTGAGTTCAAACTCACTCCTTCATTCAGAGTATTTTATTTCAGCATTTTGATTCCCTGTGGCTGCATGAAGGACTAGTGGATCAGAGTCCACATTGCATGTGCATGTGAAAACATCATATTTTAAGTTGTGTTCTTCTTCCGTCTTTCTCTCACATACGCATACATCCTCTCCTACAAAGAGACGTATGCATGTGTTTACGTCAGTTTTCTTGTGTTATTTATTCAGAGGGCGATGTACTTTCACTCTGTGATTGACAACAGCATGGTTTCTGCATTTGCCATCCATTTTAATTTTAAATTAACAGCAAAACCACTTAAGCAAGCAGTTTATGTGAAGGACAGAACTGCTTCACTGCCATGTGGTAGATTTGAATGATGCAGTGAAAGCTAAAAATACTAACATTTGCTACTTTAAACATGAAAGTTTTGTTGAATATTGATTTTTTTTTTCAATGTTGGCCATATGTTGTCTGGAGAGTTTGTGAGTGTTCTTGGGGGTATGGGGTTTTAATGTGTTGCTTCCCGGACTAGGGGGTCATTCCTTCAGCTTCAAAGACGAGTGAAGTTTTCCATATAATTACTTTCCTGAGACATAGAACACATTGACATTAGTATGACACACGTATCTTATTCCAAAAAGGGACCCTCACGAATGTGCAGAGCCACAGGCCAGGGGTTAGCCTTGGGTTAAAGGCAAGGGTTAAATGATGTCATTTAGTTGAACTCTGAATTAATTGCAGTGGAACAACATTTTTGATCCATAATAATTTTGCATGAATGGACTCACTGACTAAATCCTGATTTCTAACGTATTATTAGATTTGACACATATTTGAAAGTCTGTTTTATATCAAAACATTTTGTCATCTTTGCAGCATACAGTCACATAAGTTTACCGTCAGCGCTGTCTGCCATTATGATGTCATATTACTGGAAATAATGGAATGGCAATGTACATAATTTAGGTGCCTAATAAAATATTGATTTAAGAAATATTGAACTGAATACAAAAATCCCACTTTAACCCCTGTATGTTACTTTGAATAAATTTTCAAGCAAACTGGTTATCATAAATGTTGCTGCAGGTTGCACACTGTACATTCAACTTCTGGGGGAACCTTTTTTTGTTAATAAACCTTACATTATTACAAGGTTTCCCTAACTTGAATCCATTGCGCTCTATCCGTCATTATGATACTGTGAACGCCCCTTCTTTCTTTTTTCTTATAATTTCACACTTTCTAATCTCTCTCCCAACTCTCAATTAATGTTAGCATTTTGCAGGATAATGGCTTTGCATGGTCATTCCACCTCCCATTGCTATTCCTGTCTCTCAAACTCACCTCCCGGCTAAATTACTATATAATGGTTTCCTTGCTCTTGGTGCTATTGGATTTTCTTTTTTCTCTCAGACTCACTGTTAATGTTCTGTGTGCAGGCCTCAGTCTGGTGGTGGGCCTGGTGCTCTACATCTCCAGCATTAATGATGAGGTGATGAATCGACCCAGGGAACCCGAACAGTTCTTCAACTACCACTATGGCTGGTCTTTCGCCTTTGCTGCCTCTTCCTTCTTACTCAAAGAGGTCAGTCGGGGTTCTCGCTCCACCCTTCCCAAAGGGTCTTTCCTCTTTGCAGTCCAGGGTCACATTAGAATTAAATCTAACTCTAAGCCTTTCTATATACCACATTAAACATGGCCAAACATGCACAGCATCACCACTGTGATCTGACAATTATTTCCTCACTTTAATATACTGCCTCAACATTCTGAGCTCAAAAACATGGTAAGAAAAGGCAGGCCGGCGTTATCTTTGAGTCCAGATGGTGAGAAAGTCTAAAATCTGATCATTTTGATTGTATGCCTTGGAAAGTCTGAAATATATTGGTAGGTTTTAAACACATTTACATTTAACAATTTTTCATCAATGCTCACGTAAATAATTCGGCCAAACTGATAAATGAGTTTTAATAATGATTTATCAATTATTTCGGTTTTATCTATCACATTTTACAAACACACAGACACACACACACATACAGTTCTTAAATGATTTGACCTGCATACTTTTTTGTCAATAAGCAAATGTTTCAAGTTTTGGTCATAATGGACTTAGAATCTCTTAAATACACTCTCCATCACTGTTTAGAAGTAGAAGATCCTGGAATGAATGTGTGCTTTCACCCAGATAATCTATTTGTAACTTCATGCTATGATGTTTATTCCTGGGGTATTGCATGCTGAATGTGGATTCAGGTGATGTAATTAGTATTCTGTGTATGAAAAAGATATCAATAATGCAACAGCATAGGTTTAGTGGGTGCATGTGTTCATGTGAGCGTCCATGCAGAGTGTAATTTCATGTGACTGCACTACTCATCCTCCCCACCTGCCCATCATCACCACCACCCCTGCTCCTTCTGCCTCTCCCCATCATCAGCAGCTCTGCTCTCAATGTGCTGCAGTGGACAGATCAGCGTGAACTCACCTACTCTCTTTTATCCCTCATTTATCCTTCTTCCCCTTTCAGTCTTTCATTCATTTAAAAAAAAATTAAAGTCAGCCTCATCTTTTTATACGCTCAGTTATCAAAAGCACCTGAGGACAGCAAAGAGAAGAGGTGTACTTACAACTCTACTCTTGGCTGACTCTTGTCAGTCACTCATTTCCCCAATCATCACTTGTTATCAGTTCTTTGGAGAAGTACTTGTCTCTGAACTCAATTTATTTATGTAACGTCTCTGCCTGTCACATCTCATTCCCCCCTCCTCTCTTCTGGCTTGCTCTTCTCATTCACTGGTCCCAGGGGGCCGGAGTTATGTCAGTCTATCTGTTTATGAAGCGCTACGCAGAGGAGGAGATGTACAGACCCCACCCTGCACTCTACCAGCCCCGCCTATCTGAGAGCAGTGATTATAGCGGTCAGTTCCTCCACCCTGAATCCTCTTGGCCCCAACCAAAGCGAGGCCGCAGCACCTCTGAGGCCTCCAGCGACATCTCCATCCAGCTCAACCAGGCACCCCCATTATCTCCCAAAGGAAAGCTCCAAATAGTTGGTCAGGGCAGCCCACCATCTGGGTCTTCTTCTGCAGGGAGTTACCAAATGGCCTCGCAATCTTCTGGATACCCTCCCATACACACTGTGACCAGGGCGCATGCCTCACATCCCCAAGGCCCAGCCCTTCCCATGGCTGTGCCTCCATCACCTCTGCCTCCCCCTCACTATCACACACACATGCACATGAGCGCCTCCCCTTGTTAGGATGAGGAAGCATCGTGGAGGGAAGAAGAGGATACTGTGATTCCCCGTTTCCATGAATACAGTACATTAACATGATGGATGAGAGTATATGTCTAACTTGGAGAACAGATTTCGGGAAAAGTGGACAGGAGTGTTTTGAAACATGACAAAACGTAGGAATTGGTACACAAAACTGTGGAGATTTGAGAAAACTCCAATTGGTTTGAGATATGAAGACAGAGCGAGGTATTCAGTTTGTCTCGATAGGAAGAAGAAGGTTTTTTTCTTTAAAAAAGCCTTTAGTGGTCTGGTTGAGTGACAGAGGAGAAGGGACGGAGAGTGAGGCCAGGAGAGTGAGACACTCCACGTATGATAGGAAGATGCTGCAGTGCTGCAGGAAAAGGTTATGCACTCAGAAGTGTAGAATGCAAAACACATATCACAAAGACTGAGGATACGATTTTATACAAATAATTCATTCGAAGACATAGACTATGCTCCTTTATACGAAAAGATAAATGTGGTAAATTACATGCTTGTCTTCTCTAAATTTACTACATCATCAATCACTTTTCATGACTCATGTAAAAGTATTAGTCTGATATTATAATTATTATTATTACCTTGTTATTACCAATAATAATAATAATAGAAGTGAAAGGACATTAGTTAATAAAGGTTAGCAATCATGAAAAGAAAAGACTATATGTGAATGTTTTGGCAATACCCTAAGGAGAAATCAATGTAATGTTTTACATATTTGTACAAATTTCTAACTTATTGCCAATCCAACTGCACAGCAGGACTTATTTATAGCTGTTATATTACCTATGAATGAAGCTCTTAGCACAATGAGAAAATCTAAGACTCGTTTTGCTTTGGATGAGGACTCCAACAGGCATATCATACCGCAACCAACAACACCATCACAAGTTTGCACAGTGGTTTGAAGGAGGAGCCACGCACCATTTCTACAGAGGCATGATGCCCTCTACAGGCCACAGTTCTGCACAGACCCTGGACCAGTCCCTCAGGCTCAGTTCACCGCTTCTCCATAAACTCCACCGTCCACACTGACCTGAACCAGTCTATGGTGCAGCCCAGTTGAGAAGATCAAGAGTTGGAGTTGTGGTTAAACTGTACTTGGATTGATCATTGAGCATATTTGCTTTGTTGGATAGTTTGCTTGTTTTTAAGCTTCAGTGTTGTTTTAATGTATATCTGAAAAAATTCACGTGATGAAAGTAAACATCTGCAATTCATAATCAAAGGACAACACTACTGCTTGTGAAATGCAGGTTCACTTTTTCTGACAGAGCAGACAAAGTACAGACTATAGCTTTGATTAATATTTGGCAGCTGTGTGAGTGGCCATAGTTGAAGAGTATCTAAAATCTAAAAGAAATGTTATGATCTCATCTTTTTAGAGCTATAACTAATGGTCATTTTCATTTCTGGCTAATCTATTGATTATTTTCTCAAATTACTAGTAAAATGTCAGAAACCACAGAGAAAGGTCATTTTTACTGCCTATAAGTTCAATACTACTTATTCATGTGTTTATTATTGTATTAAATCAAGACAAAGTTTACTGATTTTTCCTTTAAACACTCAAAAAAGTTAACTCTGTGAGTTGTTAAATTCCATAAATGTACTTCATATCCAATTAAATTAAGATATATGTGTTAGTCATTTTTAGACATGACTCACTTCAGCAGCTGTAACTTAACCTTAAACTTGATGGACTGAAGAAATATCATTGATTTGTCACAACTTTACAATTTCTCCTGGATTACTTCTTACAGAACAGAACAAATGCTGTATTGTAGACAAATGATGAAACATATTCTTAAATGTATGTTGCTCAGTTTACTCTAGTTTGACAATCATGACCCATGTTTGACAAATAATGCCACAATTACCCAATACAGTCATGTTGGTGGCAGATAAGTCCCTTTTTTTCTCATCTTAATAAGGTTATTAAATTATATCTAACACAACTGTGTGGTGGAAACATTTGACATATTTTGGGTTATCTGGATTTAGTTAATTCAACAAATTATTTTTTAGTGTGTTTTTGAGTAGATGAGAAATAAAGTCTTCAAATAATTTTGGGAGAGAGATAACTGTCAGAGAGAAAAATGACTAAAGTGATACATGTGTAGCCACAAATAGTGTTTTGTTAAAGGATATCTTGATTAATCGATGAGTTGGTGCAGCATTAAATGAGTACTTTGTCAGAGCAGAGCTGTTCAGAAGAAACACACATTACAGAAAACAAATTTTACATACTGGCACACTGGATTCTATACATTGTCTCAAAGTTGTCAAGTTATTCTTTCTTTAAAAAGTTGCAGCAGCTCCTAAAACATCCTAATGAAGTAGAGACAAAATAATGTTGCACTGTTCTGTTTTGTTTTTCTATTTTCAGATGCCCTAGAAACACCAAACAGTATTTAAGAATAGACAATAATTCTAGTATATATGAATTTTTCACTGATCTGTAGATCACAAACTGTAATATTTTCATTTAGAATAACTTGTTTTGATCACTTTAAGGCACATGATGCAAGGAGATGTGTTGATATATCTTTGTAAAGAGAAATAAACCATTGTGTGATTGTGTAATGGCTGGTTTTCATTATTACGGTGATGCAAGTGAGGGCAAAACACTTTTGTACAACAGAGGATATATGGAAAGATAAAATAACGTTATACAGTCAACAACCCAGACATCAGATTCTTGCCTTGCTCTTAAACTTTTTTTTTTCTTTGGGTTTCCCTCTCTCCCCTCAGCCTGTTTCTTAGTTCTACATTATTACACTAAAGAGTGTAGCTTCTGCACAAAGCCTGGATGACCGTCTTTGTCAACATAAAATGGCTAAAGCATGTTTTCAATGGCTCAGTGACAGATGTTCGAGATTTCAATCGTAACTTTATAGGAAAGCTTCTCTTGAACGGGTAACATGAATGAAAGTTAAAGTTAAAGTTAAAACACGGTTCATTTCTGCCTGTGTGTCTGCCCTTCTTATCTGCTTCTGCATTTTTATGCACTTTTAGAAATGAAACATGGATGATGGATCATGGATGTCTTTTGCATTACATGAATTTTTTATGTTGAAAGAATATAATAAATGCACATCTAACAATGAAACATGCTAGTTTGTTTTCTTCTTTGCATTAATGAGAAATATAACATATTCTGGAATTATATAATTGTGTTTAATAAGTCAACAAAACTATGTTTTAAAAAAATCAACAAGACTATGTTAAGTACATGCAACTTAATTGTGATCAGTGAATAAAACATGGATGCATTACATAATATTTTCTGCTGAAAGAACTGAATATTTGCCTTTCTAATTATTATTAAAAGAAGAGAGTTTCATTGCATTCATGTAAGAGTATCAGGTTT